>CANSNZ010001465.1:0-655000 GCA_947646795.1 Beta lomatogona | reverse complement strand
GCCCCCCCTGCGCCCGCGTGGTTCATCGGCCATTTCAGCACAAAAAAAATAACTTCCTCGTACCCACATTCCCCATCCCACATCCTCTTCCTCCTCCGGCGCACCGCCACCATCACCACTGACCACAACCGCCGCAGTCTGAGCTCCGCTCTTCACCATGCTGGGACACCATCACAACCCATCAACGACGTCAGTTTGCTTGCCCCGCGCCTACCTTATCTCGTCTTAACCCTGCTCTCACAGCACCACCAGTCCACCACACCGGCCACCCAGCACTGGAATCTACCGGAGCCAACCCAATCCATTGCCAGATTCCACCGCTCCTGCCCCATGCCAGCGCACTCGAGATTCCGACATCCACCACCCCATGGCGTCTCTTGCCTCTCACAGCACCACGTAGACACGATCTCTTCCGCTTCTCACTTTTCTCTCTTCCCCGCTCCTTTTCCTGTTCTTTTTTTTTTTGTTGAACTTTTTATTATTACCTTTTCACATTTAACACCAAATTTTTTTTATTACTTAATGGTTGCTATAGAAAATTTTCAAGTAGGCAGCAACAATGGTCCAAGTTGGTTTTCAAAAAGTAATGCAAAAGTGATTTTTGAGCTTATTCAACAATCAACGCTTCAATTGGGTAGTACAATTTTATATTATTATATTGTTCATACTCTTGATATAATTTTTGATTTTTGCTTGGATTTTTGTTTGTGTTATTATACTTGCTAATTTCTTATGACTGCATTGACTTAATTCTTTCATTGTCGGAATTTAGGTACGACGTTAGTGGTGAAATTGTGGTACTTGTGGTAGTGTTCGGTGATTTGGTGATCCTGTTGTTGTTTTGGTTGTGGTTCCTTCTCTAATATTGTTTCTTGCTCACAGGACACTACAGAATCGAGCTTGGAGGAGATATATTCTATCCTTGATTGCTTTCTAGTTTAGATTTATTGCTTACATAGAATGTTGCACGATTTGTACCGTTCACTAGGAGTGGGAATTTACATGCAACCAAAAAAATTTGTAATGCTTTCTTAGTTGCATTAGCATAGTTCATCGCATATCATACCTCGTCTTAGGTTAGTTGCATCTATGAGACTATTGCTAGTATTTTTCGAGAACCTTATTGATATTTTACTACAGTTTTTAATCATCATTCAACTTTGTTCATGATTCTTCGTAATATAACTGCTTTATTATTGATTGCTTATGATAAGTTTGGTTGATCTCTCTCTAGTCTTATGTAACTTTATTGTGCAGACACCTTAACCCAAGTGAGCTTTTGTGCCTTTTAAATTGATGTATCTATGTTAAATATGTTTCTTCATGTGTGATTAATTCCTCATTCGTTGCATGGATTGACTTTGACTTGGTACTCCTTGACATTTGGTTTTATAACATTTGGACATGATTGATGCGTTTTAATTTAATGATCTAAGCTCTAGATGAAGGAATATGTCCTTAGACATCCCGACAATTACTAAATATAAAAGGAAATTATTATAGAGATAATTAATTACGTTAGTTTAATAATCACATTTACTTGCTAGAGAATAAATGTTGGTTAGTAGAACAATATTGATTGTACCTACAACTAAGTTAACCTAATCCTATGAGGTCGCACATTGTAGTAACTAATTTAAGTAAGGAAACCGGCCAATGGGAGAAAGTAGGGTTAGGTTAGGTCTCTCTCTTATTTTATTCTCCTACTATTATAAAAGGTTATAATAGCAGAGAGAAAAAGAACGTTCAATTTGACAGTAACATTCAAACTGAAAAGAGAGAGAAACAAAAACCCTATTGTTTCCCTTTGGAAATCCGGCCACCCTCCCTAAAAATTAAGAGAGTGAAATATGTTCATCCTCTTCCGTTCTAGCAAACGTGGGAATTCAATTGGTGCTCGTGGACTAAGTAGAGGGACATCAATTGGTGTTCTTTGATCTCTAGCACTTGCAATCCGAGTGGAAAATACGCTACAAAGGTTGTACATTATTTTCCTTATAATATGATTCATATTTATGTTATGCATGCGATCTTGTGATAGATGTTAGGAAATTTGTTTCCGAAATTCCGCTATATGCATCTATATGTTCCTACAAAGGGTATCGCTTTTTGCCTCTTGCATAAGATTTTATGATCATGTTCATGTGCTATTTTGATTATTTTCATTCAATTAAGGGAAGGATTTATTTATGGATTAATTTGCATAATTAATATGGTGATATTAATTAATTGGAAATTGTTGAAAATTTACGCTCAAACTTTTCGGCAACTTTACTGTTGAACAATTTTATAGTTAGATTTATGTTTAATGGAGATTAAAGCATAAAATCTAATAAGAACATTAAAATTTAGATTTTAATTCGTTAAATAAAATCAATCTAGATGCCTTACATGAACTGAATTTTAGAAGAAACAAAACTGTTGTTTTTCCTTCTAAAATTTCAGATTTTTCATGTTAAATTTTGAATTCTTGTTAGATATTCACGTTTAATAAAGATTATTCATCAAAGATCTAAACAACCGAACTTAAAAATCTGTTTTAGTTTTGTTGTTGAATTCGAACTTCTTTGCCCAAATCAAAGGAAACCTAAGTTTGCACATAAAAATTCAGATTGAAATATGTAATTGTTACATAATTTGAGAGGAATTTAACCCCAATTTTGAACAAATTGAGCACAATCAAAATTCAGTTTAATTCATGTAATTGTTGCATAAATTAAACAAAAGAATTTCGGCAACCATGGCCGGGTGGCGCATCTCACCTGTGCGCCACGCGTGGTCTCGCCGGAGTTGTGCGCGGGTAGAAGAGGCCGTTGCGGTGGTGTGCTTGGCGGCCGGGCGCCCTGGCTTTGAGCTTGGTGTTTTCGTGATGTCCGACGCCGGCAAGCGGGGGGGTTAGCCGCCATGGCGCATCTTCAAGTTGTTGAAGATTTCGCAGACGATTAGCGTGATTCGTGGCCGAGGCGGGGAAGCCGGCTCGAATTTCAGTGTGGAAGCCCGATATCTTTGGCTTCTTTATGGCATTTTGTTTGTTGCCTTGTTCTTGAGGGAAGGCGTTTTATTTTGTTCTGTTTTGTTCTCATTATTACTCGCTTTTTGATAGCGCTTTCTTTAAAAAAAAAAAACGCTGAGCATAACTATAATTCCAATAATGCACATTAATAATTAATTTGATTAATTTCATATTTAAATCCTAATTGAATGAAAATAATAGAAAGTTATTCTTTTAGTTATTTCTTAAATTTGTTAAGTTTAACTATAGGTTGACATGTTTACTATTAATTGTTAATTTGTAAATGACATGTTTTATTTGCTTATTAATTGTTAATAAGTGATTGTTAATATTTATTTTATTATGATATTATAAATATATGGATGCAATGTAATATGTTTGATATTATGTTTTGCATGTTGTGACTAGTATGGCCCAAAACTAGGATAGAAAATACGATATGCGCATCGTTAAATTTTATGTAAATTAAATACGATCCCGCGTATAGTTTGTATTTTTGTAATTTAAATTTAAATTATTTAAATTATAAATTATTTATGTAATCAAAATAAAAAAAAAGTTCCCTGGAGAATTAAGGATGGAGATCCATGAAGATTCAAGGTGTTTTCATGAAGATTAGTTATCCTAGGTTTAGGGGCCATACTAGGATCACTTTAATTATGCTTATATTTATTTATGCGTTTAACATGTTTAAATGCTTGTTTAAGTTTATATGTGTGGTTATTTATGTTATGTGTTCACTTTTAATTAACCAACATAGTAAACTTAGGTCCCCAACATGTAATATTGAGTTTAATTGCTTTTCCAAACAACACCTATAACGCCTTAGACAGTGAGTAATAGGTTCTGCCAAAGCAGGGTGTTGCTCATTTTATCCGGGGATAGTAGGGTGGGTTTTTGAAACTTACATGTTAATGTTTGGTTTAACTCAACAAAATCATCAAAAGACAAAGTTTTGAGTTTTGAAGCTAAGAGATAGGAGTAAACAAGGAGTTGTTAACCTGTCTACCAAGAATTATAATTAGTTATAATTAGTAAAGTGTTTACTTACCTCAACTACTATAAATTAAAGGCAGGGCCAAAGTCCGTTTGATTGTAGTGGGAGGGGATCTTGGTATTTCTTTATTCAATAGGGGACTCTTATTTTGAATAAAGGGTAGTAGTTAATTAAAATTTGTTTAATTGCTGCTTTCTTGATAAACATTGATTGAATCTTGCTTTATTATTCTTTTGTTGTAGTTATCATGTCTGGTTCAAACAACAACAACCACCCCGGTTTTAATTTGCGTATTTACTCGAAAAGGACAAACTAACTGCTCATAACTTCCTAGAATGGGAAATGGATGTGAGAATCGTTCTCAGAGCTGAAAAAAGGGAAAGTGTTCTTGATAATCCTCTCCCTGAACCCCTGCTAGACACTGCTACTCCAGCTGAAAGGAGAGCAAGACAAACCATTGAGGCAAATTCTGTGCAAGTAACATGCTTGATGCTTGCTTGCATGGAACCAGAATTTCAAAAACGTTTTGATGGTCTGGACGCCTATTCCATTTTCCAACAACCGAAAACTATGTTTCGAAGAACGCGAGGCTGGAGAGGTTTGAAGCTCATTGTAAGTTGCTGGAGTGCAAGTTGGGAAAAGGAAAACCCGTTGGTCCGCATGTGTTCAATATGATTGGACACTTTCAGATCATGGAAAAATTGGGCTTCCCTTATTCCCCAGAACTAGCAACTGATATTGTGATCAAATCCTTACCTGAAAATTTTCAAAACTTTCAGTTGAACTTTTACCTGCAAGGAGGGGAGGCTACCTTGCAAGAGCTGCATGGTATGCTTACTCAGGCTGAAAGGAGCTTGCCGGCTGAACTTGAACATAGGGATGTTCTAATGGTTAGGAAAGGCAAGCAATTCAAGAAAAAGGGGGCACCTCATAAGAAGAACAAGGGCAAGGTTGTTGCCACTGATGATACTTCTAAGCCAAAGGCCACTCCTACGGCAAAAGTAGCAGCACTACATGAGTGCTTCCACTGCCATAAGAGTGACCACTGGAAGAGGAACTGCCCCAAGTATCTGGAGGATAAGAAGAGTGGTGCTTCAACTTCAGGTATTTATGTTATAGAGATTAACTTATCTACTTCTACTTCATGGGTATATGATACTGCGTGTGGATCTCACATTATTTGTAATGTGCAAGTACTAAAAAGAAGTAGATCATTGAGCAAAGGAGAAGTGGACCTCCGCGTGGGCAATGGAGCACGAGTTGCTGCTTTGGCTGTGGGAGATTGTAGTCTACTTTTACCTTCTGGTTTAGTATTAGAACTTTATAATTGTTATTATGTTCCAACTATTACCAAGAATATTGTTTCGAATCCGGTTTTGGATTCGGAAGGTTTTTCATTTCAAATTAAGAATAATTGTTGTTCTGCTTATTTGAATGATTTATTCTATGTCTCAGCTAAGTTATCAAATGGTTTATATGTGCTAGACTTAGAAACCCACATCTATAACATAGACAAAGAAGAAACCTAAAACAAATGATTCGAACCCGACATACCTATGGCATTGTCGATTAGGCCACATAAGTTCAAAGCATATTGAGAAGCTTCATAAAGATGGAATTCTCAAATCATTTGATTTCGAATCATTTGATACTTGTGAGTTTTGCTTAATGGGGAAAATGACAAAATCACCTTTCACAGGTTCAAGTGAAAGGGCCAATGACCTTTTAGCCCTCATACATACAGATGTGTGCGGACCCATGAGTACGTTGGCTAGGGGAGGGTACAGTTACTTCATTACTTTTACCGATGATGTGAGCAGATTTGGATTTGTTTACCTCATGCGGCATAAGTCGGAATCCTTTGAAAAATTTAAGGAATTCCATAATGAAGTACAAAACCAACTTGGGAAGAAAATTAAGGCACTACGATCCGATCGTGGTGGTGAATATTTATCTCAAGAATTTGGTGATCATTTGAAGGATTGTGGAATACTTTCACAATGGACTCCACCAAGAACACCACAGTTAAATGGCGTTTCTGAAAGAAGGTATCGAACTCTACTTGATATGGTTCGATCCATGATGAGTCTTGCTGATCTTCCTATTTCATTCTGGGGATTTGCGCTTGAAACAGCGGCATTCACACTTACACGAGCACCATCCAAAGCAAAGGGAAAAGACACCATATGAAATGTGGACTGGAAACGTTCCAAAATTGTCTTTTCTAAGGATATGGGGTTGTGAAGCCTATGTAAAACGTTTACTTTCTGATAAGCTTTCACCCAAATCCGATAAATGTCTCTTTGTGGGTTACCTAAAAGAGACTAAGGGATACTACTTCTACAACCAAAACGAAAACAAAGTGTTTGTTGCTCGTAATGGTGTCTTTTTGGAAAAGGAGTTTATTTCCAGAAAAACAAGTGGGAGAAATGTATATCTCGAAGAAATTCGAGATGAGCAACATATGGATGAGGTTAACACCTCATCAGAGGCGGCCCGACATGAAAATGCTCAGGAGGCGGTGCATTCAATTCACGTACCTCCTACCGTCCCACTTGGAGATACTCCGTGCGAAGTCACTCAACCTAATGAGGTAGAAACTTCTTCTGTTGTTCCCCAACGTAGGTCTAGTAGGACCATCATTCCGTCAAAGAGATATATTGAGTGTAATACCCCAAATTTTCAAAGATTATTTTATTATTCATTAAGGTTTAATATTATTTCCACTTAAATTTTACTTAATGATAATGCGATTTTATTTGATAACTATGTTTATTAAAATAATAATTTCATTTAGTTTTGATTTATTTAACAAGTTTTATTTAAATGATTATTTCTAAATAATTTAATTATGGTAAATTAAACTCTTTATTTTTGGTTGTGGGTATCCTTGTACAAGTTGTCCATCCATTTTAGTAATCCATAGCCCAAATACCAAGTCCACAACCCATGTGGCATTTTTGTTAGCCAAAAAGAAAAGGAAAAAACCAAAACAAAAACAAACAAAAAAAAAAAAAAAAAAAGAAAAAACGTGATCATCAGATCACCATCCCCCTCTTCACCCTCACGTATGAACATCAACAAGCCAAAGGAAATTTTTTTTCAACAATTCATCAACTCTTGTCGATAGCTTTGAAAATCAAGCACAAAATCAACTATAACCTCATTTCTTCCCGCACAAAATCCCCCAAAATCGAAAACAAAATCTCACACCATACATCCACCATTAATGGAGCTTGACCAAAGCTCAAAATTTCGACCAAACTCCTCTATAAATACCGAAGTTCTCTCACCAAATTACTCAAGCAAACAATCTCAAAAGGTTTGCTTCAATTCATTTCTCTTCTTCCTTAATTTCTGATTTTTTTTTATTTTGAAAATTGAAAATGAAAATTCAAACCACCATTAACAATACTCCTCTATCACCATGAACCACCGGAAACCACCACCGCACCTCCTTGACCCACCACACCACCATCGAACCACCTCGAACCTTCCACCGCCCGAAACCCAAAGATGCCTTCCTCTTCTTCTCCCCCCGTCGCCGCTCGCGCCCAGCCAGCCCCCACCCGACTCCTCCACGCGAACCATCGCCCGACCCCCGTTTCCCCTCGCTCGACTTCATCGTCGGCGCGCCACCACCAGCGCCACCTCCTTCCTTTTCTTTCTTCCCTCCGTTCGCCCCTCCTCTCGTCCTTCCTTCCTTCCTTCCTTCTTTCCTTCGTTCTTTTTTTTTTCTTGGTGAATGACAACCGATTTTATGAATCGAAGTATTACCCTCCCCTTTCCCCCTTTATTTTAGTTTTAATTAGTTTATTATTATTTTTTAAAAAACAAAACAAATGACTTTGACTTTCTTTCTTTACAATAACAAAATAATGTTTACTTTTGATTAATTAGTTTAGATTGGTATCCTATAATTATATTAACTTACTTTATTAAGTTGGTATATCTTAGATTAATTAACTTAGTCTTTTATAACTTGAAAACATATTTCTAAATTTTCTAAATCAAAGTAAGAAGTGTAACAAAGTTAGTTTTTTTATGTTAAAATAATCGTTTAAGTGAATAAAAATAAAGTTGAAGTAATCTTTGATTACTTAAAATGATTTCATAAATAATTTGAAAACCATAAACCTTGATTTATAAAATCTCTTAAAATCATTAAGAATTCTTTAAGTTATTTGAATTATTTAAAATGTTTATTTTATATATAAAAAGGGGTTATTTAGGTAGCTAACTTAGATCTTGTTAACGTTTAATGTAGATTCCGATTGCGTAGACGAAGAATATCAAGAGTGTTAATCGGTTCGTGAATCTAACTTTTGGGCACGCATCACGAGGTAATCTCCGATGTCCATCTAAACATAGATCCCGTTAGTGTAAAAAGAATTGATTACGTGATCATTATGTGCTTATAAAATTTATAAGTATGGACTATAATTATGGATTATCGACTTAATGCGGATTATGAATATGAAGGATAAAATAGACAACGACTATGGATTTCGATTATGAATCATGACTATGGACGATGTACGATATGACAAAGATGGTTATTATAACGTTATTAAAATCGGTTAATGTCATTTAATAATGTTATGATTACTATTATATTATTATTATTATTATTATTATTATTATTATTATTATTATTATTATTATTATTATTATTATTATTATTATTATTATTATTATTATTATTATGATTATTATTGTTATTATTATTACTATATATCATTATGATTATCATGAATATTATTATTGTTACTAATATCGAGACTTTATGAAAGTTGGAATTGATAAGAACTTGTGATAATGAAATGATTATGAATCAAGTGATAAATGAACTCAAGTGACGGTTGTGTTTATGAAATGAGTTATTGAAACCCTATGAATGGATCGAGATTATGATGGATTGAATATGTTCACACTAGATTGAACAAGATGACGTAAATGTGTACGTGATTTATGTGATGACTTGATTAAAAGATGTTAATCACGTAAAGTGAAATATCGGAGGGAAAATGATGAACAAGTTGCCCTGTATGAGAGGTTCAACGGCCCCTACAGGTTCTCCCGGTTACTATGCCGATTATTCTCATTATCGTCTTCCTTCTATCTTGTTGTGATCCAAGTAGAAGGGGTGTGCACACTAGGGACTCCGTTATTATGGCCATTTTGTTATCCGTAGGTGGTTACGGGGGATCGACCCCGGCCTACAATGTTGAAGTAAGTGGTTACAGGGGATTGACCCCGCTTAACTCGGCGTTCTCTTTCCTCTCCTTAAATAATTGGATTAATTAAGATTAATTATGTGATTATTCATGGTATATATATCTACATGTGAGTATGTGTGCTATGCCTCCTAATCCTATTAACCTACTATTTTACAAAGTATTTTCAAATTAAGTATTTTACGGGACGGAGTTGGAATTACTCGGCTTTTCCGATTTTTGGGAGCTTGTCTCTCTTGTTTCTTTTCAATGTATTTGTGCGGGTGGGTGATCGACGGGGAACAAAAGGGAGATCACTTAGAGTTGTCATCCACTTAGCTTATGATTTAGCTTCCGCCGAACTCAAACACTTAAATAATTAGTAATATTTAATGAACGATTTACTTGGTTGTAAGGATTAATTTATTCGAATTTAGTATGCTTTAATCTAGCCTTGCATTTATTTCCAAGGAGATAAGTGCGGCGGTAGCACGCCCGTTGATTCGAACCCTCGTGGATTTTCCCCCATCTCGAGTCTTATTAAATGAAAAAGGGTTCGGGTTGCAGGGGTGTTACAAATTGGTATCGGAGCGGAGTTTAGATTAACTAGGGAAAGATTAAAATTATTAAAATATAAAATGAATCAAATAGGTAGAATTTAAAATTGGTTTAGGAGGTCAAAATAATAAAATATTTAAGAAAAATGAATTAGGATTAAAATTTGACTTAAGGATTTAGTATGGGTACGAATGGGTTATATGTACATGTATGAAAGTACTCGCCAAAGGTACTTATTAATTGTTTATTGTACTTTATTAGATGGCCAAGACACGTTTGACCGCCGTAAAATGCACCGAACCCCTCGTCAAGGACCCTACCTTCTAAGGACGAGGGTAGGAGAGTCTGCTTTCGACTTATATTTACAAAGCTACGTTTAACAATGATGTGTTACCACCTCAACGAAGGCCACGGGCATTCGTACTATCTCACGCCGCCTAAACAGGCCGATGTTTTGATTCACACTCTCCCCGACGATGGTCCATATGCCGGAATCAAGAGCGAATACCCTGATGTTCTGAAAAATGGAAAGCCAAACTATGAACGATACACGTTGAAAGGGAAGTGGTATCTCACGTTGAGTTACCTGGAGAAAAGAATGCTCGATGCTAGGGCCAAGTGGCTTAATGACTATTTACCCACTGATGACGAGGAGCCCAACTATAGTGACGATGAAGAAGTAGGAAGCAACCCTGCCTCACCCGTTATAAATCTCAATGGAGATGGAGACGGAGATGAAGGTGAAGACGAGGATCCGTCCGAGTACGCTGACTAGAAAACCAAATCTCTAGCCCTGACCCTTAGATTTCTAATTAAAGTCGAAAAAGATCGATTAATGTGATAACTTAGTTACTGATGGTGCAACTGATGCTTATTTGACTATTTGAAACAAACTCTTATGTTACTATGAACAAATTGTTATGGCACTTTTGGAGTAATGAATGATGAACTTTTGACATGTGAATTGATTGTGAAATGAATTATGAACTTTTGATATGTGAATTGAGTATGAAATGAATGAATGGTATGAACCATGATTATGTGAATTAGCTTTTATATAAGAATCGATGTGAATCGTAGAAATACAATGTGAATAACGCAGTAGCTTATGCAATACGTTTATACGCGATCTAGAGCAAGGCGACAAGAAAACCAAATGGCCGAAACTCCCGAACAAGTTGCAAGACGACTTAGGACTCTTGAACAACTAGCTCAGAGCTTTGGCTTAGTCCTTCAAAACCAGATTAACAACAACCACCATGGAGACGATCCGCAAGCTGCAATGGCGAAAAAGATTTCCTCTTTGAAACCACCAACCTTTGTTGGGAGAGAAGACCCACTACTTCTCGAGAATTGGATAAGAGATTTCGAAAAGATTTTCACGGCCACGGGTACACCCGAGGCCCGTAAAGTAGACCAAGCAACCTTTTATCCGCATGAAGATGCCGATACTTGGTGGGAAAGTGTAGGACCCATCATGTTAAAGCTCAAGAGAGCTTTAACTCGGGAAGCATTTAAGGTAGCAATTAAGGCTCGATTCTTCCCCGAGCACATTCATAGACAAAAGTACAATGAGTTTAGTAGGTTTAACCGAGTTATAACATGAGTGTGCAAGAGTACGCTCGAAATTCAATGAGTATGCCCGATTTTGCCCGACCGTAGTGCCGGATGAAGGAACTAAGGCTCGAAGTTTGAAGACGGACTTAGGTTTGATCTTCGCACTCGAATGGGAGGTAGCACCTCTACCACTTTCGCGGAAGCGTATGCTAAAGCTTCGAATTTGGAAAGAATCTTACAGCGTGAGAGAGAGGTGCTAGGGAGACACAAAAGAAAGGAACCTGCCGGCAACAACAACAACCAAGGGTACGACAAAAGGCCCAACAATGGTGGAAACAACAATAACAATTGTGGACGCTACAACCACCGCAACAACCGCACTGGACAACAACCCAAAGAAGGAAATAGGAACCAAAAGAACTTTCTTTGCAAGAAGTGTTCCAAGAGCCATCCAGGGTTCACTTGTCAGGGTGAAAGAATCAAGTGTTTCGAGTGTGGAGAAGTAGGTCATAAATCATTCAACTGTCCCAAGAAGCGAGCTCAAAGTGGACCTATTGGGAACAATGGTAACAATGGAGGTGGAAACAGAATTCAAAACTTCAATAACAACCGCCCCAGTGGAGGAAATGCTGCACAAAACGGGAACCAGAACAACCGCTCTTTTGGAGGTGGAAATGGAAACTATGGAAAGAATAGCAATGGAGGCTACACCAATGGAAGAATAAATGTCATGAGCCGAGTTGAAGCTGACACCGATGCCAATGTTGTGACGGGTACATTTCTCGTAAACTCAAACCCTGCTTATGTACTCTTTGATTCTGGAGCGTCTCATTCTTTTATTTCTAACACTTTTGTTAATAAATATCCCCTCAAGTCTACCCAGTCTTGTCGAGCCAATATAGCCATACTGAATTACCAGCCGATCTTATCCTTTTTGACCTAAAAGACTTTGACGTTATCTTGGGAATGGATTGGTTAGCTAAGTATAAAGCCAAAATCGAGTGTCATAACCAGAAAATATCTCTTAGAGGACCAAAGGGAAATAGGATATCTTATAAAGGCATAACCTTCCAGCCTGATGTCAAGATAATCTCAGCCATGAACCTTCAAATCTATCTTAGAAAAGGCTACCCAGCCTACCCGTGCCAAGTAAGGGATGTAAGCGTGGAAAATGAGGAGTTGACTCAAATTCCGGTAGTAAAGGAGTTTCCGGATGTATTTCCCGAAGAGCTTCCGGGAATGCCACCAGAGAGAGAAGTGAGCTTTAAGATCAATTTAGTCCCCGGAACAGGACCTATCTCTAAGGCCCCGTATCGAATGGCACCCGCAAAATGCAAGAATTGAAGGTGCAATTGGAGGAATTGTTGGAAAAAGGGTACATTCGACCTAGTGTTTCGCCTTGGGGAGCCCCGTGTTGTTTGTTCGAAAGAAAGACGGATCTTTGAGGTTGTGTATCGATTATAGGGAATTGAATAATGCCACGGTAAAGAATAAATATCCGCTCCCAAGGATCGAGGATTTGTTCGATCAACTTCGGGTGCAACAAGTGTTTTCCAGGATCGATTTACGATCGAGTTATCACCAACTACGAATCGCCGAAGAAGACATCCCTAAGACAACCTTTCGTACGAGATATGGCCATTATGAGTTCACCGTCATGCCTTTTGGACTCACTAATGCCCCAAAGAGCTTTCATGGACCTCATGAATAGGACTTTCCAACCGGATCCGGACAAGTTCGTGATTGTGTTCATCGAGGATATATTGGTGTACTCGAAGGATGTAGAAGATCATGAGGATCAATTGAGGAAAGTTTTGGAGATTCTTCGAGAAAAGCAATTGTACGCGAAGTTCTCGAAGTGTGAATTTTGGTTGGAAAAAGTTTCATTTTTGGGTCATGTGATATCAAAAGATGGCGTCTCCGTAGATCCATCGAAGATTCAAGCAGTGACCGATTGGCCTCAACCTAAGAACGTTACCGAAGTAAGGAGTTTCTTGGGTTTAGCTGGATATTACCGGAGATTTGTGAAAGATTTCTCAAGAACGGCCCAACCTCTCACTAACCTGATGAAGAAAACAACAAAATTTCATTGGGATGATAAGTGTGAGGAAGCATTTCAAGAGCCGAAGAAGAGACTTACAACAACCCGGTATTGACATTGTCCTCTCGGAGTGAAGGATTTGAAGTCTACAAAGTGATGCCTCAAAGAAAGGTTTTGGGTGCGTCTTGATGCAACATGGTAAAGTAGTGGCCTATGCGTCGAGACAACTCAAACCACATGAGCAAAATCACCCTACTCATGACTTGGAGTTAGGAGCAATCGTGTTTGCACCGAAAATCCGGAGACATTATTTATATGGAGTGCAATAGTAAGGTCTATACGCATCACAAGAGTTTGAAGTATCTGTATACGCAAAAGGAGTTGAATATGAGACAGAGACGTTGGCTCGAGCTTATAAACGACTATGATCTGAAGATAGTGTATCAAGAGGGAAAAGCGAACAAAGTAGCTGACGCGTTGAGTAGGAAAAGTGCTCATTCGCTAAATGTGTTGATCTTAGCCGATGAACTATGTGAGGAGATCAAGAGATCGAGTTTGGAAATAGTTGAGCCTGGTTATGTGAAAGCTCGCTTGAATGCTCTTACCGTTGGACCGGACATATTTGAGGAGATTCGGGTGAAACAAGCTGCAGATAAGTGGTTAAGCAAGTTAAGAGAGATAAAAGAAAGCGGGTCAAGCACCGTAGTTCGAGATCGACGCGCAATGGCGTTGCAAAGTATAAACGGAGATTGTGTGTGCCACGGGACGAGGAACTCAAGATGAGAATTCTAAAGGAAGCCCATAGTTCGCCGTATTCCATACATCCAGGAGGAGATAAGCTTTATAAGGATTTGAAAAAGCATTTTTGGTGGCCTAGGATGAAGCAAGAAGTAGCCGACTTCGTGGCAAAATGTTTAACATGCCGAAGGTGAAAATACAAAGATATGAAGCCTGGAGGGAAATTGCAACCTTTGGAAGTGCCAGGATGGAAATGGGAATCTATCTCTATGGATTTCATTATGGGGTTACCGAATACGAGGTCGGGAAAGAATGCAATATGGGTAATAGTGGACCGTTTGACTAAAACGGCAAGATTCGTGGCAATGAAGGATACTTGGTCGTTGAAACAGTTGGCGGATGCTTACTTTAATGAAGTGGTTAGGCTACATGGTGTTCCGAAGGACATCGTTTCGGATAGGGACTCGAGATTCTTATCTAAGTTCTGGAAACAGCTTCAGACAGCCGTGGGTACACTATTGAAATTCAGCACAGCCTTCCACCCAGCAACAGATGGTCAAACAGAGAGAACAATTCAGACCTTGGAGGATATGCTGAGGGCATGCGTAATGGACTTCGGAGGATATTGGGATGATCATTTGACGTACATTGAGTTCTCATACAACAACAGTTATCACTCGAGCATAGGAATGGCACCTTATGAGGCATTGTATGGACGGAAATGTAGAAGTCCTATATGTTGGAGCGATGTGAACGAGTCGTTGAATTTGGGACCCGAAATGATAGAAGAGACTACCAACAAGGTGCAGTTGATTCAAGAGCGTATGAAAGCAGCTCAGGATCGACAGAAATCGTATGCCGATCAAAGGAGACGAGATTTAGAGTTTGCAGTTGGAGAGAAAGTGTTGCTGAAAGTTTCACCAACCAATGAGGTTCGGTAGAAAAGGAAAGTTGAGTCCACGTTATATCGGACCTTATGAGGTATTGGAAAGAATTGGGGAAGTGGCCTATAGATTAGCCTTGCCTACAGAGTTAGCCAATGTTCATAATGTCTTTCATGTGTCTCAACTCCGTAAATACGTTTCTGATCCCTCCCATGTCATCCAACCTGAAACCCTTGAACTAGATGAGACCCTCACTTTTGAAGAACGTCCCGTTAGAATCCTTGATTCCAAAACGAGAAACACCCGAATAAGGCAAAAGTTAGTCAAAGTGTTATGGTCTAATCATCAAACCGAGGAAGCAACTTGGGAAACAGAAGACGACATGAGAAAGCGTTATCCTGAACAATTTTCTGAGGTACGATTATCGAGTTTCGGGGACGAAACTCCTTAAGGGGGACCGAATGTAATACTAACAAAGCGCAAAACTACTATTTCGTTAATATTAAATATCTAACTTTAAAGTTCGAGGACGAACTTTGTTTTTAAGGAGGAGTAGATGTAATACCCCAAATTTTCAAAGATTATTTTATTATTCATTAAGGTTTAATATTATTTCCACTTAAATTTTATTTTATGATAATGCGATTTTATTTGATAACTATGTTTATTAAAATAATAATTTCATTTAGTTTTGATTTATTTAACAAGTTTTATTTAAATGATTATTTCTAAATAATTTAATTATGGTAAATTAAACTCTTTATTTTTGGTTGTGGGTATCCTTGTACAAGTTGTCCATCCATTTTAGTAATCCATAGCCCAAATACCAAGTCCACAACCCATGTGGCATTTTTGTTAGCCAAAAAGAAAAGGAAAAAAACCAAAACAAAAACAAACAAAAAAAAAAAAAAAAAAAAAAAGAAAAACGTGATCATCAGATCACCATCTCCCTCCTCACCCTCACGTATGAACATCAACAAGCCAAAGGAAATTTTTTTTCAACAATTTATCAACTCTTGTCAGATAGCTTTGAAAATCAAGCACAAAATCAACTATAACCTCATTTCTTCCGCACAAAATCCCCCAAAATCGAAAAACAAAATCTCACACCATACATCCACCATTAATGGAGCTTGACCAAAGCTCAAAATTTCCGACCAAACTCCTCTATAAATACCGAAGTTCTCTCACCAAATTACCAAGCAAACAATCTCAAAAGGTTTGCTTCAATTCATTTCTCTTCTTCCTTAATTTCGATTTTTTTTTATTTTGAAAATTGAAAATGAAAATTCAAACCACCATTAACAATACTCCTCTATCACCATGAACCACCGGAAACCACCGCCGCACCTCCTTGACCCACCACACCACCATCGAACCACCTCGAACCTTCCACCGCCCGAAACCCAAAGATGCCTTCCTTCCTCTTCTCCCCTCGCCGCTCCGCGTCCAAAGAACCCCACTCGACTCCTCCACGCGAACCATCGCCCGACCCCCGTTTCCCCCTCGCCCGACTTCATCGTCGGCGCGCCACCACCAGCGCCACCTCCTTCCTTTTCTTTCTTCCCTCCGTTCGCCCCTCCTCTCTGTCCTTCCTTCCTTCCTTCTTCCTTCTTCTTTTTTTTTTTCTTGGTGAATGACAACCGATTTTATGAATCAGGATTACCCTCCCCTTTCCCCCTTTATTTTAGTTTTAATTAGTTTATTATTATTTTTTAAAAAACAAAACAAATGACTTTGACTTTCTTTCTTTATAATAACAAAATAATGTTTACTTTTGATTAATTAGTTTATATTGGTATCCTATAATTATATTAACTTACTTTATTAAGTTGGTATATCTTAGATTAATTAACTTAGTCTTTTATAACTTGAAAACATATTTCTAAATTTTCTAAATCAAAGTAAGAAGTGTAACAAAGTTAGTTTTTTTATGTTAAAATAATCGTTTAAGTGAATAAAAATAAAGTTGAAGTAATCTTTGATTACTTAAAATGATTTCATAAATAATTTGAAAACCATAAACCTTGATTTATAAAATCTCTTAAAATCATTAAGAATTCTTTAAGTTATTTGAATTATTTAAAATGTTTATTTTATATATAAAAAGGGGTTATTTAGGTAGCTAACTTAGATCTTGTTAACGTTTAATGTAGATTCCGATTGCGTAGAAGAAGAATATCAAGAGTGTTAATCGGTTCGTGAATCTAACTTTTGGGCACGCATCACGAGGTAATCTCCGATGTCCATCTAAACATAGATCCCGTTAGTGTAAAAAGAATTGATTACGTGATCATTATGTGCTTATAAAATGTATAAGTATGGACTATAATTATGGATTATCGACTTAATGCGGATTATGAATATGAAGGATAAAATGGACAACGACTATGGATTTCGATTATGAATCATGACTATGGACGATGTACGATATGACAAAGATGGTTATTATAACGTTATTAAAATCGGTTAATGTCATTTAATAATGTTATGATTACTATTATATTATTATTATTATTATTATTATTATTATTATTATTATTATTATTATTATTATTATTATTATTATTATTATTATGATTATTATTGTTATTGTTATTATTATTACTATATATCATTATGATTATCATGAATATTATTATTGTTACTAATATCGAGACTTTATGAAAGTTGGAATTGATAAGAACTTGTGATAATGAAATGATTATGAATCTGAAGTGATAAATGAACTCAAGTGACGGTTGTGTTTATGAAATGAGTTATTGAAACCCTATGAATGGATTGAGATTATGATGGATTGAATATGTTCACACTAGATTGAACAAGATGACGTAAATGTGTACGTGATTTATGTGATGACTTGATTAAAAGATGTTAATCACGTAAAGTGAAATATGGGAGGGAAATGATGAACAGGTTGCCCTGTATGAGAGGTTCAGCGGCCCCTACAGGTTCTCTGGTTACTATGCTGATTATTCTGTTACTGTCTTCCTTCTATCTTGTTGTGATCCAAGTAGAAGGGGTGTGCACACTAGGGACTCTGTTATTATGGCCATTTTGTTATCCGTAGGTGGTTACAGGGGATTGACCCCGGCCTACAATGTTGAAGTAAGTGGTTACAGGGGATTGACTCCGGCTAACTGGCGTTCTCTTTCCTCTCCTTAAATAATTGGATTAATTAAGATTAATTATGTGATTATTCATGGTATATATATCTACATGTGAGTATGTGTGCTATGCCTCCTAATCCTATTAACCTACTATTTTACAAAGTATTTTCAAATTAAGTATTTTACGGGATGGAGTTGGAATTACTCAGTTTTTCTGATTTTTGGGAGCTTGTCTATCTTGTTTCTTTTCAATGTATTTGTGCAGGTGGGTGATCGACGGGGGAACAAAAGGGAGATCACTTAGAGTTGTCATCCACTTAGCTTATGATTTAGCTTCCGCTGGAACTCTGAAACACTTAAATAATTAGTAATATTTAATGAACGATTTACTTGGTTGTAAGGATTAATTTATTTGAATTTAGTATGCTTTAATCTAGCCTTGCATTTATTTCCAAGGAGATAAGTGCGGCGGTAGCACGCCCGTTGATTCGAACCCTCGTGGATTTTCCCCCATCTCGAGTCTTATTAAATGAAAAAGGGTTCGGGTTGGCGGGGGTGTTACATTGAGTTCCTTTTGACTGAAAGTTCTGAAATAACGATTTTAGAATCAGAAGAACCTACTAGCTACAAAGATGCTTTGGAGAGTCAAGACTCCGAAAGATGGCTTGAGGCCATGAAATCTGAAATGGATTCCATGTCTAAAAATCAAGTATGGGACTTAGTTGATTTGCCTGATGGGGTAAAACCCATTGGATGCAAATGGATTTTCAAGTTGAAAACAGACAAGGATGGAAACATTAGTGTTTTCAAAGCAAGGTTGGTGGCGAAAGGTTTCAAACAAATTCATAGTATTGACTATGATGAAACCTTCTCACCAGTAGCCATGTTGAAGTCCATTAGGATAATCCTTGCGATTGCTGCCTTTCATGATTATGAAATATGGCAGATGGATGTCAAAACCGCTTTCTTGAATGGGTTCTTGAAAGAGGATGTGTACATGACACAACCTCAAGGTTTTGAAGATCTAGAAAATCCAGGGAGGGTATGCAAGCTTAAGAAGTCTATTTATTGACTAAAGCAAGCATCAAGGAGTTAGAACCTCAGATTTGATGAGGCAGTCAAGAATTTTGGCTTTCTCAGAAATGAAGAGGAATCTTGTGTATACAAGAAGTTAAGTGGGAGTAGTATTACTTTTCTGGTCTTGTATGTGGATGACATACTTCTCATAGGAAATGATAAGACCATGCTTGAGTCAGTCAAGGAATGGCTTAAAAATTGTTTCTCTATGAAAGACCTAGGAGAGGCAGAGTACATATTGGGAATAAAGATCTATAGAGATAGATCGAAAAGGCTAATTGGGATCAGTCAGGAAACTTATATTGATAAGATTCTTGCAAGGTTCAAGCTGGAAAACGCCAAAAGAGGTTTGATTCCCATGCAACATGGCATTGCACTTGGCAAGACTCAGTGTCCTTCGAGTCCTGATGAGGTCAAGCGTATGAGTAATGTTCCCTATGCTTCTGCTATAGGATCCATTATGTATGCCATGATATGCACTCGACTGGATGTTGCATATGCTTTGAGTATATGCAAAGCAGATACCACCAAATCCAGGAGATGCGCACTGGATTGCAACAAAAAACATCCTTAAGTACTTGCGAAGGACTAAGGATAATTTTTTGGTTTATGGTGGAGATGATGAGTTGGTTGTAATCGGATACACCGATGCAAGCTTCCAGAGTGACAAAGATGATTTCCGATCGCAATCCGGTTTCATATTTTATCTCAATGGAGGAGCCGTGAGCCGGAAGAGCTCTAAGCGCAGTACCATCGCGGATTCTACGACGTAGGCCGAGTATATTGCGTGGCCGATGCAGCAAAGAAAGGAAGCCGTTTGGATCAAAAAGTTCATTGGTGAGCTAGTCGTAGTTCCTAGCATTGAGAATGGCATTGAGTTGTATTGTGACAACAATGGTGCCATTGCTCGCCTAAGGAACCCGGATCGCATCAAAGGTCTAAACATGTGCTCAGGAAATTCCATCTCATTCGAGAAATCGTTGGTAGAGAGGATGTGAAAGTAAGCAAGGTTCATACCGAGGATAACGTAGCGCATCCTCCGACTAAACCGCTTGCTCAACCTAAGCATGAGTGTCATACTAGGTCTATGGGGCTTAAGCATATGGGAGAATGGCTTTAGGTTGTTTACTTCATGTTTACAATTGGAAAGACATTGATTATGCTTTGGATGTTTATCAATAAAAATCCGTTTCTTATTTAATTGTTTGGTTTAGTATTAAATAAAATGTCCAAATAATTTGTGCTTTCAAATAGGATTATCGAAAACGTTTTGATAATAGAACCCTATAAAGTGAACAAAATCACAATTTATTTAAAGTCCCTAGTCTAAATCACTAAATTGGACATAAGTGATTTATTTAAAAGACTAGTATATAATTAATTGATAGCGCAGTTCCATGGGCTATGGAGACATAGAGATGTCTAATTGATTATATGGATGTATATTTGATACATTGAGACTTGACCTAATTAGATTCTAAAAGTAGAATCGAACTACTATATTTAATGGATTCCTTAGACATGAGTATGTCTTAATAACCACAACATAATTAGTTTAACTTTGACACCGTTAAACGCCGCGCCGTAAAAGGAGGTTATAAAGGCAGTGATCAGGTGGGCTAAGAATTGAGTGGGAGTTATGGTCATACAAGAGTGGTTAAGTCCTCTTATTAAATAGGAATGGTGTCTGGGCCTCTTGATGAGCGAGAACTGGAAAATTGCATGGCCATGCGGAATAGGATTAAAGAGTTAATCCTTATTTGAGCAGATTCGAACTCGCCGATCAAGGAACATAAATTTGAGAATAACATGGTGTTATCAAATTTGGCATTAAGTGACTTAAGGAATTTAGCATTGCGCTCTTGTCTTCGGACAAGTGGGAGATTGAAGGAATATGTCCTTAGACATCCCGGCAATTACTAAATATAAAAGGAAATTATTATAGAGATAATTAATTACGTTAGTTTAATAATCACATTTACTTGCTAGAGAATAAATGTTGGTTAGTAGAACAATATTGATTGTACCTACAACTAAGTTAACCTAATCCTATGAGGTCACACATTGTAGTAACTAATTGAAGTAAGGAAACCGGCCAATAGGAGAAAGTAGGGTTAGGTTAGGTCTCTCTCTTATTTTATTCTCCTACTATTATAAAAGGTTATAATAGCAGAGAGAAAAAGAACGTTCAATTTGACAGTAACATTCAAACTGAAAAGAGAGAGAAAAAAAAAAACCTATTGTTTCCCTTTGGAAATCCGGCCACCCTCCCTAAAAAGCAAGAGAGTGAAATCTGTTCATCCTCTTCCGTTCTAGCAAACGTGGGAATTCAATTGGTGCTCGTGGACTAAGTAGAGGGACATCAATTGCTGTTCTTTGATCTCTAGCACTTGCAATCCGGTGGAAAATACGCTACAAAGGTTGTACATTATTTTCCTTATAATATGATTCATATTTGATCTTGTGATAGATGTTAGGAAATTTGTTTCCTGAAATTCCGCTATATGCATCTATATGTTCCTACACTAGAATCTATTCTTATTTTCATAATTTCCTTCTCTAGACTTGTTGAGCCTTTTCGGTCTCTTTTGGATACTGAACCTTACATTACAAGCCTTAAACTCACATGGTTTCGTTGCCCAAGCCTTGCGAGCATTATGCTAAATTTGGTGTTTTTAGTTGCGGGAAGTTGTATATAATGAGCTCGAAGTGAAAAGGTTGAAAAACAAGTGAAAAGAAAAATATCAGTCCAAAAAAAAGGGAAAAAAATGCAATGAAAAGGCGAAATATAGTTGTCAATAAAGTGAAAGAAAAAGGATTTATTTTGAATTGCTTGAGCAAAATTGTTGTTGAGTATATATTGGAGATTGTCGGTTGTTGTGTGGAGTTTTTGTGACCTCTTTTGGTCATGCTTTCAGTTGTATGATGCCCCTTTTCTTGTTTTTCCGCCACAATATCCAAATACATTTAACCTTAAGCTCCATTATAACCTTTAAAGTTCTCATGATCTTTTTGTGCTATATTTATTGAGTGAAAAGTGAGTCAAAGGGTCAAAGTTAAAGAGTACATGCTTCATCATAGTCGACTTGATTTATTATGAGTGTCAATATTTATGCCATATACACATGAGAGATTTGAGTGCACATAACTATATTGAGGTCTATCAGCTTTTGCTAAGTCCAGCTTGGGGGAGATGGTTTGTGGTTTGATTGGAGAGTCGATTGCATTACATGATATGCTATACGGTTTTGTTCGATATCATTTTATGCTTGGTTTGTGTAGAGATTATATCCATCTTGTTTTCAGGCGAGTGTTTGGCCCTATCATAGTCTCATATTGTATGTGTCTTTCTCCTCCAATGTCTATGTCTTCTTGCTTAGGGACAAGCAATGGTTTAGCTTAGGGGAGTTTGATGTGTCATATTTATATATAGTTTTTAGGTCCATTTAGATTACATTTTAAAGCATTTAGATCCAAGTTTAGGTTCATTATTACATTGTATTATCATGTTATGATATTCTACTCTATTTGGTATGTTTTCGTTTTTTTTTTTTTTTTTTATGAATTTCAAGTATTCAAAACACATTTGGAGTATGATTAGTCAAGTTTGAGCATTAAGAGAATTTGGAAGGAAGGTACACTCGCATAAGAATCGTTATGGATATCTTGTAGTATGAGTTTGAGCGAAAAACAAAGCAGAAAAATCATAATTAGAAGAAATGTATAAAGAGTCACGTCTACTCTTTTAAGCATATCTTTTGATGTGTTTTCGAGAATTGAATAATTCCAAAGGATTTGAAAACTAGACTTAAAGAGCTTTCCAACGATAAGTGACACGCCCCGAGGAGATTTATAGTCATGGATTTAAGCATTTCGAAAGTTTAGACTGTTTCAGCTAAAATCTATTATCGTACGCGCGGATCACTAAATTCGCCCAATTAATGATTTATTCGATTTTCCTTACTTTGTAACCATCCAATTTTTTCGATTCCACCAATGGTCTATTTTCATGGTAGAATTGAAAAAAAGGGGAAGGTTTCATGCCAAAGATTCTTATATTTTTTTTTTTCTAAAATAAAAATAAGTCAAAAAAGAAAATAAATAATACATATAAAATATGGGCAGTTTATAATAAATTACGGACAATTAAAAAAATCACAATTTGATACATGGGAAAACTCAGTGGGAAAATAATTGTGCTAACTTTAGCAGGGGATTTTTTTTTGGGGCATAAAACATGATATATAACACCCAATATTATTAATTTACAAAGATAGGCAAAACAAAAAGACTTATACTATAAGAAAAAATAATTAAATCGCAAAAATTTCTATGTTTCGCATATATAATACAACAAAATTACGATGCAAATATAAAGATTGCAGCGTACAACCGTGGAAGCTATAAAGGTCTTTCCCCAATATAGAGAAATTCGTCATCTAATGCATTGTCCCTGCTGCCACCATCCCCGTCATAGTTTCATTGGTAGAGCCGGCAACAAGCAATTACATTCATCCACGCCACGACCATCTACATAAGGGCACTCGATAACAGGCAATTATATTCATCCACGCCACCACCATCCTCACAAGGCCATTTAGGATTGTTGATGATCAATCTTTTGCCTTTTCAGCTCCCTTGGCAAAAGCATTCAATTGCCTTTCCAGCTGCACAAATATTAGACGCTCAGCCTATGACAAGTGCGTAACACTCCCCCTCCCACCCTTCCCCCCAAAAAAAAAAAATTTGAGGGATAATAGGTCTTAAATACAAGAGGAAACCAGAGCTCCTAATTACATGCTCAGCCGGATATGGTGGAAATAGAAACCAGAAACAGAGATAAATCACATGTTACTAATTGAAAGCAATATCCACAAAGGGCAGGGCAAACAGAAAGACGAGCAAATAGCAGCCAAGTCCTTTAAACTTAGGAGGACAACGCGTATTAGGAGAGCTGGCAGCTTAACCCCTGTACAATGAGCTTGGCTTGGAATGTTTAGAACAGTTAGGGTAATAACTGTAGCATCTCAATTAGCAAATGTCATAATTGTGCACTATGCAAAGTATGTTATTAAGCTGGGGTCATTTGGTGGAAGTGAAAACTCAGTCCCTTCCATCATGGTTGGCACTGGTGACATGATGGATGTTAATTATACCAGGGGCCAGTTTTGGCAAAAATGCAAATATCAGCATGCACAATCTTTAAGTCTTTTGGTGCGTCTATTACCTGCTTGAATATGATTATCAAGAACCCAACTCACCTGAGCATTTTTTAGCTTTTGTCTTTGCAACTCGTCTACCAAGCTCCCAATTCTGCCATGTAACCAATTAAATTAGATGTTCACAAATAAAAGATTAGATGTTCACAACAGGACCACAAGCGCTATATATATAGATCTCACATGATCTCAAAAAATATAGATCTCACATCATACCTCTGTTGCAATTGCATAACCTGAGCCAAAAGTTCACCCTCCCTAGCAGATACCAGCGATGTCTGCCAAAAGAAACACGGACTCTTTTAGTATCAGAAAAGGATATAAGAATTGTGAAAATCTTTAATTCATGGCAAAAGGAATACTATCAGAACTTCACATCCCATATCGTATATTATTTTCAGGGAAGTCCATGATGCAATCAAAAGAATTAGGACTGATGGGGCTCGAACCCACAGCATCCTTCCAAGTTTGGTCAAGTGACCTCATAAGCAATCACTTGGGGAAAATAAGAACTACATCAAAAGGGTGACATGACCAGATGACCTTGCTCTCAACAACAGAGAAGTATTCTCCTTTTTATTATTTTGGCCAAGTACTTTAATTGTCCGCATTTATGACCCATATTACTTCTATTCCCACTTCGATAGCCTGATATAATCCTTCCTGTCCTATACCACATTAATTTATTTTCGAAAGAAGACAATGCCATACCCACTAAAAAAATAAGAATGGAAAATGATGTAGACTTGTTAAAATGATATAAGAATTACTTCATTCAGGTAGGACAAATGAAGAGTTTTTCATAATCTATGTGTTCTAGATTTTTGGGGTTATCTACAGTACAGTTTAGTAAAACCTTAATTTATTTGATTTTAATTTCATTTCGAATTTCGATAAGTTATGCGTAGAGATCATTGGGCTTTATTAATACACTTAAACATCATTGATGTAGTTTTAGAACCATTTCGTGATAAATATTTACTCTGAAATTATAACATCATCATTTCCCCCTGCAACATTTATGCATACATTAAGTACTAAGAAATTGATGAATCTTCTAGGATTGTGCTAAGGCCAATTACAAGCCACCTCTGTTGTACACGTACCACAGGAAGAAAAAGAAGAATGAAGGTTCTAGAGGGTGATAAGTTAATTGATTTATACTACTGCTCTTATCATCAGGGGGGAAGAACGTGCAAAAGGGAGAAGAATCTGTTAGAAAATTTCTTATGACCTGGGACACCTCAGCACTAGATCTTTGTAATAAATAGCCAGTAGGGGCAGGGAGTTTATTTTATGCAAATATTGAGTGAGAAAAGATCTAGGTAGGAGAGACCTTACCTCTCTAAAGTAAGGAGTTGTAATTCTTGGTTACCCTGATCAAGTAATCTAACTTACTATCTGGTGGCTTGATTTTGTATGAATTAATCTCTGTTTTGTGAGCAATTCTAAGGTCTTCCTTAGCAGTTGGTATCAGAGCAAGTTCAGGTTTACAGCTGGGAAGTAATGGTGAGCAACACGCAACGAATCGAACAGCTGGAACAGGGGATGTCAGAGCTTCGGGCTTCAATCTCCCAGGAGGTGCAATCGGCGGTGTGTAGTGCTATGTTGGTGTTCCAACAAACTCTCACGACCCAGATTGGAGACAGCTTGGAAAAGGCGACCCAAAAGATGGGAGAGCAGTTCGCTTCTCTCTCCGAGCCCAGGGCTAGGGCTGACCATGAGACCATGATCGGCACTAGTTGGCGTCAACAAGAGAGGTTTCAGGCGAAGATGCCAGCCGCCCTTGAAGCGGGACGAACGGGGGAGGAAAACCCCGAAACCTCTCGCGCCGAAGAAAGGCGAGGAAGGAGGAGTGTGAACCACGGAAATCCGGACCAAGAAGAGGAGTTGGAGCGTCGTTTTGACGACGAGGAAGAAGTTGGGTTCGGTGGCGGCTACCGCGGTGGAGGGTGGCGAGACAAGAAGCTAGATCTGCCGCTTTTCAATGACTTGAAATCCGATGGATGGATAATCCCGGCTGAACGCTTTTTTAGTTTTTATTGTCTGACGGAGTTGGAAAGGGCGGCGGCCGCGATGGTGTTGCTTGAAGGTGACGCGATCCTCTGGTATCAATGGGAGCACCGGCGGCGCCCAATCCGTTCTTCGGAGGAAATGAAAGGGTTACCGTTGAGGAAGTTCCGGCCAACTGCCGCGGGCTCACTTCATGAGCAGTGGCTGGACCACCGTGAGCTGGGGAGTGTGGAGGAATACCGGCGAAAGTTCATTGAACTTATCGCACCGCTGGAGGGTATACCGGAGGAGGTGGCGCTAGGGAAGTTCATTAGTGGGTTGACTGAGAGTATTAAAGCTAAGTTACGGGTCAATTGGCCCACGATACTTGAACAAGCCATGGATAAGTCTCTTAAAATTGAGAACAGACAAAAGTCCATGGGCTGGACTTATTCCGAGTCCAAACGCCCCACTGGATCCACCAGCCAACAAAATTCCACCCTTCATTTTAAATCCAACTCCCCACAAATAACCCAATCTATAGCCTCAAACACGTTCCCACCTACTACCCAAACCCTTACCAGCCAAAATAAAACTATACCCGTAGCCTGACCTATTGGAGAGCTTAAAAGGCGTACTGACAAGGAGCTTCAGTACAAGAGGCAAAGAGGGCTTTGTTTAAAATGTTATGCTAAATGGCACGTGGGCCATCGTTGTGCAAGGAAGGAACTAGGATGCTAATGATGAATATGACTATACTGAAAATGCCGAGCCGCTGTACCTTACTCATTATGACCCAACCACCACCACAAACACACCCCGACCTCCACCTGACAACCCCCAACCGGAAATTTCCCCAAAATTCAGTGATGGGTATTTCTAGTCCCAAAACCCTAAAACTAGAAGGCACAATACAAGGAGAGGGGGTAGTGATCATGATCGATCCCGGTGCAACCCACAACTTCATCTCACCAAAGATCATCCAGAGGTTAAAAATTCCCATCTCACCTTCCAAGACCTTTGGGGTGTCCCTCGGAACCGGAGCTGTTGTACAAGGAGAAGGGGAGTGTAAGAAAGTGACGTTGGTGATGCAAAGGGTCCAGGTGATTGAAGATTTTTGCCCCTACCATTGGGTGATTTGGACCTCATCCTCGGAATTCAGTGGCTGGAAAAGTTGGGAACGATGAAGGCAAATTGGAAGACACAAACCATCTCTTTCAAGCACGGCAATGACACAGTTACCTTGAAGGGGAATCCAGCACTAAGTAGAGCATGCATTTGCCTTAAGGCGATGCTCAGAACCATCCAGAAAGAGAAGGGAGGATTCGTGGTGGAATTAAACCAAATGGATTGTCCGGCAGAGTTACTACCTGTGCTGCAAACATATGAACAGGTATTTCATATGCCTTCTGGTTTACCCCCCCTTCGCTATCATGAGCATGCTATTACCATGAAACATGGCACAGATCCCATTAGTGTTCGACCCTATAAATATCCACTAGTTCAGAAAGATGTAATAGAAACCTTGATTAAGGACATGTTGCTGGCTGGAATCATTCAAACTTCACAGTGCCTATTCTTGTCCCGTATTGTTGGTTAAGGAGGACGGGTCTTGGCGCTATTGCGTTGATTATAGAACACTAAATAAGGCCACGGTGCCCAACAAATATCCCATACCCGTGATAGATGAGCTCCTAGATGAGTTACATGGAGCCACTGTGTTCTCTAAACTAGACCTCAAATCGGAGTATCACCAGGTTCACATGCGACAAGAAGATATTCGTAAAACCGCCTTCAGCACTCATGAAGGGGATTATGAATTCCTGGTTATGCCGTTTGGCTTAACCAACGCGCCTGCTACCTTCGAAGGCCTTATGAATGAGGTCTTACGACCTTTTCTCTGGCGCTTTGTGCTGGTCTTTTCGATGATATTCTCATCTACAGTGAGAATATGCAGCAACATGTTGATTACATGCAAACGGTCTTGGGGTTGTTAGCTGCTCACCAGCTTTATGCAAACAAAAAAAAATTTGAATTTGGCAAATCTGGGGTAGCATATCTTGGGCATGTTATTTCTGAAAAACGAGTGGCAATGGATCAAAGTAAAATACAAGCCATGTTGGATTGGCCTGAACCTAAGTCATTGCGGGAGTTGAGAGGCTTCTTGGGCCTAACCGGGTATTAGCGAAAGTTTGTGCAAGGCTGTGCTAGCATTGCACAACCTTTAACGCAGTAGCTTAAGAAGGATAATTTTGGGTGGTCTGCCGAGGACACCAAGGCATTCTTACAACTCAAAACAGCCCTCACCACTGCTCCCATACTTGCCGTGCCTAATTTTCACCTGCCTTTTGTCATAGAGGCTGATGCGTGTGGGTACGGATTAGGGGCAATTTTGCTCCAAGAGGGTCACCCAATAGCATATTTCAGCAAGACATTGGGAGTAAGGGCCATGAGTAAGTTCATATGAAAAAGAACTCATGGCGGTGGTCCTTGCGGTGCAAATGTGGAGGCATTACCTTATCACAATACAAGCCACCTCTGTTGTACATGTATCACAAGAAGAAAAAGAAGAATGAAGGTTCTAGAGGGTGATAAGTTAATTGAGTTATACTACTGCTCTTATCATCAGGGGGGAAGAATGTGGAAAAGGGAGAAAGTTTGTTATGACCTAGGACACCTGAGCACTAGATCTTTGTAATAGATAGCCAGTAGGGCAGGGAGTTTATTTTATGCAAATATTGACTGAGAAAAGATCTAAGTAGGAGAGACTTTACCTCTCGAAAGTAAGGAGTTGTAATTCGTGGTTACTCTGGTGAAGTAATGTAACTTACTATCTGATGGCTTGATTTTGTGTGAATTAATCTCTGTTTTGTGAGCAATTCTAAGGTTTTCCGTAGCAGATTGTAGAACTTGAGAAACAAATTATGTAAATTTGTCAAAAAATTAAAAATGTTCTAAATTCTTTATAATTTCAACTTCTCTAGTTCCTTGTATTTCTTTTGTTTTCCCACAAGAATGGGCACAAAGAACAAGAAATTAAGAGGGAAAATATCAGAATTGGGTGGAGAGTTTGTCTTTCTTTTGTGCTTCAAAGACTATCATGGATTCAGATATATATCACAGCACATTCTAATACAAAAGTTGTACCTGCGAAATGCCATTACTAGCTGCATCGGCTGACTCACAGAGATTGCCTGTATAGCACGAAAAGATGTAAGGTCAACAACGAAAAGGTGCAAAAGAATCTGATTCTCACAGTAAACAAAATTAGTGTATTACCTAGCTCCAAATGCTTTATCAATTTAATTATTTCATCCTGAAAATGAAGAAAAAAACATATTTCAAGCACAATAAATTCACCAAGATTTGCTAACTTTTCACATCCTAAACATGCATACCTTTTGCAGATTGTTTTGCTGCAAAATGTACTGCAAGGCTGGAAGGACTGCACTTGCAGAAAGGAACGACGGCATGAGCCCAGCTGTGCTTCCAGGAACAGAACTTAGGCAAGTTGAGTCCTACAGAGAGTATAATGGCAATGGTTATACGAAAGGATAAAGTACTACACTTGATACTGTAGATTTAAGAAGATACACATATGAAGGAACATGTCTAAACGATTAACTCCAGAGTGTAAAACCAAGTTATCAGTCAAAAGATTTCAGAGTTCTCGCTCCAAACATGAGCATGTTGTACTCCAAACAAGGGGATAATCTTCACAAACTTGCAAGATCAACTTGCTCAAGTACTTTGTCTTGAAAAGTTAATCAGCTGAGAGAATGCTATAACATCTAGATTATTCAGTAAGAGGGGAAAAAGACAATAATGGTACACTAAAAAACTGAAGCATTTAAGGTGGTCACTTACTATGACAGAGAGGAGACGCATAACTGCTGAAAATGACTATATATATTGGGTTTGATTTTAAGGGGGGTGGGCGAGGGAAGGGGAAGCGAAAGCTTAATATGGAAATGGTGCATGTCTCTTCCCTAACAGATAAAGGGAGTCTCGACGTGTTTGCAGAATGTAAAATCCAAATTAAACAAAAAGAAAATCAGTTTCCTGTTCGATTACGGTTCACACAGACCTGAGTTCAGAAAATTCAGCATAAGTTTACACAACACAGTACTGGATCACATGGGAGGGGGCGGGGGGAGAAGTATACCTTTGAACTGACATCAGCTGATGTCACTTGAAAACGACCTTTCCGCTGAACAAGAGACCCTTCAGAAGAATCCTCCACTGCATTAACAAAGAAAAGGAAAGAAATCTGAAGAGAAAAAAAAGATCAAAATTACTCAGAGATGTAGGAATTTTGGAGCAATTACAAACCTGACGTATTGTTAATTGTATCTCTCCTTTGACGATATGAAATCGGACCGCTGTAATTTCTATCAGCAGGATGCCTTGGTTGAAAGCTGTCTCTATGAAACAGATACATTCCTCAAATTAATCAACAATCAATTACTACTACTACTACTAAGGGTGCGTTCTCTTCACCTGAATAACCCTGAACTGAACTGAACTGAACTTATCTGAATTGAACTTATTGAACTTGAACTGAACTTATTGGACCTGATTGGACCTGATTCAACTTATTGGACCTGATTGAACCTGATTGGAACTTATTGGACCTGATTGAAACTTATTGACCTGATTGGAACTTATTAGACCTGATTGAAACTTATTAGACCTTATTGGACCTGATTGGAACTTATTTGACCTTATTTAACAAAAAATTTGATGAGTAATAACATAAATATTACCCCTAATGGCCTAACATAAATACTATCCCTCAAAATTTACTATAACATAATAATCATTAAAATTTATCTTTCAAAAAAATAGTAATTATTAGTTATCTCTTATAATCAACATTTTAACAAAAAAAAAAAAAAATACTATTTATATGCTTGACTATACACAACTTTCACCACTAATATACGTAATAGTGTTGCTTTGATTTCATAAAGCACTAGTAGGAAATCAATTAATAACATTTATATCTTTCATTGTTATTAGTAACGAAAACATTGTATATCTAGTTGTTTAAAGACGAATTGCAAAATATTATAATTATGAACATTATTATTGTTAACCTTATTTGATCATGATTATAATATTTTTACGGTTTTTTAACCGGGTACCCTTGTGGTTTTTCAAAATTCATGGGATACCCCTGCTTTTTAAAAAATGCACCAGGTACCCTTACTATTCAATAAAATTCACGAAATGCCCTTAATGACTAACATCGTCAAGTTTCTGTTAGTCATTAACCCTAATTAACCTTCTAACCCTAATTAAACCCTAACCTTAACCCCAAAACCCTAACTCTAACCCCTAACCCTAACCCTAACCCTAACCCTAACTACCCAACCACCACAGCCCCCCATCCCCCTCCCCTCCCTCCCGCCCCCCTCCCCCTCACTCTCTTCAATCGAGTTATTGTACAATCACAAAACCAGCCAGCCAACCCCCCCACCCCCAACTCTCTTCCAATCGAGTTTGATCGAAGGTAAACTCTCTCTCCTCCTCTGCATTCCAACAATCTCATCTCACTCTCTCTCCTCCTCTGCATTCAACAACAATGGCGGCGGCCTGTCTTCGATAGCTTCGACGCTAATGGCGACGGTGGCGTTCGAGTCTGTCGGTGGTCTGAAAAACTGAAAACTCAAGCTTCTCTGTTAGTCCCACTCCTTCCTCCCTACTGGTATACAATTATGCATGCGTTCTACATTCGAATCTTCGTTGTTTTGTTTTTTCATTTTTTTTGTTGTTTTTTCAATTGATCCGTACTAGAATCGGTTTTCAGCTTATTGCAACATTTTTTTGCATGTTATAATGTATAATTTCATTTAATTTGGTAATTTTTTGGTACTGATTTTCTCGCTTCACTCGATCTGCTCAATTATGCTTCAGATTTGCAGTTGTTTTATTGATTTCTGCGGAATTTTGCTTTCTCTACGTTTTTTAGTGGTTTGATTTGTATATTTACTCAAATTGGCAAAATATTTAGTGAGATGAATTCTGAAAAGATGAAGATCTAACAAGGGGAGGTCGGTGGAGAGGGGGGGTTGATCCGAGGGAGGGCGGGGGGGGTGGTGCGGGGGGGGGGAGGGGTGGTTGGATGATTAGGATTAGGGTTTAGGGTGGGGGTTAGTTGTTAGGGGGTTAGGGGTTAGGTTTAGGGTTTTAGGGTTAGGATTAGAGGGGTTAATTAGGGTTAATGACTAACGGAATCATGACGCCGTTAGTCATTAAGGGCATTTCATGCATTTTGTTGAAATAGTAGGGGTACCTTGTGCATTTTTCAAACAACAGGGGTACCCCATGAATTTTGAAAAACAACAGGGGTACCTGGTGAAAAAACCGTATTTTTTAATAATAACATAATCACCCGATAGTAATATGAGTAATAAAATAATAGATAATAATGCAAATATAATACTACCTCCGTTTTCTATTATTTGCAACGATTAGACATTTTCAATCTCTACTTTATGTCAAATCGTTGCACATAATAAAAAACGGAGGTAGTACTATATATCATAGCGGTACTTTAATTAAAAATTTTAATAATAACATATTAGTAATCATAATATGAATAATAAAATAATAGACAATATTATAAATATAATACTATATAATAATCATAGTGGTACTTTAATTAAAAATTTTATTTGGACCTTATTGGAACTTATTAGACCTGATTAGACCTGATTGGACCTGATTAGAACTTATTGGACCTGATTAGAACTTATTGGACCTTATTGGAACTTATTGCACCTAATTGGAACTTATTGGACCTGAATGAACTTATTGCCCTGATTGGAACTAATTGAAACTTATCTGAACTGAACTGAACTTATTGAACCTGAAACTTAATTTATTAAGGTGAAGAGAACGCACCCTAACTATAAATGGTTACAACTAGGGGTGTGCACAAACTGGTCCGGACCGATCCGCCGAATATCAGGATTCCGGCCCACCGGTTCGGTCCGGTCCAAACCCGGAAAATTCCGGTCCGGACCGGTTGGACTGGAATTTCTATTATTTTAGAAAAAAAAAATTAAAAGGAAAAAAGTTAGAAACTTAAAAACCTACTATTTATTCTTTTTGGATTATTGTTATTAAAATTTTTATTTTTTAATGTATATAATTTATAAATAATTTTAATAAAATAAAAAAGTTCTTTTTTTTAAAAAAATATTCTGGTCCAAGAGTCTAGAACCGCACCGGACCGGAATTTTTCCGGTCCGGTCCCGGTCTAAGAAAATCCCGGATTCCGATCCGGTCCTGGACCGGTGCACACCCCTAGTTACAACTCATTCATTGTGAACTTGGCAATGAACAGCGCAAAAATAAGTTTGATAATCAAGCAAAACCCTAAAAGAAGGGCAAGAGAGAATCACCTGTCCCCATCACCAATTTGCTTCCTTGACGAGCTCACATTATCATATAGGAGAGGACCACTAAGAACCTTTTTCTGCCCAGTAATAACAAATTGTGGCAAAGAGCTACTCCGCATCAAGTTGTCACCATCAGTTCTTCTTACTTGCTCATTTTCACTTTTATGCAATTGCATTTCAGCATATGTCAGAGACTCGTTTTTAGAACCATTAGTCTTCATGTCATCTTCACCAATATCAAAGTAGCCTCTGAAGGAATACAAGGGTAGAAATGGTAAGCCACTATGTAGCATTGTTATGAAAAAAAAAAAACTAAAACGACAAGGGGGAAGCATCACTTGTGAAAAGATAAGCAATATGGAAAAGTTAATCGATTTTATGTTTGAATTATAAAAATCTTTATTCACACATAAAAAAGAAAGAGTGACAGCGATAAAGACTAAAAAAAGAGAAAGAGTGGTCGGTGTCTCAGTCTAGGTCCAGCGAGGATGACTGACAGGTCTGGAGAAGCTTCTTACTCAGCAAGCTAGTGGGCAACAGTGAGCAAGAGACAGAAAGAGAGCGACAAAGTAGGAGACTAGAGACACAGAGTGGTAGAGTAGATAGAAAGAAATGCGTCTGACGTCTTGACTTCTAGCTCCTAGAGTACCAGATAAAGTAGGTCATTTATTATTTCTTTTTTTCTTCTTCTCTTCCTTTTCAGTACAGTGTTACCTAATTCAGTAAAACCCGGTCGGAAAAAGGTGAATTAGTACATCCCAGTAGGGCCAATTTGACAGAACTAGGTAGTGAATTGCGTCATTGTCAAGGAAAGCGGATGCAGTTGCGATAATGCTCGCTATGTAGCATAAGTGGCTTATAACGGATGAATAGAACAAATACCTGCTAATGCGACGTGAATTTTTTGAAAAAGTAATGACATTAATGGATTTTTAACTTCAAATTTGCATATTTCTAGTTTAAGAAATTATCTTTCTACATAATATGACCAAACCTATCATATGATGGGGTTATATATTTGGTGAATGAATAATGTCTACAAACATGTCAAGGAGCAGTTGACAATTAAATCCAAATCTCCCCATTATTATTGTATCTGTAGTAGTGCAACAAGAAGTCCCGGCAAGTCGCTCAAGGCACAACTCATACACATTTCCCAACACTAAAGACCATGTCAAGGTCTTCTCCCTTCTTTGTGTGTGCATATTATATACTAGCTGCAATTTATGTTTTCCCTCTTTCTTTAATTGGTTAATTTTCACAAGGAACGAAACAACGGCAAAAAGACCATTTTGACGTGGGCATTAACCGTTACGTAACGAAAACATGGCGAGAAGGACATGATTTTTATTGCAAAAGTATGTAACGGTATTCCACGGAATGGCAAGTTCAAAATCTGTGATATAACGACAGTCATGTAATAGAACGGCAGAGTTTTAAGTCCACTCCATGTATACTATTTTGTTCCATGGATTAGATGACACTGTTTCAGTATGTTTTAAGAAGGAAATGAGCTGTTTAACTAATGTAGATCAAGTACGTCTACATGTTTCATCACCAGGAGATCTGACATTCTTGAACCTGAAAATGATTCAACATCCAGGGTGGCTCATTTTGGTGGAATCCCTACCTGTTTCTGGATTTTTCTGAAATGTTTGCAGCACAGAAAATACAAGCTGCAGATTGTTTCCGTGCTTCAAAGGAGAACAAAGTGGCCTCAGAAAGTGGTTCTTTTTAAAAATTAACACATGAATTTAGATCAGTATATAAAGTTAAGGAATTCTATACCATAACCCTCTGTTTTAGGTGTTTCTTTTCAAATAACTCCCACGTTTTTACACACCTACATGAGCTAAACCCCAACATGTAAGATGTCATATCACTATTACTAAGGTAAATAATTTTCTTTGAGGATACAAGGAAAGTTAGGGCTCCAATCTCTCAAGGGAGACTAAGGTAAATAACTTATTTAAACAACTTTACCCCCCACATTTACCTTCGGATTTCCATAATTATCAGAGTTTTCTTCGTTTTACCTTTTTTTGAAAGTTTTATACTCCTTCCGTTTAACAAAAATAATTACACTTTTTCATGGTTGCCAATGTAAAACTTTGAGATTAATAATTCTAATTATGTATTTGTAATAATTGTAAAAGTTGATGTTTTCAAAAATACATATTAAGACGAATCAAACACGACACAACATGACAATACTTTTCCTAGCGTATAAAGCAGAAACGATGGTCAAAGTAGTGAGTGTGAATAGTGCCAAAATACAAAGTGTAACTATGCTCGTGGAACGGAGGAAGTATAATACTTCATTCTTTTTCAATTGAAACATTTCCCTTAGCTGGAATTTTCACCCTAATTGCAACGTTCCCTTATTTGGTAACTAGCCTTATATGCACGCTACGCGTGCGAAAGCAAATAAAAGTATTTTTTTACAGGCATTTGACGTCTTATATTCTCAAACCATTCCGTCCTCTTGGTTTGTTTTTTGCTCCTCTTAGTTTGGTTCGATTATACACTAAATTAAAAGTGAAGAAAGAAGCATAATAATGGATTACCGGCCTTGGTCTTTGAAAAGTGGAACTCGAGTTAACAATGTTGTGCTTTTGTTTGCACATAATGGAGAGGAGATGATGAAGAACTCTAAAGAATTTTAGAACGTTTAACTGTGATTTGGTTGGAAAGTTACTACTTCATTCTAAATTACACAGTTTTGTTGCTAAGTTTTTTTTTTTTTTTTTTTTTTTTTGTTTAATTAAAGTAGTTAGTTACCCCTTTCTTTTTCCTTTTTATATTTTTTTGTGTCCCCCACCTCTTCCAATATATAACATAGATATCTTCTCTCTGTCACATGGGTCCCACTTTATATCTATATCTATCTCTCTCCTTTTCGCATGACTTTCTTAAAAAATTTGCCCCTTCCACCCATTGTGTCAAAACAAGGCCGCATCGTATCCTATCGCCCGTGTTGTAAAGCTTTTCCAATCTAGCCAACCAATATACCCGCATCATAAAGGTGTAAAAAAACCGCGTTTCAGGCGAGTTCAAAGGATATCTCATGGTCTGAGCCGATATATGGCGGTACGACAACAACATCATCCCCCTTCCCGCAACACCATGACCGTTACCGCGATCATGACCGAAACTGATTTTTCAAACTATGCTTCTACGGTTCTACCTTAAGGAAAGGAAAAACCTAATATAAATGATAAATCCATTAAGTTTATTGAAACTGCATCATCAATCCCGATTGGAGAGGGAGACAAAAAGCTTCTGGCTGAAGCCTCCAGTAGGGAAACATATATGACATGAAGAGTAAGCGTACTTGAGCGCCTGCAGAGGTTGAATAGGAAATGAGGCCAGTGAACCCTCCAAGCTTTCAAGATCATCAAACCCATCCTGAAACAAGAAGTGTGCTAGTCGATCATGAAGGAAGCATTGAATAAAGCTCCAACCATAAGAAGAGGAATTAAAGAGAGCTCTTACGTCATGACTATCTGAAGTGTTGGAAAGATTCGTCCCTTCAGAAGATGGTTTATCTGTAGGAAAAGAATGATCATCGATTTTGTCCTTTCGTTTCAGCCCCAAATCAGGGTTTTCAGCAATTGGACTATTATCGTCATCTTGAATCTGCAGCAAAACCTCAGTATTTAAATGACAATTCACACAACTTTCACTAAAGGACATAGTTGAATACAAACACAAGATTGGTGCATGTTTCGCACCTAACCTTGTATATATATAGACAGGCTTGCATGACAAAGAGGTGGGCGTAAATGCAAAAGAAAAAGGGCTTACAAGAGCTGCCTGACTCTTCAAATCTTCCAAGTTAAAGTTCCAGGCACTGATGCCTCGAATGTATTCTTGCTGCACAAAACACAAAAAGATCACGGTAGCAAATATCATTTGGAATCCTGAGTTATAATGAAATACGTGCATAAAACATTCTCAAACATCTACTCTACAAGTTATAGACTAAGGAGAGATTGGACATGGAGAATAGCAGCAAAAGCAAAACAACTAGAAGCTTTTACAAATGGTGGGATGGAATTTTCCGCAACAAAAAAGAAGCCCACACAAAATATACAGAAAGGTAACAGACTTGAGCCTTCAACTAAGGAAGGAGGAAATAAAAAACAACTAAAGAAAAGATGTAAACAGAGATCACCCACTAAAACCAGAATCATAGTAGTTCTCCATACAAGTACTATGTTATGGTCACAGATGATTTAACAAAAAGATATGTTATACTTGCAAAAAATCACCTCGAAACAAAGTAAATAGCAGTACAGTACATTATACTCCCTCCAATATACTTTTATAGGGCCTTTGGTTCACATAATGGAAAGGGAACAGAAGCCAGGGGAAAGCAAAACCATCAACGGAACTTAATATTTTTGTTTAGTTAAATTGACAAATGGATTCTAATTTGACGTAATAGTGATCAGTTTATTAAAAACAGGAAAGGAAAACAAAACTTTCATGATCATTCTGCATTTTTGCCCTCCATCCAGAGCCCCCACTCCCTCAATGTAGATAATTGTCTCAGCCTCCACAACCTTCCTTCCTCTGAATCTCCACCACCATCTCTATTATACTACTGATGCAATCAACTCAGCATTTTTAATCATAGAACGATATACAAATCTTGTCCATGAAGAGAAATTTTTGATTATCAGTGGCGACACGAGATTGGCAGAGGAAGAGATCGTCGACGACCAAACAACAATCGAAGAAGTTGAGAGAAGAGAGGAGTTTAATGGCAAAAGAAGGGGCCAATGGGAAGATTGATGAGTTGATGGAAATGGCTAATGTGAAATAAAGTATAATTCATTACGTTTGTCCATCTCTACTTGCTCCAACGAAGGATAAGAGTCTGGGGCGTGGCCGCGTGGGGGATGTGCACTTATAGTAAAAATGCAAATGAATTATCATCAGATTTGCAAGCCCACTTGATGGCATATTTAATTGAGTGGTTCTATGATCATAAAGATAGATTTACGGTGTGATACCCACCAGATTCAAATGAGGGAGGTAATGAGTGGAATTCTGCCCTTTAAGATGAAGCGTGATCTTTATGAGTGTTTAGTCCTTTCATTTGGGCTAGCACTTTCATTGGTCATCTCACTGACGTGTGTTTGGAGGACATATTGGTGTTTATCAAGGACAAAAGTCAACATCTTGACTCCCAAAAAAAAAAAAAAAAAAACAATCGGTCATAGTTGGGTAAAGGTTGACGTGTCAACGAAGCGACATCTCACGTGTTCTACCGCATTTTGCCACCATCACAACTTATATTAACAAATTGGAAAAGACTCATTTTATTATTATAAATTTGAAATTCAAGTAATTCAAGAAATAATGATATATCCTATAAATTTTGGCTGAAATAAAAACTTTTTAACCCTTCTCTTCTTATTTTGTACAGAGATAATAGATGCTAAACATTGAAAGTAGCTAAAATTTGAGTATACTACTATAATCTTAAACGTTTTGAAAACGGATCGTAGCGGCTAGTTCAGTAAAATAACAGTTTATTCATGTCATGACCTGAAAACATATCACACATAATGAACTGCCATTTTTGCCTGAATTGAGGATTTGTATATTTGATGCATTTAAGGAAACAAAAGTTATTCATAAAAAAAGGTGTTGAAATTTCTTTTCCACGAGAAAATGGGTATTTGAATAGTCAAAGCAGATATCAGTTGATCCATCAAAGGCAAAATCAACATCTAGATTGCCAGATTTTATGCCCATCATAGAGGTGCAGTCTTTCCATGTACATATGAGGGCAACCCATAATGGTTTTGATACTCTTGATGGAAAATTTGGATATGGAAGAAAGGAAGAACGGAGGGAGGGACCATTTTACACAATCATATAACTTAATTCTCTCTAACACATGACTTAAGAAATGTTTGGTAACAATTCAATGCATACCAACTCATATTGACTTCCTTTCAGTAAGGAGTACGAGTACGGAAAGTTATCTTAATGGTAAGATTATACCAAAGGAAGGATAAATATGAAGGATTGTACTTTCTAAAATATTTAATGAGGTTCTAGGAGAATCAAAGGAAAAACCACAAGTGCAATGAGCATGGGGATACAAAATGGTGGAATGAGGACGTAGAAGCAGCATTTGAGATGAAAAGGGAGTGTTACTCGGCCTCTAGGAAAATGTAGACTATTGCGATATACAATGATAATAAAGTTAAGGCAAAACAAATAGTTCGACATCAAAGCAAAGGTATATATGGATGTATACAACTAACGACATAATAGACTCGAAAGATAATGAAAATATATCTATAAGAGAGCTACAAGGAGATTAGCGACGAGGATTTCTGTATTGAAAGCGAGTGAGGACTTTTGTCGATTACCACAGAAAATAAATTATTGGTTCACGCAACTAACCAACTCATCTTTTGAGATAAATTCTTGCTCATTATGTTTCTTCATCGACCAATACAGTAAGGTTTTAAAATTTCTGCTTGTTTATTCTATTTTCATTCTTTTTGTTTTATTGTTAGCTTACTAGGAAGTAAGTGGACCCCCCCCAAACCCCCCACCCCCCTCACCCCCGCGCTGATTAAAGGCTTTTTCAAATTTGTACTTAGGCTCGATCAGCACCCAATCAGTTGCACATAAAACTCTTCTTATTAGAAGTTAGTCAAAAACACTCCCATTCTTTATTATCTGATCACCTGACTAAATATTTTCTTTTTTCATATACTTGTCTCATCATAATATCAATCTCTACGTCCGTTTCACACTACATGCAACATGTTTCTTCCTGAAATGTTTCACAATACTTGCAACATTTCTTTCTTTGGTGAACATTTTAATGCAAAGAGGCAATTGTGCCCTCACTTATCCCCACCCATCTACCCCCATGTGCACTACTTTATTCTTTATCACATGGGCAACAAACACAACTTGCACTCTCTCTTCCCTCTTCCGTGGTTCATGTGCCACTTTCCTGTGTTGCATGTATGGCGAAACAGAGGCAGTATAAACCATTGATACCGGAAACGTGGTACGTGGCCACGTTTCACGTTCCAGGGGATGCAAGCCCGGAACGCGAAACGTGGTACGTGGTACGTGGGACGTGGGCTAGGAGTCCATCTGAGGCTGCGTTCCGCGTTCCCGTTTCCGTACCACATTCCGGAACGTTCTCCGCTCCTTGTAACAATGGTATAAACTATCAGTTGAGGGTTCCTATGTAAAACTTAACTATGAAAAGGCAATTACTAAAGAATAGAGGTGTAATATGAAAAGGCAAGATAGGTTGTTACCTGGGACAACTGCTCGTCCCCATACAATGCTTTATTCTGGACAAGAAGATCTGCTTCTTTTGCCTAGATTAATAACCAAAAACTTAATATATCACAACAAACCCCTACTTCAACTATATATAGCATAATTAGCAGGTTGGCAACCATATATACAAAGTGATTGGAATTGATACTGCTAGCAATGGCATCAGAAAAGCAGCAAACCTTGAGCATCCTAAAACGTTCACCAAGTGGAGGCAGGCCATCAAGTATAGTACGAGCTAAAAACTCATATGATTTTGCATGTTTGAAAAACGGATGCTTAAAAAGTTTCTCGGAAGTGGGACGTTTCTTTGGATCCTTCACCAAGCATGCAGCCACCATCTCTTTAAAAGACTGCAGCATTGAGAAAAGGTTACGAAATGATGCGATTTGTATAAAATCTCTAAATTGCAACACCCCTCTCCCCCCCCCCCACGCACACACACACCGGGAAAGGGGGGAAACAAATAGATAAATAATACTAGAAGAACCATCACCTTTGAGAATCGCTTATCTCTTTCATAATCAAGACCTGGTGGTGCATTTTGCAAAGTCATCAACAGAACCTACAAGATTCCACATGAAAGAATGAAATAGTGATCCTTATACACATCAGTGTTTGATATTAATTGGTAAAATTAAATCACCTTCATTGGAGGGTACTTAGAAAAAGGAGCATGACCATGAGCAAGTTCAAGAGCTGTTATCCCAAAAGACCAAATATCTGCTCTGTTTACATGCAAAAACAAAATTAAAAGTATCAATAAGTCAGTAAACAAGGAGCTCTTGGTTAAGAGAAGTACTGACATAAAGAACAGAGATACAGTAGATGACCAAGTGTCAGCAGTTGCGGTGTTGCACAAAAAAAAAAAAAAAAAAAAACTAAACCGTCAATCACTGAAGCCAGTTTGCAGAACAGCAATGGCTCATGTTACTCAAAGTCTCAAACCCGAGTATTAGTGGCAAACACCGCCACATTTCTAACTGTCAGACTAAACCATTTTATGAAATTTTTGCATGTATTTCGTCCAAAAAAAGTGTCAAGTGTCCAATAACATGATGGAATGTTCAGTATTTAACATAGATACTGGAAATGAAGAGTCTAAAAGACGTTGATTATGGCCAAGTCAGATTCACAAATTAATGATTGAGAAGGCCAGGAGAACTTTCAACTAAAGCGAAGGACAATGTTGGGAAGGCCATGCACGTACTTAAAATCATATCCATGCAGCTGTTGCATAACTTCAGGGGCCATCCTGCAAAAGTGTTTCAGTATCAAACTATCAATCTTTGAGAACTGTGATGTATCAAATCTTGCAGAAATAAAATGGATAAAATCATTGTTGAGTACCAGCATGGAGTGCCAACAAAGGTATTTCTAGACCTTTGCCTATCACCATTGTCAAACATACAAGCTGACACCCCAAAATCTGCCAACTTCACCGTGCCATTGGAGTCAAGTAAAATATTTCCAGCCTACAAGGAGAGATTCGAAAACAATATTATGATTCAGACATCAATTAGGAAAACCAGTTAAATGTCAATACATACAGTTCAAGAGAAATAATCAATACTTTTTTCTACATTTGAATTTCAAATTGCTTTCTTTTTCTTGGTCAATTTCAAGCTATTTCCTTCTTACATTCTGTTTGACCATAATAAGACAGCATACATTCAAACTACATTATGAAAGAATCTTACAGGTGAATCGCTAAAGAAATATTTAATGCAGCTACTCGTAAAGCTAATTTCCATTACTATGATGAATTCATATTTGATTTTGTTAAGAGAATCTCATGTCAATATCCAGAATCATGGTTGTCAACCCATCAATCTCTCTTTTACTTCATATATTTCCATTGTTATCCATTATGGTATTATGCGGTAACGAAAATCACAAAGAAAGCAAGATTTGGGGATATAATTTTATTACCATGGACATTGGCATGAGACTTCCTTACAAAATCACAGAGATTCATTACCATTTCCACCATTTACTAACATCTACCAAACGGACATTAATCCAAATGTATCAAATACCTATCATGGTAGCAGGTTAGCCAGTTGCTAGATTCCACGTGAAAAACACTCCACATTATGGTTCAACTAAGCTTACATATCCCAAATAACCTACAGTGAGCCATATACAAAATGCCACTGGAAACAGGCCTGATAGTTTTATACCTGGCAGGGGTTTATATACTACTATTCTCTTAGCTTGGTGAGTTCCCCCTAGCCCTCCTTTACAGGCTCTGACTTATCTGCCAAAAGCTACAAAGAAACCTCTTTCACACTCTGCTTTGTGGCACCTTAGAAGTCACAATAAGATTTTTTTTCAAAATAAAAACAATTTTTTTTGCTAAGTGAAAGTAAATAAAATTCACACAACAGAAAAAGAACTCATACAAAGTACAAAAACTAGCCAGCAATTCGCCAATCATAAAGAAAAAAAGAACGGCCCGTTCGGTTATTGAGGTGCGTGAAGGAGCGTGAGATCTTGGATCGTGCTGAAATTTTGTGTGCTGGCAGTAGACATCTTGAAGTTTGTTGTGTAAAAATTCCGTGTCAATCCAATCAGTACGGAAGTCACAACAATCGAACCATTCAGAGCAAACTTTCTGGCAGATTTGAGCAGTTTACAGGTAAACTTTGGGCAATTGGTTCTCCTAGCATACAATGAATTTTTGAGTGTTTTTTGGCTTAAAATTGGACTACTATTTGTCTAGTTTAAGACTGGAAAGTTTCATAATTTTTGAAGAACTTTTGCTAATTAATTGAGCACGTTTTGGATAATTGGTCAAAACCGAACTATTCTGGACCAGTTTTGGGATAAAATAAACTGCGAACTGGTGGCTTCGAATTTTTGCATGAAATTTTGGTCGAGTGTTTAATACATATAGGGCTAGGTCCTGTAAAAATTTCGTGTGGTTTGGAGACATAACGAATTCACAGCAAGCAATTGCTTTGGATACAAAATATCTAGGCAGTTTTATGTCAATCTGAGAATTATTCTTGTGTATGAACAATATTTTGCTTATATGATGGATTCGATGTGCAATGATGTATCAACTTCTTTTCAAGAGGTTTATATAAGATTTGAAAGGGCTAAACAAGCACTACAAGATCTTAGATATCCACCTTGAAGAAAGATTGGCAAGACTTCAAAAGGATAAAGAGGAGATTGAGATGTTGATTCAACAACGAAAAAAGAAAAAACATGACGAAAGATCCAGAGGTCTAATTCTTGTTCATGATGAAACCACGGAAGAGGTTCTAGAATTTGTTCTTGATGTTGAAGAAGAAGAAAAGACTGAATCTTTTTCACATTTGGACAATAAAGATTTGATCTTGGAGGTTCCAATCATTGAAGAAAGAATACCTATCTCATGTTTTCCATCAGATTTGTTCAAGAAACATAAATTATTGCATGAACTAGTTAAAATCTATGTTCATAATAATTCAAGTTCTCGAGACATGCGGTTGTTTGTTCAAGGTTGCTTAAATCTTTGCTCGGTCTTTGACTTATTGCAGTTGGTGATCTTGTTGGTGATCATTCGATTCATATGGATGATTTTATGGGGTGGTTTGAAAAAACTTGAGGTCAAGTTTTTTTTAAAGAGGGGGAGAATGATGCAAGTCCAACTATCTTTATTTGCTTTCGTAGAATTGTTGCATGGTTTTACTTTGCTCTTAAAGTGAAGGTTTTTCATGTAACCAAAAATACGTTATTTTATTATGTTAGTTAAGTTAGTTGAGTTGTTTATTTTCAATAAATCCGAAATACTTAGTAAAATTCGGTGCATTAGAGAGTCTAGTGTCGTGGCTTGTATTTTAGGAAAGTTTCCTTATTTTTGAGTTGTAAATGGCGTGCAAGGTGTGTATGTTGCAGCCGTGGGATTCTAGTGTTTTTAGGAAAGTCTTGAGCATCTTTCCTTATGCTTGAGTTTCCTTAATTTCTAGCTAGAATCTAGGGTTTAGTTTAGAAAAGCACTTTCCTTATTTCCTTAATGCTGATCATGAGTTGTACTGCCTTGGAGGGCAAGGATTACTTGCTGCCCTTATTATAAATAGGCGTCTAGTCCTTAATAAAAAAGAGATGAATTGATTTGAGAATTTTTGAGCGTTGCTTATTTCGGTTGTTAACCAAAACAATACTTGTTGCGATTTGTATTCATCTTCTAATTGCGATTAGGAAGAGACCCTCTAATTCCTGCGAGAATCAAGAATACTATCCTGATTTTTATTTCTTATTTTCAGTTTTTCATTCATAAAAACGTCACTTAGAATCTAGGGTAAACATTGTGAATTTTCGGACTTCAAAATTCATATCAAGAGCACTTTCATCATTAAATAAAAAATTGGGCTGAGGAAGGCCCACTAGCGAGTTTGACATCATTCTTTTCTCCTCTTTTAGTTGTACATGGTGTCATCCTTAAGTCCTTTAACCAGACTACCCTTAACAGAATCCTCTTGGCTGCTTTTCCAAGCTAACAAGAGATTGATGACAAATTATCTCCCTCCTCTAAGTCTCTTGAAGTGCCTACTGGAATTCCACGTGTAACCACCACGCAAACACCACCCTATGGTCATTGCCTACGAAATCAAAGCACCACCAAGAAAATATCCTCGTGAATCCTCCACTTCTAATGTTCCTAGTTCCTTACCTTCGGCACCTCCTGGAGAGTAACCGTGAGCGTAACCACCCATGAGATTACCCGGACTACCACAGAACTAGTGGCACTGAAATTACGTTTGACGAATTCCTCTCCTCCACTAACAAAAACACCACTCCAGCTTCCACATACGTGAAACGACCAAGATCACCATCAGATCCGCAACTTACGAAGATTCCTTTATCTTTTGTGCCTCCTTTTTTTCCTTTTAGCGCCACCACACGTTCCATCATAACCTTTTGGTACGTCTAAAAATTCACCAAGTCTTTTAACATATATGCAATTATCGAACTCTTTATGTCTGAAATTATCTCCTCCACTAAAACCACCCGATCTACCTTTCTCCATATCTTCTTTTTCCATCTTTGGCATTTCCTTCCATTTTTTCAGCAGCCCACACTATTACTTCCTCCACCACCCATGGCCATTTAAGTATATGTTGGTTACTCGCCGTAAATCTTAATTAGCTTCCCCTTCAACTAGCAACCAACTCGGTTGTAATTAGAGCAAACTGCTCCTTTTTTGTTTGATGGAATCTCCCTCCCAAAATTCTCGTCTCCTAGAAATTCTTTAACTAAGCCATCTCCTCCCTGATTTGTTTTCTTCAAGCACCTTCTACGGACGGAGAACAACAAAGCTCAAATTTTAGGTTGTATCTAGACCTCCAAAGAGCGGAATATCATTTGTAATGAACTGCCTAGCTAATTCTGGATTTAAATGATGATTAAGAGACAAATGAACTTTAATCGATAAAATGAAAATTGGAAACTTAAGATAGAATTTCAAGGATCTAAAAGGCTTGATTCTCTCCCAAAAGAGCTAACTAAAAGTAAAGAAGAACCTCACAAGTATTCATCATAATTTCTTTCTCCCTAATATCCTATATATATAGACTGTAATTCCTTACTAGGTCTCTAATCCATGGTGTTCAAAAACAATCGTATCAATTCACTTCGCCCGAGTTGTAACGATTTCCAACTTTGACGAATCGAAGTCGAACGTTTCATACCGTTATTTTACAAGTCACCAAGATTTCGCCTATTCCAACCGCGACAACGAATAATTGCATGCATTTTCTGTTCCAAGTTGTGATTTTCAAATTTTATTTTTTCCAAAGAAACAAACCCTAAAGGTGTTAAGTGAAGATTGAATATGTGATTTCTTTCATAGAGACATTACGGCTTTTGCTTGGAGTTGAGTTGGTACAAAGGTATAAATTTCTTCAAAGTAAAAGTCGACGCCCATTTCTTCAGAGGAGAAAGTGAAAATTAAAGATGAAGAGAGAATCTGGTAATTGTAGTAGTTTACTTGTCTTTAAAAAAGAAATTATTTGTGCTATCACTCTATATGAGGCTTAGTTGTATAAGGCGCAAGGAAGGGCAAGGCGAAGGCACACGCATCCTATAGGCAAGGCGCACTTTTGGTGCCAAAAACCTTTCAAAACAATTGTGCAACATATTTTATTGCTCAAAACAGCATAATATTTTTTAAAATATAAAAATTGTTGTAATTAAAAATTATAAGCTACTTGTCAGCTACTATAATTTAATAAAAGAAACTGCATAAATTTAAATTTTTTTTTTTTTAAAAACAATCTGATGAGAGGCCTTTTCTGAAAGGAACTGAGAGGGGAGCCTTATCAAGAAGAACAAAAAAAAGAAAAGGAGAGCAGGAAAAAGAAAGAGAAAATGAAAAAAGAAAAAAGAAACTCAAAAAATAGAAGGAAAAAGAAAATATAGAGAAGGAAAAAAGAAAACACATCATGTGACTTTCCCGGAATTGATGGTAAATGGCCCACCGGCTTCCGCTGTACCCTCCGGCGAGTTGGCGACCAGCAATTGCCACCAAATCATAAGTTAGGGTTTTCTCCTAAACTAGGGATTGTTAATTAGGGTTCAATTTGATAAAACTTAATGCAATTAACAAAGGGCTTTTGCTCAAAGTTGGTAAATTAAAGCCATGAAAGTTTGAATTTGAAGGAATGTTTGTTTTCTTCGCAACTTCTCAACTCAAATCTACTCTCTACTCTCTCCCCCGCGCCTTTTACTAAAAGCGGCCATGCAATGCGCCTCGCGCCTACCTCAAAGGCGGCAAGAAGTGTGCGCCTCTCCTCGCCAAACGTGATTGTGGAGGCGATTTTCTAAACGCCTCTACTCACCTAGCGCAAAGCGCGGTTTTTAAAACTAAGATACGAAGGGTAGGGGCACTTTACTAAGTAGTCTTATAGTTGTTGTTTGTAGCTTGTTGAAGAAGACAGTTAGTTTGTTAGAGTAGAAGATCTATAAATAAGGTAAATCAGTGAAAGAGAAATCATGTTGAAAATTATGGAGAGAAACTACTGGTCTTAGCTTCAGAGAGTGTCATTCCTCTCGAAAGATTGGCAAGTCTATAATTGGTGATAAATCACCTGGATTAGCATTAATTCAGTCATTACTTGTTTTCTTCTTTATTCTTGTTCTTCCTTCCTTAATCTCTCGTTTTTTGTCCATTTAATCTCTGTGTTTTGGTCACTAAGCTAAGTGAATTCTTAGCATTGAGGTAGGAAGGAAACCCACGTGATACTGTACAGCTACTCTACAATCTTTTTAATGTAGTACAGTTGTACACAACTCCTTTTTACAAGTCTTTTTTTCTCTTAAATTCCACTGTTGAATGTATTTATCAAAAGTCACGTGGACTTACTTTTTGAATGAGGTTTTTTAATTTCTTTATTCTATCAACTTATTAACAACTTTTTCAACTCCATATTTTTGAATTTTTAAATCAGAGTATAGGTGCACAACCATTAAAAAAAATAAAATAGCCTAAAAAGTATTACGGTTTTTTCACCCTAAACCCCTGATAAATTAAAAATTCATGATATACCCTCAATGTTTCAAATATTAACCATATACCCGTGAGTTTCTGAAAACGTTCACCATATGCCCTTTTTCCAACGGACGTTAACTCGTTGTTTGCCATTATTTACGACTTTGTCACTATTAACCTAATTACCCATAATCTTAAAAAAAATCCTCATCTCTCTCCTCCACGATCAATACTGACTAATTAACGTCGTATTAGTACTCTTTTTGATATGCTTCTCGAAATTCGTGTCCTTTGAGGGTCAGCGGTGGTGTCCCTTTTTTTAAAAAAAAAGTCGTTTTAGCGCTGTGATCGGCAATTTAAGATCGCCTCAAGAAGCGTGCCCAGAATACCGTCGTATTGGTACTCGTATTGATGGTCTTCTTGAAATTCGTGTCATATAAGGGTCGTCGGTGGCGTCCTTTTTTCAAAAAAAAGTCGTTTTGGCATTGAGATCGACCTCTTAAGTTTGCCTCAAGAAGCGTGCCCAAAATACCGTCATATTGGTACTCCTTTTCATGGCTTCTTGAAATTTGTGCCCTTTAAAGGTCGTCGGTCACGTCCGTTTTTGAAAAAAAAGTCGTTTTGGCAGTGAGATCAGCTGTTTAAGATCGCCTCGAGAAGCGTGCATAGAATACCGTCGTATTGGTACTCGTTTGGATAGGCTTCTCGAAATTCGTGCCCTTTTAGGGTCGTCGGTGGCGTCTGTTTTTTCAAAAAAAGTCGTTTTGGCGGTGAGATATAGAGTTTCATTTATTGAGGTTAATTAGTTAAGGTTAAGGGCATTCGGGTTAGGGGATTAGGTTAATTAGGGCATTACGGTTAGGGGTTAGGGGGTTAAGTTGGAGGGAGGACTAAATAGGTTAATAGTGGCAAAATTGTAAATAACGCAAACAACGACTTAACGTCCGTAGAAAAAGGGTAGTTGGTGCACGTATTTAAAAACCCAGAGGGTTTATGGTGAATTTCTGAAACATTAGGGGTATATGGTGAATTTTTCAATTTGTCATGGGTATATGGTAAAAAAATACCGAAAGTATTATAATATCAAAGTCATCCACGACAACCACGATGAGGTCCGCAAAAAACGCATTTGTTCCGTTTCAGCGAATCCGACACTGTTTCCACTACCGCGACGAAAATTGTATTTTCGAACCGTGCTCTAATCTTATTGCTCAAACTAACTGGATAAGTGGCACTACCAATAGTACCTCTCTCCCTTAGGTCACATCATCACAGAATTACAGAGAGACAGTATTTCCTCACAATACTCAGCATGCCTCTCTTTATGATCTACTGCTTTTATATAGAGTCATAATCTCTTTCTCTCTCTTCTCTAACTAGCTATCATCCTTTTTCCACAACTTGCGACTAACTGAATTACATTGCACTTTCCTACACTATCCCCTCCTGTTAAGCTAGTTACAAAATGAAATTAGAATTAGTTATACATATACAAGTCAAATTTATCACGGGATTCGACTCAAGAAAAACTGAAAACCACTTTCTCATAGTTTCTAAAATCTTGCTAGTTTTCTGTAAAAAAAAAAAAAAAAAAAAAAAAATCAAACTTCCTATGCCCATAAATTCACGCTTAGATCTTAGGTCATGAAATTCTTTATGTTACTTCACTCTCTAGGTCGTATCTGTTTACTTAACTCACAAAAGTAAACACCTTAAAAGAAAGTATCATCTGTATGGTGAAGAAAACTCTCGTAGAAACTAGAAAATCACCCCAAATATGGACATTCATTGATGACACCCACCACAGATCAAAAATGTCCTCTAAAACCATTAGTAACTACGAAAACCGAGAGCGAACTTTTTTATTAAAGAAGAATCAATGTATAAAACTAGAGTCACTAGATGAGAATACTGCATTTTAAATTGAAACATGGCATGAAAGGCAGTGCACCTAGGACAGTTACCTATAAAAGATCTTCACAAAATATCAGGCACTAGCACATAGGTGGAAATTTTTCCCCTGGATAACGCTCATTTAAGAAAATCCCACTTTACGCCATTTTTCCCTAGATAAGTCTCAGAATGATCTTTACTCCAATTTCGTTTTTGCTCAACAACTTACTAAGCATAAACCACCATGACTACTTCTAATACAAATTCAATCCTGCTTAACAGTTAACAATGATGCTAAACATCTCATAAAACTCCAATTTGAAAAGGCATCAAAACAATGTCTAGTGAAGAAAACAGAAACCAACTTATCAGGACAAAATGAGAATGATTATATTACCTTCACATCCCTATGGATATGGCCATGAGCATGAAGATAAACAAGTGCTTTAAGAGTTTCACGAAGTAATGTAGCAATAATAGGCTCTTCAAAGCCTTCTGGATAGGTGGACTTCATGATGTGAAGACATGATCCTCCAGCCATATACGGCATCACAACCCAAAGGCTGTGGCCTGCAGTAAAAGAGCAAAGAGCACGCAACACATGTGAATGATCAATCAAACTCATTGTATGCACCTCACGACGAATTCCATCCTGCATAAGTTAGAGCACATGCATTCAGTAGCAAAGAGATGTCATTTCACATCAAGTAGAAAAGTAAAATCTGCATCCTTTATTTTGGGTCAGGCTAAGACACACATGTTCAATTATTCTGACTAAAGAGACTAGAGTAATACTACTTTTGCAAAACGAGAGCTGGTCAACGCATAATCTCGTAAGTCAAAATAGCTCTAACCTGCCTATATGGGCACAGTACTTCTATACAGAGATTTTTTTATGCAAGTCCACCATACTGTCAAAATCTATGTTACTCAGACTCTTCACTTTAATTCACGTACCCATGTCCGATACACTCAGACATTGGTATGACACTTGGACACTTCATTTTGGGCATAAAATTGACTAATTTTTCAAAAAATAGATGTGTCGGATACTTGGGCACATATCAGTGGTCCGACACTCATACCCAAGTCCAAGTAACTTAATATGTCAAAACTTGGAATCAAAATATCAAGGAACAAAAAGAACAATAACATCTATCTTGTTGTGTCACTCAGACACTTAATATGGAAGAGAGCAACAATGATTAAGGCCCAAATTTTCTCTTCACCTAGTTGAGTAGACCTTTCATGTTATGAGGAAATTTCTAGCTGTGAAGGGTTGTCATGTATGAACGAACAACCAAAAACAGCCAATATAATATACAAGGCCAGCACCGAGATTGACCAACACACCAATGAGACAGATATAGAATCCATGTCCGTAAACCACCATTTTTACACAGCACCATAATAGTGCATTCTCAATTTTTTCACTAAACACGACCATAGCTACGATCATGACTGCAACAATGATCCATTTCAATTGTGATAAGGCCCTCTTCCTACCCCCACAGAACTCTGGTTCTATAAATATCAAACTACTCTTAAGTCAATTTCAATCCTCTATTGATTAAGAGGAGGAGATTATTTACTATTAAGCTTTAATTAAGTTCTAAAGAGCCTAAAATAATTCAGTTAGAAGTCAGTATAAATATGATAGTTCAGAATAATAAAAACACAATACTTAGCAAATCACGTTTTTACTTAAACAAAGAGCATAGTAATGCCTTTCTCCTCAGATTATTTATCCATAGTATTGTAGCACATGTTTTGCAGAAGGCCATTTTAAAATCCAGAAAATTTATGATGTTCATGGCCTCCCTACTTAGAATTCAACAACCCATTCCCATTGCCAAAGGTGAAAACAGAATGTGTAATCATGAAGACAAATCTCAAAGTAAAATACTAATGGGATGTTCTCAAGAATGGCCCCTGATCTTTTCCGAAATATTACATGGTCTTTCTTGGACAGGCCTTTTATTTAGTAGTTAACATCGATGAAGTTACCACGAAAGCTCTGAACTTAGAAATGGAGAGCAAGACTGATGCTCCAACCACATAAACACCTAAACCTGCCAGTAGTAGAGGTAGACCTTCAATGGAGAATAAAATCAAACAGCATTTTGTGAATCCTACAAATAAAATGGGACATACCATAGTTTCTCAAAAAGTCATTGCTAAAGCAGCAAAGGAAGCTTGGTCTTGAGGATTATATTCAATGAGTTGAGAAGGATCTGCATGAGCGACTCAAGGGGACGACATCTTGGTACAGTATAGCCAACCACATCCTTCTGGATTATAGATCTAATATTATTGTTTGTTAAACGGCGCCTGCAATGAACTGATATTTTGGGGGGAGGGTACTTTAGGCCTTATCCTTATTAGTTATCTTGAGGAATAAGATAGGAAGTTAATTAGGGACTTGGGAAGCCCTCCAGGACACTTACAAGTCTTCTGTACCAAGATAAAGTATACAGAAACACAAACTAATTCCCAGTCCACAAAACCATGCATGATCTTGAAACAAAGTCAATTATGAGCGCGGCCAAAGTGCTTGACTTTAGTTTCTAACATACAAGATCAGCCAAAATAAAACAAAAGAATTTAATGACTTTTTCCTTAAAAGAAACCCATATAATCCTCTACTTCCACGTATACTAACAAATAGTCAAAGGAATTGGCTTCCGCATTTACAATCCACTAATCCTTTCGAGATGCCAAAACATATTCACTTTAACAGGTTGAATCTTAGCTAATTCCAAACAAAGATAAGACCAAGTGCCACAATTACAGAGAGAGCACTAAAAGACAAAAAAGTCCGTGGTTGAGTAACTCTTCACCGAGATTGCAAACACTTGCAAAGCCATAATACTCTAGTTAAGTTCATCTTCTGTTGAAATCTTCCCTCTTCTAGCTGCCATACAAAGAAAGATGCTTAAGGAGAAGCCTTGGACATCCGTATGGCCTCAAAATTTAGTCAAAATAATCCATTCCTTTAACCGCGTTGCATAACTATTCATAAAAAATAAGCCTAATACTCAATATAACCCTACCATACAATTAACTCCATTTGGGTTTTGATGATCTGACTAATACATCTGCGGCAAGGCGACTCACTATATTTAATTTAGATGATCTTTTCAATTTCTGGATTTGGATCATCTTACACTTCAAGGTTGCAAAAGTCCAAATTTGTTACTTGTCTTACTTTGGGCCGATTTTGGAGTTCATTTAAGCCCAAGAAGCAAGAGGTGCAACAACAAAGAGAATTTCATTCTTAACAAGGTGTTGCCTAATTTTGCTTTGGGCTCGTTACCTTATTTCTTTTATGCTTTTATTTTTGTTTATTTTATTTAACTTGTAATAAGGCTTAAGAGTGTGTAACGCTTAAAGCCCTTAGTTGCTTAGTATGGTCGTGTAGCATGAAGTATGAAAGGTCTCATAATTCGCCTCTAAATTGCTTCCATTATGAGGACGATGAAAAGGTGCCCTTTCACCTCCCTTGTGTCTTTTGGTTTGTAGTTGGTTTTGTGGCTTTGTTTCAGCCATCTCTTGCTTTCCTATCTCAATTAAGCTGTCTAAAAATATGGAGGAATAAGAAGAAAGAAATCAGATTGGTGATATTGATAAAGGAATCCGTGAGGTATTCTATGCTTGCTTTATGTGTGTCTCGTCTAAGCTGTCTATAAATATTGATTGGTGATATTCCATGACACCATCATGTCTGGGAAAGATGAACAAGCTTCTCATATCACTCACCACCCCAAGCATAAAAAAAAGAGTATGTTCCTTACCCCTGAATGCCACCAAAGAATAAAAAATGCTCCAAGCTTGATAACATAACCTTCTAGAAACCAACTCCATGACCATAAGAGTTGCTATTGCTCCACCCACCCAACCTCTTCACTCTGCCCATGGCGTCAAAACAAGGCCGCATCATATCGTATCGCCCGTATCGTAAAGATTTTCAAATCTACCGAACCAATACTACCCGCATCATAAAGGTGTTAAAAAAAACCGCGTTGAGGCGGGTTCAAGGGATATCTCATGGTCTGAGGCGATATTTGGCGGTACGACAACCGCATCATCCCTGTTCCCACATCACAGTGACTCTTACCACGATATTGATCGAAACCACATTTTCATACTATGACTCCGCCAACTCAATGAAGATGAGAGTACTAGACATAGCGACATGGTTGTACATCCTAGTTATCTTCTTCCAAAAAAGCATAAAATGGCGATACTTAATCTATCTTCTCCTTCACTCACTGATATACAAGGCTGCCATTAAACTGAATATTAGCACCACAGAACTAGAAGCCTTTAATCTTTAGACTCCATGAGGTGAGCTACCTAGCTAAACTACTATTGTAACTCTTAACACTCTCTTCATGTTTACATCCGGTTCCAAATACCAGCAACTAAATCATTTGAACAAAGGATACTTTAATAGAAATCACACTCCGCCACATCTATTGAGAAGCAAACAAAGCTGCAGTGTTGCCAATGTCCAGCATTTAGTTAATTCCTATTCTTTCATTTAGTTAATTCCTTGTAAACGATATATTAGGAGTTCCCCTCATGCTGAGGGTCTCCTAATTCTACCCCTTTTTTTCGTACCCTTAAAAAATAGAAATCACACGCTCTAGTGAGAAAATACTTGAAAAGAAGCGCATCAAGGACCAAAAAAGTGCACAACAATTAAATTGCAATGGTTACAACAATTAGATCAAAATTAAAATGAAATCATATCTGAAAAATGCAGGAATTAAAGAAGGTAAGCACATACCAGATCATTATTGCACCTCTCAAGATCAAGAACTTTGATTGCAACTACCTCATTTAATGGAATACACAGAGCCCTGTACACAGTAGCACTCACACCTTCCCCAACTTCCTCATACAACTTGTAGTCCTTTGCATCAACGGGGTATTTTTTCTCCAGCACCTCCATTAGTCCTTTCTTATAATGCCATGCTTGTATGCTCTTCACTCCCAGACAGCATAAAAATGAACATGAGCAGGAAAATCGAAGTAAAATCTTGAAGCATTTTTCGCGCAACTCTAAGAGGTTGTGCAAGGCATTGCTCACCAAATAATCGACTGGTATATACGATTATGTTACTTCGAGACCACCGAAATATCGGTAAAGTACCGAGGATTAAGATGAATAATCGGCGGTTAAGAAGGATAAGATCTGAAAATTGGGGGAACAAAATCAAGGAAATGGAGAGTGAAAGGTTAGGGCTTTAGGTCGCCTGAGTGATCCGAGCCCACCGGAATATTAGCCTCCTGCTTGTGCTGCTCACAATTTTATACAATAAATACGCCCGGGCGTATTATGCATTTTTTTTTTTTTTAGTTAAGGTAAGGAGAAACCTTGACAAGTTGGGGGAACAAAGGGGATCCCAACTTGTCAAGGGTAAGAATCGATAAGAGGACCTCCTAAAACCGGGAAAGAAGCTCTAACCACTAGGTTATCCCTCACTCTCGGGTGTATTATGCATTTATGCGGTAAGTGGATCAAAACAAATTTATATTTATGTACGCATTTTTGTACTAAGAAGATACGTCTACCTCAGTGGTTAGGCCCGTGATAGCATGGCACACAAGGGTTTCTAAGTCACAAAGGTTGGAGTTGTGGTTTAATCGTGTTTGCAGTTTGTTTTTTGGTTTTAAGTGGTTGTTTGATATATATGGGAATTTCATTCTCATGGAAAGTTCCATTTCTTAGAAGTTATATTTTCCTTTTGTAATTCCTAGGAAATTGACTAATGTGTTTGGTTGACATAGGAATTTTCATTGCCCCCATTTCCTGTCAACCAAACAACTACCAAATTTAGAAAACAATGGAAATTTCTATTGCCTACATAATTTACTGTATACCAAACAACCACTAAGTGTTTGTTACTGCATAGTGTTTTGGGTTCTTCTTTTCTCCTATTTTTAATTTTATCAGGAAAAAAACAACTTTTTGCTATAAATGGGATATCTTGTCAGCCATATGTGGAAATCTGAAATGAGTATGCATGTGTTGTTAATTGTTATAGAGTTCTTTTTCTTTGTATTGGTTCTTATGAAGACGTGCATGATATCATGCAATTGATACGTTGGTTTAAAAATAAGTATGTACTTTGAAAATGAGTATGCATGTATTTTTCACCATATGCCCCCAACGAACTTTTTTTCTCCATATACCCCTACAAGTTTCATAATTCACCATATATCCCCCAAACTTCCAAAAATCTTTAGTTCCCTTATTGACTAAGAGCGGTTAACTCTATTTGTCATTAACCCTTATTAGCTTCTATTTGGCCCTTTTCTCTCTCTTCATCCATTACATTCCTCCTCCTTCCTTCTCACTCCACCTAGCCTTCTCCACCTCCGGCCACCATCAACGGCCACCCTTATCCCTCTTTGACTTACTCCCCTTGTAACACCACGACCCTTCCGGAGTCGAGTATATCGTCAACAATGCGCATCCAGGGCCAACAACTGTCCTCAATAACCAACACAAGTTCTTCTGATGCATTTTGTCCTCACTCATGCGCACCCCGAGAACTTCCCAGGAGGTCACCCATCCCTAGACTACTCCCAGCCAAGCACGCTTAACTGTGGAGTAACTAGGGAAATGAGCTCCCTAAAAGAAAGATGCATCTTGTTGGAATGAGTAGCATGCAAAATCCCTTTAAAGCAATCATGAGGGGTATTACATACACCCCCACTTGAGAACAGCAACGCCCTCGTTGTGCCTGAGGACTCCACATATTCGGCCACAACGACCTGTGGGTCACCCCAGCTTGGAAACTGATCACCGAAGACTCCCGATATTCGGCCTGACGACCTCTGGGTCGCTCCTTATGACAATGCAGCCCCAGAATCCTCCCCCACTAGGCGCTTGAGGACTCCTAATATTCAGCCTGAAGGCCTTAGGGACGCCCCAACACACTGTCGCAGGGTTGCTCTGAAACCAATTGTAACACCATGTCCTTCTACTACTAAGATACTAAACAATATCTAATCAAGATTTACTAAAAAGACGTTAGCGGAAATAACGTCAGGACGATTATGCTACTCTAAAACAATAATTAAAGATAATCCTCAGACCAAAGTTTCATAGCTTCCAAAAGAAATATATGAAACATTATGATTCTAATAAAAAGTAACATCCCAAATCATAACATAACATCATCCAAAACTACGAGACATGCAAGTCTCCCATTAAAACTCAAATAAAAACTAAATGTCTTTGAGACCTAGCATAACATAGGACTCTCTATTGTCTGCATAGAACTCATCTACCAAAAAGACTACCAGAAGCTTCCTCTCACTACCAACCCACACTCTGCTAGCCCAAGCAGTCACAAGTCTAGCAGTCATTTCCATCTGCAAGGATATATTAAATAATTCCGCAGTCAGTGGGGAGTAACTAGCAGTTCTCCCAAAACAAAAGAAATCAAAACATGATTCAGACATAGATTAATAAGAAAGGAAAGCATACGATCATGATAATAATAACATGCATCCAAAACCATAAAGCTCACAAGTGATACAAGTGATAGTCAACATCAAATAAACGAGATGTAGTGAGTAAATCAACTCTAGAATACTTAAATAATAATAAAACAAAAGTACAACAAGTTATTGAGTCAGAAACTGAACGCTAGTGAATCGCAATTCACTTCCTAAGGTTTGTCAGATCGCAATCTTCTGGTCAGTCTATGGGCTTACGTTCCCCACTGCCTGTGTCTAAGAATGGCCAAACTCCCGATGCAGGGTAGAACACGCAGAACTCCCTGACCTCTCGGACGACAACAATTAACCCAGGTTTACCCCTAGTTCGCAAACCAGGTGGTTGGCATGTTCTTCACCGGGGACTACATCTATCCCACCGGATGTTCTTATCTCAAAATAAATAAAATCCAAAAGTATCCACCAATTCAAAACCATTCTTCAAAAAGAAGAGAGAAGGGATGCCACCCGGCCTTATACCCATGATTCATCAAAAAAAACAATTCTTCAAAATTCCTCAAAATAGTAACTTACAAACTTACAACAAATGTCCCAACAATAAATACTTTGAACATCACTAAGCATCAACAATGATAATAAACTAGTTTTTACAGCACTAACAGTTCAACCAGAAATGCATCATATCAAATAAGATCACCAATTAACTCCAAGGCTTTTTAAATAAATGAAACGTACAAGACTAATCATTTTTACATAAATCAAACATAAACATAATGATACCCAATAATACACACAGTAACCTACTAAACACCAGCTTCCAAGAACATAAAAGGTCGCAAATTATTTCTGATTAACAAGTCCTTAAATAATTAAAAAGAATGTCCTCAAACTCACAACAAAAACACAATAATAATTATTAAACTAATAAGTACAATCAGTAAAATAACACAAAAATTATCATACGACCCTTATGGCTCTATTGACATGGTACAAATTTTATTTCTAATTTTCGGACTCTAAAAGTATTTTTAAATGTTAATTTACAGAATACTCAATAAAGCTAATATAATAATTAAAAATAAAAATAAACGTCCAAAAATTACCAAAAATTCACATAACATGCATAAACTCACGGTAATATATAATATACAAAGAAATGAATTTTTCATCTTCCAGAAATAATTTTCACGATTTATATACTGATAGACACGAAAATGCAAAAACAGATAAACCAATTAAATAAACCTGTAAACAGTAGGCAAAAAGTTATTCCAAGGCATGAAATACATACTACACATATAACATGATTCATGAAAAATAATTTCAGCAATTTTAACATTCGTTCAATAATTATTTAGCAAATAAGCCAAAAACGCACAAAATACTAAATAAATCGAATAAATACTAAAACTCAGACGAAAATTATTTTTCTATATACAATATTCATACAGCATGCATCAAGTATATTCACGTCAAATTTCATCAATAATTTCATTCAAAAAGTATTTTAAACAATTTCTAGCGTAATAATCTAATACCGAATAATACCCTAATCACTATTGTTCTAAGATAACTACTAGTTACCTGGATCGTCGGAGGCAAGCTGAATATTACTGGAAAATCCCGTTATAGGCGTGCACCCTTCTCCTTCTTCAATCCCCAAAGCACCACGTACAAGAAAGAGACAAATAGAACAAGTCACGAACAATTGATGAAGAGTAGAAATGGAAAAATTTGAGAGAATGATGAAGATGATGATGTCCAAATTTTTTTTGTCAATATGGCAGCAATGGTGTTCTGATTTTTAATCAGATTTTGGAGTGTTTAAAGGATGAAATAAATGGATTCATTAGGAGAAATGATGAGGGGGTTATGGAGGTTACAAACTACAAAGAGTCATCAAAATAAAAAAAAAAGAAATGAAAGAAGAAAAGCTTCTCCCTTCTCCCTCCACCTAGCCGGCTGTCCAAGCCCAACCACACCAAATTAATTTCGGCCCAAGTCATCAAAGATCCATGCAACAAAAGTCCGTCACGCGATAAATCGATAACTTCCTAAATCGCGCCTAAACTTTGAAAATACTTAATAATGAAAATAAATCTAATAAATTATATTATAACTATAAATATAATGCATACATTAGCACGCCATATAATAAAAATAATAATTCGGCTCCCAATATTATAAAAATAAAAATCATTGATTTAGAGAAAATAATAGTTTTAGGGAAAACTTTTGCGAAAAACTAGGAGCAAAATTATGGGTTGTTACAATTTCCCCTCCTTAAATAAAGTTTCGTCCTCGAAACTTCAAAAACACACAAACAAGATAAGCACACAAAGAATACCTGAAACGAATAGTTCCGGGTATTTCAGTCGCATCGACTCTTCGGTTTCCCTAGTAGCTTCTTCGTACTTTTGACTTCTCCAGAGTACTTTAACCAAGGGAATCACCTTCCTTCTAAGAGCACGGTCCAGACGGTCCAATATACGAACAGGTCGCTTTTCAAAAGTCAAATTTGGCTCGACTGATACCGACTCAACAGGGATCACATGCGAAGGATCACTACGATACCTGCGCAACTACGACACATGAAATACATCATGAACCTTCGTCAGCTCTAGCGGTAAAGCCAAACAATACGCGACCTCCCCAATCCTTTCAAAAATCTCATAGGGACCTACATACTTCGGACTCAACTTGCCCTTTTGACCAAACCGCATTACTCCCTTCATAGGAGAAACCTTCAGAAGCACCTTATCTCCCATCTCAAAGGAAATAGGTTTCCGACGCAAATCAGCATACGACTTCTGCCTATCTTGAGCAGCCTTCATCTTCGCTTGAATTACTTTCACTCGCTCAATCGTATCCTGAATTAACTCCGGGCCCAAAATCAATGAGTCACTGATGTCGCTCCAACAAGTAGGACTACGACACTTCCTTCCATAGAGAGCCTCATACGGAGCCATTTGGATACTAGCTTGATAGCTGTTGTTATAAGAGAACTCCACAAGGTTAAGCGACTTGACCCAAGACTGTTGAAATTCCAAGGCACAAGCACGAAGCATATCTTCCAATAAGGTCTGAATAGTTCTCTCAGTCTGACCATCGGTAGCTGCATGAAATGCAGTACTAAGCTTCAACTTCAAACCAAAAGCCTCTTGCAAAGCGGTCCAGAAATGGGATAGAAATCGCGGATCACGGTCAGAGACAATGTCTTTGGGAACCCCATGAAGACGAATGATCTCATTAGCATAAGCTTCAGCTAACTCTTCCATAGGCCAAGTGTTCTTCATCGCAATAAAACGAGCCACTTTGGTCAACCGATCCACAATTACCCACACAACATTCAGTCCACCAGCAGCCCTAGGCAAACCCATCACGAAATCCATCGAGATCGAGTCGAACTTCCAAGCAGAAATAGGCAAAGGTTGCAACAAACCACCAGGCCTCTGATGCTCAATTTTCACCTTCTGACAGACCAAACACCTAGCTACGAACTCGGTAATCTCTCTCTTCATACCAGGCCACCAAAAATTAACCTTCATATCCTTATAAAGCTTGTCACCACCAGGATGAACGGAATAAGGAGTGCTATGAGCTTCCTCGAGAATCTTTCTCTTAAGCTCACCATCATTGGGCACACACCAACGCCCCATAAACCTCAAGCTATCATCAGCACAGATCTTAAAATTCTCTACACGACCTTGCATCTTTGCTTCATGGATCTTCTCCAACTTCGGATCACCTTTTTGCTTGCTTCTTAACTCCTGGAACAACTCAGGCTCAGCACTCATGGAACCCAACAACGCAGACACATAACCCTGAGGAACAACCTCGATATCAAGCTTGCGAAACTCTTCACACAATTCACGAGGCACCACCATCGCAGCGTTTAATGAATGCTTATTTTTGCGACTCAGAGCATCCGCTACTTTGTTCGCCTTACCCTCTTGGTAATCCAGGGTCAGATCATAATCCTTGATCAATTCAAGCCACCTTCTTTGCCTCATGTTAAGATCACGCTGAGTGAAGATGTACTCCAGGCTCTTGTGGTCAGTATACACCTTACACGGAACACCATATAGATAGTGTCGCCATATCTTTAGTGCAAACACCACAGCCGCTAACCCTAGATCATGGGTCGGGTAATTCCTCTCATGCACCTTCAGCTGCCTCGAACCATAGGCTATTACCTTCCCTTGTTGCATCAAAACACAACCCAGACCATTCTTCGATGCATCACTGAACACTTCATACCCAACGCCCTCAGACGGCAAGGTGAGAACGGAAGCAGAGGTCAAACTCTTTTCAGCTTCTGAAATGCCCCTTCACAATCCTCAGACCAGACGAACTTGTAGTCCTTGCGCATCAAGCGAGTCAGAGGTTGAGCTATCTTGGAGAAATCTTGAACGAACCTCCAATAATAGCCAGCCAGACCCAGAAAACTTCGAACCTCGGTCATATTCTTAGGACTCTCCCACTCGACAACAGCCTTGATGTTAGCGGGATCCACCTTAAATCCTTCCTTGCTGATTACATGCCCTAGAAAAGCAACTTCCTTCAGCCATAACTCGCACTTAGACAGCTTTGCGAACCACTTTTGCTTGCGCAGAGCATCCAACACCAGTCTCAAATGCTTCTCATGCTCCTTCTCATCCTTAGAGTAAACGAGAATATCATCGATAAACACGACCACACAAGTATCCAACTACTCGTGGAAAGAGCGATTCATTTGATCCATGAAAATCGCAGGAGCATTCGTGAGACCAAATGGCATCACTTCAAATTCATAGTGCCCATACCTAGTGCGGAAAGCAGTCTTCGGAATATCCTCCTTCTTAACGGGAATTTGATGATATCCGGATCTCAGATCGATCTTGGAAAATACTCCAGCACCTTTTAATTGATCAAACAGATCTTCAATGCGAGGCAACGGATATTTATTCTTGATCGTTACCTTATTCAGCTCACAGTAATCGATGCACAAACGCATACTCCCGTCTTTCTTCTCGACAAACAGAACATGAGCACCCCAAGGAGACACACTAGGCCTTAAGAAGCCGTTATCTATCAACTCTTGCAATTAAGTCTTCAATTCTTGCAATTCAGACGGCGCCATTCTATACGGAGCCTTGGATATAGGAGCAGTACCCGGTACTAAATCAATGCAGAACTCCACATCTCTTTCGGGAGGAATACCTGGCAATTCTTCAGGAAATACATCAGGATAATCTCGAACTACCGGAATACTCTCGAGCTGATCTTCAGATGACAAATCCCTCACCATGCAAAGGTATACCACATCACCTTTTTGACGCATCTTCCGCATTCTCAGAGCGGACACCCACTTAACACCCTTCTTCACTACAACGCCAAAATAAGAAATCCTTTTTCCCTTAGAATCTCGGAGCACCACCTTCTGATCACGGCACTGTATGCAGGCATGATACTTCGATAACCAGTCTATTTCGAGGATCACATCAAACTCTGACATAGGAAACTCCTTAAGATCAGTTGGCAACTCAGAACCCATAATGCTGACAGGCACGCCCTTAAACTCAGAATGACAGGGATAATTCTCACCAGACGGAAGAGATATTAGGGACTTAACAGGAGATCTAGAGGAAAGATTAGCTTTTCGAACGAAGGAACTAGCAACAAAAGATACCGTAGCACCAATATCGAACAGAACAAAAGCAGGGGTATTATTTACAAGAAAAGTACCAGAGATGACATTAGGATGGACTTCGGCTTCAGCTTGAGTCATCACATAAATCTTGTTCTTCGGAGGAGCAGAAGAATCAACTGGCTTAGTAGGACCAGCAGAATAAGACGGAGTTCTAGGATTCTTAGAACACTAGAAAGACTTGTGCCCCACCTCCTTGCAATAGAAACAAACAACAGTCGATCCATCACAGTTCTTCCCTGGATGAGCAGTCTTACCACAGCTTCAGCACTTGCTCGGATCAAAACTCGGACGATAACTAGATCCAGAACCCTGATGATAACCTCCTCGACCAGACGGCTCATACCTCGGCTTCTTGGCAGGGAACTGAACATAGGTAGCAGCATGCTTCTTAGGAGCAACCACCTTAGCAGAATTCTCCTCTTTCAAAGAGGCATGAATACTCAGAGCTATCTCATAGGTTCCCTGAAAAGTCGAAGCACCCGAACTCAGAACATGGGTCTTCACCCTAGGATCCATTTTCTTGATGTACCTTTTCCCACGCTCAGCTTCAGTAGGTACAACTGTGGTAGCAAACCTGAACAGCTCGGTGAACTTATCAGTGTACTCCTGCACACTCAGAGTACCCTGAGATAGAGTTAAGAACTCTTCTTGCTTATGCCAACGGAGCTCATCAGGATAAAACCTCTCTTTCAGCTTAATACGAAACTCATCCCATCCAAAACTCGGTGTAGCCATGCAGCTTGCACGAACAGTACTCCACCAGTTATCAGCTTCCATCTTCAAATAGTAGGTACCAATAGACACCATTTCAAAGAGCAGGCAACCAAAAGGCAAGAAACAGTTTCTCCATCTCTCTTATCCACCCTTCTAGCACAACAGGATCAGAAGTCCCGTCAAAAGTAGGCGGACTGTGACGGTCAAATCGATCAAAGACAGATTGCCCATTAGACGGAGCATTAGGCCAATTAGCCATAGCTATGATAGCGTTCTCAAGTGCTTGGCGCCTTTTTCGGGCAGCCTCCTTTCTAGCACTAGTCAAACCTCGAGGCGGCATTCTACAAACACAAATTGAACATTCATTACTTAACACATTATTAGTTGTAAATAAAAACTTATCACATCAAAGTAAGAAAAATATTTTCCCGTGGTTTCCTACCCAAGTGACCCTCTCACCACTACTTTTCTTGAAGCCTAAGATTCTAATGATCCTGGTTACTTCAACTACACATTTCCCGGGAGTTTCTTAGTGACTAAGTAAGGGTCTCGGATAAATTTGCTCTGATACCAACTGTAAAACCACGACCCTTCCGGAGTCGAGTATATCGTCAACAATGCGCATCCAGGGCCAACAACTGTCCTCAATAACCAACACAAGTTCTTCCGACGCATTTTGTTCTCACTCATGCGCACCCCGAGAAACTTCCCAGGAGGTCACCCATCCCTGGACTACTCCCAGCCAAGCACGCTTAACTGTGGAGTAACTAAGGAATTGAGCTCCCTAAAAGAAAGATGCATCTTGTTGGAATGAGTATCATGCTAAATCCCTTTAAAGCAATCATGAGGGATATTACACCCCTCCTCCCCCCCGCACCCGCACCAACCATCACAATCTCACTGCTTCCACCACCCCGCCCACCACGACCACCTACACCATCCTCCACTTCCACCTCCAACTTGAACCCCACCATAAATCCCAACTCACTAAGTTTCTCCAAGTTAGAACACAATAATACGGGGTTAGTCTACCAAGTAATGCATGTGACGCCCTTCTTTACGCCCTCAAAGTCATCTACAATCACCTTGAAGAGATTTTGCCGTTGGATCTGCCGTTAAATCAAGATGGTCGTTGTCATGGTTTGTCGACTCTTTTTCTTTCTCCACTTTATATAATTAAGCTCACTCTTCAATTCACATTACCCAAAAAAAAAAACCTAGAACAATTGAGTAATACTTTAAACAGAATTCAGTAAATCAGTCACTACCCATTTCAGAATTACTTGCTAATTCTAATACCCACATCTTAAAATCTTCAAAAAGTCGGGAAATTTGGTGTTAACGTCAAGCTAATTTATTTCAATACCCATTTGAGAATTTTGGATGCTAGGGAAGTAATGATTAAGTATTTGGTGGATCCTTCATTTAAAAATGGAGGTTCATTTAAAACAACAAATAATTCATTAGCTGAGATTTGGTTGTTTAATAACGGTGGAGATTCTGATATTGGAGGAATGTCGGGACTTAGAATGGCAAGTGATAGTGGTGGATTTGTTAATAGTTTAATTGATGGATTTGTGAAAAACTGAGATTTGTGAAGTTTATTGACTTATTGAAGCTTAATAAGGGGGGATAAAATTTTTGGAGAAGGTTGGGTTTTAAAGGATTTGTGGTGGAGAAGAAGGCACTAGCAGAGAGGGGTAGTTGACATGTATCGATATCATGGGTTTTTCTATGGCACCTGCGAAAGAGTATAGTGGGGTTTTATTGCAAAGGTGTCGTGCGAGGTAGAAAGTGGAGGATAATGGTGTTGGTGGTCTAGAAAGTGGCGGGGTTGTAGTGGCTGGTCAGGTGTAAATGGGGGAGAGGGGCGGTCAAATCGGAAGGGAATAGGAGGCTAGTGATGGTGGCCGGAGGGGGTGGAGGGAGAAGGAAGGTGGAGGAAGGCTATGGAGGAAGAGAGAGAAAAAGGTCAAATAGGTTTAATTAGATGTTAATTAGAGATTATGAACTAACTAGGGGCTAATTAGATATTAGGAGCTAGTTAGGGGTTAATGACTAACTCAGTTAACCACCGTTAGTCAATAAGGGCATTCTGAGGATTTTCTAAGAAATAGAGGGTATATGGTGAATTCTGAAACTTGTAAGGGCTTATGGTGAAAAAATATTGTCGGGGTATATGGTGAAAAAATTGTTAATACTTCTTCCATTCTATGACTTTTGACACTATTCACATATAACACTTTGACCTTGTTTAATTATTTATAACTAAGGAGAAATATAATCATGTGAGATCTTGTTAGATTCGTCTCGTCATATAATTACATAATATCAACTTTAAATGAATGTTTACTTATATAAAATTAGAGAAATTAATGTTCAAAGTTAGGCATTGGCAAACTTGCCAAGGCATTTGGGTACAATGGAAAAAAAATAAACGAAGTATGTATTTAATGTTCTATGCACATGAGCATCATATTATGTAAACTATTAGTTGGTATGTAGATGTTATGCAAATGAGCATAATATTATGTAAACTAATAACTGAACCCCTCTTTTTCATCTTGTTTTAGGACCTCAATTTCTCTAAGAGAAGTTTGTAGCTAAGTATTTGACTCATAGTGCATCATGAAAGCTTTTGTAATGTCCTCCCAAGTCTCAATTTGCTTGGGGTCTAAGATAAGAACCAATGTTCGCAAATCGGGTTTAATAACATTTGGGAATACCGCTGGGTATAGTTAAGGGGATTACCAACTTGATAATCATGATAAATGGAAAATTCCTCAAGTGGTATTTCAGGTTGTCAGTACGGTTGAACTTGGGGAACTGAGATGCAGAAAGTTTTCTTGAGGAGCTTCCCCTTCATTTTGGTGTAGTTGGTGGGCCTATAATTGGATTAGTGTTGGTCACATTATGGACAATTCTCTTGACAGGCTAAAGTCGTATCACTAATCAAAAGTAATCCTAAAGTCCTCTAACAAATAGTAGTCAGGGAAGTAGGGTCGTATCCACAGGGAAAACAGTGTTCTTTTCCTAATTGTCGATCAAATCTAGATTATAGGGAACGAGTGTTTGTTGGTAATTAAACTAAATTAGTCAATAACTATATCGAGAATATCAATAATATAAAGTCTAGGGCATAGGTTCACCAATGAATAATATTCCAGGATGAAACACAATAATCAATAATCAATAATGAATAACGCAGTCAAACAAGTTGATTTCCTCTCTCGAGTCGAAATTAACCATAGAATGATATTAACAGGCTCTCGCAATTTATTAATACCAATTCTACCTATTGAAACTAGCCTTAATATCAAGTTTCTACCTCTCGGCGCATAACCTAATATTGCAATACTATAACAATCAAATCTGGTCAAATCGGATTGAATAGAGATAATACATTCAATAGGAATCTACATACATCATCAAAAATCAATAATTTATAAACATCCCTTCATAAATATTCATGGATCCCCTTTAACCCTATAGATAAACTACTCAATCATAATTAAAGAAAACATATTCATGATGAAACAAGTAAACATGGTGAATCAATAATCAAAGATTGAATAAGAATAACAAGAGAAGAGAAGAAATACCAATGTAGAACCAATCTTGCAAAATCCAAACTTCTATTGAAAATCCAATGTAAAAATGGCAAAGAGTAATACTAGGGTTCTTGGGTAATTAAATTGTGTTTAGAAAACTAAAGCTACAAGAAGCACATTAGTACTAAAAATAGCTCCAAAGAGCGCAATTAAGACCAATAATCAATGAGGGACGGGGGTAAAAACTCTATATAAAATAGACATATCAAACTCCTCCAATCTAGACTTTTGCTTGTCCCTAAGCAAAGCATAACATGAACATGAATATAATTGCTTCACCCCTTAGATAAGAAATTCAGGCTCAAATATTTTCAAACTCATAATCCTTCAAGCAAGTAAAATTCAAGTTCAGTTGTTCAGATCACCCTGACCACCAATCACCTAAGCAAACAATCAAATGCAGCTACCTTACATAACATGCAAATCTTGAGAAGGTGCTCACCGAGGTGTCACTCCTCTCAATTTTGTGGCAGGCATAATATGTTCCCAAACACTCACCAACCCAACCATGATATCCCTTCCCGCTCACACTCTCATGTGTTTAAAAAGGTATAATATTGCTCATCCTAATTAGGTCGACTCAAATAACAAACTTAATCTTCAACTTTGGCAAATTGACTAAGTATTATTCCAATAAACAATCAAACACGTGCTCAAGAGGTCTTTCTCAGGGTTGTAATGTGCCTCGGGTAAAGTAAGGAGATTATCTAGGGAATGTGGTGGAAAAGCCAAGAAAAGGGGAGCAAAAACACTAGTAAAGACTAGATGTGGTCGAAACAACTCCCATGGCCTCAACAACATGACCAAAATAATAACCAACTTTGAAATCTCACGAACCAACCAATAGCCGTATCCTTCAGTATAATTTTCAATAATTTTTCATGAATCAAGAAATTTTTGAAACTTAATGAGTGAAGATCAAGAAGACTTTTCATGTATTATTATTATTTTTTTCTTTCTTTTTCACTTTACTTTTGTTCTTTTCTTTGTACCAACATGATATTATTTCCAACCAACCTACGGAATCAACCACACATCATAGTATCAACCTAACAAATACTGCCCCAAACAAGGCTTGGGACAATAATCATTGTAAAGGCTCAAGGTGTGTAGTGTGGCTTAATATAGAGATAAAAAGTCATTAGGCTCAACGGGGCTAGGGAGGAAAATAATTCATTTAACAACGCTGAGGCTATTAAACAAATGAACGCCTCTATCACAGCACATGTCCAAGGTCATCATAAATTGACGAGTACAATGCCAAAATCATGATAAGGATGCTACGAGGAACTAACATACAAGAATAGATTATATATGGATGTAAATCCATAGGCAACAATGAATCCTCACAGTCTAACCAGTTTAAGCATGCAGTCCAAGTAGGCGCTTTATCATCAAAATCCACTCAAGATCAAGGCAATCAGAGATCACATCACAACATTACAGTCACAAATGCCCAACTATCCAGTATAGTGAGTTAATTCATTTTTCAAAGCACAGTTCGGGGCATAGGGAAGCAATCAATCCATTCATATTCAACTCGTATTTTTGGTATTTTTTCAGCAATATTTTATTTTTTTGTGATTTTTCAATTTTTTTTGGAAAGCAATTAAATTAACTAAACTAAACTAGAAAGCAGTAAAAGAGTAAAAGAAAAGCAATACTTACAGAAATCCTCCCCCAAGCTGAATCAGACAATGTCCTCATTGCAACAAGGGAAAGGAAAATAAAAAACACGAGTTGCCTCCCGCAAAGCACTGTATTTAACGTCTATAGCTTCAACCGCAGTCAGAAGAATCCAATGCCTTGAGTAACTTATCAAATGCTCCTGCAAACATGTCACTAAAAACAAGATATGGCTTGATTGCAAGCACATCTATCTTCACAAACATAATGTCAGCAGAAACAAAATAAAAGTGAAGATAAGAAGAATCTAAAGAAAAAGGAGAAAAGGAAGACAAAGTATAACTTTCCTGTATCTGTTGTGTAGACACCAGAGATCTCAAGGAAAGAATATTAACAATGTCAACTTGGCCAAATATATCTTTTAATGGTGGCCCTTTTAGAAAATATGAGGGAAATAAAATAGGATAGGAAGAAACAAGATCAAGCCTTCTTGAAAATGGTATATGGGGACAAGCAATTATAGGTTCAACCTCTATAGTTTCACTTACAATGTCACCACCCTCTGAAATAGGCTCATTAACAAAGGGGTTTGTAACTAAGAGTTTCTCCTCCACCAAAACATTCATCCTATCCATATTTTTCTCATTCTCATCGTTCCTTTCGATATTAGGAATCAAATAATGACCATTCTCCACTGACATGGCATTCTCAACACAATCATCATCATCATAGGAAAATATATTGTGGTCTCTTATTTGTTGAATGCCTGGTAATTGATTAAACATCAACTGATGTTGGTCACACAATTGCTTAAGGTTAGCACTGAATTCTTTGTCAGACTCATTCAATTGTTTCATTAAATCAAGAAGATCTGCTATACACTGTGATGATTGTTGGTGAGGATAGTTATGCAAGTCCAATTGGGGAGGGGAGTTCCAAGTATCCACATAAGACTCATAGGAAGCATATGGTAATCCATTATAATCTAAGTTAGGATTGGATGAATATTGAGTATCATAAGATGCACAAAAATTAGAATTCGGATAATCAAAAGATGCATCATAATCAGGCACTTGACCATCCCAACAATTACAACCATATTGTCCCTAACAATCAGTAAAATTTGCTCTATAATGGTGATTCCACTCCATTATAACACAGTAAGAGGAGATTTAGACCAAAAAAAAAGGAAAAATATATACAATTCTAGGGAACACATGTTCCTTCGAATGGGGGTTAGTATAGACAAGGAATAATCTGGACTCTAAGACAATTAAAAATTAAACAAAATCATTTCCCCGGCAACGGCGCCAAATTTTGACAGGCTAAAGTCGTATCACCTAATCAAAAGTAATCCTAAAGTCCTCTAACAAATAGTAGTCAGGGAAGTAGGGTCGAATCCACAGGGAAAACAGTGTTCTTTTCCTAATTGTCGATCAAATCTAGGTTATAGGGAACGAGTGTTTGTTGGTAATTATATTAAACTAGTCAATAACTATATCGAGAATATCAATAATATAAAGTCTAAGGCATAGGTTCACCAATGAACAATATTCCAGGATGAAACACAATAATCAATAATGAATAATGCAGTCAAACAGGTTGATTTCCTCTCTCGAGTCGAAATTAACCATAGAATGATATTAACAGGCTCTCGCAATTTATTAATACCAATTCTACCTATTGAAATTAGTCTTAATATCAAGTTTATACCTCTCGGTGCATAATCTAATATTGCAATACTATAACAATTAAATCTGGCCAAATCGGATTGAATAGGGATAATACATTCAATATGAATCAACATACATCATCAAAAATCAATACTTTATAAACATCCCTTCATAAATATTCATGGATCCCCTTAACCTTAGAAATAAACTACTCAGTCATAATTAAAGAAAACATATTCATGATGAAACAAGTAAACATGGTAAATCAATAATCAAAGATTGAATAAGAATAACAAGAGAAGAGAAGAAATACCAATGTAGAACCAATCTTGCAAAATCCAAACTTCTATTGAAAATCCAATGTAAAAATGGCAAAGAGTAATACTAGGGTTCTTGGGTAATTAAAATGTGTTTAGAAAATTAAAGCTGAAGCCATTATGTTAAAACGTCCTCTTCAACCCTAAAAGGATAAGTATTTATATAAAAATAAGAATCAGCGCAACACGCACTTCAAACCGCCTAGAAATCGCCCCGCTCGGGTTGCAGGGGAGGATTCCGCCTGGTCGGGCCCGCAACAAAATATTTTCTTTTTCTTTAAAATCTTCTCCAAACGATGAAAATTGGCTAAGTAAAGGCGCTCGAGCAGCCGGGGCGGATCTCGCCCTGCCGGGCGGTCATCAGCCTACACAAAATCTCTATCTTCAAAATGCCATAACTTATTCGTTATTCGTCGGAATTAGGCAAGTGACCACTCGTTAGAAAGCTCTTGAAGTGTAGAATCTAACCCAATTGAAATCATTGCATTTGGAGTTTTAGAACTTGAGATATAATCAAAATAGTAGAATGGAGTCATTTTACTACTTCTTTCACTATTCGCTTTGCTTCAAAACTCTTCCAACTCAATGCTCGTGCTCTCAAAAGTACACCATCTCTTGTAGTGATATAAATGAGTAGAAAATGCACCAAAACATGGTAATTCCTACAATGATCAACCTGAAACTACAAACACACTACACACTAGTAGAATAATTGCTTATTGCTGCGGTGGTATTGCTGCGGTTTTACCCATACGCAGCAATATATCAAGTAAAAAGAAATGGTAAAATATAAAATAAAGATATTGCTGCGGTTTCGGCCAAAAACCGCAGCAATATGGTTTCAACGGGCCATTTTTTAAAAAAAGTTGACTTTTTGACCAGATATATTGATGCGGTTATGGCCAAAACCGCAGCAATATATTTAAATAATATTAAAAATATATATTTTAATATATTGCTGCGATTTTTACAAAAAACCGCAGCAATATGGTTTCAACGGGAATTTTTTGAAAAGACCAGACATATTGCTGCGGTTTTTTGTAAAAACCGCAGCAATATATTTAAATAATATTAAAAAAATATATATTTTAATATATTGCTGCGGTTTTTACAGAAAACCGCAGCAATATCCTCATTTAATTCATATAAAAGGCGCTAGGGTTTGGGACACATTCATTTCAGCCGTTTTCTCCTTTCTCTCTCCTCCTTCAGATCTGCTCTCACTCCTCCTTCAGATTCTCTCTCTCACTCACGCCTCCCTCTCACTCACGCCTCCCTCAGTCGTCGCCGGTCGTCACTCGTCACTCGTCGCCGGTCCCCTCACACTTCGCCGGTCCTCGCCCAGATCCTCGTCGTTCGTTCTTCGAGATTTCGTTGTTCGATCGCCGGTCCCCTCACTCGTCGTTCGCCGCCTCACTCGACCTTCAAGGTTCGCCGGTCCCCTCACTTGGCGGTGGTCATCCATGGCTTGGTGTTGGGCTGAGAGAGGAGATAAGAGGGCCAGTCGCGACGGCCCACGGTTAAGAATGCGGACATTAAGAAAGCACCGGTGAGGAAACTTACGAATGCGACGACGGTTAGTCGTGATTTGTCGGTGGTTGATCCGGCTACGACGTCGTTTTCTGGCTTCATCGTTTGATTTTTTTTTTTTATGTGGCAGGTACTAATTTGATTTAAAGTAGTGTTGTGTTGTGGTGGAGGGTATATAAAAGAGAGTGGTAATCTGATGAGCTTCGACCTTCAAGCTCCGTTCCCGACTTTGGATTCGCCTTCAACGACATCAAATCTGACGGGCGAAGAATCATCAATGGTGGTGATTTTCTTCAACCATTCTTAAATTTTATACTGTTTAGAATTGCGAATTTGATTTCTTTTATAACGGTAATTTGGGTGTTTTATGTTGGTTTATACACATTGAATTAGTGATTTTGTTTACAATATATCAGGCCAATATGTTGCCAATTTTCGTGTGTGTTGCAGCAATTTAGTGAGTTTGTAGATCTTTTTTTTTTTCGATTTTTTTTTGGGCTGAAGTTAAATCTGATTTTTTTTAAGGTTAGTGTTATTGGTAGATGTATTAGTCAGATTTTTTTTAGGTTAGTGTTATAGGTAGATTTGTTAGTCAAATTTTGTTATAAGTTATGTAAGAATATGGTTCTATATAATATATGAGTGTAATGATGTAAGTTTGTGTTTTAGTTAAGTGTTTTTTTGGCACTCTCTCTCATTGTATATGAATATCGGAATTTTTTTTTTTTTTTAGCTTTAGTACCTATTGCTGCGGTTTTGGGTAAAAACCGCAGCAATAGGCTTTAATTTTTTAATACAAAATACATATTGTTGCGGTTTCTGAGACAAACCGCAGCAATATATATTTTTTATTATGAAAAAAACAGTATATTGCTGCGGTTTGTCCAAGAAACCGCAGCAATATACTGTTTTTTTATAATAAAAAATATATATATTGTTGCGGTTTGTCACAGAAACCGCAGCAATATGGTTTAATATTGCTGCGGTTTTAAACCGCAGCAATAGTTTAATTACCTATTGCTGCGCCCTTAATTGCTGCGCGGTCAAAACCGCCGCAATAGGCCACTTAATGACCGCAGCAATAAGCATTTATTCTACTAGTGACAAGTAGCACATTAGTACTAAAAATAGCTCCAAAGAACGCAATTAAGACCAATAATCAATGAGGGACGGGGGTAAAAACTCTATATAACATAGACATATCATCTCTCCATCTTCTTGTTGAATCCAGGAGATTCACCGATTTGACCTTCTCGAGTCATAAGACTATTTTCTCCATCATGCTAGTCATCTTGGCTAAGGCCTTGGCCATGTCAATGATTTGTTGCTCGGCGTTTGACAGGATAGTGTAGGCATATTTTTATTGTCTATGCAGGATGAGTGCTAATTTTACTACCTCATTCTAAAGGTTTTTTAGCTTTGAAGTTCGTTTTGAAAAAGAAGTCACCAACAACTCTTTAAAGGATGACTCGCTCATAAGGCTAATTGAATATTTGGGAAACCATAGGGACATCTTAATGACTTATCCTAAGTTTTGAAAAAGAAGTCGCCAACAAGTCTTTAAAGGAAGACTCTAACCTAATTGGATATTTGGGAAACCATAGGGACATCTTAATTAAATGAAATACTGTGATTAGAATTCTAATTAGAAACCTTTTGAATTTGATTATGCAGTATTTCTTTACTCAATATATTATTATTCTATTGATTTCAACAAAAAAAATTAGAATTGTATTTATATTTTTGCAACTTTTCTAGTTTTTCTTTTCTTCAAGAAAAATAGAATAGTTGCTTGAAGCAAATATCCAAAGGAGGTTCATGGCTAAGGGTAAAGATGTCCGAGTAAAAATTATTTTGGAATTATCCAATATAGGTTTCTTATTCATAACTTTATACTTGGTCATTGAATCAAAGATTGATTTCGGGGGTGAGGGTATAAATATGATCAGAAATCAAATTTGCCCATCGTTGGTCTTTACTTAATACGATTCATGTATAGCTTTATGCAATTAAACGACCAAACAATATTTTTAAGAATTCTAAAAATTAATCTATGTTGGTTTATTACACAAGTAAAAGACTAAATTTTGTGATATGTTATTTAAGCAATCAAAAATATTAGGAGCCTAATCCAATTGTCCAAATTACCTTATCTGACATGAGAACATTTTTTTATGTCTTGAATAGCAAAAATAAACATATGAAGGTTATGAAAGCAACTAAAACATAGGCACGCATATGAATAATAATATGTAGAAATATACAAAAGAGAATGAATTTTTAGGCGCTCGGCGCACTACTCCCCGACACGTTTTTCGGGGATTTAGGCGACGAATTGGCCAATTGACGAATTTTTCTTGTTTGTTAGACGCGATATTAGGAACGACGTATAATAATGACAATTTGACAAAATAAAAGGAGACAAAAATTGCAATCACAGGCAAATGTCATATAACATGGATGCAAAAGTTCCAACCTAAAGTCCAGTTCTATGTTTGAAACTATTGGTCGGGTTTAGGTTCAGTCTAAAAAGGGTTCAGGACTAAGAGATTTATCCCACGCTTCATACTCCTGCTTAAAGAGGTGGCCAAGTGTAACACGCACTCCAGTATCAAGTCAGGAACAAGAGAACAATGCCATGGTTGGGTAGGTTTGCTTATGACTAAGATCCAACACTATCGCTCAGGAAGCTTTTTGGAAGGACAAAAACGCAAACCCCATGGGGGTGACCTCACACATAGAACATGTGCTAATGAGGCAAGATAGATTGTCCTTATGGTGGCTGAACAATAGCCATGCATATGCAAAACTGTATATTATTCAAAGGCATAAAAGGAGAATGAATCGTATTTTTCAAGTTTCACCCTAGTATTTAAAAAATTAATTTTTAAAAATCCTCCCCAGTGAAGTCGCCAAATTATAGGCATGTTTTTATTTCGCCTACACGGTGTGAATGTGTATTATATTTGACTACCCCATTGTTAAGGTTTTATTGAAAATTGTTTTGAAAGAAGTCGCCAACAAGTCTTTTTAGGAAGAATCATAAACCTAATTGGATATGGGAAAACCGTAGGAACAAATTATCCAATGTAGATTTCCCCCGTCCTAACTCCATAGATGGTCAAAATGAACCAAAGATTGAGTTCGGGGGTGAGGGTACAAATATTGTCAGGAACCATATTGCCCATTGCTGGCCTCTACTAAATATCGATTCATTGCAGATTTTATGTTAAAGAATAATCAAATAATGTTTTAAGCACCCTAAAAATATTTGGTCTAAGTAGGTTCAGGAAACACATAAAAAAGACTAATTTTAGTGACATGTTATTAGGCAATCAATATTACAGGAAACTTAGCAGATTGTCCAAATTAATCTGATTAATGTTAGAACAGTTCTTTAGGTCTTTGATTAGCAGTAAAGCAGGACAATCATATAATATGCATATAATGATCACGCAAGTATAATAATATATGAAAAGAAAATAAAAAAGAAAGAAGGAGGTTTAGAATATACAGTAGAGCGATTTTATATTAAAGATCTACATCATGAAATAAGTGATTAGTAACTTCAATACAAAAATAGAAAATTTATTCAAGGACCCTCAGGATTATACCGTGGCTTGGGTCTGCGAGATTGACAACCTTCGGGACGAGCAATCGCGAAGACCGAAAATCTGAATGTCTGAAAGTATGTAGATTGAATGTATTTGTGTTTGAAAGTATGACGCGGCATGACCAGTAAAAAGCGTACACGTGGTACGCGCTTTGAAAAAGATAAGAAAGAAAACTGCGCTTCATGCAGGTCTGTGCGCCAGGCGCACGGCACAGTGCCACGTGTCAGGAAAGCTGCGCACCAGCATGGCACGTCTTTGCCAGCTTCTTTTAAAACGCGTTTTAAAAGATTTATTTTATCCTTTAATTATGGATATCTGATTTTACGGGATAAAATCTGATTTTAACTTATAAAAAAATATCTATTGAAAATATTTATTTATTATAATATATCAATTAATTGGGCTTTTCAAAGAATTGGGCTCAAAATACAATTAATTATCATGAATAATTAATTGGGCTTTAAAATAGGATTTTAACACTTTTCGAAATGGTTTTGAATTTTCAGACTGCTCTGCCCTTGGGTCGGACCAATTAAGACCACAGTATGTTTCATCATCGGATCCTTAAATGGGGAGACATAATTATGTGTCTACAACTATGGATCCACTTCTAAAGGTGGAGAGGTGAACCTTCTTGTGGCACCTAACAAATCTTTCCAGAGGAAGCCATGGAGGACATACACTCCAATAGGCATGTCATGTGGCACATCTTTTGATCGTCTTTACTCAAAAGGCGCTCTGTTTCGCATTGGACAAACTCCCGATCTACAAGAAGGTAAAATGAGTTCAAAATGGGACAATAATGCTTATTGTAAGTATCACAGAGGAAATGGTCACAAAATCGAAGAATGCTACAAGTTGAGAAATGCCATCCAAGACATGGTTGATGAAGAAAGACTTTCCATTCCTCCTGCAGGGAAGAAACCTAATAATCAAAGTGGGCAATTAAATAATGTTTTAGCAATTTCACAGGATTAATACTGTTATGATCCATCTCTATCATTTGCTCCCATAGGGGTCCTGTCTATATTCTCATTCTTACCGAAATACCATGTGACATCAATGGCATATGGGCCAGTGATGATGAAGACGAATATGTCACTGAGGGAAGTGACTATGAAAAAGGGGTATGCATTCCTCCTCCTCTAGGGCTATATGATGACAATAAGATCATCGATATCTATGATGATCTTGTTATTGTGGGAGAAGAATGGTACCAATCCTAAACTGAAAAGGAAGAGGTACAAGTGCTCACTCGAACTGGAAGACTAAACCAGCCAGTTTAGAACAATACTCCACAATTGCTTGCACCTCCCGATGAGCTTCTTCGCAAAGAGAATGCTATCATTCAATAACTCATGAAAACAAAAGCCGAAATCAATGTTTGGAAATTAATAACATCTTCTCATGAGCATCGCACAACATTTCTAAACTCCCTTACAAAAATGAACGTGTCATATGACACATCCCTTGAAGGATTGGTTAACTTTCTTACTGTCGACAAACCAATCCAAGGAAAAATAATTTCCTTTACAGATAGTGACCTACCATTCGAGGGTAATAAGCACAACAAGGCTCTGCACCTTACTGTAGCATGCATGGGCATGAATGTCTCAATGACTTTAGTATACAATGGATGTGGAATCAATGTATGTCCACTACGAACTGCTCATTGTTTAGGTTTTAAAGATGCAGACTTTAGTCCTTCACACTAAGGCATTCGAGCATATGATAACTCCCATCGCCAATCCTTAAGTACTATAGCCCTAAACATCTCTGCAGGGGTTATAGAAAAGGGCACCATATTCCAGGTCATTAACATCAAGGCCTCATTGAACCTGCTACTAGGACGACCATGGCTTCATGAGCTTGGTGTTGTCCCATCTTCCTTGCATCAAAAGGTAAAGATGATTGTAGATGGCATTCCCATAATACTTGATGCCTCTACAATGAAAGTATATGTAGTAGACAAGCCTCTCATTCACATAGATCATGATGAAGAGGATGAAGATCTTCGAGGATTCGTTCTTGAAGAAGTAGCCCTCATAGAAGAGAACTTAGCGCCATTTGATTTTGATTACTTCTCTAACTTAGTGGTCAACTATATCATGTGCAAAAGAGGACATTTCCCAGGCATGACATTGGGAAATAACAAATTAAGAGCGCCTCCTGTCACTAATTCTAAAGTAGTGGAAAACTTATTTGGCTTAGGGTACAAGCCAACAAGGAAGGAGCTAAAAGAGCGCATTGCACAGAGAATAGCCTACCGCAACACCACAAAAAAAGATAATATCCCTTTTCCTCCCTATCAACCCACTCTAAATGGGCAATTTCTAAGTAAAGGAGAAGATTATCGTTGCCATGAATTCCTTGAACCTTTTTACAGTGCTCAGGATGGAGTGATCTTCCTAGGATTTGAGATATTAAGAACGGATTCCTGATCCCACAATTAAATAGTTCACTAAAAACTGTTTAGACTACAAGGCATTAGGACTTCTATCCGGCCAAGAAAAAGCCGAATGGCCAAATGACACTGCTCACATTCAGGTTGTATTACAACATGAAGCTTTCGACCCTGCCATGCTAATTACTCCTGCAAGTGGGCACCATACAATGATGGAGGAAGACTATCAAGCTGACTACACTAAATGGCAAAAAGATGACCTTCACTGCGGGGAAGGGCCGATGTTCGAAGAGTCCGAGTCTTCATAGTCTGAGTCTGAGTCCGAGTCTAGTCTCCCAATTGGGATTGTATCTAAGACTGTTAATCCAAGTGTCCAAGTAGAGTCTTTATCTTCTGCCAAGTCCATTTTTGATGTTATGATTTCTGATTTCAATAAGGTGAACTCATTTGCTTACGACTTGTGCACTATCTCTACTTCTTGTTCTCTTCCTTCTACTGATTGCAACAATGAATCTGAAGAAGAAATAATTAAAGTAGCGGAAGAATATGAAAATAAGACACCAATCATCGAAGAAACTGAAAAAATTAATCTTTTAGATGATAATGAACCAAAGGAGGTAAGAATTGGATTAACTCTAAATGACGATGAACGCGCCAAGCTAATCAAAACACTAATCGAATATATCGACGTATTCACATGGTCCTACTTGGACATGCCATGCATTGATCGTGACATCGCTTAGCATAGTATACCTCTAATTGATGACATGAAACCTGTCAAGCAAAAATTGTGCAGAATGAAACCTGATGTAGCCTTGAAAATCAAGGAAGAAGTTACCAAACAACTCAATGTAGGTTTTATAAAAGTAGCTAAGTACCCTGATTGGGTAGCTAATGTTGTGCCTGTGCCTAAAAAAGATGGGAGGGTTAGGATGTGTGTAGACTATAGAGACCTCAACAAAGCAAGTCCTAAAGATGTCTTTCCTTTACCTCACATAGATTTCCCAGTAGACAATACTACTAATCATGCCCTGCTTTCTTTCATGGATGGGTACGCGGGGTATAATCAAGTTAAAATGGCCGAAGAAGACATGGAAAAAACTACTTTCACCACCCCGTGGGGAACCTTTTGTTATACTGTTATGCCTTTTGGACTTAAAAATGCAGGGGAAACCTATCAAAGAACAACGACCACCCTTCTCCATGATATGATACATAAAGAAGTAGAAGTATATGTAGATGACATGATAGTTAAGTCCAAGGATAGAGAGGGACACCATACCGCCCTTGAGAAGTTCTTCTTGAGACTTCGAAAATATAATATGAGACTTAACCCACAAAAATTTGCCTTTGGGGTAACTTCGGGAAAGCTCCTAGGCTATGTCATTAGTTCTATAGGGATTGAGATCGACCCTACTAAAATAAAAGCTATCATGACCATTCCTCCACCTAAGAATGAAAAACAAATAACGGGGTTCTTGGGGAAAATACAATATATCAGTAGGTTCATCTCTAAACTAACCATGGTATGTAAATCCATCTTTCGAAAGCTTAAAAAGAGTGTCGCCGCTGAATGGGATGAGGATTGCCAAAAAACCTTTGACAAAATCAAAGAATACCTGTCCAATCCACCTGTTTTAGCACCTGCTTTCCCTGACCTACCTTTACGGCTTTATTTGACTGTGACTAAGACCGCAGCTGGAGCCATGTTAGCACAAGAGGTTGATGGGAAGGAGTGTGCCATTTACTACCTTAGTAAAAAATTATTGGATTATGAATCCCCATAAACTCCCTTAGAAAAGCTCTGCCTTGCACTAGTCTGGGCCACTAAGAAGCTTAAACATTATATGCTCACTCACACAATCCACATAGTGTCCTGACTACACCCTCTCAAATTCTTATTCGAAAAGGCAGCCCTTAATGGTATATTCTCCCGCTGGGTAGTAATGCTGGCCGAATTTGACTTAAAATTTGTCCCTCATAAATCCATTAAAGGCAACACCGTTTCATACTTCCTAACAGATTTCCCAGTAGACAAATCTTGTGAGGAGTAAGAATTTCCTGATGAAGACCTTCTCATGACGGAAGATGAAAGTTGGGCATTATACTTCGATTGTGCTTCCAACCAAAAGGGATGTGGCTTTGGGGTACTCCTGGTATCACCTGAAGGCAAACACACTCTTCTATCTATTAAACTCGACTTCAACAATACTAATAACGCGGCCGAATACGAAGCATGCTTCATAGGGCTCGAGGCCGCAGTATCCCTCGACATTAAAAACTTAGGGTATATGGCGATTCATCTTTAATCATTAACCAAATTTCTAAAAGATGGAAAGTTAGAAATGAAAGCCTTTTACAATATCAAGCTCATCTAGAAGCCATCGCCGAAAGAATACCTGAAATGCGATACACATACCTTACTCGAGAAGAAGACCACTTCACCGATGCCTTAGCCCGTTTGGCCTCCATGATTAGGATTCCTCGCACAATGCGTGAATGCCCCTTATCATTGAGAGACGGCAAGAGCCTGCTTATATTCATACCTTAGACATAGAATAAGATCAAACTTGCTCTGAACCTTGGTTCACTGACACCCTAAATTGCCTAACCAAAAAAGAGTACCCACCGGCACTTCCACAAGAATCCAACGTGCCTTAAGCCTCCCAATATGTCGAATATAATGGGATACTATACAAAAGAACACCACAAGGCGTGCACCTTCTCTGCATATATAAGCTAGACACCACGAAGGTCATGGATCAAGTTCATAACGGGATTTGTGGTATGCACATGAATGGACGCATGTTAACCCAAAAGATAATTCATTTAGGCTACTACTGGACTACAATGGAGAAAGACTATAGTCTCTATGCCAAAACCTGTCCAAAATGTCAACTATATGCTAATTTGTAACATCCCTCATTACTATACACCTTTACCTCACCTTGACCATTCTCAACTAGGAGAATTGATCGGTAAAATAACACCATCTGGTATTGGGGGCATGAATTCATCCCTGTAGCCATTGACTACTTCATAAAATGGGTAGAAGCTGCATCCTATGCTAAATTGACAGCCAAACATGTAGCCACATTCTTAGAGAAGACAATCATTTGTCACTATGGAGTCCGCAATGAACTTATCAGTGACCAAGGTACCCATTTCCAAGTTGAATGTGAACAAGTCCTCGAAAAATATGGCATTAAACACCATAGGTCCTCCCCATATAGACCCCAAGATAATGGTGACGTAGAAGCTGCTAATAAAAATATCAAAGCCATCATCCAAACAATGACTGAAAATTATAAGGATTGGCCACATAAATTACACTTTGCCTTATGGGGATACCATACTTCGTTTCGTACCTCTACTGTCGCAACACCTTATTCCCTTGTGTATAGAGTAGAAGTTGTATAACCTATTGAGCTAGAAATACCATCCCTGCGCATTGTCTTAGAAAGTCAAATCCCCGAAGCCGATTGGGTAAAAGCTAGATTTGAAGAACTCATACTACTAGATGAATGAAGATTAGCAGCTTTGCATCATGTGCAAATATGTCAAAAGCGTATCGCACGATCTTTCAATAAGAAGGTCAAACCCCGAAACATTAAAGAGGGTGATTTAGTGCTCAAGGCATTAAGGAAAAACGTGTTGAATCCTCGAGGTAAATTCAGACCTACCTGGGCCGGCCCATATATTGTCAAAACAATCCTCTCTGGAGGAGCAGCTCAACTTATTGACATGAATGGCACTGAATTTTACAATCTAACCAATCTTGATAAACTCAAGAAATTCTATGCGTAAAACACAACCAATTCACTGATTGGTAAAATTAATCCAATTCTTTACCATGAACTACGCGCTGCCTGATTCCTGTTTGGATACGTAGGCAACCTTAGCTTGTACAAGGTTCGGCCCGCTCAAAAAAATAAACCCTCCTTTGGTCCATACGAGTCTTATAACAAAAAAAATATAAATAATAAAAAAGAAACTGTCAGACTGCGCCTAGCGCACAAGCGCGCACCAAATGCACATCAACCACGCCGAGCGAACGACTTCGCGTCAGACGTATCATCTACGTCTAGCGCAGTTTATGCACAGCGCTGACTAGTAAATCAACTCGTTCTTCCCGCATTCACCACGATGCTATAAAATTGCGACAATATATTGTTACGAAATATTTAGGCTCACTTCGGTCTAAATAAAAATAAAACTTGTTTTTATTAATATTATTAATTAAAATTAAGTAACAGTTGCACTATCAAAATAACTATATGGCATGCAATTTTATTGAAAGCAGTAAATAACAAGGAAATCAATAAGCCAAGCTACACTATAAAGCAAATAAAAAAAATAACAATGTTGCAATCAGTCTTGCTTTTCCTTCTCATTCTTCTTTGCCTCCTAGTCTTTTGTTGAAGATTCTCCCTTTTCCATATATTGTTGTGGTCTAGGTTGTTTTCTCTTTTCCCAATTTAATACACCATCTTCCCATTTCCTTTGCCTCTAGGAGCCTCCTGTGTGTGTGTCGATCTTCCTGTATCAGTCCTTTCCCTGATGACTACCCCACCTATGGCGTAGTCTTCTATTTGTTGGTGTCACCCGTGGTCCAACCCTTTCCCGTACTTGTACTACTTTTGGCCCTAAACGATCCTTCACATCAGCAATTTTAGTAGCAGGTCCAACGCTTGTTTCTTTCCCTTATCTCTAAAGTTCTCTGAAATATGTTATACAGTGCGCTGATTAAATTTCCATTTTTAGCTCCTTTAGAGGCCTCTTTTTTCCTCATCTCCTTCCTCATAGCAGCATCCTTAGTAAGAATCCATACTATATAGCTGTTGGATATCTTCTCAGATTCTAACCTTTCCTGGGAAAAGCAAATTAGGCGCTCTCGCCAATATCTCTCCTACTTTCTAATTCCACTTCAGGTTAGGCTGTATATTTTAGGAGCAATAATGTCATCTGCAGGAATTAATTGACGATACCCATACTGTTTCGTTGCCCTCGACGGAAAATAATAAGTCATGGTATATAGACCTGGCAAAGTTGGTCCTGATCCGAAAATCCGGTCCGAAATATCCGATATGTGGTCCGATCTGGGTCCGAACGAGACGGTCCGAACCTTGATCCGAATCCGAAACGGTCCGATCCGGTCCGAAATATTCTTGATCCGAAACGCATCCGAAATCCGAATGATCCGATCCGAAGGCAACCCGATCCGAAGGCAACCCGATCCGAAAGCGATCCGAAATTATTAACTTTGATTAGGCTTTAATCCGAAGTACCCGAAACTAACACGTTTTTTTATATTAAAAAAAAACATTAGCACAAGTATAAGTATTCCATACACTCCACCATAGTCAGACAAAACACAAAGGCCAGAATTACACAAATTATTAAAGTAGCAGCTCCATAGTCCATACATAACAATATAAAAAAAAAGCTAAATAGCTAATACATAAAGAGAAATCAGCATCTCTATCTAAGAATTTGACTTTGTGTCCAATTGTCCATTACACAAGTCGAGCCACTTTTCAAAACTCTAAGCATCAACATATCATCTCAAGGTTGTTGTAGCCCAATCCACTTTACAACCAACAAACTGGTCATCTTCATTTGCTACATAAAAAAAAGTTACTCATTTTATCAATATAGAGAAAACAGATGTATGAAAGCAATATAAGAAAACTAATTAGCCTATTTGACTAAAAAAATTGATATGCATTAATAGAATAAATAAACATATACTATAACTATAACAAAAAAAAATTAACTAAATACTTACATTCATAACCAAATAGCCAACTACGAGTTGTAATCAAAGCCTCCACATTTTCGGGAATATAAGAGCTTTTCCACTTATTCAATATTCGACCTCCTATGCTAAATGTTGATTCCGACGCAACAGTTGTGAGGGGCACAGTCAAAATGTCCCTAGCAAGATGAGAAAGTTTCCCATATCGATGCTCACTTTCTTTCCAATATTGCAAAATGTCCCTAGCGACGTGATATTTCAGATCTGAGAAGTTGAGTGAGAGTTAGAGTGAGAGTAATAGGGTGAGACTTGAGAATTGATATTTGATACGAGTATCTAAGAGTGAGAGTGAAACTGTGTGAAGGAATTGCTTTGAAATACTGAAGTAGTGAAGTACTGAACTAGGAAAATGAGAAGAGGACAGGGGTACTAACTTAGACTTACTAAGGTTTTTTGGTTATTTATTTTATTATTTCTTTCTTTGATAGTTTGGTTAATTGGTTTAACACTTTAAGTTTGACCGGTAAAATTTTAATAGGAGGGAAAATTTCCCACCTAAATTTCCACTCTAAAATTTTACACAATAGTTAAATTGAAAAGTTGATGGACTTGGCGCATAATACTATACAACAGTATTAGGATTCATTATTTGATTTATTTCTTTTGTTCAAAAAGTCTACCAATAAAGTTCTAATTAGGAGGGAAAATTTCCACCTAAATTTTCATTCTAATTGTACACAATAGTTGGAGGAATAGTATCAAATTATTTACACCCCAAAATTATATACTTATCTAGTTATATTATATAAGTATATAACTTATAATCTTGTATTAATGTGATGGAAAAGCTTAAATTACATATATGATTAATTGATTATTAAATAACATATAAATCTAAGTCGATATTACAAGAGTAGAGGTGCTAATAGTGTTGCACTGTTGTGTAGCTCGAACTCCACTCGGTCAAAGCTTGGTGCATCTCGTGTGCGACTCGACTTGGCTTGAAATGTTATTTTTCCTTCATTTTTTCAAAATCTTATAATATATATTTAAAAGTTTCTAAGAATAAATAAACAAAACAATGGAAGAATTTTATGTAAGTATATGTAACGAATACCCAAATAGTTAGACGGAATAATTTTAAACAAATGTAGGGGTACTAACTACTAAATCATTAATATCCAAAAAATTACTATACTAATTGCACATAGAATAAAATTTATTTACATAGGACAACCCTACTAAATAAGCTCAAATCTTTCTTGACCAATCTGAAATCCGGTCCGATCCGATGATGATATGAAACTATAATCCGAAATCCGATCCGAAATCCAAAATCCGAAATCCGATCTGATGCGATCCGAAATCCGATCCGAAATAAACAATCCGAACGATGTCCGAATCCGAAATGGTCCCGATCCGGTCCAAATGTAACTCGGTCCGAAAGCGGTCCGATCTAAATTGGTCCGGTCCGAATCCGATCCGATTGGTCCAATTGCCAGGTCTAATGGTATACAGACTGCACACCCTCACATAAGGGGAATCATCACGCATACCTACCATAGCATCAATTTTCCACCATGGAACAACCCATCTTACACTCAACTCATCATCCCCGAAAAATAAGGTCTAGTCCTCAAAAGATTTTTAGTAAAGGTTTTCTTATTTCCAATGAAACCTATCTTATTATACCTTTCCATGTTCTCTGGAGTCAATAAGCCTCAAATGCTCCATCAGCCAGATCTGCACCAACAGGCAAAATAAAAAAAATATTATTGCTTCACATAGAGTAATAATATATATATATATATATATATATATATATATATATATATATATATATATATATATTTTTATATTACTTCTCATAGAGTAGTAATAAAATCTAAAAAATACATATATTATTATTGTTTCACATAGAGTAATAAAAAAATATATATACTATATCTAAATACACAGGAAAAATAAATTCTTTGGTTCATGACTAAAGAAATTTTTTATACCAGCAATAGTAGCGGACATCCTGAAAATTGCCCTTTTGGTTCCTTCTTCACATCATCAAAACTAGTGATCATCTCAGCTACACATAGCGGCATAGGTGTCCGCCCTGCTTCCAGTTGTTCTGCCACAGTAATCAGGGACGAAAATCCAGCACCGTTGTCGCCATTCACGAATAAAAATCGACTGAGTAGACAAAAAACTAATGACCGCATACGATACGTCTGCCTAGCCCTTTCAGTAGGAGGACTATATATTGCAGCTAATCTAGTCAAATTCACCCTCCTCCCAAAAACAATCTCAAATAAATTTTCATCCCATAGGTCCATAAACCTTTCCAATTCCTTGAAAAAATAATCCTCTAGACTACGGACACAAGGTAATTGACTACGAGGCCAGTCAATAATAGCACCAAATTCTTCAGGCAATAAGGTTAACTCATGATTTCCAAAGCAAAAACGGTGATTTTAACATCCCAAAAATTCACAGCTGCGTACAAGAAATTATAGTCAGGTTACACAAACCTTAGGGATGCCAACACATGAAGATATCGTCGTTCCAGTTCTTGTTTCTCAGCATTGGTCAACGAGGATAGCCACCCGCTCAAAGTAGGGTCAAAAGACATTGGGAATCGATAGAAGGTTTGCAAGGAGATACTGTAGAGGGAAAAAGTTACAGAGAGATTTTACAAAACTAAAGATAATGATTCTCCGTCGTGTCTTTTCTCCATATATATAATAACGCGCACCCTAATCCTACTCGGACACTGGTTTTATATTCCGGACAAGACTGCGTGCCACGCGTCACACTGCGCCGCACACAGTAGCGTGCGCTAGACGCAGTCCCCTTGCGCCAGACGCGCACTACTCTTCTCCAGCACACTTGTTCCGGACCCTTGTGCAACTCACAAGACACATTTTCAAGGACTTTCCTCCGTACCTTGTTTTTATGCATTTCAAAAACTTAAATACAATATCTATTTTCTTAACCCTTCCTCCCGCACCTTTTTTTCACTCTCCTTATTTTCTTTTTTTTGTTGGAAAAAGGTTGTCTAAGCTCCATTCAAACACTTTTTTTCTTTTTCTTTTTAAGAAAAAAGCATAAATCTGTAACACTCCGACAATTTTCAAAATACCTTTTTCCAACAAAACATAGAGAATTACCAAAGTATTATCGCCCGTGTGATAACGTATCGGCTTACTCAGAATTTTGCAGCCGAAAAAATAAAAAACTTGAAAACATAATTAAACTTAGTCAACCACAAAGTCAACTCCAAAACCAAACCAAACCAAAGTCAAACCAACATAAAAGTCAGATAAACAAAAGCATAACTAATCCAAAAGTATAAAAGTATTAAAAGAAGCTAAAACACAAGCTCTCCAGACTGATTCCCAGATCCCAATGGATGCATCATCTTCAAACCTAGAGGATGATGCTTTATTGATTCTAAATGACTGCTCACCAGTCACCAAATATGGTCATCATAGGATCAATAAGGCACAACCATGATCGATACACAGAAAAGCACGTATGATAAGCGCATATATTTCTATATTTTTGTCCCCTAAAATTAGTCTTATAGTTGTCTTCTATGTGTTATTTTTTATAATATTTATTGACTTTTATTAATAAGTGAGTTATTTATGTCCATATTATATTTTATTGAATAATTAGCTTAAATAGTGTGTTATTTTATTTTAGGTACTTTACAAGTTTACTTTGCTAAGGAAGAGAAATCAAGCCTAAATCTGGAAGTCAACCATAAGAAACCAAATTTGCAGGAAAGAAGAAAAAAAGAAAAGAAAGAAAGTACCTCCACTTTATGTTAGTCACGTGAGACATAGGGAGGAAAACAAATCACTCCCAAAAGTGTTCCTTAATCCATCATCCAGTGAGCAGAGCATGAGTAAGGAAACTCCCATATTTTCTTATTACACGATCAATTCAGTGAGGGAAAAGGGGAATTGTTCCCATAAGTCAAGATTTCTTCCGCTAATTCTAGAGATTAATTAGGAAAGATGGAGCAAATAAGATTATATTTTCTCCTCTCTACAAGTAATTCCCTAATTACAAGGGTTGGAAGAGATCCAAATGGGTATAAAAATACCCATTTTCACGTCAGTTGGGACACACAAGCAGAGCGACAGAAATTTAGAGTTGTGAGAGCAAGGTAGTAATACAAGGAGATCCGAGGCTACAAGATTGAGGAATATTGCAGGAGAGTGGTCGATATTGGTGGAGAATCAAGTGCAGCGGCTACCTTGAGTTAATCCGAATTTCATAAGTTTCTCCCTTCTTTATTCTTTAATTCTCTAGTTCTTGTGATTGAACTTGGTTGTTATACTTGTTAATTAGATGTTATTTTGGTTTCTAATTTCTGATTTTGGTCTAAGTTTTTGAATGTTGAGTTTATTCACATTTCAATGTTAAGTATGGTATTTATTCAATTCATATGATCGTTGCTAGAATTAAAAGTTTAATACTTTATGCTTGTGATAGTGCACAATTACATGTATACAGCAATTAAGCTATGCTAGATTTCTATTAGGCGCGACGTTTAATGGTTATTTAGATTTGTTAACGGCTTAATATTATTGTTGTGAGCGGCTCATGGTAATTTTATTGAGTTTATGAATTGGTCTGATAAAGGAAGTTTATCAGGGTTGGCAATATTTTAGCAAGATTCTAAGTTTTTAGTGAGCTTAATAACGAACTGACCGCGACGGTAGTTCGACAACCTAGATACTAAACTTATTATTGAACTAGACCAAATGACTGCGATTAAGAAACTAAGTTGTGTCTAATTTATCCATGATCGAACCTAAGTTATGTTGGTTGCTTGTTTGTCACTTGTGAATAGTAGAGTAGTATTTCTTTTATCTCGAAACTTTTTTTTTATTAGATATTCTAGTATGATTCCAAACCCCCTCCATTCTATGTTCATATTAGTAAATAATGTATATTTTAGTGGTCATATTCTTTATGTACATAATAGTTTATTTTTGTTATGAGTTAAACTTTGAGAGTTAGGAATTTTAATAATCTTCTTGTGGGATCGACCCTTTCTTACCCTTTTACTAGTTGTTAATATTTTTGAAGGACTAAGATAGGTATTATAAATTATTAATTTGTGTACGGTAAACGACACGTATCAAATTTTGGCGCCGTTGCTAGGGAGCTTTATTTCTTTAGTTCCTAACATGTTAAAGTTTAACTTGGTGTTGTTTTTTTTTTTTTTTGGGTTTTGTATAGCTGATTTTAGATTTTATTTATTTTTGTTTTCTCTCATAGCTATGCATTATACTGCCTTATAGATGTATTTAAGAGATAATGCTCAATTCTAGTGTTTTAGCAGTTCTATGATAAATATGTGTTCTTAGCTGGTATAGTTTCTTGTCTTCTGCTCTAGTCAATCTGCTAGTATGTTTGTTCGTTTACAAGCCTTGCTTATCTAGCTTTAGTCGGTTAGTTTCCATTATTTACAGAAGGCTTGTGTGAATCATGTATGAAAAAAAAAATTCAAATATGAAGACTTTATGCTACCTATTGTCATGATTATATAGTTTGCCTCGCATTTATATTACTTACTTTTAGTCAACTTGTTGATGAAAGTATTAGAGACAATTTACTAACTCACTGGATTTGTCAATGACATACATGTTCAGGATTATTTCATTGTTCCTTGTGCGTAGACTAATGTCTTCCTTGAATGAAGTTCTAATGAGTTGAAAGTTGTAAGTAGACAATAGTCTTAACTTTTAAAACTTGCTTGATAACAATTGTCAACTTTATAAGAGCTTCAAAGTGTTCACAAAGAAAAATATGAATTTCTCTGCTTTTGACTTAAAGATTACTTGATTAGATGCCTGAATATTCCCATAATAAGTGCTTAATATGAAAAGAAAAGAAAGGTTCTTTAAACAGGCATAACCATGTTTAATTTGTGCCTTACTTGCTCAGATTGTATTAGGAATGACGTTCACATAATAGAGTAGTCATCTGAAATCATTTACTAATTATTTTTCTAAGCTGTCAGTTCCAAGTCCTCTGATTCAGGTAGCAGTGGGATAAAAAGAGTGGCATTGTTGTCCGAATTTATGTTTACATAGGTGTCCTAATTGATTCACTCTTGCAATCGTTTGAGCACAATTTCTACTGAAGGTTTCGTGCACGATATTTTGTGTAACTGTTATAGTAAGGTAGTATAAGTACAACTGTTTCAGTTGGAGTTTGAAACTTTAGACAAAATGCAGCTGCTCTTAGGTTTTTATTATAATCTATATATGTGCTCTCTACTGCACTACTCCCTATCTGGAGATTTTATTTGCTATCTTATGATCCTCACCCACTGCACTACTTACTAGTGCTAGTGGGCTGCATTTGTTTTCCCTCTCTTTTTTTTCCTTTAATTTATCTTACCCTCATTGCACAAGCGAGTTAGTAATAATCTGATTAAGTAGACCTTATATGTGAGTTTTGATGTTCTTTATATGTGTTAATGCTAAATCTACTTAGAGATAGGCTTTCATATGTGTTAGATGGGTTATAATAAGTTTATCGCTTGTTTCTTGGCCAATTTTTTTTGCAAGCTATGATCTTATTTGAACTTAGTCTAACATGTTGAAGTTTAGCTTAAACACAAGTAGTAAGATATGAGCAGGTTCACATAAATATCCTTAATATAAAGTTTCTGATTGCCGAGGAGTTTAGAGAGTTTGATTTTGTCTCTAGTGCTCATTTAATCTCTGATTGTCATGACTAGAAGTGCTAATTGGTTCATCTTGTTGTGCGTCGCTTAGCTAATCAGTCTTGCATCTATTTTTTTTCCTGTGACTATATAGTTTGAGGAGTGAATCTTTGTGAAAAAAATAGAGGAAACAATTCATGGCTTCTTTATTCCTTAGAAGTCATTTAGCTGGACAAGCAACAATGTTTATCAGTCTGGTATTCTGTTCGCCTAGTAATCTGAAATTTTTATTCATTTATTTCTATCTTTACATGTGACTCAAATCATTAGTAGATTTTGTAGTCTGCTAGTTTAAGTTGGCATCTTATATTGTAGTAGTGTAACATGTCCATATCATGTTTGCATACAACTTTTTGCATGATATTAGCTTGTTCCACCTCTTGCATTATATTGGCTGGGAGTATCTCTGGTATTCTTCTAGAATTATACTATTTACTGCTTGAATTTTATTTTTCAGTGCAATAAACAGTGAGTGTTGGTGCTCTTCCTGCTAGTATTTTTGCTAAGTGATTTTCAGATTCGTGCCTATAACTATAAGAATAAGACATAAAGTACTCTGTGAAGGATCTGATTGAGTTTAGATTCCCTATTCTAGCTGCTCCTATTTATGCTTTATATACTTTTTGTAAATTGAACTTCATATTACCGATTTCTGCATCTGTCACCAGTTTAATTCTTCCGTAAACAAACTGCAAGTCACCTGAAGTATTTAATAGTTCTGAATTTTCTGTTTACAGTACATGAACACACGCTTACGACGTGAACGATTGTTGTTTGATCCAGAAATAGAGCGGACAGCCAGGAAAACAAGGAAATAATTCTTACAAAAACAACGAGACAAACGTTTTTTTCTTGAGAACTTGTTCAAAAACGAAGAAGAGATGGGTGAGGAAAGAACTTTGAAGGAGCTAGCTGCACCTAAGCTGGATGATGTACCACTTGGCATCGTTTTTCCAACCTTGGAAAAACCTCTAAAGTTAAACTCAGGTTTTCTCAACCTTTTACCAAAATTCTATGGCCGTGGAGGTGAGGATACAAATCGATTTCTTAAAGAATTTTTGGTTGTTTGTTCTTCTATGAAACCTGAAGGTATTGATCCTAATCATGTCAAAATACATGCTTTTCCATTTTCATTATTTGACATAGCTAAAGACTAGTTGTATTCCCTTCCTCGTGGATCAATTACTACTTGGGATGCACTTTAAAAAGTTTTTTTTAGAAAATTTCTTCCCTGCAAGTAGAATTGGATCCATTAGGAAGGAGATTTGTGGTGTCAAACAACATTATAATGAGTCATTATATGAATATTGGGAACGTTTTAAGAGACTTTCTGCTTCTTGCCCCCAACATCAAATTAGTGACCAACTTCTTATCCAATATTTTTATGAGGGTTTTTTGGGTAACGATAAAAATATGATTGATGCGGTGCTTTAGTTGATAAAACACCTACGCAAGCCAGACAATTAATTAGTAACATGGCCCAAAATGCTCGACAATTTGGCTCACGTAACGATGTGAAAATAGTTAATGAAATTGACTTAACTTCTGTTAAAAGTCAGTTACAGGAAAATGCACAACAAATAGCCACCCTCACTACATTGATGTTTAAGTTTGTTTGGAATGAATCTAAGGCTAAAGTCTGTGGTATTTGTTTTGATTTTTCTCACTCTACTGATGCTTGTCCTACTGTGCAATCTGAAAATGTGAATGCATTAAATGGTTTTTCTGGTCAGCCCCAAAGAAAATATGGCCCATTTTCACCAACTTATAATGAAGGTTGGAGAGACCATCCGAACTTCAGATATGGTCCTAGACCTCAGTTTACTCAAGCTAATCCTCGAACTATTGTTCATCACAACCCTCAAGCTCAACCTTCTAGCCTTTCCTTAGAAGACTTAGTGAAGTAACTTACCACCCAAATTGGCCAACTACATAATCAGAATGTTGAGTATCAAAAGAAAACTGATTCCCATCTCCAACAACTTGACACCCAGATTGGTCAAATTTGTACTTCTTTAAGTAATATAGAAAATCATGTGTCAGGCAAACTACCATCTCAACCTTTGCAGAATCCAAGTAAACAAGTTAATGCAGTCTCACTAGAAAGAAGAACCACAATGGATGAGCCTTTAGGACCTTTGAATGAATATGAAGATAATGAAATGCAGGGAAATATAATTCCGTTATTAGATGCAATAAAGGTGGTTCCTAAGTATAGTAAACTCTTGAATGATTTTCTCACTACCTCTAACAAACACAAAGGAGATGACGTTTTGAGACCTCTTAGTATACCACCCCCAAAGTGTGAAGACCCTGGATCATTCTCAATTCCGTGTAGGATAGGTGAGACTATTTTTCAACAATGCTTGTTAGATTTAGGATCTGCAGTAAATGTTTTGCCTCTCTCTTTATATGACATGTATAAGATGGGACCATTAAAGACTTGTAGTGAGATACTTACTATGGCTGATGGTAGTAGTGTTTATTCTGTCGGATTATTATTCTGTCGGATTATTAGAGAACATTCTCATTCAAGTCAGGCACATGTGCTTTCTGGTTGATTTTATTGTTATCAATGTAATGCATAATTCTGAGATTTTGTTAAGGAGACCATTCCTAAAGACTTCAAAAGCATTAATTGATGTTGCTCACGATTGTGTCACTCTTGAGAGCAATGGAGAGAAACTGAATTTGAATGTATTTGAATAAGAAGGTTATGATATAGAGTCTGGTGCTACTAATTATGTTGCTTATTGTCTTGCGCAGCTTGGACCTGAAAATTTGGAGATTTTATTAGATGAGATGGTGAACGATGTAGGACTAGAGCACATGTTGATGAATGCTCTAAATGAAATCAATTTGTTAGATTGAAGATGGAAATACGTCGAGCCAACGACGTAAACTAAAGGCACTACTTAAGAGGCAACCCATGAATGTTCCGTTTTCTTTTATATATTCACTTTTGCTAATTTTTTTTTCTTTCTTTTATTTTCTTTCCTTCTTCATATTCACATAATTTCTTTATATATTAATGTTAGATTATGCTGATGTTTCCCTCTTGCTATGGGCCTCACTGAACAACCAGTACACTATTGTCGGCACTACAACATCACAATACCAAGGACTGTCCATATTCCATACAAAGCAAATGCAGAAATAATCTGGATGATGAGCGGCTAGAGGACTTAAAGTTGTGCCTCACTTATTGACAACCACTTACAAGGGAGTGCTCTAGCTCACCTTCAACTCACACATAATGCCAGAAACTTTGATATCAGCAATGAACAACCAGCTAAGTTCCTTAATTCTTTTCTTAATTTTCTTTTTTCTCTTTCTTTGCTCTCATTTTATTTTTCCTCTCCTCTTCCATTCAGGACAATGCTCAATTTAAGTGTGGGGGACGACACATCTTGCATATTGGAAAACGTCATCTTTTAAGGGAGATGCTGCCCAAATTTTGAAAGAATCAGTCTAGTTTTTATTGCATATGCATAGTAGTTTTATGTTTGCATTCATACATATATAACATAAATTTTAGAAAAAAAAATATAAAAAAAAATGTGTTTTTGTTTGTATTAGTTTTAGGTTTAATTTGCATTAACATTAGAACTTCCACCTCTTTAACGTCCTACGGAATGACTATTAGTAAAAGTTGGTAAGAAACTCTAATCTAACATGTTTTTAAAATAAAATCGTTTTTCCAAATAAAAGATTTTGGAATGTCTAATAATTGGAAAAGCATGACAGGACTTGAGAAGTTCATAATATCATCGTGTGTTATATCACCACATTAAGCCAAAAAGCCTACTATCAAATTTTTCATTAGTGAACCAATCTAAGCGTTCTTAGCTTAATCTTTTAAAAGTTCTGGTTCAAAGTCACGAAATAAACGAGCCATTATCCAAAAAAAAAAAAACAATGTATTCTACCCTTCTATGAGATTAGTAGAGCAGTTGCGTTATGAATATGGATTGTTATTGCAATTTTTTTTTAATATGTTGAAATGTTTCATACTTGAAGGCTCTGCGTACCAATGTCTGGGTTTGAAAAAAGAAAAAGAAAAAAAAAGAATAAAAATAATGTGTTAAATGTTGGTAAAAGAAAAATGAAAATAAGCAAATGCGCGAAGTGGTGCAGTAAAAGAAAGGGAAGAGATGAACCCAGTCATGTACGTGTGGTGCTTCTATCTTTGCTCGAGTAGTTCGAGTTAGTAGATCCGTACGGGTATTTTAAAACCTAGTGCCTTGGGCCAATTGGACCGGGAGCCACTGGTTGAAAGCTCGTTACATGGACTACTTGACACAGACAGAGCATTTAGAGTCATGAAACACCCAAGTAAAACAAAAAAAAGTGTGCAATTATTATGAAGTTATATTGGTCATACTGGCTATTGCTATATATTATCTCTACTCTTACTCTTCTGCTCTGCTATTCTTAGAGTTTTACCACTACATACCCAAAAACACTCTCCCATCTTCAAACCTTGGCCCCTTTACATCCTTATTTTGAACCCTGATGATCTTTTGAGTTACTTTCCTACTCGTTTGGCATGATGTATTATGAATTTTGATGGATAGGTCGTTCGAAAGCCAAAGTTAACATTCCTACTAACAATTTCTCCAAATGCTTTTCTCATGACTAACTTTAAAATGTTTTAGTTTCTTATCTTGTACTTATTTAATTTAGTTATTTCCAATAAAGAAAATTGAGGTGGAATATTAGTCTTGCATTTAGTATTAGATTGCATATAGTTCTCTATTAATAATATTTTATCGAGGGCGATCAAAAGCTAAGTGTGGGGGAATTTGATAAGCGCATATATTTCTATATTTTTGTCCCCTAAAATTAGTCTTATAGTTGTCCTCTATGTGTTATTTTATGATATTTATTGACTTTTATTAATAAGTGAGTTATTTATGTCCATATTATATATTATTGAATGATTAGCTTAAATAGTGTGTTATTTTATTATAGGTACTTTACAAGTTTACTTTGCTAAGGAAGAGAAATCAAGCCTAAATGTGCAAGTCAACCATAAGAAACCAAGTTTGGAGGAAAGAAGAAAAAAAGAAAAGAAAGAAAGTATCTCCACTTTATGTTAGTCACGTGAGACATAGGGAGGAAAACAAATCACTCCCAAAAGTGTTCCTTCCTTAATTCTTCATCCAGTGAGCAGAGCATGAGTAAGGAAACTCCCATATTTTCTTATTACACGATCAATTCAGTGAGGGAAAAGGGGAATTGTTCCCATAAGTCAAGATTTCTTCCGATAATTCTCGAGATTAATTGGGAAAGATGGAGCAAATCAGATTATATTTTCTCCTCTCTACAAGTAATTCCTTAATTACAAGGGTTGGAAGAGATTCAAATGGGTATAAAAATACCCATTTTCACGTCAGTTGGGACACACAAGCAGAGTGACAGAAATTTAGAGTTGTGAGAGCAAGGTAGTAATACAAGGAGATCCAAGGCTACGAGATTGAGGAATATTGCAGGAGAGTGGTCGATATTGGTGGAGAATCAAGTGCAGCGGCTACCTTGAGTTAATCCGAATTTCATAAGTTTCTCCCTACTTTATTCTTTAATTCTCTTGTTCTTATGATTGAACTTGGTTGTTATACTTGTTAATTAGATGTTATTTTGGTTTCTAATTTCTGATTTTGGTCTAAGTGTTTGAACGCTGAGTTTATTCACATTTCAATGTTAAGTATGGTATTTATTCAATTCATATGATCGTTGCTAGAATTAAAAGTTCAATACTTTATGCTTGTGATAGTGCACGATTACATGTATACAGTAATTAAGCTATGCTAGATTTCTATTAGGCGTGGCGTTTAATGGTTATTTAGATTTGTTAACGGCTTAATATTATTGTTTTGAGCTGCTCATGGTAATTTTATTGAGTTAATGAATTGATCTGATAAAGGAAGTTTATCGGGGTTGGCAATATTTTAGCAAGATTCTAAGTTTTTAGTGAGCTTAATAACGAACTGACCGCGGCGGTAGTTCGACAATCTAGATACTAAACTTATTATTGAACTAGACCAAATGACTGGGATTAAGAAACTAAGTTGTGTCTAATTTATCCATGATCGAACCTAAGTTATGTTGGTTGCTTGTTTGTCACTTGTGAATAGTAGAGTAGTATTTCTTTTATCTCTAAACTTATTTTTATTAGATATTCTAGTATGATTCCAAACTCCCCCTTTTCTATGTTCATATTAGTAAATAATGTATATTTTAGTGGTCATATTCTTTATGTACATAATAGTTTATTTTTGTTATGAGTTAAACTTTAAGAGTTAGGAATTTTAATAATCTTCTCGTGGGATCGACCCTTTCTTATCCTTTTACTAGTTTGTTAATATTTTTGAAGGAATAAGATAGGTATTATAAATTATTAATTTGTGTACGGTAAACGACACGTATTAACGTAATCAGCAAAGCTGAGTACTTACATGATAAATAAACCACATAACCTAATCATGATACTAATAAGCATTAAATCAGGGATAAAATAATAACATAATAAAATATCATACTCACTATACTGAGCTTGACTCCACAAAACCAATAGATTATTTTATTAAATATTTGAATAGTCAATGGATTGAGTTGTCCAACCAAACCTTGTCTTCAATATAGAAGACGAAGTACGGGTGCGACTCCGTACTCCCGCGACCAACGATATCGAGTATAACACCCCGTCAATTCTCTATTTTACAAAATACCTTTTTTCATATAAAACTTAGAGAATTATTAAAGCATTATCGCCCGTGTGATAAAGTATCGACTTATTCAGAATTTTGCAGCGGAAATAAATATATAACTTTGAAAACTTAATAATTTAGTCAACCATAAGTCAACTCCAACACCAAATCAAAAGTCAACCAACTTAAAAGTCAACTAATCAAACCACAACTAAATTCAAATCATAAAAGTATTAAATAACTAAACACAAGCTCTCTACGAAACCCGAACCCACGATGCATCATTTCCAGACCTGGAATGGTCGATGCTTTATTGATTCTGAGAGACTGCTCACCAAATGGGTCATCACAGGATCAATAAGGCACAACCATGATCGACATACAGAAAAACACGTAATCAAAAAAGCTGAGTACTACATACTAAATAAAATATGAATCCTAACATGATATTAATAAACATTAATCCAATGATAAATAATAACATAAATAAATAACAGATTGACTATACTTGAACTAGACTACAAAATCAATAGTTTAATTATAATTAATTGAACAGCAATGATTTATTTGTCGAAACTTAGATCAACAATCAACCAACCTTTCCATAGGTGAATATCCAACTTACCAAATAGGGCCCACGGTCCTCATAAAGTAAATATAATAAATTAATCCAAAAGGAACAACTTGATCCAATTCATGATCCAATAAAAAATATAAATATTTATCCCTCATGTGAATTAATAAAAATAAAGTTACCAATCCCACATGCTTGCATCAATCATCCATACAAACATATAACAACCATCATAGGCAACATGCTTCACACAAAGGCATAAAACATGTAAATTCACTTGTTTATAAACCACATATAAACTATAAAAGTTCCCTATACATGATACTACATCAATCCTAATCTTAGGACACGATACTAGTCTAATAACACATAGGTATGTACGTACCTTGTGTAGACAAAACGAGAGGCCACTTTCACAACCTTAGAAGTCGCCTAAAGAATATTCTCCGCCTACCAAATACCAACATAACCAAGAATCCATACTCTAATAAATTTCCAGCAACTTTAAAATATATTAAACCCTCATAAAAAGTGTTTAAAAATCCTCTTAACCAATAAAACTTCCACTATTAGTGTCCACTAGTATAGTACTACCATACTAGTCATTAAAAACCCTTAAAAATCCATACTTTGATATTTAAAAGTCCATCATAAGACTACTAATAAAAATTATTCCAGCAACTTACAACATGTTTAAAACCTTTTTAAAGTCACTCTAACATAGTTATAAATATTAAAGTATCCAATTTTCATAAACTATAACATAGTACTATAATTTCCAACTCTTAAAACATTAAAAATCCATGCTTTGATGCTTAAAACCCTAACTTAAACATACATAATAAATCTGAAATTTAATTACTTTACTATACTAATCATATAATCTGAAATTTGCATGTAAATCATCAAAGTTACAAACTTTAATCATGAAAACATTAAAACAATACTTAAACATAATCCTGACATTAAAATAATATAGAGAAGGAGGAAAATAAACCAAGAAGAGGAAGGAGAAGGAAGACGACACAGGGAGGGAGGCGCGGCTACCGGTGATTGGTGGCGGTGGTTCGGTCGGTGGTTGCCGTGGAGGATCGAGGGAGAGAAAGAAAAACCAAAGGGGAGGGGGAGAAAACCGATGGAGGAGAGAGAGAAATAAAAGAGGAGAGAAAAAAATTAGGGTGAGTAATTTACTGTGGGATTTTTGGGCTCTCATGGGTTTTATATAGGTTTGCCACACTAACCCTTGTGGGCTTAGGAAAGTGTGTTTGGACTTTTTGAATTAGCTGATTGGGTGCTTGAGTTGAATTGGGCTCCTCTAACCCATCTCTAAAATCTTTTATACTGCAACTCAAAAATAATTAAACAATTAAATAACTTTCAAAGTATGAGTAAATAAAATATTTGATTATTTAAAAACATTAAATAATCCCTTTGACTTTAAAATAGTCAACACTTTAAGAAATTAATTATTTAAATACTAAAATATATATATATATATATACTTTAAAATATATATAAAATTCATAAAATTGTGGGGGACTACAGTCTACCCCCCTTTAAAAAAGTGTCGTCCCGAAACTTGACACGAAAAGCCTCAGAGTTTCAAAGTTTTTCACTCAAATTTCCATTTGGAAATACTTATGTCACAACGTGTGCACACTTTACAAACTTTAAAACCACTTGTGTTACTCATGAACACATTTTTTGATGCGGAGAACCAATTTATTTTGCACCATCATGTGCAAATCTCCAAAATAAGCATACAAATTCATAAATATATCATAAAATAAGGCAAAAAGCGCGAAATTCTATCGCATTCTACCCCACTTATAGAAAACGAGTTACGCCCTCGTAACTTACCTCAATGAATAACTCAGGATATTTCTTCTTCATTTTATCTCCGGCTTTCCACATTGCCTCTTTGGACTCATGGTTAGACCAAAGCACTTTCACGATATTCACATCCTTATTGCGTGTACTACGCACCTTTCTATCCAAGATTTTCACATGTCTTTACTCATATGTAAGGCTACTATCGATTTGAACTCTTTCAGGCTCCAAAACATGATTCTCATTAGAGATACATCTCTTTTGTTGAGAAATGTGAAACACATCATGCATCTTCTAAAATTCCATTGGCAAAGCCAACTTATAGACTACCTTCCCAATTCTTTGCAAAATCTCATATGGGACAACATATTTAGCACTTAATTTGCCCTTCTTACCAAATCTCATCATTCCTTTGGTCGGACTTTCAAAAACACCTTATCACCAACCGCAAATTCATCTTCTCTTCGCTTCAAATCTGCATAACTTTTCTGCCTGTCTTGAGCAGCTTGAATTCTAGCTTGAATCAACTTTACATTCTTAACGATCTCCTCAATAAATTCCGTCCCCAACACTACTTTCTCACTAAAATCATTCCACCAAATGAGACTTCTACACTTCCTTCCATACAATGCCTCAAATGGAGCCATCTTGATTAATGTGGATTTTCTTGGCTCAACTCGAACGTTTTGTGTGTTTATGAAACTCGACTGGTTTATGGTGTTATAGGTATAATAATGGACGAAAATAAGTAACAAGGATATGAACAATTCAACTATCTCGGTATGAATTGAACTAGGTTTGAAGAATAAAGCTATCTCGGCTAAATTCAACGGTGTTATTTCGCTATCTCGGCAAAAACAACAATAATTCACAAAGGAATCACTTTTATCAAAACTCAAAAACTGATTTTTATTAATGAACATTAAAGCCTTTATATAGGCGTGTAAAATAAAGCTAACAAAAACAAACCCTAGTCCTACTAAGGCTAGGCAAACTAAAAACAAGATAAAGAAATAAAACACTCATAATCCAAGTGGAACAAGCTCCAACTTGGGCAGCAAGCAAGCCATGGCTACCATACTTCTAGGCGTGTACTAGAACTCGAATGCTACTAAACTCCTACTCCAGTTAGGAATCCTAATCCAACTAGGACTTGGACTTCTAACTCATCTAGAATTTCAAACAAACTAAAACATTAAAAAGACCCCTAACAGAACTAGGTGTTCTAATCCTACTAGGATTAGGATTTCAAGAGTCCTATTCCTACTCGAATTAGGAAAACAAACAAATCCTAACAGAACTAGGATTTGTCCTAGGGAAGCCTTCCATATTCACATCATTGATACTCGCATGTTAAATATTGTTATAGGAGAATTTAATCAAATCCAAGTGATCTTCCCAACTTCCTTGGAAATCAATCGCGCACGCTCTTAACAAATCTTCCATAGTCTGAGTGGTCCTCTCAGTCTAACCATCGATCGCAGGATGAAATGCAATACTCATCTTGAACGTTGTTCCAAGATTCAACTGGACCTTTTGCCAAAATTTCGAGAGGAATCTCGAATCACGATCTGAAATAATGTCCATCAGGACTCCATGCAGTTTCATCACATGCTTGATATATGTCTTGGCAAGTTGCTTCTTCTTCCATGTTTCTTTGATCGGAACTGTTATTTCTATAGGAACACTACAAGAGGGGGGGAGGGGGTGAATGGTAGTGTGGAACTTATTGCCCAAATAATGCGGAATTTAAAACATAAGCAATAAGGAATTGAAAGTGCGAGAGAGATTTTTTTCGTGGAAACTTCTTGTCTCAATACAAGAAGAAAAACCACGACCTCCTCAGGATTTAAACTCTTCATTATAATAGGAAACCTCCTCTGTTTCAACCTATTACATACGCAAATTCCCCTCGGAACTCCAACTCTCTCATAAGTTTCACTAGGAACTCTAACTCTCTCATAAGTTTCACTAGGAACTCTAACCCTTCACCCCTAGATAGACTTCACCCTAAGTCTACGCAAACACACAATAACTTACTCACGTTCCTAACTCGAACTTGATACAAGAATTCACTCAAACTCTTAACTAAGTCCCCATTACAAGAGTTCACTCAAACCTTTAACCCCAAACTCAAATACAGACACTTGATAATTTGGTTTAACTCTAGTATATAGAAACTGAAGAACTGTAAAGGAACATGGCACTTGTAGGAACTTGGAACTCAGAGGAACTGACTCAAAACAAGGAATAGAAAATATAATTCTTACTGTAACATTATTCCTAAAGCCAGGCCTTATGGAATGACACCAGTCAGACAATTTGAAACTCAATTGAACTTGTCTATTTATAGCAATCATTTAGAATGAACGTGGGATTAATCATGAGTTAGTGGTTTAAAGTATTTTCCCATGATGTTCCTCAACTAGAGGAACACGTTCCTTTTGTTACCCATGATCTCCACGATATCAGTTTAACGTTGGAGATGGAAATGTTACTGCTTCCTAAAATCTAGCATATACTTGTGCAACAATATTTTACATTTGGTTTTTAATTAAAAACTATTTTAATTAATAGGAAAAATTGTAAAAAATAATCCCAAGTTTCAGGTGTCTTCCCATATTAATCCCAAGTTTAAATTATTTTTGAATAATCTGAAGTTTGGGAGTCATCTTCCCATATTGGTCCAAAAGACCTATAATCGTTTGAACCAATTTTAAAAAGTTGATAAGACACCATTTTATTTAAAAAAATCACCTCTAATCGCCTTCATCACCACTCCACTATTAAAATGAAAGGCAAACGAAAATGTTTCAAGCGGCGTATTGACTTTTAAAACGAGTTTTAAACCGACTTTTTTCACTAGGGACCAATAAGGGAAGACTACTAACAAACTTGAGATTATTTAAAAATAATCCAAAGTTGGGATTAATTTGGGAAGATGGCCAAAACTTGGGATTATTTATGACAATTTTTCCTTTTTAACATAAAATTAAATATTTTTATCAAATAATATCTTTAAAGGATTTTCTTTTAAATCCGAAAATGATTTTATTTTGGAATAAAGATAAATTCTTTTCCATAAAAGATCTTTCCTTTAATATCATATTTGAACCACATAAAATCATTTTCCTATAATATAGCCTTAAAAAACTCAACAGATTCTTTTTAAGCGTTGCACAATATTTTATACGCGTAGTTCCTTTAACTGCTACTTCGTTCCTTTAACTTAGATTAATAGTATCAGCACGTTTGTTCCTTAGAGAGGAACATACAAAAAATTTCTTCAACAAAACTCATTACACATATTATAAATCTAGGCTTTTTATTTTCCAAAAACTGATAAAATAAAATATAAATAAATATTAAAATCATAATCCTAAACTAAAACCAATTTTATTTAAAAATATTTTATTTAAAACTTATCTTTTATTTAAAAACTAAATCTTGTCCTAAAACAACTAATGCATATTATCTATAAATAATTAATTAAGTAGAGATTTATTAAGAAACAAACTCTAAATAAATTATGTAGATTAAGATAATAATATGCATCAGACTTATTGACTCTTAAATACTTTTGACTCTAAATTCCACGAGTTTCTTTTGACCTTACGAGTTCCTTTTGACCTTGTTCCATTACCTTGCACGTTTCCACATACTTACCTGAATCCGAAAATAAACTCATATTTCCTACCTTCATGCGCCATGCTGCTCCAACTCAAGAACTGCATGTTGATAGCTCCATCTATGGAACTTCGGTGTGCTAGTTCCTTTAAGGAACTTCGCACTCATAGTTCCTACTCAGGAACTTCTCCGCAACTTCATATTCAACGTTCCTCTTAGGATGTACCTAGAAACCCCTCTGTTTGTGTTCCTTATAGGAACTCTTTTAGGAACTTCACTTGTTGGAAGTCCTTCATGATGCGATATATTCAACCTTCCATGACTTGTTTCATGTTAATGTAATATGCACATCTCAAACACACATGTTAGTTAGATAATCATCATTTGCTTACAATCATCAAAATACTACAGGACTCAACAATTTCCCCCTTTTTGATGATGACAAACAAATGATGCTTATCACAAATTAAACATTAAAAGCTGTACATTAATCCCCCTTAACTAACAAGTCATTCATGTATATGAAGGAAATATCAACATAGATAAACACATCATACAAAGAACTTTCATCATATAAGGATTTAGACTTAACTATACTTGACCATAAGCATCATACATATTCTTCCCCCTTTTGTCATTATCGAAAATGATCATCTTACACATATTTGTTTTAGGTAAATCATATACACTTATTGTTATATGCTACACTTACCACCATAATGGTTAAACACTTGGTAGTTCCCAAAGCCTCAAGAATCTCAATTTTTCAAACTTAGGATGCATGTGCTACACGAATTTCCAACTCACAATCCAAAGACCCAACTTCAAAAACCATCGAAGGAACTTGAGAAATACAAAATAAAAGTCAAGCAAAAATCAGATTTGAAAGTCAAGAATGGATTAAGAGGTAGGACAATGTAATATCCGGCTTAAAGAAATATGAAAGAAATTTATGAAACAATTTGAGTAGAGGGAACTTGAGATATATAGTATGCTCTATAGTTTAGAATTTTAATAAGAGGTTCTCAACAATAATTAGAGTTGATCACTTCACAACACACGTTAAACCTTACACACATTCACCTTGATATGTATATATGTATATATATATATATATATATAAAAAAAAACACTAGGAGGTGCCAAGGATCTGGGGATTTTAACAGAGTAACTTAAGACTTAAAACATATAAGCATAAAGTAAAGTAAGGCGGTTGAACCGGCCATGGTTTTACAGATAAGACTTACAGAGAGTCTTGAATGAAACTTAATAATAAGAGTGTTACAATTTTATGTGAGAGAAAGAGAGAGAGAGAGAGAGAGAGAGAGAGAGAGATTTTTAGAGGAGCTTGTGTTGCTGTATTATGCTCTGCTTAGAACTGAAGGAGGAGCCTCTATTTATAGGCAGGGAAGAGTAATGCTGTCATGCTGAAGAACTGTTGATGAACAATCTGTCTTCTGCTTTACACTGTTCAAATTTTTGTCTTTTGATGCTTTTTACTGCTGATGAATAGTACTACTTTACATTGTTGACTGCTTTTGACTTTTGTTGTTTGAAGCAGAAATTTGTCCATTGTTGTGGTGTCCGTTGTTGTGTTGCCTCATCCTGTTGAAGCTTGAAGATAGTGAAATAGTCATCAATTTTTTTTTTTTAAGTATGGAAACCAGCATCTTCTTCATCGTCACTGAGGTGGATGGAAGAGTCTGATGTTGATGCATGCTCCGAAGCAATGGAGCATTTAGACATACTACTAGCAAGCTGTCTTAGGATCCGTGCATAATCTTCTGGAGTTTTAGCTGAAGCAAGCAATGAATTTGCCTGTGATTTTCGGGCAAGGAACTGAGATTGTTCCGGCCCAGAAGTTATGGTACCTGTGTTACCGTTTTTCTTCAACCATTCTTTGATGGCTGGTTCAAGAATAGACTGTGGTGTATTAAAGTTTGACCACCATCTGATTTTAAATTTTCTTTGGAGAACCATGCCTCCTTGATCCTGGTTTACCTCAAGGAACCATTGACAAACCCAAGGAAGATAAAACTTCATTGAAAACAAACATAAAGCGGGAAAGCGCTTTTCTATATTTGAAGGTTTGTACTGGGTTCGAAAGGTATTATAGCTTTTTGTAATGCCAGGGTGAAGGATTTCACTAGAAGAGCCATAGAACTTCCACCATTGGGTAAACCAAGATGGCAATTTTTCTGGCTGAATGGTTTTGGTGTTGAAGTAGATCAGCCATGAATGGGATAACCTATTATTTTGTATTAAGAAGGTGGAGAACCAAGCCTGTTGGTAATCCCAATAATTAAAGGTTTTACAATTTGGTAAAGTGTTATTGAAGCTAATGGGAAAGGCTTTGTGTTTTGACAGGTCTTGATTCCAGTCTTGAGGACTGAGAACCTTTAGGATTTTAATGGTTGAATAAGACGGCTCGGCTTGCTCATTCTTATAAAAGAAATGTTTGAATTCAGCGAAGCCGGTAACCTCAAGGATTGTCTGGTAATAATCTGCAGTTTTAGTACGATCCCAAGGCTTATAGAACCAGTTTTTTCCAAAGATATTTTGTATGGAGACATAGGGGTCTTCATCATGATACCCTGGTTCAATTGTTATAATATTTTGTGAGGTAGTTTTAATAAAATATTCTGAAGTATCATTTTTCTTAGGTTGTGCAACCACAACCTGAGAGCTACCAGTTTTGTAAAGTTGTTTTAGAGGAAGGGTTTTTTGGGAAGATTCTCCTTCCTCTGGTTTTGAAATGACATTAATATTTTTTCCCGTAGGAGTTTTACCTACCGTTGCCGCTTTGCTAGTGCTTCCCTGGTTTTGCATAGAGCTTTGGAAAGCTTGTAGGAGTTGGGGGTGTTTTAAGATGGATGAAGGGTGCTCTGTGAAGGAAAGGAGCCATTCCTGGACATCTTGTGTTCTATCAATAGAAGAGGTCTCACTCTCATTAGTTTGGACTGCATCGTACCAAGTTTTAATGGGTTTGTGGGTGGTGCATATGGTTTTTTCAGGAGCAGGTCGGGACTTCTCTTTATCTTTTGTCTTTCTTGGCATCTCTGTAAGAAATTCACGGGTTAAGAAGTCAGGGATAGAATTTTCTTCTCCTTTTATATGCTCAATGTCAAATTCAAAAATACTTAAGATAGACTGCCATCTAGCAAAGACATGTTTTACAACAATGTTTTGGACATCCTTTTTTAAAACAGCTTTAGCAGCTTGACAATCAACACGTAATAAGAATTTTTTATTTAATAAATCAGACTGGAATTTGGAAATACAAAGAACAATTGATAGAACTTCCTTTTTTATAGTAGAGTATTTTAACTGGGTATCATTCCAGTGCCCTGAGGTGAATATGATAATGTGTTCTTTACCATTGTCGGCTTGTTTTAAAATACCTCCATAACCCTTGTCACTGGCATCAGTCTCAATAATTTTAGGAAGGTCAGGGTTTGCCAAACTAAGGCATGGGATTTCTAAGACTCGTGATTTAATGTTTTGACCGCCTGGGTATGGAGATCAGACCAAGTTGGTGGGTTTTTCTTTAGTCTATCATGGAGAGGTTTCGCAATTCTACAAAGATTTGGATAAAAATCTAAGACATAATTTAAACTACCAAGAAACCTCTGTAGTTGAGTTTTGTCTAAGATTTTATCAGGAAATTTGCTAGTGAATTGGAGAGACCTATCAATAGCGGTAATAGTGCCACAAGACACAATTTGGCCGAGAAATCTAATTTTAGTTTGAAATAAAGAAATCTTTTTTGCTGAAATAACAAGACCATTTTTCTTATTTAGATAGAAAAAAGTCTTAAGGTTTTCAAAGTGCTGATTAATCGTGCTTGAGTAAATCAGCACGTCATCAATGTAAACAATGCAAAAGTCTGAATAGGGGTTGAAGATATCGTTCATAATCCTTTGATACTCAGAGGGAGCATTTTTAAGACCGAAGGGCATAACATTCCATTCATACTGGCCAAAAGGAACAGTAAAAGCGGTTTTATAACGATGTTGTGGCTTGATCTGTATCTGCCAAAATCCGGATTTCATATCGAATTTTGAGAAGATAAAGGCATGGTGTAATTTTTGCATTAGATCATTTTTATTAGGTATTGAATAACGGATCTAACGAAGGGCATCGTTAAGAGGCTTGTAATTTATAACTAGCCTAGGCATGCCTCGTTCAATCCCCGAAGCTTTGTTGACGTAAAACGCCGCACAGCTCCAATGAGAACGGGACATGGAAATTAAGCCTTTGCTTTCGAGAAATCTAATCTCTTCTCGACAATGGCGCTCTAAGTCGGCATTCATTTGAGTTGGCCGTGCTTTGGTAGGGATATTCTTTTCATCAAAGTCAGGCTCATAAGGTAAGTCGACCATGTGTTGTTTTCTATTCCAGAAGGCATTTGGAAGCTCAGAGCAAACTTCACTTTCAAGGTGGCTTTGGAAGTCAGCTATCTGAGTTTTTAGAACACTACTTTGTAATTGATCCTCAATTTTTTGTAAATGGATTTTCTGTTTTAGATCATGTACGTCACTCTATTTTCGATTGATAAGAGAGTTTATCTCGTTATTATAAATGGAACTTGCCTTTATAATGTTGAGATTTCTAGTTTTGGGCTTTTCTAAGAAAAGGAAATCAAGCCTTTTTTTTTAGTTTTGAAGGATATACCATCATAACTGACATTGTAGGGGGTTATTAAATTTATGAAAGGTGTTCCCAAGATTACTGTATGGTGTATATTGGTAACAAGGACAAAAGGGCTTTTTAGAGAAAGGCCTTGATTTAATATGTTAGCATCTGTTTTCCCTCTATATGCATTTTGGTGTTATTACCAGAGCTAAGTTTTTCCGAAATTTTTTGGTGAAAGCTTTTTGGGACGAGACTGGATTTAATGCAATTTAAATCTGCTCCGGTATCGAACAAAGCTATAGTATTAATTTTAAAGTCACTAGAGAACTCAAGTGTGATCTTTATGTAATACTTTCTAGAACTGATTTCTTTTAAAACAAAAAGGAAATCATCTGGGACTTTTGGGCTTTGTTCTTCATCCGGGATATCGTCAGGATCACTTTCACTAGGGATGTCTGGGACCATATGGGAAGTTAGAAGCTGGATTATGGCAGAGTCTTGCTGCTGCTTAGTTTTAAGGTCTTTTATGTCGGCTTTAATGGTTTTAACTTCAGCCTGAAGGTCCTGTATGGTTCTTTCTGGCTTCTTTTTAGAACTTCTCTTTTCTAAAATAGAACTGAGATTGTATGGTTCAGTGCTTGAGGAAGGAGGGTTAGGGTCTTTCTCTTGAGGACTTTCCTCAAGGGATTTACGAAGACGTTCAAGGTACTGTTTTTGAAGATCAGGATTGTTAATATCCTGAATAACATCTAAAATGAGGTTTTGTTCTTTGGTGAGAACATTTAGGGTATAATCCTCATCATTGGCAGAAGATGAGGAATCTATATCATCTTCCTGAGGGCCATAATTCTCAGCTGAATTATAAGATTCAGTTTCCTCATCAGAAGACTCTATTAAAAGAGCTGAAATTCTTCCTAGAGTTTCATCATCTAGGTCAAGGTTTTGGATTTTATTAGACACTCTACAAAATCTAGCCGTATGGCCCTTTTTTCCACATTTGAAACAAGTTATGTTTTTAAGGTCAGGTTTTGTAGTGGTCTGTTGGCGTTTCTTATGGGGTTTCCATTTTCATCGCTCAAAGGGTCTTTTATGGAAGACTTTCTCGACCTTCTTATAGAACTTTCGTGATTCAAAGGGTTTTTGGTAATGGGTTGTTTTACTACAATTTCCTTTACAAGTGTTTGTTTGGGGGGAAGAGATATCAAACTGCTGGCAGAAGGAACCTAATTCCTTTTTAGTCTCTTTTAACTCCCTTTTTAAGTGTTTTTGGAGCTTCAAATCTTGACATATTTGAAGGCCTTGTTTAGAGGTTATACTGACCAACTCACCATAGGTTAGCCTATCATAAGGTATAATATGTTCGCCAAAATCCTCACGGATTCGGTTTATGACCTTCTCTCCTAATATGGTTGGAAGACCTGCTAAAAATTTTTCTTTCCAAAAGGGTTGGTTAGAATCTTCTCTAAGCATAACCCTGGTTAGGAAAGTATTTTTATACGACTGGAAATCACTAAGTTTTTTGCATCTTAGATTGGACAAAAGATCTGCATTTTTGTCTCTGAGATGGGAGGAATCTCCAATGAAATGAAGTGATAAGGTAAATATTAGGGTTGAGACAGAATCTTGGATTGGTTCTCCATTTATGTTAAGAATGGGAACCCCATCTTCAGTTGTTTGGATGGCATTTAAGATATCCAGTTGCTGATCTTTGGTGAGATAGAAATCCCACCATCCTTTTAGCTGGCCAGAGAAGCCTGCAATAAGGAGTTCTGCAACTATTTTATCTGACGTACCAGATTGGGTTTTGTAAGCATTTGAAGCCATTGTCATTTGCTGTAAGAGGTTTAAGATTTGGTGTTCGCTCATGCCGTCTATATTCCATTCATAGATGGAAGAGGCATTATATTTTGGTTGGACAATTGTGTTAGGTTGACTTCCTATGTGGGATTCACTAGACCTTATAGGAATAATATCAAGAGGTCCAGTATGTTGCCAGGATAGTTTAGCTACTTCAGGTGTTTTGGGGACAGTTTCTGGATTAGTGTTGTCACTTAAATCTAGGACACTCACGGTATTATTCTGGACTGTTTCTTCCTCAACTATTTTTGAAGTAGAAGGTTCAACACTGCTAAGTTGGTCCTTAATAGCTTGAAGAAATCCAGTCCTTGAAGTTGTTACTTCCTTTTGAGCCTTTTGTGAAATCTGAAATGGTTTAAAAATTGGATTCCGGAGGCTATTTTCTAAAGGAGTGGAGACGAAACTTGTCTCTGTTTTAAGGCTTTGTTTCTCAATTCTAGAGAGTTGCTTTCCTAGAGTGTTGAGGCTGATGTTAGTAAAATTGTTTTGCAGGATAATATTTTTAAGGTTTGTCGTGGCTTCTTCCTGAGGTTTCTTAAGAGGTGAGGTCTCTACCTTGTGATCTCCTATTGGGAAGGTGCATTGTCGTAAAGGAGGATGGTCAGTTTAAACGGTGCAATTTAGAGTCTCCCAGACAGGTGTTCTTCTATTGGTGTTGATAGGTTCTATGGTTTCAAAGGGGTAATCAATATTATTGTTAGAACTGTAGAGTTCAAACCAATCAAAGAAAAGAATATGAGTATTATATTGAACTACAAAACTGTAATAGCTTTCTTGGATCTTTTTCCGTATTTCAAGAAAGTGCTCGAAGAACCACGTTCTTTTCGAGAGGTTATGTGGTGCATAGAAGTCTTTGTGAACTAAGTCTTTATTGATCTCAAAATCCTTTTCAAGGACATTAAGCTCATTTGAAATATTTTCAGTTATAACTGAAGCTGAGGGCAAGTCTGGAGGAGACTGTCTTTCAGCATAAACTGGGTGTGGGACTTGGGTTCTATATTCAACATTTTGGATGGAAGGTGAAGGTATATCTGAGGTAGAATACCTTGGTCTTTCCTGGTAATTGTTTCTACGACAACTGATTTGACGTCTATAAAGCATGTTATTACTACTCATAGAAGGATGATGGGAGGACCGTCCTAGGTTTTCTACAGAGCTGTTATCTGAATACCTAGAGCTACTGCTCCTGTTAAAGCTAAGTTTAACACTACCATCAGAGTATTATATGACTCGTTCTAAATCGGTATTAGGTTCTGGAAGAGCTGGGGATTGTGCTTCAGGTTCAGCAGCTCCTTCAAGGAACCAGTCTTCAGGAAGACTGGCATCATTCCATTGTATTGGTCTAGGGATTCTTATGTTAGATCTAGAAAGGTCGATTTTGTAGTCCACGAGAAGAAATATACAACATAGTAAAAAAGGTGAGACCCTCCTCCTCTAGACGGTTAATACCCTTTTACCCAAGGTAGTTTTATTCAAATTCAAAATGAAGGCAATGACGCGCCTTTTCCTGGGTTTTACCGGTCATAATCGACCGTTTTACCCTTTCTTCGGTCATCCTTGACCGGCTCCAAAGGTTTCTTACCCCCCTCTATATAACCTTGGTGTGAGGACATTAAATCATTTCACACCTTGAACGAATTTTTCTAGAGAGAGAAGCTCTGTAAATTTTTCTAGAGAGAGAGAGAGTGATCGCCCAGCCTCCGCCTTCTTCACCGAATCGTCCAGGCACTTTAGCAGGTATCTTTTATTTGTTCCTTCTACTCTTCTTTATTCTTTATTTTTTCTTAGAAAATCAATAAAATGGAATCTTCTTCGTCAAATAATCCTAGCCGACCAAGAGCTTGTCTTGACCTTAGAACCGATACTTCTTCTTCGGCACATTCTAGAGTTGGGGCTCTTCCGGCCGAGTATATATTTTTTTGTGGTTTTGGCCGAGAAAGTTAGACGACCCAGTCTTTTACCTGTGTAGGGTAATCTGGCGCGCGTCAAGCAAACAGCCCGTCTAAGACGAAAGGTAATAATCCCGTCAAATAGTTCAGATATGGAGGAATCTACGGGACGGATGCCAGATGAGGCAAGAGAGGTCCAAAGTGCTGGACCCTTGGGCGGCCCCCTTTCCCCTGACCGCAGTTTTGTGGATTCACAAATAAACCCTGAGGCCAGTCCTTCTGGCCAGGACGCCGATATAGAGGAAACTGCCGAGGACAATAGCGGCGACGACTTTGACACTACCGATGGATCAAACGAAGCCTCTACTACTTCGTCTGAGATTAGAAGACGCCTAGATCCCCTTTCTGACCCCGCATTTATTTTGGCCAATCGCAAATGGCTAGAAAAAATAGGACCGGACCCTAGTTATTTGTCCAATTTCATGCCTATGCCGAGCTTTTCATTCATCATCCCTAATAAGGAGGCCACCATTTTGAGCGCTCCTAAACATCACTTCGCCGTCTACAAGCTGGCCTTGGACGCGGGGTTAAGGTTCCCCCTCCATGACTTTATAGAACAAGTGCTTCGCTATTACAACATCGGCCGCAACTAACTGGCCCCAAATGCTTGGCATAACGTCCTGACGTTTATAGCCGTCTGCGAGTTACGTGGCCCTCCTCATCCAAGCCTTCACCCATATTCATTATGCGACTAAGGTTCCTGGTGCCGTGGATGGAACATGGCTCAGTATCTACAACCGCCCTGGCTTTCCTAACGCCCGGGCAAGCCGTCAAATGCTGCATGAATGGAAGGCCGACTTCACCCACCTATGGGCGGTCAATATGCGACTAAGGTTCCCGGTGCCGTGGATATTAGGAACTATGGAGTACTTCAAAATAAAAAAGAGTACTTCGGCCCGGCCAGCCATCCTTTAAGGGACCAGCTAACTGGATACCATTTAAGGAAATGTTTTACAGTGACGACTTCTTGGTCGCCGCCGGTGTAATACCCCGAATTTTAATCTCGTTTTATTAGCTGCTAATTATGTTTATTATTATAATTACGTCCTAAAATTTTTCGAAATTATTCTGATGAAGATTATCTTCTAAAATAAGTATATTTACCTTAGTTATTACAAAAATGATATTTATTATGATAAATGATTTTATAATGATTAATGTAGCCTTGCATTTATTTCCAAGGAGATAAGTGCGGCGGTAACACGCCCGTTGAGTCCAACCTTCGTGGATTTTCCCCATCTCGAGTTTTATTAAATGAAAAAGGGTTCGGCTGGGTGTGGGGTGTTACATAATGGTATCGAGCTAAGGTTAGATTCAGTACGCTATGATCTCCATATCATGGCGTAAATGTTCTAAATAGGTTTAATGGATTGGCTAAAAAGTTAGGTATAAATGAACCAAGCCGTTTGAGCGTTTGCGCTTTTGCGTGTGCAATGTGAATCTGTTTATGTAAAGATGTGGCGTATGTGATTTTCTATGTTAATTACTAGTTTATGTGTGATGTATCGTGCATTGACTTGTATTTATTTATGATATGTATTTATTCAAAGTATGTATTTTAGAAAACTTATAAGATTTGAGAAACCAACTGAATTTCAAACGAGATCTCACTGAATGAGTTAGTTGGAATTCATTGCCAACAAGTTTGCCCCTTTTGTTTTCTTTGCTCCTTGATTTCGCGAGTTAGTTTGAAGTAGAGTTACAAAAAGATGATGGCGGAATGGAGGGTCCGAATACCTAACGAACCATGAAAGCTTGAGATCTTGGGTCCGTCTTAAATGAATTTAACTTGTTTTTTCCCCGATCAACCTTTTTGCAAGTTTCGAGGACGAAACTTTTATAAAGGGGGTAGGATGTAATACCCCGAATTTTAATCTCGTTTTATTAGGCTTAATTATGTTTATTATTATAATTACGTCCTAAAATTTTTCGAAATTATTCTGATGAAGATTATCTTCTAAAATAAGTATATTTACCTTAGTTATTACAAAAATGATATTTATTATGATAAATGATTTTATAATGATTAATGTAGCCTTGCATTTATTTCCAAGGAAATAAGTGGGGGGGTACACAGAAAAGGGGGGAAACACGCCGCGTTGAAGTCCAACCTTCGTGAATTTTCCCCCACGTCGAGTTTTATTAAATGAAAAAGGGTTCGGCTTGGCGGGGGTGTTACGCATGGACCCGAAGATAGAGGTATACATTCAAATTCCCAAGTAAAATGCTTCGTCCATAGCCCATATCGGACTAATCTTCTTTCTTTTCTTTTTTGCAGACTCGGCCAGAACACGTCTCAAGCACTCTTGGACGAGGGATATAAGCATGTCTAAGTTCACAGACAATATATGGAAGGAGTACGCCAAGAGTAGTGCTGAGAAAAGGGCTGAAACATTGGTAAATTAAAATAGTTTTTTTTTATTCGTCTAGCATTTACTTCCAGTTCTTGGACGAGGATAACCCAAAGAAGGAAAGCGTCCAAGCATGGACATTCACGTTTTTGGGTCATTCTCGTCTGAGATGCTGAACGTCTTTGGACGAGTACCATTTGGACTCGTCCAAGCCGTTGTTCCTTTCTCAGGACGAGTATCACCTGAAGAAGGAAGGCGTCCATGCTTGGACGGTCACCTTCTTTGGACCCTTCTCGTCTGAGATGCTGAACGTCTTTGGACGAGTACCATTTGGACTCGTCCAAGCCGTTGTTCCTTTCTTAGGACGAGAATCACCTGAAGAAGGATGGCGTCCATGCTTGGACGGCCACCTTCTTTGGGCCCTTCTCGTCTGAGATGCTGAACGTCTTTGGACGAGTACCATTTTCACTCGTCCAAGTCGTTTTCCCTTTCTCTGGACGAGAATAACCTGAAGAAGGAAGGCGTCCATGCTTGGACGGCCACCTTCTTTGGGCCCTTCTCGTCTGAGGAACTTTAAGTTCTGAAACTGGACGAAGAGTTGATTTCCTGTCCTTGGACGGAAGTCATTTTAGTCCGTCCACTTTTGGACGGCCTCCTTCTTTGCATCAACTTCGTCTGTGTTTGGAAATTTCTTCGGACGAGGTTCCCTTTGGACGAGGTTCCCTTAGGAAAGGAGGTGTCCATTATAGGATGCTTTCCTTCTTTGGGTGATTCTCGTTTGAAGCCTTGTAATTTATTTTTAGCTTTTGCTCTTTGGACGACCATTATTGTAACTTGTTCATTTCTTGCAGAAAAATGCTCCTACAAACAAACTTCCACCTGGGAAGTCATCTTCGTCCAACAAGAGGCCTACAGCGGCCTCGGACCAGCCTCCGGTGAAAAAGCCTAAGGGCTTTACATGAAAGAGGGCAGAGAAGACTACTCCTGCTGGTGAAGTTGGGGAGAAAGCCATACCTCCACCAAAAGACAAGGTCCTGAAAAAGGAGCCTTCCGCTGCGGTCCCTGCCGAGGGGGAAAAGAGTGCTGATCCTGCTGGGTTGGACGTTCTGCCAGCAGATTCTGCTGAGATCAGACTAGAGTCAGCCTTGGCTTTGGTTATTCCGGAGCCGGAGACGGGTACCGAGAACTACCCGGGCTTCAGCGGCTCGGTAGCCAAGCTGGTTTCGCAGATGCCGCTAGCTGTTAGGACGGCATCTATCTCATCTTGTGAGTCGTATTATCCGAACATAGTTAGGACGGTGCGGGTCGGCGGACGGTCCATGAGTCCGTCCAATAGACAAGCCATTGTCTTTCCGATCAAGATAACTGACTCTCCCCCTCTTTCAGATAAGGGCAAAGGCCCAGCTTTACCTTCGGCTACTCCCACCATTGACTCGGACGAGGAGTCTTCTGCTGCCTTTGCCAAAATGTCCAAAGCAGAAAGAGATCGGCTAAAGCAGGAGCTCTTCAAGTGTTACCCTGAATCCTGTATCAAAGGATTAAGGGGAGCATCGGCCAGGCATGTGGGCTACATGTCTCAACTTGCTGCTGAGGTATAACTTGCTGCCGCTTTTGTTTAATATTTGCACAAATTTATCCTTTTTTGTAACTCGTCTAATGACTTGTTTTGTTTTCATTGTTCCAGCTTTTTGCTCGCAGCATGCTGACTGAAGAGTGGGCGAGGGAGCTTAGAAAGGAGAACAAGCAGCTCGTCCACCTTGCTACGATGGCAGGCGATAAGGCCATTCATGACATTGAGATGGCTAATACCCTCCATCGTCAATCCCTAGAGGCCTTAGAGAAGAGATCAGCACTCCTGGAATCCGAAAACAAGAATTATCTTGTTACTATCAACCAGCTATACAAGGAGCAGGACCGTTTGAAGATGGTCGTAGATACTGCCTTTGTTGAGTTGAAGGGTGCAAGAGATGCTGCTCTTCTAGCCGCTGTCCAGCTGAGAAGGGAGAATATCCTCCTAAGGGCGAAAAATGTCCGTCTGCAAAGGGAAGCGGCCCAGGTCTTTGACGACGCCAAAGAAGGCTTGGCTCAAGTTGTCGAGACGTCCAAAGATTGGGCCGTCAAGGCCATTGAGATGTTGGCCGAGCCTACTAAGGTCCCCAGCTTCGTTCGCCGTCTGGAACTTCAACAGAGCGTTCATCAAGCCATGGTATGTGCTGAGGAGCCTCCGGAATTCTTAGACTCGGACGACGAGGCTGTGGTGGAGGAAGAGAACCCTGAAGACGACCAAGAAACTCTCCCTGAAGATGATGCCTAGTTTTAGGTTTATTTTCCTAAGTTTCTTGGTTTGTTTGCCGTCGTAGCTTTGTCTCTTTTAGCCTTAAGTTGTAAATTTTTGCCAAATATATGAAAACGACTTTTTGCCAATTGCTTGTCCTTTCTTTTCTTGCATTCCAATTTTGACCAAGTATAAAATGAGCCTCGTCCTGAAAAAGGGGCTCGTCCTGGAAGGGACAACGTTCTTTCCTTTAGACGATCATAAATCTTTCCAAAATGTATCCAAGTACAAGAAGAGACTCGTCATGGACTTTTGGACGGTCTACAAAGTTTGAATAAAGTAAGCTTGTCATCCCTGATCCTTGCCCTTGAATGGTCGAGAATCTCTCGAAAATGTAACTAAGTATAAAAAGAGACTCGTCCAAGAACTTTGGACAGTTTGTAAAATAAAAAAAGGGAAATTTGCCTTTCTTGTCCTTGGACGATCATGACTCTTTCCAAAAAGTTGCCCAAGTACTTTGTGAGATTCGCCCTTGAAACTTGGACGATTTCTTCCTTTAGACGAGTCTTGCCCCAAGGAGGAAAGCGGCCAATAAATATCGGTTTTGTGGACGAGCCACGCTCTAGCCGTTTTTCTCGAGTTGATAACACTCGTCCTGCATTATTGAACCATCACAAGGGTATCTATTGCCTAGTTCGCCCTGGTTTTTTGGACGACCTTCTCTCTTTAGCTCGTCCTATAGGCTTGTCTCATCCCCCCTTCTTGGGCTAAGCTCAACCGTGTAAGATAGACGAGCCATAGTCCAAGAAGGAGAGCGGCCAACATTGGCCAAGCCTGCTGATATTGCTAAGGATGAGCTTTAGATACATGTTCAAACCATGTCTTAGCCGGATTCCTTGAAAAAGCAACACTCGTCCGGAAGTAGTGATAGCCTTACTAGGGTCTTTACTACTTAGCTGTCTGTGTATTTGAAAGTAAGTATCCTTCACTAAGGGCTTATTTCGGGTCAGCTTTTTCTGAGACTTTGACGTTTCCCTTACTAGAGATTTTGTCAATTTGATTGCCAAGTATGTGTTGCTAACCTTTAGGTTGTTATACTTTGGCCGGTCTCTTCGAGGGAGTGATGTTCGGCACAGAATTGAGTATTTTTTGACGCTCTATTATTTTTTATATTTTTGTCTAAGTTATTGTCACTTTTAGACTAGTAACTGATTTAATGCCCCAAAGTGAAATAACTTAGTAAAGATAAACAAAAGCGATAAGAAAGTAGGAATTGTATTATATGAATTTTGCTTGACTAAATGCCAAGATACATGTATACAATTCTTTTTTCTAGCATGTGTCGTGGCACTTTGGAGTTACTACAAACTACCGTCTAGAATCCTGACGATGAACTGATATAGATGTGGTACTTCTTCAGATTATTTGAGTTTTAAGTGCGCTGTATTACTCGTCCATCCAGATCTTGGAGACGAAAGACTCCGCTTCGCAGCTCTTGGATAATCAGATAAGGTCCTTCCCAATTTGGTGTTAGTTTCCCCAGTTCTTTAGCTCGTCCAACCGCCTCCATCTTCCTTAGAACAAGATCCCCCACCTTGAGTGGTCGTCTAGCGACTCTTTTGTTAAACTCCCGAGCCATTCGCAGCTTGTATGATGTGTGCATTGATGCTCCATCAAGCTATGTTTAATCGCTTTCCTAGGTTGTTGCATGGTATTACTTTACTCCTAAAGTAGAGGTTTTAAATGTGACTAAAAATATGTCTTTATTTACGTTTGTTAGTTAAGTTAGTCAAATTCAATAGTTGAGTTGTTTTTAATTAAAGTTCAGTTGTAATAAGGTCCGAAAATGTTAGATTATTTCGGTGCTTTAAAGTTGTGGTTGTCATGGTTGTATTTTAGGAAAGTTCCCTTATGTTGGAAGATTAGGAATGGCGTGCAAGGGGCAGCTTGTGGCCGTGTGACACTTGATGTAATTAAGGAAAGTATTGCATATCTTTCCTTAAGTTTTTGTTTCCTCAAATTTAGCTAGAATCTAGGCTAGAATTAAGGGAGGAAACTTTCCTAAAATATATGCTAGCTAGGCGTGTGATGTATTACCTTGGAGAGCAAGGATTTCTTGCTGCTCTTAGCCTTATAAATAGGCGTCTAACTTAATAAAGAAAATCAGATTTGAGTGAATTGATATTTGAGTTATTCGAATGCTTGTGCATTGAATATTTGGTCGTCGTACCAAGAACATACAAATCGAGGTTTGTGTGCATCTCCTAGTCGAGGTTAGTAAGAGATCCTCTAGTTCTCGAGGGAATAAGAGCCTATCTTTTTATTTTTATCCATAATTATAAAATACCAAAAACAATTCGTACATTAAGCTTCCGCAATCATATCATTTGGTATCAAGAGCCAAAGAAATTTTCCTCAAAATTTCAGTCCTTGGGTGAGTTTTTCCGAATTTTTTTTTTCCTTCTCTTTCTTTCTTCCTTTTGTTTTGTCCATTGTACTCGTGCATCCTATAGGGGACAAATCCGTTGAGAATGCTTTAGCTGACAAATTGGCTTTCATTAGTGAGAAATTGCTTGACTTAACTCGTGAAGTCACGATTTTGAAACAAAACCCTACTGGTGGTACTTCTTCTAATGGAGGGAGGAGAGATGAGGGCATCAAACTTGGAGATCTTCCCGAGTTTTATGGCATAAAGGGTCCAAATTCGTTTTTAATTGGGAAAGGCACATGACTCGTCTCTTTGATCATAAAACCATGGATGATTACAAACGTTTTGATCATACTATCTTGAGGTTGACGGAGTATGCAAGTGATTGGTTGGATAGTTATCAAAATAGGCGTAGGAGAGAAGGGAAGGAGGAGTTAGCAACTTGGACAGATGTACGTGCCAAGATGAGGAAGAGATTCGTGCCTAGAACCAAAAGCAAGAACTCTTCATAAAGCTGAATTCTTTACAGCAAAACCACTTGAGTGTAGAAGCATACATCTCTGAATTTGAGAAGCTATGGTTGGCGTGTGACTGTAAGGAGGAAGATGAACAAAAATCCGCCAAATTCCTTTTAGGCCTTAGGAAGAAAATTGCTGATTTTGTGGAACTCCATCCCTATGAAACGTTTGATGATTTGTGCTTGCTAGCAAAGAAGGTTGAGAGACAACAAGAACCGAAACCTAAAGAGACTAGTGGTGGTTTGACGACAAAACTTGATGGAATTAAAGTTGGGGATGCAGCAACTAAAACCAACTTTGAGAGTGCGTCTTCATCTAGCCATGGTACTAATTCTCAAAAAAAGGTTCCAACTTTGACACAAGGGCAGCAAACCATGAAGGAGAGGATGTGTTTCAAATGTAGGGGATTCGGTCACTTGCAAAAGGAGTGTCCAAATAGAGTTTTAGTGTCGGTGAAGGATCATCAAGTTCTTATAGCTGCTGTTGGGTTTGATGAAGAGAAGGAAACGGTGGAGGATGTGGTGAACGATAATTTTTGGCAAGGAACTCCAATGTTTAAGGCTGAAACGGATCATAGAACTTTGATCCTATGCAAGACCTTAATGGCTACTCGACAAACTTCACACGAGCAAGAACAAAGGGAAAACTTATTTCAAACACGTTGCCTCGTCAATGGTAAGACTTTTTAGGTCATTGTTGATAGTCGCTCATGTACTAATGTTTGTGCTGTTTCTATGGTCAATGATGCACGTTTGCCTACTCAACCACACCCTGGACCATATAAGTTGATTTGGTTAGATGCTACTAATGGCGTGTGGGTTAACAAACAAGCACTTGTGTCTTTTCGCATTGGAGGATACATAGACAGATTGTGGTGTGATGTGGTACCAATGACGGCTTGTTCTTTGCTTCTTGGACGTCCATGGCAGTGGGATAGGAGTGTGACTCATCATGGTCGGGATAACATTTGTTCGGTTCTTATGAATGGAGAACGAATTGGTTTGAAACCACTACCCCCTCCACATGTTCAAACGCCTAATAAGGAGACTCTAGGGGATGTTTTACCCAAATCCTTGGATGTTGCTCCTACGGATGCTCATAGTTGCTTAAGTTCGTGTAGGAATGAAGTGCTCGAGGTGCCTGCAACAACGAAGGAGAGACGCAATAACTTGCTGCATATGCGCTATGCTACTAGCTTGGATGTTGGAGACTATGTTTTGGCTTACGTTGGCTGCACAAAAGCTCCACATTAATCACAAGCCTGATGAACCAATGGATGAAGGGCCATTTGAAGTTGTTAACAAACTTGGGTAAGAAACGTATAAGGTGCTGCTAGGAAATGGAATTTTTGCTACATTGGGTGCAAATGACCTTGTTCCTTGCCTTGACAAAACTTGAGGTCAAGTTTCTTTGCAGAAGGGGAGTATGATGCGTGCATGGATGCTTCATCAAGCTATGTTTAATCGCTATCCTAGGTTGTTGCATGGTTTTACTTTACTCCTAAAGTAGAAGTTTTACATGTGACTAAAAATATGTCTTTATTTATGTTTGTTAGTTAAGTTAGTCAAATTCAATAGTTGAGCTGTTTTTATTTAAAGTTCAGTTGTATTAAGGTCCGAAAATGTTAGATTATTTCGGTGCTTTAGAGTTGTGGTTGTCATGGTTGTATTTTAGGAAAGTTCCCTTAAGTTGGAAGATTAGGAGTGGCGTGCAAGGGGCAGCTTGTGGCCGTGTGACTCTTGATGTAATTAAGGAAAGTATTGAATATCTTTCCTTAAGTTTTTGTTTCCTTAAATTTAGCTAGAATCTAGGCTAGAATTAAGGGAGGAAACTTTCCTAAAATATATGCTAGCTAGGCGTGTGATGTATTACCTTGGAGAGCCAGGATTTCTTGCTGCTCTTAGCCTTATAAATAGGCGTCTAACTTAATAAAGAAAATCAGATTTGAGTGAATTGATATTTGAGTTATTCGAATGCTTGTGCATTGAATATTTGGTCGTCGTACCAAGAACATACAAATCGAGGTTTGTGTGCATCTCCTAGTCGAGGTTAATGAGAGATCCTCTAGTTCTCGAGGGAAGAAGAGCCTATCTTTTTATTTTTATCCATAATTATAAAATACCAAAAACTATTCGTACATTAAGCTTCCGCAATCATATCATTTGGTATCAAGAGCCAAAGAAATTTTCCTCAAAATTTCAGTCCTTGGGTGAGTTTTTCCGATATTATTTTTCCTTCTCTTTCTTTCTTCTTTTTGTTTTGTCCATTGTACTCGTGCATCCTATGGGGGACAAATCCGTTGAGAATGCTTTGGCTGACCAATTGGCTTTCATTAGTGAGAAATTGCATGATTTAGCTCGTGAAGTCACGATTTTGAAGCAAAATCCTACTGGTGGTTCTTCTTCTAATGGAGAGAAGAGAGATGAGGGCATCAAACTTGGAGATCTTCCCGAGTTTAATAGCCTAAAGGGTCTAGATTCGTTTTTAAATTGGGAAAGGCGCATGACTCGTCTCTTTGATCATAAAACCATGGATGATTACAAACGTTTTGATCATGCTATCTTGAGGTTGACGGAGTATGCAAGTGATTGGTTGGATAGTTATCAAAATAGGCGTAGGAGAGAAGGGAAGGAGGAGTTAGCAACTTGGACAGATGTACGTGCCAAGATGAGGAAGAGATTCGTGCCTAGAACCTATAAGCAAGAACTCTTCATAAAGCTGAATTCTTTACAGCAAAACCACTTGATTGTAGAAGCATACATCTCTGAATTTGAGAAGCTATGGTTGGCGTGTGACTGTAAGGAGGAAGATGAACAAAAATCCGCCAAATTCCTTTTAGGCCTTAGGAAGAAAATTGCTGATTTTGTGGAACTCCATCCCAATGAAACGTTTGATGATTTGTGCTTGCTAGCAAAGAAGGTTGAGAGACAACAAGAACCGAAACCTAAAGAGACTAGTGGTGGTTTGACGATAAAATTTGATGGAATTAAAGTTGAGGATGCAGCAACTAAAACCAACTTTGAGAGTGCATCTTCATCTAGCCATATAACTAATTCTCAAAAAAAGGTTCCAACTTTGACACAAGGGCAGCAAACCATCAAGGAGAGGATGTGTTTCAAATGTAGGGGATTCGGTCACTTGCAAAAGGAGTGTCCAAATAGAGTTTTAGTGTCGGTGAAGGATCATCAAGTTCTCATAGCTGCTGTTGGGTTTGATGAAGAGAAGGAAACGGTGGAGGATGTGGTGAACGATAATTTTTGGCAAGGAACTCCAATGTTTAAGGCTGAAACGGATCATAGAACTTTGATCCTATGCAAGACCTTAATGGCTACTCCACAAACTTCACACGAGCAAGAACAAAGGGAAAACTTGTTTCAAACACGTTGCCTCGTCAATGGTAAGACTTTTTAGGTCATTGTTGATAGTCGCTCATGTACTAATGTTTGTGCTGTTTCTATGGTCAATGATGCACGTTTGCCTACTCAACCACACCCTGGACCATATATGTTGATTTGGTTAGATGCTACTAATGGCGTGTGGGTTAATAAACAAGCACATGTGTCTTTTCGCATTGGAGGATACATATACAGATTGTGGTGTGATGTGGTACCAATGACGGCTTGTTCTTTGCTTCTTGGACGTCCATGGCAGTGGGATAGGAGTGTGATTCATCATGGTCGGGATAACATTTGTTCGGTTCTTATGAATGGAGAACGAATTGGTTTGAAACCACTACCCCCTCCACATGTTCAAACGCCAAGTAAGGAGACGCTTGGTGATGTTTTACCCAAATCCTTGGATGCTGCTCCTACGGATGCTCATAGTTGCTTAAGTTCGTGTAGGAATGAAGTGCTCGAGGTGCCTACAACAACGAAGGAGAGGCGCAATAACTTGTTGCATATGCGCCATGCTACTAGCTTGGATGTTGGAGACTATGTTTTGGCTTTCGTTGGCTGCACAAAAGCTCCACATTAATCACAAGCATGATGAACCAATGGATGAAGGGCCATTTGAAGTTGTTAACAAACTTGGGTATGAAACGTATAAGGTGCTGCTAGGAAATGGAATTTGTGCTATATTGGGTGCAAATGACCTTGTTCCTTGCCTTGAAAAAACTTGAGTCAAGTTTCTTTGCAGAAGGGGAGTATGATGCGTGCATGGATGCTTCATCAAGCTATGTTTAATCGCTATCCTAGGTTGTTGCATGGTTTTACTTTACTCCTAAAGTAGAGGTTTTACATGTGACTAAAAATATGTCTTTATTTATGTTTGTTAGTTAAGTTAGTCAAATTCAATAGTTGAGTTGTTTTTAATTAAAGTTCAGTTGTAATAAGGTCCGAAAATGTTAGATTATTTCGGTGCTTTAGAGTCGTGGTTGTCATGGTTGTATTTTAGGAAAGTTCCCTTGTGTTGGAAGATTAGGAGTGGCGTGCAAGGGGCAGCTTGTGGCCGTGTGACTCTTGATGTAATCAAGGAAAGTATTGCATATCTTTCCTTAAGTTTTTGTTTCCTGAAATTTAGCTAGAATCTAGGATAGAATTAAGGGAGGAAACTTTCCTAAAATATATGCTAGCTAGGCGTGTGATGTATTACCTTGGAGAGCAAGGATTTCTTGCTGCTCTTAGCCTTATAAATAGGCGTCAAACTTAATAAAGAAAATCAGATTTGAGTGAATTGATATTTGAGTTATTCGAATGCTTGTGCATTGAATATTTGGTCGTCGTACCAAGAACATACAAATCGAGGTTTGTGTGCATCTCCTAGTCGAGGTTAGTGAGAGATCCTCTAGTTCTCGAGGGAACAAGAGCCTATCTTTTTATTTTTATCCATAATTATAAAACACCAAAAACAATTCGTACATTAAGCTTCTGCAATCATATCATTGTACAATTGCATTCTTAGCAAGGCATTGCCCCTGACTTCTGGTACTTGATCCAAAGCCGTGCGCAATGCAGCCCAGTTGGCATCTTCCGTGTACAGCATGACTCGCAGGGTGGGTTCTTCAATCTCAATGGGCAAGACGACTTCAGTGCCATAAGCTAACATGAAGGGTGTCTCCCTTGTAGAATTTTTGGCGGTTGTTCTGATGGACCATAACACTAGCTGTAGTTCTTCAACCCATTGTCCTTTGGCATTATCCAACTTTCTTTTGATTCCATTGGATAGAATCTTGTTGAAGGACTCTACTTGCCCATTGGCTTGTGGGTGGGCAACTGCAGCGAAGTGAGCCTTGATTTCTCTTTCTGCCAACCAATCTTTCAGTTTAGGCGTTTCGAACTGTGGACCATTATCAAAGATGATGGACTGTGGCATGCCGAAACGAGTTATAATGTTTTTCCAAATAAAGCCCTTGACGTCGTTTGTTGTTATACCTCGCATGGCTTCAGCCTTTATCCATTTAGTGAAGTAGTCCACAGCTCCTATTACAAACTTCTTTTGTCCAGCGACCACCGAGAAAGGTCCTAGGATATCCATGCCCCATTTGGCAAAAGGCAGAGGGAAGAAGATGGGGCTTAAGTAGTTGGACGGCTTCTGATGCAGGTTTCCATGCTTCTGACAACTGTCGCATTTCTTTGCTTAGACGAGGGCGCCTTTAAGGTAGGCCAGTAGTACCCCGTCCTTAAAGCCTTTTCTCCCAATGCTCTTCCCCCAATGTGAGATGCACAAGCTCCTTCATGGAGTTCCTTCAGAACCTCTAGACCATCTTCTCTGGTGATGCACTTGAGCAGAGGGCGGTTGAATGACTTCTTGTAAAGGGTATCATCCCATAGTTCAAACCACTTGTCTCGAGCCTTCACATACTTAGCCTCCACAGGATCCGATGGCAGCCGTCCTGTTTTCTTGTATTCTATTATGGGCTCCATCCAAACTGCCCCTCGGCTAAGAAACATGATTTGTTCTTGGTCAATACTCTTTTTGGGTTTAACTTCCCAAAACACTGTTCTTGGTGCATCGCCTTCAGCCGAGCTGGCCAATTTTGAGAGAGCGTCCGCTTGATGATTTTCTGACCTTGGCACTTAGTCGAGAACAAATCGTTTCAAAGGCTCAATCTTATCTTTGATCAGACGCATATATTTGCCCATCGATGCTTCTTTACATTCAAAATCTCCATTGACTTGACTGACGACCAAGAGAGAGTCCGATTTGGCCTCAATTTCCAGAGCTCCTGCCGCCTTACACATTTTGATCCCGGCTAGAAGTTCTTCATATTCAGCTTCGTTATTGGACGCTTGGAATTGGAATCTTAGCGCATATCCAAACTTGTCTCCTTCTGGAGATTGACAAATGATTCCTGCCCCACATCCATTGACCGTGGATGGCCCATCAACCATAAGCGTCCAATGTTTCCTTCCTTCAGCTGGATCAGATTTTGGCCCTATAGTTGGCCGAGTAAGCTCAACTATAAAATCGGCCAAGGCTTGCCCCTTAATGGATTTCCTTGGTTCAAATGATATATCGAACATGTTAAGCTCAACAGCCCATTTTAACATCCGTCCGGCGGCTTCCATCTTTTGCAGAACTTGCTTCAAAGGTTGGTCAGCGTAGACGAATATACTGTGCGCCAAGAAATAGGGTCTTAACTTTCTGCTGGCCATGACGAGGGCCAATCCAAACTTCTCAACTGGAGTGTACCTATTTTCCGTATCCTTGAGCACATGAATCACAAAGTATATTGGGACTTGCACAGACTCACTTTCAGCCAGCAGAACAGCACTCACAGCCTCAGTGGACACAGCCAAATATACAAACAGTTTCTCCCCCTCGGTTGGACTGACCAACCTAGGTAGTTGCCGAAGATGATCTTTAACTTGCTGAAGCGCTTGCTCAGCTTCTACTGTCCACTCAAACTTAGCCTTCTTCTTGATAGTAGCGAAGACGTGATGGCACTTGTCGCCCGACTTAGACAAGAAGCGTCCAAGGGCAGCCAAGCAACCCGTTAGTCTATGAACTTCCTTAATATTTGATGGAGATTTCATGTGTAGAATGGCTTGGATCTTTTCGGGCTTAGGCTCTATTCCCCTCTGATCTACCAAGAAACCTAAGAACTTCCCCGACAAAACTCCAAAGACACATTTGCTGGGATTCAGCTTTAGCTTGTATTTCCTGAGAGTTTCGAAAGTTTCACTCAAATCACTAACATGACTTTCTTCTTGCCGGCTTTTGACTATCATATCATCGATATATGCTTCCATGTTTCTTCCCAACTGTGGCTGAAAGACAATATTGATCAATCTTTGAAATGTGGTCGGAGCATTGCGTAGGCCAAATGGCATTCTCAACCAGCCATACAGTCCTTTTTCAGTAATGAAGGACGTTTTGTCCTAATCCTCTGACCACATGGGGATTTGATGAAAACCTGAATAGGCGTCCATGAAGCTTAGCAAAGCATGGCCGGCTCTGGAGTCCACTAGACGATCCAACTCAGGCAAAGGGAAGCTGTCCTTGGGACAAGCCTTGTTGAGATCAGTATAGTCTACACACATCCTCCAAGTGCTATTAGGCTTCGGCACCATGACCACATTTGCTATCCATTCTGGATAATAGGTTTCTTTGATGAATTTTGACTCCAACAACTTTTGAACTTCCTGGTCGACCGCCTGATTCCTAGCCGGTCCTAAATGTCTTTTGTTCTGACGAATTGGTTTTAAATTTGGATTAACATTCAGCCGGTGGACGGCTATCTCTGGATCAATTCCAGGCATTTCCTCAACACAATAATCAAACACGTCCTGAACTCTTTCAGCAAGCTGATTAAAAGGCCCCTCAAATCAAAAGAGAGCAAAGAACCAATCTTCAAAGTTCGTTCTCGATGAGCCTCATCCAAACAGACATCTTCTGGGACTTCCACTGGCTCTGGACGTTCTATTGCCAGTCCCATGATGGCCATCACTTCTTGATCCGAAATCAGTTGCGAATTCCGAAATTCTACTAAGTACTGATCTCAATCACAACAAGGGAGAAATTCACGGTTTAAGGATTAGTACTAGTTTAATTATGTTGAGCAACGTAGGAAAAGAAGTTAATTAAAAGCTAGTTAGTTTAATTAACGTTTTTGTAATTTTCGGTTTTTGTAAAACCGGAATTATTTTGCGTAGCGTAAGTTGTAATATCCACGAACATGCTCGGGGATGCGAATCACCCTAGGGACGTGTGAAAGGAGGTTCTTAGAGATATTTGTGGAGCTTGTGTTGCAAGCTAAGGGAGGCCATCCACTTGGTGTGGAAAACCGGCCCTCCTCCTTTGCCTCCTTTGAATAAGTCAACAAAACACACAACAACACTATTCCTCTTACATCCTTGTTGGAAATTAGAGATATTAGTTGTTTCTTGCTTTGTTTAATATTTTGAGTACTTAGATCTTTTGGGAAGTAATTAGCTTGTAATATATATATGTAATGGTGATCATAAACAAAGGCGATTTGGATAATTGAAATTTAAGCTTTGTGCTTCAAATTAAAACACGTTGTGTTAAAGATTAAAAACCGAGGTTTTTATTCTATCTTTGAACCGATTTTCTTGGGAGGTCAAAGTACGAGAAAGTCAACCTAATTGACATATTCGAGAGTGGAGATTCTCGTTCTTTGTTAATTAAATCCGTAATTGAGGAGAGAGTGGAGATTCATTTCCTTAGTTGCAAACCGAATTATAAACTTAAGGTGGAGGCTTTTAGTTTATTGTTCAACTATCGTAATCACAATTCTTTTGAAGTGATTTCGTATCAAGTGGTATCAAGAGCCGAGTTCAAATGGACGAGGAAATAGATGATAATGCTAGAAGAGATGCAATGCTAGAAGCTTTAGCTAAGCAAAATGAAGCATTACACGACATGATGGCAAAGATAACCTTAGAATTGTTTAAGAAGAAACCCAATGAGGAAGAAAGGAGTTCTAGGGCTGATGATAGGGGTTTAAAAATTGAAGTTCGGATTTTGATGGAGCTAGTGATCCGAATTATACATTGAATGGGAACGTTCTTTGGAGCGTTTTTTGATTACAAAGACACTCCGAATGACAAGAGATACAAGGTTGCTGTTTTGAAGCTAACCAAATATGCATCCATTTGGTTAGAAGGATTGAAGAGGCAAAGAGTGAAAGAGAACAAATCCAAGATTGCTACTTGGGAAAAATTGAAGAAGCAATTAGGAAACGTTTTGTTCCAACTAACTACAAACAAAATCAGTATGTTAGGTGGTCCACACTCAAGCAAGGCGCCATGCCTATGGAGGAGTACATCAAGGAATTTGAGAAGCTTTCCATTGTTTGTGAAATCGAAGAAATGGAGGAGCAAAAGTTAGGCCGATTCTTAGGAGGCCTAAACGAAGAGGTGCGTGAGAAAGTGGAGGTGTTTCCATACCTCACATTCGATGAAGCTTGCAAAGTGGCTCTCAAAATGGATAGCCAAAAGAAGAAATCAGTAGCAAGTAAGTCTTATTCCAAGCCATTTAGTACTTTCAAAGTTAATCCTAGTACTAGTAATCTTGATAAGAACAAAAACCGATTTCACTAGGAAAGACAAGGAGAAAGTCGGAGATGACAAAACCTTAAAAGTGAAATGTTTTAAGTGTCAAGGCTATGGCCATTACCAAGCTAATTGTCCGACTAAAAGAATCATGACCATAAGAGATATAATAGAAATAGACGAGTTGGAAAGACAATCTCTTTTAGCAATGGAACATGATAAAAATGGAAGTGAGGATGAGGAGGACGTGTGCAATCCCGAAATGGAGGGTGAAACCTTAGTGATTAGGAGGTCCTTATACTCAAATGTGGTGGCCGAAAATGAGGAACAAAGGGAGACCATTTTTCATTCGAAATGCCTAGTGAAAAAAAACTATGCAATTTGATCATAGATGGTGGAAGTTGTACTAATGTAGCTTCAACCGAACTTGTAGAGAAGTTAGCACTACCTATGACGAAACATCCAATTCCTTATAAACTGAAATGGCTAGATGATGATAGTGAAGTAAGGGTAAAAAATAGAGTTTTAATCACATTCTCAATTGGAAATTATGAAGATGAAATTCTATGTGATGTAATCCCTATGACTGCGTGCCATATACTACTTGGTAGACCGTGGCAATTTGATCGCAAAGTGATGCATGATGGTTTTAAAAATGTGTATAAGGTGAACAAGAATGGCAAAACCAAAACCTTGCTACCATTACCTCCTTCAAAAATCCGAAACACAAAACCAACACCAAAAGAAAACCCGATGTGTAGTGGCGTGTTCTTAGGGAGAAAACGATTCGAGAGGGAGTTGGAGGAAAATCAGTTGGTGTATATTCGGTTGCCAAGGAGATGAATGAGGGAGTGAACGTTGAGGATCCGCATTTGAGGGAGTTGTTGGAGGAGTTTGGAGATGTGTTCCCTAATGATCTACCAAATGGCCTACCCCCTAAACGTGGAATTGAACATCAAATTGATCTCATTCCCGGAGCACCAATTCCAAATAAGCCTTCCTATAGATGTAATCCCAAAGAGGGTGAGGAATTACAAAGCCAAATCGGTGAGTTGATGGGCAAGGATACGTGAGGGAGAGCAAGAGTCCGTGTGCCGTTCCGGCTTTGCTTGTGCCAAAAAAGACGGTTCATGGAGGATGTGTATTGATAGCCGTGCTGTGAATAACATCACCATAAAGTACAATTTCCCATCCCTAGATTAGATGACATGCTAGATGAGTTGAGTGGATCCAAGTTGTTTTCGAAAATTGATTTGAGAAGTGGATACCACCAAATATGCATGAAGGAGGGAGATGAGTGGAAAACGGCTTTCAAAACAAAGTATGGGTTGTATGAATGGCTGGTTATGCCATTTGGTCTCACAAATGCTCCTAGTACTTTCATGAGATTAATGAATGAGGTACTAAGGCCGTTTTGGGAAAGTTCGTAGTTGTATATTTGGATGATATTCTTGTTTTCGGTGCTAACAAGGATGATCATTTAAATCATTTGCAACGAGTGTTCGAGGTTTTGAGAGAGCAAAAATTATATGGGAAGCTTGAAAAGTGCACGTTCATGCAACGAGAGCTTGGCTTCCTTGGGTTCATAATTTCGGATGAAGGGGTGAAGGTGGATCCATCCAAAGTTGAAGCAATTTCTTCTTGGCCGGTTCCTACAACTATCACCGAGGTGAGGTCTTTTCATGGTTTAGCTTCGTTTTATAGGAGGTTCCTAAACAATTTCAGCACCTTATTAGCTCCTATAACGGAATGCACTAAACATGGAAAATTTGAATGGAGTGACGCACCAAAAGGCGTTTGAGCTTGTAAAAGAGAGAATGTGTAAAACGCCTATCCTAGCTTTACCCGATTTTGCAAAACCATTTGAAGTTGAGTGTGATGCAAGTGGAACGGGTATTGGGGCTGTTTTGATTCAATGTGGCAAGCCTATTGCGTATTTTAGCGAAAAATTAAATCAGGCTAAGTTGAATTATTCTACTTATGATAAAGAGTTCTACGCCATGGTTAGATCTCTTAATCATTGGAGTCACTATTTACGACCACAAGCTTTTGTTCTTCATTCCGATCATGAATCACCGAAATATATTCATGGACAACATAAGCTTAGTGCTCGGCATGCTAAATGGGTAGAGTTCTTACAATCGTTCAACTTTGTTGCTAAGTACAAGTCCGGAAAAGCTAACGTGGTAGGCGATGCTTTATCTCGGAGACACGTGTTGCTTAATATGGTGGATTCCAAGGTACTTGGGTTTGAACCGATTAAAGAATTTTATGTTCTTGATGAGGGGACACGAGATCCGTTCGAAGCTACCAAAGATGGTCCAAAAGACCATTATCATCAAATGGAGGGTTCTTGTTCAAGGGGAACAAACTTTGCGTTCCTAAATGTCCCGTTCGAGACTTGCTAATTAGAGAGGCTCATGGAGGTGGGTTGGCGGGCCATTTTGGCGTGAGCAAGACTATGGAGTTGTTACAAGAACATTTCTCATGGCCTCATATGATCAAAGAGGTACATGCTGTTTTGGCTCGTTGTGGTGTTTGTCAAAGGGCTAAAAGCACGTTCCATAAGGGGTTGTACACTCCTTTACCGACACCGGAGAGACCATGGGAGGATGTTAGTATGGATTTCATTGTGGCTCTTCCTAGGACTCAAAGAGGGAAGGATTCGGTCATGGTGGTGGTGGACCGATTCTCAAAAATGGCGCACTTCGTGCCTTGTCATAAAACGGAAGATGCTATTAATGTTTCTTGTTTGTATTTCGGGAAATTGTTCGCTTGCATGGAGTACCAAGAACTATTGTCTCGGATCGAGATAGTAAGTTTTTGAGTCATTTTGGAGGTCCCTATGGAGGATGATGGGTACTAAGTTACTGTTTAGTACTTCACATCACCCCCAAACGGATGGTCAAACCGAAGTGACCAACCGAACTCTAGGCACCTTGTTAAGGGGCTTGGTGAGCAAGACGGGAAAGGATTGGGATGTCAAGTTATGCCATGCGGAGTTTGCCTACAATAGGACTCCAACTTTTGCAACAAAACATTCACCGTTCGAAGTGGTATATGGGGTTAATCCGTATGTCCCTATTGATCTTATTTCGTTGCCTAAAGACTCTTATGTCCACGGAGATGCTAGGCAACAAGCTGAAACAATGGTGAAGGTTCACAAAGAAATACGCACCAACATCGAGAAGACAAATGAGATGTACAAAAGAAAGCAAACAAAAGTCGAAAACCGAGGTTGTTTGCTCCTGGAGATTTGGTGTGGATTCACTTGAGGAAGGAGAGGTTTCCAAGTAAAAGAAAGCATAAGCTCATGCCCCGAGCTGAAGGACCTTTCAAGGTTCTTGAACGATATGGAAACAATGCTTACAAAATAGACCTTCCCGGAGACTATGGCGTGGCAGCAACATTCAATGTAGGGGACTTATCCCCCTATTTAGAAGATGAAGATGTGCAAGAATTGAGGACAATTCCTTTTGAAGAAGGAGAGGATGATCCGAAATCAGTTGCGAATTCCGAAATTCTACTAAGTACTGATCTCAATCACAACAAGGGAGAAATTCACGGTTTAAGGATTAGTACTAGTTTAATTATGTTGAGCAACGTAGGAAAAGAAGTTAATTAAAAGCTAGTTAGTTTAATTAACGTTTTTGTAATTTTCGGTTTTTGTAAAACCGGAATTATTTTGCGTAGCGTAAGTTGTAATATCCACGAACATGCTCGGGGATGCGAATCACCCTAGGGCGTGTGAAAGGAGGTTCTTAGAGATATTTGTGGAGCTTGTGTTGCAAGCTAAGGGAGGCCATCCACTTGGTGTGGAAAACCGGCCCTCCTCCTTTGCCTCCTTTGAATAAGTCAACAAAACACACAACAACACTATTCCTCTTACATCCTTGTTGGAAATTAGAGATATTAGTTGTTTCTTGCTTTGTTTAATATTTTGAGTACTTAGATCTTTTGGGAAGTAATTAGCTTGTAATATATATATGTAATGGTGATCATAAACAAAGGCAGATTTGGATAATTGAAATTTAAGCTTTGTGCTTCAAATTAAAACACGTTGTGTTAAAGATTAAAAACCGAGGTTTTTATTCTATCTTTGAACCGATTTTCTTGGGAGGTCAAACTACGAGAAAGTCAACCTAATTGACATATTCGAGAGTGGAGATTCTCGTTCTTTGTTAATTAAATCCGTAATTGAGGGAGAGAGTGGAGATTCATTTCCTTAGTTGCAAACCGAATTATAAACTTAAGGTGGAGGCTTTTAGTTTATTGTTCAACTATCGTAATCACAATTCTTTTTGAAGTGATTTCGTATCACTTCTTCAGACAAGGGAGGTTCTTCCTTGACGGGCTCATACTTTCTTTTCTTGCTGGGGAGATGTTCAGACATTTTCCTTGAGGGAGCGAGAGGCGTCTGAGGACTTTCAATTGCCAGCTTCAACGAGGCCACTTGGTCCTTTATAATTTCAGACGTTTTCCTTTCGCCAGCAACCTTCGTCTTATCTTTCCCAATTTCAGACGTTTTCCGTCCGCCACCGATCTTCGTCTGGTCTTCATTGCATGCCTTCCATGATGACGGCTTGAGGGTGGTTAGGTAACATTTCCTAGCCGCATGCTGGTCTCCGTACAAGGAGCCAATCTTGCCATCATCACACTCATACTTCATAAGCATCAAGTGAGTTACTATTACAGCTTTTACATGATTCAAAGTTGGCCGTCCAAGTATGACATTGTAGGCTGTCAAATCTCGGACCACCAAGAATTTGATAAACAGAGTACTTGAGACATCCTTCTCTCCCACTCGCACGAGCAAAGTAACGGTTCCTATTGGATGGATGATTCCTCCCCCAAACCCTATGATGGGATGGTGGACGGGAACCAAGTTCTTTTCATCAAACTTCAATCTGGACAAGCAATCAGCACTAATGATGCCCGTCGAGCATCCGGTATCAATCATAATTCTTCTTACTCTCAGGTTTGCTATCTTCATTTCTACAACCAAAGGACCATCATGGGGGGTCCTCAGCTTGCCCCGATCTTGTTCACTAACCACCACTTTTGGGAATGGCTCGGCCTTTGTCTGATCAGCTAGTAAGACTTGGCCAAGCTCCCTGAGGTAGTTTTGTGCCCTCTATTGGTTGGTTCTCGAGCGGCAAATCCTCCTGAAATTACGAGAACAACATCCTCGTCCGTGCTTTCACTCTCTTTCTTCTTAGTCGGCCGATCATCCTTCCTCTGAAACTTCCTTCCCCCTTGAGGCAAATAGGAGTTCATCTTTCCTTTTCGAGCTAGATCCTCCAAAGCCTTCTTAAGGTGCTTACATTCATTAGTCTCATGACCACAGTCCTTGTGAAAGCGACAGTACTTGCTCCTATCCCTATTTCTGTAGGGAGTCTTCATCTCAGCTGGAGCCTTAAACTCATATTGATCCTTTATCTCCATGAGAATGGAGTATTGGTCCTTGCTGAATTCGATGGGATTGGATGAAGAAGGCTCAGACTCTTTCCTCTTGCTTCTTCTGGACGAAGTAGTGGTGGAGGTTTTGGCCCAGGTCTCGGCCTTCTTGGGGTTGCTCTTCTTTGACTGAGCAACCTCGTCAGGCTTCTTGGACTCGGGATGCTTCGCCTCGGCACACACTTCGGTGGCGTGTATAAACGCTTCGGCTTCCCTTAAAGCCTCGGCAAGAGTGGTGATTTTCTTCTTAATAAGATCAAACTTAAAACTTCCTGGCCTTAGTCCCCTGATAAAGGCGTCAAAGGCCACCCCGGCATTGAGGTCTTGAATCTGAAGGGCTTCTAGATTGAATCTCTTAACAAAACTTCTATGAGCTTCCTTAGGTCCTTGGACGACCTTGCCTAAGTGCATGCTTGTTTTTTGCTCTTGCTTATTGGCAACAAAGTGACTAGTAAATAAGAAATTGAGTTCAGTAAAATTATTGACTGAATTGGGCGAAAGATTGTTAAACCACTTCTTAGCTACTCCCTTCAGAGTTGCTGGGAAGTTCTTACACCAAGTAGCATCATCTACTCCTTGGACGTACATCTGATGTTTGTAAGCAGATAGGTGATCGTCTGTATCTGTTGTTCCATCAAAAGGTTCTATGGTAGGGAGTTTAACCTTTGGGAAGGGGGTGCCTTCATGATCCTGGCCGAGAATGGAGTGGGCCAGTTAATCCGGAGGGCTCCCAGCTGTCCCTCAATGGGTATGTACTCCTTACGATATTCCTTTAACACAAGATCAGACGATGTGATGGCAGGTGCTGGACGCCTATAAACGATGGGCTGAACCACCGTCTTCTCTTGTCGTGGTTGAACATGGGAGAGGCTTAAACTTCGTCCTTCCGCTCTGGACGACAACCTCAAAGGAGGGTCTCTCAAGTATGGTGTAGACCCTGTCGCTGATTGTTGTAATGCAACAGCTTTCTTCGCCTCTAGATATTCCCTGGCATCTGTTTCCATTCGGTGCCCGCTTGGACGAACATGGTCCTGGGTCCTCACCACCAGGTTCCAGTCCATCTTCCTTCGCTGATCACTATCCTCTGGCTGCTTTCCTCTGGCCGTCCTCCTAGAGGGTTCCTGATGAACAGGTCGACTAGGACCTGGATGGTTTTCTTGGGAACGTCCCCTAAGAGGAGCTGGATTGTTAACGGTTAGCTCTGGGTTATAATGGAAAAACAGCATGTTGCTCTTAATCTGTTCCTGGACGACTGCTGCCATCTTAGTCTGAAAGTCATTCAAGACGTTCTCGAGGTGGGCAGCAGTCATTGGAGGTTCAAGATTCTCCTGTATGACAGGCTGCTAGCTTGGTCCAGGGACATTGACGATAATCGGAGGTCTGTCCCTTCCGCGAGGCGGTCTCTCATGATCTACCTTGTCTTCGACATTGATCTGAAAACTTCGATTTCTGGCAACGTTGGGCGATTGACAATCAGTCATCGTTGCGTCTCCCCACAGACGGCGCCAAATGTTTTGTCCTCTACTTGTCCAACAAGTAAGCTGCAGGCTGAGCTTTCTTGTCTAACAAGTAAACTAATATCCCTTAGATGTTCTTCCTTGGAGACTTGTGCAACAATGTCTAAATCAACTTAGTCCAAGCCTGAGCTTCGTTCCCGAACCTGCAAAAAGGGACCCACCCTAGAGGTTTGGGTGGTGGTTCCCCCTCCGAAGCTTAAGTCAGATATCAGGAGTGGTAAAGAGAAAAGTAGATCTAGAGAGAGAAAGTGAGAGAGTATTTTTACAGAGTAACTTTGCACTGTTTACGTTGAATGATCTTTCTCCTGATTCCAGGGGTATTTATAGTGATGGCAAGATGACAGCTATCCTTCCACTAAAGTAACTGACCTATTTCTTAAAAGTTCTCTCTTGAAAACCCTAAACCTAGTTTTTCTCTCTAGCTGCCTCCCTTTTTCCCTTTGCCCTTCATCAGTAAGGGGCTGCCATGGATGATATCATCCATGGTAAGCCCCTTTTCCTCTCTTGTTTTCACTTTCTAGTTTGTGCTTTTGTTTTGTTGAATAAGTTAGTCTCTCTTTATGAGAGTTTCTTGTGCCCTAATATGGGAAGACTAGTCTTCTCTGTTGTGGAGGTCTCCTTCTCCCTTATGAGAGTTGTGAGTCTAGTTTTTTTATTTGTAGGTATGAGAAATTGTTCTCATTGGTTGAAGTCCAAAACTATCAACATGAAGGTATTGGAAGCTCGGATGCGGTCAATATGGATAGATCAAGAAGGTTCTTCTCCAAACTATGTCAAGATGATAGACGGTTCCATTAATAGTTGCTTGGGACAACAAATACAAGGGACTTGCGCCACAATATTCGATCTGGCTCATTGTAGTTTCATCGAAGACGAAGTTGATCTGATCTTGTTTGATTGTATCCTGTTTTTCTTTATTACTTATTGTAGATGCCGTTTGGCTTTCAATTAATGAAATTTCTCTTTCAAAAAAAAAAAGATGACAGCTATCCTTAAAATCTGCCCTAGAATAGTGGCATCTGATTGGCTAAGGAATCAGATCATGACACGTGGCAGGCCATGATTTGTGAGGGTTTATCAATCCCTCACTTGCAGCCACCTCCCAGGGTTGGGCTCTGACTATCTCTTGGGCCAGAAAACTAACCTTTTCTCCCAACTGAATATAAACCAAAGGTTAAACCTTTTTCCTCTATTTATTAGGAGAGGACACGTGTACGGCTCTGATGAGCCCAAGTGTCTTTAAAGAAGCCGTAGATGTTAGGCTACAACATATAGTAGTATGTAAAGATTATTACCCAATTTCCTAAGAAATATATTTTACCTTTTACATACTTTTTCCAGCTTTTCTAGTGAGAGGAACTCGTGTCTAGATCTACTTTCTAGAAACAACCTCTACATCAAGAGATGTAGGTTCCTTTCACATGACCTGCAAAATAAGCAAGTTCTTGGTTTTTGGTACCCAAATATATGTTGGGTCCTTTCTTGTTAGTAAGAGCAACATAAAATATCCATATTCATGATGCACATATCTACTACTACTAATAAGGAACATCATGTATCGACATAAGATATTTTTCAAATATTCATGATGCATGATAACACTATCATATGGAAAATGAAGAATAATATAAGCGCAATATAACATGCAAAAGATAATGGATTTCCCTAAAGATGGGAAACCAAGTTCTAAGAGTGACAATATGCATTGTTCCATACGACTTGTTCCTTGAACCATTTCTAGTATACTGATTCTTTGATATAAAAAAAATTATTTGGAAATCTTAATTTTGTCTTTAGAAAACAGTTTTAATTATCCAAAATTGCAAAAAAAAAAAAAAAAAAAAAATCAAAGACATACAAAATGATTTACTATAAATAATATTAGGAACAAGTTACAATTTAATGTATGCGTATAAATAATATCTCAACACTAACGGAAAAAACTTTATTTGTCACTTAGTAACAGATTCGGTTTTTAGAAAACCGCATTCGAAAATCAATGAAAAAATGGGAGGGAAATCTGGGCAGAAAATCTGATCCGGTCCTTTAGTGAACCGGATCAGATTATATAAACTGCTACGGTTTTTAATAATCTGATCCGGTTCTGAGGACCGGATCAGATTTTTTGATTTTTTTTCTGCCGCAAAAACCCGTGTTATTTCCATCTTGAATTCACCCAATTTGAGTTCCCTCCTTCACCCATTTTCAATTCCCTTCTTCAGCGAGTTGAAGTCTCCACACCTGAGCGCCACTACACTAGGTTCGACCACGCACCACCAAACCTCACCGCCACCACCTGATTCCGCAGCCAGCCGAAGCTTCCACCACCAGCTGGGTGCCTGATGTTATGGTTTTATATTGTGTTTTTCCCCCCTGTATTTGAGCTAAAATGTGTATCAATGGTGCTCTTAGGAGCCATTTTATGTTAACTCTCTCCATCTAGTTGTGGTTTTCTGTTCTGTGTCTGATTGCAGGTTTTAGGGAGTTATCTCTCTATTTTCTACCACTATCTGACCATTACACTGGACTGGAGAGGTTCGAAGACATATTTGATGAGTTCCGAGGTCCCGATAATGCATTCCGAGGCCTTGGACAAAAGAAGAAGTGAATCTTTGGCGTCTAAAGCCAAGAGATGGCTAAACGGTGCCTCGCCCAACTCCATCGGGCTCCTGATGCCCGATCGGGCGTCCATCATGGCGAAGAAAGTGTTTGTTGCAGGCCCGATCGGGCGACGTTGCCCGGTCGTTGTATCGTTGTCCAGCCCGATCGGGCGAGATGGCTCGATATCATCGGGCGTGTTCGAAGATGTTCGAAGCTGCTGCGTTGAGGCTCGCGCGCTAATCCTTGGCGAACTACCATCGCCCGACTTCATTGGGCAAGATAGCCCGACAGCATCGGGCGCTAGGCGAGAGCGTGCATACGTCTGCGGAGCTGAGCTGAGCGCTGAACATCAAGATAGCCCGACAGCATCGGGCGGCATGGCCCGACTCCATCGGGTGTGGTCTGCTTTTGAGCGCTGCTACTATTTTTTTGTGCCCGACTTGATCGGGCTTGGTTGGCCCGATCGGGCTTCTCTCCGCGCGCGTTCATTTAATGATTTTCGGGCCACTTAGTATAAATATGAGAAAGTTAGAACATTTATTTGGGATCTTTGTTTTAGCCCTTATTTTTCATAGTTTTCTCTAGAGAGTTATTCAAGAACCCTAGTTTATTGCTTTTCATTGTGGATTCAAGATCGAAACTTTGGATTATTCTCAAGTTCAATATAGTTCTTTAATTTGGTAATCTTCTTCCTTGTTTTCTCCATTATTATTTGTTTTTTCTATTATTGATTAGATTAGTTTCTTAATTATTTGCAATAGTTCAAAGTATGAATTTTTATATGGCTTTTGTTATTGTTTTCCCAAATATGAGTGAGTAGTTTTATTTCTAGGATTGTGGGGATCTATGTATGCAATGAGGGATTGATAGATTAGTATAATTACCCTTTATTTCAATTGTTTCTTGTGATTGAATCGTTCATGCTAGATTTATGAATTAGGCCTGATTTATATTTCTATTATCGCAATATTGAATCTACTTCGAGAGGAGAGATTTCGTATAGGCTTTCAATCATTAGGCATAGTGATCCTTGACCATGCGAGAGCGGCTAGGTGATCTTTGAGGGAGGTAATGTTCGAGAGAAATTACATGTGCCCTAGATAAATTGACTTATTGGGTAATTATTATTCGTCTCTGATATCCTGAATTGTATGCATAGTGATCCATAGTCCTAGTTCTTTATTAATTGATTCTTACCTTCATACATAAGTTTTGTCATTTGCCTATTAGTGTAGTCACACACCCCTTTTCAACTGATTTAGTTAGTATAATATTAGAATTAAGATATAATACTATAACTTTCTCCCTGTGGATTCGATCCTAAATTCCCTGACTACTTGTTAGTGGACCTTAGGTTATTTTTGATAAGGTGATACGACTTTAGCCTTTCAGTGCCCTAGGTTGCGCACCACTACTGATGCAAGTCTCAACACTAGCTTGCGCACCACCACTCGACTCCTCTGCGATTTTTGCCGCACCTCCACCTTCCTCCTCCTTAGTTACAACTACATTCCTCCTCTACCCCTCCCTAAACAACTACATTCCTCCTCTACCTCTTCCTAGGTAACTAAAAGTTCATAACTTTTATTGTAATCTCATATTTGAAACTTCAAGTTTATAATTCATTGTAGTTTTATGAATAATTGTTAGTGAAATTAGGTTGTATAATAGTTAAAGGGTTTAAAGTTGATTGATTTAAGTTATAATGATTTTAGTTTAAGTAGTTAGTTTGATTTTTAGGTTAAAAAAACTAGGGCTTTGGTGGGGTTGTTGTTATTGTGGTTGTTGTTGTTGTGGTTGTTATTTTTGTGGTTGTTGTGTTGTTGTTGTTGTTGTTGTTGTTGTTGTTGTTGTTGTTGTTGTTGTTGTTGTTGTTGTTGTTGTACTTAATTAGTTAAGTTTAGTTTAGTTTGGTTTAGTTTAGTTTGGTTTAGTTTAGTTTAGTTTAGTTTGGTTTAGTTTTGTTTTGTTTTGTTTACTTTAGTTTAGTTTTGTTTGGTTTTGTTTGATTTGCTAATTTATACTAATGTTAACTTTAACTTTGTTGTTGATTGAAGCTAGCTAGTGACGGAGTGTTGAGTTCGATTTTCCTATTTACAACCTTGATATTGGTATGTTATCATTCATATTTAACTTTCTTTCATAGTAATTTGGTTTATATGTGCAAATTTGTATATATTTATCGTTGAATTGAGGTTAGATGTAAAATGTTTTGTTGTTTAAAAACCTATGTAGGCATCATCATATCATATGCCTAGATACCCGTTCGAGACTTATTCATTTGGAGTAAGTCTTGAATAGTCCTCGGTTTGGGACTGTTCTTAGATGTTTAATCTCACTTAGGTGGTGAATGTATATCTTTATTTCGATTCTAGAGGAAAATCTTGGCTCGTTGTTTCACTACTTTTGTTCTCTGGGTACATATGTAGATATAAGTAACTATATATCTACATCGTATACTTGGAGAACTGTAGGGAAATGTTGCCGGATTTTTCGTAGAATCGAAAAGAAGGCATACATTCACTAGTGAGATTAGACATCTAAGGATGGGTTAGGTTGGAGTGATAAGGACCCTTGGAAAGCATGCCTAATTTCATTAAATATATATGGTTCATAAACTCTAATCATGTAATGAAGTTCGTCATTAACATGAGGTACTTGTTGCTTGTGTTTAATTAGAGGTCTGATTGAAGTGAATCGTGCATGGATGTACGGTAGTCGTGACACGTGTGAATTCGTGGATGGGGTCTTTGAATTTTGTGATGCTGCATTAAATCATCAGGCTGCAACGGGAACCGAGGGGTTTTATTGTCCTTGTGTTGATTGTAGTAATGTGGGCATGGTTAGTAGCATTAGGTCGCTCAAGGAGCATATCTTTCGTCGTGGGTTTAGGCAAGACTACCATGTATGGGTTTGGCATGGTGAGGAGGGTATATATGATGGTGGGAATGCCATTGTTAACGATGTGCATGAAGGAGGTGAGTTTGATGTCATTGAGAATGACAAGAACATCGAGGACGAATATTAGGATATTGAAGTAGAGGATGATGATGAAGGAGACTATATCGAGGAGATGATGGAGGGCATGGATGATCATGCTGGCAAACGGCCTCGTGTTTTTGAGTGCATGACCGAGGCATCTCGGAAATCGTTGTATCCCGGTTGTACGAGGTACACGAAGCTGACGACCGTGTTAACACTCTTTAATATCCAGACGAAAGCCGATATAAGTGACTCTTGTTTCACTTCTTTGTTGGAAGCCTTTGGTGATATGTTGCCGGACGACCATGAACTACCCAAGTCGAACTACTATGCTAAGAAACTGATGTGTCCCGTCGGTTTGGAGTACCAGAGGATACATGCTTTTCCAAACGATTGTGTGCTATATCGAAATGAATATTAAAATATGGATGAGTGTCATCGATGTGGGAAGTCGCGTTACAGGCGCGCAGGGGTTAGTGATAAGAAAAGGGCCTCCAGTAAAGGTGATATGGTATCTTCCGATTATACCACGATTCAAGCGCATGTTTTCGATTAAAAAAGATGCTAAGAACTTGAGGTGGCATGCAGAACGAAGGAAAAAGGACGGTTTTCTCAAACATCCGGCTGATTCTCCTGAGTGGAAAGGTATCGATCGGGTGCATGAGCCCTATGGTGCCGAGGCCAGAAATTTGAGGCTTGGCCTATGCACGGATGAAATGAACCCATTTGGCACTCTTAGTTCTCAACATAGTAGGTGGCCCGTTCTTCTAGTTATATACAACTTGCCTCCTTGGTTGTGCATGAAACGCAAGTACATCATGTTGTCGATTCTTATTTCAGGGCCAAAACAGCCTGGAAACGACATAGATGTCTACCTCCGGCCACTTGTTGATGATTTGAGAAAAATGTGGGATGAAGGGGTTTCTGTGTATGACGCACATGCTGATGAGGTATTCAGATTGCGTGCCATGCTTTTATTCACTCTTAGTGACTATCCTGGTTATGGAAACTTATTAGGGTACAAGAACAAAGGGAAGAAAGCATGCCCGATTTGCATGGACGACACAACATCTAAATACATTACTACTTGTCACAAAGATGTTTATATGCGCACCCCATGGTTCCATTGACGCGACCATCCTTATCGTAATAAGAACAAGGCACTCGATGGGACAGTTGAGGAAGGGGTTGCTCGTAGACCATTGACAGGTATTGAGGTTTTTTATCAAGTCAAGGGTATTGAAACGCTATTCGGCAAAGGAGCGAGTGCTGGTGATAAGGGACTTTGGAAAAAGGAGTCTATTATGTGGAAACTTCCATATTGGAGAGATCTAGAGATTAGACATTGTCTCGACGTCATGCACATAGAGAAAAATGTATGTGACGCCATTCTGGTGACACTTATGAATATTCCACATAAGACAAAGGATAGCAAAGGGGTGCGACTGTATCTGGAAAGTGAGGGGCTTCGACCAGAGCTATGGGCTCAAAAGAGGGACACTAAGAAAAGAAAGAAAAAAGAGAAAATGGCTGGCAAAGGAAAAGGAAAGGGAAAAGAAAAGCGAAAAGAAAAGGAAAACGAAGAAGAGTCGCCTGCAGTATTGAAGGAAAAGGAAAGAAAACGGTGAAGGATGATGATAGGAACTATTTGCCTCCGGCTTACTACACTCTATCTAGAGCTGAGAATTGACTTTTTTGCGAGTCTTTGTACGGAATTAAGGTTCCATCAGGGTACTCATCGAACATGAAAAGTTTTGTTACCTTAGACGGTGAGTTGAAATTATCGAGTATGAAGTCTCACGATTGTCATGTAATGATGCAAGTATTCTTACCGATTGCAATTCGAGGGATATTGCCGAAACACGTGAGACACACCATAACAGAGCTATGTTCGTTTTTCAATACTATATGTAGCAAAAAGTTACAATCGTCGAAGCTTAATGCTCTCCAGGCTGGTGTGATAGAGACTTTGTGCAAGTTTAAGATGTATTTCCCACCTGCTTTCTTCCACATTATGGTCCATGTGGTTGTACGTCTAGTTCGAGAAATTAAGCTATGTGGTCCGGTGTTTTTGAGGTGGTGCTATCCCTTTGAGAGACATATGGGCTCTTTGAAAGATAAAGTAAGGAATCCAGCGCAACCAGAAGGAAGTATAATTCAGGGGATTGTGAGTGAAGAGGTCAGTAATTTTGTGGCTGAGTTCTTACCTAATTTTGATCTTATTGGACTTCCTACATCTCGACACGAGGGCAGACTCGAGGGTAAAGGTACAACCTGTTGAAAGGCGCATACAAGCACACACTTATGTGTATTGCAGCATATGGTACAAGTCCATCCCTACTTGGATGAGCATATGAAGGAGTTACGCAATCAGAATCCAGGTAAAGGGACTAGAGCATTGATACAGTTACATAATAAGACGTTTATTGATTGGTTCCATAACCGATTAATGCGTGAAGTAGATTCCAATGTTTCTAAAACTGTGAAGTGGCTAGCATTTGGTCCTCGAGAAGCTGTGCATTCCTATGAGGGTTATGATGTTAACGTATTTACGTTTTGGACAGATCGTCAAGATCAAAAGTCAAGATCTCTGCAGAATAGTGGCATTTCAGTAGAGGCATCATCTACAGTATGCAAGTGCCAAAGACAAGTCTCCTATTGATGCTAAATTGTTATACTATGGGCGGATTCAAGATATATGGGAGCTTGACTACTCCGGTTTCACGGTCTGCTTATTTCGATGCAAGTGGGTTGATTATAACCTGCGCTACATAAGAAAAGATGACCCTTGTGGATTTACTCTTGTAGAGTTGGGTCGGTTGCGTTATAGTGAAGAGTCATTCGTGCTTGCATCACAAGTTAAGCAAGTACTCTACATAACTGACCCTTCTGATAACAAGTGGTCAATTTTTGTCCCGGGAAAAAGAAGTATACTTGGAGTTGGTGATGTTGAGGATGAGGAGGAGTACGATGCGTTTGAAGACACCCCGCCTTTCACCATTCCCAAGTCTGATGTCACTGATATCGAGTTAGCGACAAATTACATGCGTGCAGATCACGGGGAAGGGATAATGGTTGAAACTTCAAAGGAAGGTGTCAAAAGTAAACAATAGGCTCGACTTCTCAAGTTCAAATTCCGGCTTTTCAAGGTCATTTGACTTAATTTCTCACTTTTTGTCGGTTGTAATGTCATGAATAGTTCTTATTGGTGTGTGTGTATATATATATGTATATATATGTATATATATATATATGTATATATATGTATATATACATATTTACAATCAACTAAACTCGCTTCACATGTTTTGAAACCCATTTTGGGTAAGTGAATGTCATTTCGGGCCGATTTCGGCTTTTCAAGATCAATTAACTTAATTTATCACTTTTAGCCTCATTTTAGGCCATGTTTAGTTCTTATTGGTATGTATATATGTATTACAATCAACTAAACTCGCTTCACATGTTTTGAAACCCAATTTGGGTAAGTGAATGTCATTTCGGGCCGATTTCGACTTTTCAAGATCAATTAACTTAATTTGTCGCTTTTAGCCTCATTTTAGTTCATGTATAGTTCTTATTGGTATATATATGTATTACAATCAACTAAACTCGCTTAACATGTTTTGAAACCCATTGTGGGTAAGTGAATGTCATTTCGGGCCCATTTTGGCTTTTCAAGATCAATTAACTTAATTTATCGCTTTTAGCCTCATTTTAGGTCATGTATAGTTCTTATTGGTATAAATAGACGTATTACAATCAACTAAACTCGCTTCACATGTTTTGAAACCCATTTTGGGTAAGTGAATGTCATTTGGGGCCGATTTCAGCTTTTCAATATCAATTAAATTAATTTATCGCTTTTAGCCTCATTTTAGGTCACGTATAGTTCTTATTGGTATAAATAGACGTATTACAATCAACTAAACTCGCTTCACATTTTTTGAAACCCATTCTGGGTAAGTGAATGTCATTTCGGGCCGATTTCGACTTTTCATGATCAATTAACTTAATTTATCGCTTTTAGCCTCATTTTAGGTCATGTATAGTTCTTATTGGTATAAATAGACGTATTACAATCAACTAAACTCGCTTCACATGTTTGAAACCCATTTTGGTTAAGTGAACGTCATTTCGGGCCGATTTCGACTTTTCGAGCTCAATTTCTGTAATTTATCGCTTTTAGCCTCATTTTAGGTCATCCATAGTTCTTATTCGTATATGTATCACCGTTTTCAAGATCAATTAAAGTCGGGTCACATGATTTTAAAGATATTTCGAGTAGTTGAATGTCGTTTTAGTCTTTCCGATCGAATTATGGCTTGTGCGGGAGGGGGCCTGTGCAAGGGGGGTGGGCAAAGCATGGGTGGGTTCTGCAAGAGTGGGGCAACAATGGGGGGTCTACAGGGGGGCAGCAAGGGTGGGGGGTCTGCAGGGGGGCAGCAGGCTTGTGGGTCGCAAGGGGGGCATCGAGGGGTCCGCAAGGTGGGGGGTTCTGCGGGGGGTCTAACGGGGTGCAGTAGGGGGACAGCAAGGTGGGGGTCCGCGCAGGGGGCAGCAGGGGTAGGGGGGCGGGCGTGGGGGGGGGGGGGTCGGCAGGGTGGGGCAGGTAGGATGTTATATTTTTTTTTATGTTCGTGTGCTATTCGTTTGATGTTCATTTCTAATTGTTATATTTGTTTGATGTTTGTTTGATACCATTATTTTTTTGTTAACTCTTGCATGTTTCTAATTTCGTTTTTTACATTATTTTAGGTCTTTCAAACATGGTCCTAGACAATGTAATTGTGGAGGAAGATACCGATGATGATTATGATAAGTCATTGGATGATGATGATGAGTATGATGCGGACGAGGAGGATAAAGGTGAACCGGAAGACATAGCGCTTGCGTGATAAGGAAATTCGCTTGGCTGAAATAAATGAGGCGCTAGCCGATAATGCTCCCCCCATTGACGACAATGCTAGGGAAGATTATCCATGTATTTCATCCATCGTTGTGCCACACAAAAATGCGAGGAAAGAATTGCATAGGACCACCAAAACTCCAAGCATCGGTGCAACAAAGAAGCGAAAAGGAAGGGGTGCGACTAAGGGTTTGAATGTTGATAAAAAGATCCATATGACCCTCGAGTTTGATGGTTTGGGGTAAATGGCGTGCAAAGTATGGGCAACATATTGGGTTTTGTATGCGCAAACTCAACATTTTGGTCAAATGGATAGATGTGCCCAAGGGAATGAAGAAATCCTTATGGGAAGACACTTGTGTAAGTTTAATTTTCAACTCAATTAGTTTAAGTTCTCGCATTTAGGCCATGTTAGGTCATGGATAGTTGTAATAACATATACAACCATTAGAGTCAAGAAAAATCACTTCACATGCTTTGAAACCCATTTTGGGTTGATGAAACCCATTTTGGGTAAATGAAGGTCATTTCGGGCCGATTTTTGCTTTTCATGTTCAATGTACTTAGTTTCTCGCATTTAGCCACATGTTAGGACATATATAGTTGTAATAACAACATATGCAACCATTAGAGTCAAGAAAAATCACTTCACATGCTTTGAAACCCATTTTAGGTAGATGAAACCCATTTTGGGTAAATGAAGGTCATTTCAGGCCGATTTTTGCTTTTCATGTTCAATGTACTTACTTTCACGCATTTGGCCACATGTTAGGACATATATAACTCTCATAATAACATATACAACCATTAGAGTCAACTAAAGTCCATTCACAAGCTTAGAAACCCAATTTGGGTAAATGAAGGCCATTTCGGATCGATTTTTGCCTTTCAAGTTCAATTTACTTAGTTTCCCACATTTAGTCACATGTTAGGAAGTATATTGTTCTAATAGCAATATATATAACCATTAGAGTCAAGAAAAATTATTTTTCATGCTTTGCAACCCAATTTTGGTAAATGAATGCCATTTCTGGCTGATTTTGGCCTTTTAAGCTCAGTGTACTTATTTTCCTACATTTAGCCATATGTTAGGACATGTATAGTTCTAATAACAACATGTATCACCATTAGATCCAAGTAAAGTCCACTCATATGCTTTTAAAACCCATTTTAGGTAAATGAATGTCATTTTGGGCTGATTTTGGCCTTCTTAGCTCAACTTTCCTTAATCTCCCGCACTTAGTCTCATTTTAAGGGCATATATAGTTCTAATAAGTACATATGTAAGTATTAAAGTCAACTAAAGTCCACTCACATGCTATGAAACCCATTTTGGGTAAATAATTGTCATTTTTTGCCGATATTTGCATTTTAAGCTCGATTTCCTTAAATTCTTACATTAGATTATTTCCTCATTCTCTTTAGAGTCAACTAAAGTCATATGTGTGTTTCCTTATGATTGTTTTATAAGGTATTCCTTGATGGCAAACCAAGGGAGGGTTCTTTCACCACAGCCGAGATAGATGAGGTTTGGGATTTGCTAGCACGCTACCTTACCGACTTTTGCATGTGAAGATGATGTCGCGGCTTTGAGTTTTTTCCTTTTTATTATGTTACTAGCTACTTATATAGGTCCAATTCATGTTTATTTTTGATTTTAGTACTTATTACAACCTTATTTGTAGTACATTCTCAAAATATTATATATATATATATATATACACATATATATATATATACACACATATATATATAATATTTATATATATAACACAATCTGATCGGTCCTATAAAATAACCGGATCAGTTTGTGTGCTTTGCATACAAACATTTTGGCGCCAAGACAATTTACTGATCCAATTTTATTAGGAAAATCGGATCAGTAAATTATTTACTGATCCGGTTTTGGACCGGATCAGTAAATAATTGGGATCTGCTGCGAGCTTACCTGATGCGGACCAAAACCGCAGTAGTAAGCCCGGTTTTGACCGCATCAGATGGGCTTTGTTCCACTAGTGCAAGTAAGAGATACTTACATCAAAGGGGTCGTTGAGAATCCTTGAGTGACTTTTAATTGATAATAAAAAGTCAGTCTCCACTTGTTCCTTTGAATGACGTAGGGTGAAGTTCCTTTTCCCGTACGTGTTCCTTCTTCTTGCAGGAACTTAACTCAACAGGGTTTCCTGCTTATCACTGAGTTCCGGCTCTGATACCAATTGTTATTGCTATATAAACACTACAAGAGGGGGGATGAATTGTAGTGTGAAACTTATTGCCCAAATAATGCGGAATTCAAAACAAAGTAATCAGGAACTTAAAGTGCAAGAGAGATTTTTACGTGGAAACTTCTTGTCTCAATACAAGAAGAAAAACCACGACCTCCTCACGATTTAAACTCTTCACTGTAATAGGAAACCTCCTATGTTTCAACCTATTACATACGCAAATTCCCCTCGGAACTCCAACTCTCTCATAAGTTCCACTAGGAACTCTTATTCTCTCACAATCTTCACTCTATACTCTAGACTTAACTTTAAGTCTTTCAACAGTTCCCTTACTCCTTACAAAAGGTTTACTCAAACCCTTCACCCTAGATAGACTTCACCCTAAGTCTATGCAAACACACAAGAAGTTACTCACGTTCCTAACTCGAACTTGATACAAGAATTCACTCAAACTCTTAACCAAGTCCCCATTACAAGAGTTCACTCAAACCCTTTAACCCCAAACTCAAATACAGACACTTGATAATTTGGTTTAACTCTAGAATATATAGATACTGAAGAACTGTAAAGGAACATGGCACTCGTAGGAACTTGGAACTCATAGGAACTGATTCAAAACAAGGAATAGAAAACATAATTCTTACTGTAACATTATTCCTAAAGCCAGACCTTATGGAATGACACGAGTCAGACAATTTGAAACTCAATTGAACTTGTCTATTTATAGCAGTCATTTAGAATGAACGTGAGATTAATCATGAGTTAGTGGTTTAAAGTATTTCCCCACGATGTTCCTCAACTAGAGGAACACGTTCCTTTTGTTACGCATGATCTCCACGATCTCAGTTGATCGTGGGAGATGGAATTGTTAATGCTTCCTAAAATCTAGCATTTACTTGTGCAACAGTATTTTAAATTTGGTTTTTAATTAGAAACTATTTTAATTAATAATACCAAAAGTAAATCTTTTTATCAAATAATATCTTTAATGGATTTTCTTTTAAATCCGAAAATGATTTTATTTTGGAATAAAGATAAAATCTTTTCCATAAAAGATCATTCCTTTAATATCAGATTTGAACCACATAAAATCATTTTCCTAAAATAAAGCCTTTAAAAACTCAATAGAATCTTTTTAAGCGTTGCACAATATTTTACACGCGTAGTTCCTTTAACTGCTACTTCTTTCCTTTAACTTAGATTAATAGTACCAGCACGTCTGTTCCTCAGAGAGGAGCAGACAAACAATTTATTCAACAAAACTCATTACACGTATTATAAATCTTGTCTTTTTATTTTCCAAAAACTGATAACATAAAATATAAATAAAAGATATTAAAATCAAAATCCTACATTAAAACCGATTTTATGTAAAACTATTTTATTTAAAACTTATCTTTTATTTAAAAACTAATTTTTATCCTAAAACAACTAATGCATATTATCTATAAATAATTAGCTAAGTAGAGATTTATTAAGAAACAAACTCTAAATAAATTCTATAGATTAAGATAATAATATGCATCAGACTTATTGACTCTTAAATACTTTTAACTCTAAGTTCCACGAGTTTCTTTTGACCTTACGAGTTCCTTTTGACCTTGTTCCATTACCTTACACGTTTCCACATACTTACATTAATCCTATAAAATAAACTCATATTTCCTACCTTCATGTGCCATGCTGCTCCAACTCAAGAACCACATGTTGATAGCTCCATCTATGGAACTTCGGTGTGCTAGTTCCTTTAAGGAACTTCGCAATCATAGTTCCTGATCAGGAACTTCTCCGCAACTTCATATTCAACGTTCCTCTTAGGATGTACCTAGGAACCGCTCTGTTTGTGTTCCTTATAGGAACTCTTTTAGGAACTTCACTTGTTGGAAGTCCTTCATGATGTAATATATTCAATCTTCCATGATTTGTTTCATGTTAATATAGTATGGACATCTCAAACACACATGTTAGTCAGATAATTATCATTTGTTTACAATCATCAAAACACTACAGGACTCATAGGGACGAACAAGGCAGACTTCGTCAGTCGGTCCACGATAACCCAAATAATATTGAACGTATAAGGATTGAACCTTCCCCATTGGTCTCTTATGGTCGATCTTTACTTTCTGACAGGTCAGACACTTTGACACGAACTCAGCGACTTCACGCTTCATATTCGGCCACCAATAAATCTCCTTGAGATATTTATACAACTTATCACCCCCAGGATGCACAGAATATGGAGTATTATGCCCCTCTTCCATCCGCCTTCTCTTAAGCTCTTCACACTTTTGTGGTACACACCACCTTCCCTTAAACCTGAAGCTTCCATCATCATGAATCATTAAGTCAACTTCTTTGCCTTACTTCATCTTCTCCTTAATCTTATCTAGGTGCTTGTCTCCAACTTGACCCTCTTTGATCTCATCAAAAAATGACAACCCCAATGACAAAGCACTGAATCTTGCCTCGATCTCCCCAGGATTTAGAATTTTTAGGCTAAGCCTTTGCATATCTCGGTACAATCCCTCAGGAACCACCAAAGCATTCACGCTATGGCTCGACTTCCTACTCAAAGCATCGGTGACTACGTACATTCGCCTTTCCCTCATGATATTGGATATCTAGGTCATCGTCTTTAATCAATTCCAACCATCTTCTCTGCCTCATATTGAGATCCTTCTGGATGAAAACGTGCTTCAAACACTTATGATCAGTAAAGATCTTGCAAGTCGCTGCATACAGATAATGTGTCCAAATCTTCAAGGCAAATACAATAGCAGCTAACTCTAGGTCATGGGTAAGATACTTAGACTCATACGGTTTCAACTGACGCGATGCATACGCGATCACCTTCCCATTCTGCTGCAGAACACACCCCAATCAATTTTTCGAAGCATCACTATACACCTCGAATCCTTCTTTTCCATCAGGGAAGGGTTAAAATAGGTGCAAAGGTTAAACGCTCTTTCTAAGTCTAAAAAGGCTTCCTCGCACTTATCACTCCACTCGAACTTTGACTCTTTCTTCATCAGATTGGTCATCGGCCTCGCTATCTTCGAGAAATCTTTCACACAACTCCTATATTAGCCAACTAATCCCAGAAAACACCTAATATCTGACACGTTCTTTAGTGTAGGCCACTCGCTAACAGCTTGAATCTTTGCAGGATCCAGAAAGACTCCTTCTTTTGACACATAATGACCCAAAAAGGCTACTTTCTCCGATCGGAACTCACACTTAGAGAACTTAATCGGAACTCACACTTAGAGAACTTGGCATACAATTGGTTCTTCCTAAGCATCTCCAAGACTATTCTAAAATGCTTATCATGCTCTTCTTCACTCTTTGAAAAGATGAAAATATCATCAATGAACACTACAACAAACTGATCCAAAAACTCATGGAATATCCTATTCATCAAGTCCATGAATATTGCCGGAGCAGTGGTCAACCCAAACAACATCACTGTAAACTCATAATGACAACAACGCGTCCTAAACACAGTCTTAGGTATATCCTTATCAGCTACCTTCAATTGGTGATACCTTGAACGCAAATCAATCTTCGAAAACACACTTGCTCCATTCAATTGATCGAATAGGTCATCTATCCTAGGCAAAGGATACTTGTTCTTAATGGTCACATTGTTCAACTCCCTATAATTGATGCACAATTTCATACTTCCATCCTTCTTCTTCACAAACAACATAGGATCTCCCCAAGGTGACGCACTAGGCCTAATATAACCTTTCTCCACCAGTTCTTGCAACTGCGTCTTCAACTCGCTCATCTCATGAGGTGCCATTCTATATGGTGCCTTAGAAATAGGTGCAGTACCAGGAACTAAGTCTATGGTGAACTCAGCGGCTCTCTTAGGCGGCATTCTAGAAATCTCGCTTGTAAACACATCCTGAAACTCATTTACAATCGGTATATCCTTAATTTTCAATTTGACCTCTTTGCTCACATCTCGCACACTATAGAAGAATAACTCGCACCCCTTCTTTACCAACTCCTTCACTTGCATTGCGAAAATGACCCCAAAATTCTTAGGCTTCCCAAATCGTCGGTATGAAGTTAACTTCCCTAAAGGGCTCCTCAGCACTACCTTCTCAGCTTCACAATTTATCTTGGCCTTATAGAAACGTAACCAGTTCATCCCCAGAATAACGTCTAGGTCTCCCAGATTGAACTCTATCAGGTTAGAAGGAAAAACACAGTCTCCTATCATCAAAGTTAAGTCTCTTTACAACTTAGTACACCTTATAACTTCTCCAGTAGGTATACTTATAGGCAAGTCAATTACTTCAAAGTCTACTAACCCTAAACTTTTTATAATGGACGACGAAATAAATGAATAGGTCACTCCATAATCAAATAAATGTTTAACGGTGTTAATAGAAAAAGTACCAGAAACTACGTCGGCAGATTTCTCAGCTTCATTGTGGCTCATCACGAACAGCTTCCCCGGAGCTTTACTTTGGTTGGTGTTGTTGCTCTCACTAGCAGGCTTATTATAGCTTCCTTGATTGTTCTGCGACCCTATAGGATTCAACCCTTGGTTGCCCAATTGGTTGAATCTAGACCTTCCTTGACGACCATTCCCATTACCATTCTGATCTTTCTTCTGGTTGGTGAAGCACTCAAACTCTCTATGCCCCTTCTTTTGGCAGTAATGACAGGTTACTAGCTCACCCTTGCAGTCTCTACCAGGGTGATTCTTGTTACACATCTTACAGTTGTAACTCCTCTCAGACTAGTCCTTACCGTAAAAGCCTTGGCCATTCCTTCCTAAGAAACTCCCATTCCCATTCCTTAAAATTCCCCTGATTTCCACCAGAATTGAAATCTTTTATTTTTTCGCCTACTACAACATTCTTCTTATCACGCCTTGACTGAAAAACATAAATATGAGTAGCTCTTCCATAAACAACATCTAAGGACACAAAGGTCTCACCACCTAAACCCAATTGAATTTCCTCAGTCAAACCTTGCTCAAATCTCTGAGCTTTCAGCTCTTCAGTAGCTACAACCTCAGGTGCAAATCTAGACAATGCTATGAATTTGCTATAATACTCTGAAATGGTCATACTCCCCATCCTAAGGTTTATGAACTCATGAGCCTTTTGCTTTCTCATAAATGCAGGGTAAAATTTGCCTCTTAGAGCAGCAAGAAAGGAATCCCAATTAAACCCTTCCACAGCACTAAGTCTATTTCCATTTTCTTTCCACCATAAATCAGCCTCGTCCTTCAAATACAACACAGCCTGACCTACTTTCATAGCCTCAGGACAATTCACAGCCTCAAAAATCTTATCGAACTCCCTAATCCAACTCTCTAAGAATGTAGGGTCAGCTTGCCCCCTTAAAGTACGACGGCTTAATTTTAGCTAGTCTATCAAAAATATCCCCCATAGGGTCAGGACACTCAGTCGTTCCTTGAGTCAGTTTCTCCGCCAATAGGCGAATAGCAGAGGTTAACGCGGTATTGCTGTTTGCCATTATACTTAGCGACCTGAAATTTAACGTAAATCTACTTTAGGTTTCGATTCACAACTTACTTGCCATTCTCTACGAAGGCATCAATCGATTTGACCATACAAGGTTGCATCAAAATAAAACTATATGGAATTATGATAGTGCCAATTCAATCACTATAAACCATAATCAACCATATACTTATTCAGGAATAAACATTCACATCAATAATATATAAGGATCAAATAAAATTAATCACAATAATGAAATAAAATAGTCCCCATTTGCGTACTAAAATAAATTCTTACTCAACTTGAATAGCTAAATAATTACTTTTATTACTCAAAACAATGATAATAATATTTTTCCAATCCACAATAACCAAACTTTTTCCTCAATGAAATAAAGATAATAAAGAAAAGAAGTTTAAACCATTGTAGCTTAGCTACTTATTCAACACTACTCTTAGAACATAATAAATAATCTATGGAGTTACGTTATCCTTCCTATCCTTACTTTCCTTGTACTTCTCTGGAGTGAACATCTCATCTTCAAAGTCTTCAATGTCCTCACTGTAATAATAATAACATGAATTTCTAGCTCTAGTAGATCTTCGAACCCTTTTTGGTTGAGGTACATCCTTGTCCGACTCTGAATCACTATCACCGACCAGATCAGTCCTCATAATAGCATTATAGATGACCTTTCGGGTCTGCCTTCAAGCATGATCGAACTCCTGAATGACCTCATCGTCGCTATCAGGGATGTCTACATTCAACACACGGCGCATAACAACATCTAGGCTAGTGTAGCTATCACTATCAAACTCCACATCATACTTATTATCACTCAACACAATAGGGTTGAAGTAGCTTCCTACTCGGGTAGCTTCACTATCAGGATGCCTAAGGGTCCATTAACTGATGAACACGACATCTAGAATAAATAATACCCTAACTTAGCGTATACTCCCACCAATAAATAATAAGCAAGAATAAACAAATAATTTAAAGCTAGGAATAACATTAAACAGGTAAGCAGGGCAGAAAAACATAAACATGCTGAACTAAATATTTAAATGCAGACATATAATATTTCTATCCTATATGCCTTTCCTATACTACCCATCTCTCACAAAATTAATAAAGTAACTAAAATAAACTATAAGTACTAAAAAAAACAACTAATAATTAAATATATAACTTTCGAAAAATATAAAAAGAACCAAAAAATAATGAATAAAAAAAAATATGACATTAAAAAAAAATTCAAACCAACTAAAATAAATTTCGAACCAAAAAAAATATTTTCAAACCTAAAAAAAATATTTTCGAATCCTTTTTGAAACATGTTTCGACTTTATAAAACGATTTAAGCACAACGAATAAGTAGGAGTTCGTTTTCTATGAAATTCATTTTAAGTAACTAGGCGCCTAAAATATAAGATTGGCACGAAAGGCCAATAAAAACCAAAGCTCCAAGATATCACTTTTTAACACCCCGACAATTCTCTATTTTCCAAAATACCTTTTTCATATAAAATTTAGAGAATTATCAAAGCATTATCGCCCGTCTGATAATGTATCGGCTTATTCAGAATTTTGCAGCGGAAATAAATAAATTACTTTGAAAACTTAAAAACTTAGTCAACCATAAGTCAACTCCAAAACCAAACCAAAAGTCAACCAACTTAAAAGTCAACTACTCAAACCACAACTAAATTCAAATAATAAAAGTATTAAATAACTAAACACAAGCTCTCCTAGAAACTCGAACCCACGATGCATCACCTTCAGACCTGGAATGGTCGATGCTTTATTGATCCTGAGAGACTGCTCACCAAATGGTTCATCACAAGATCAATAAGGCACAACCATGACCGACATACAGAAAAGCACGTAATCAGCAAAGTTGAGTAATACATACTAAATAAAATATGAAACCTAACATGATACTAATAAACATTAAAACAATGATAAATAATAACATAAATAAATAACATATTACTATACTGAACTAGTCTCCAAAATCAATAGATTAATTATAATTAAATTGAATAGGCAATGGATAGAGTTGTTAAAACCAAACCAGTCTTCAATTTAGAAGACAAAGTATGGGCGCGACTCCGTACTCCCATGACCAACGATATCGAGGTACTAATGTAAATAAAATAGAACACGGTGATCAATTCGGTCCCAAGAAAAAGCACGAGCAATCACCATGTACTCCAACTCATAGTAGTCCAACACTTCACACGTGCACAAGTCTAAAGCTTATTGCTATTCACTTTCCACTTTAAGTTATTAATAAATTACTTATTTGCTGAGACACACAAAGTAAGACGACCAACATAAATAAATAACATGGATACACAAAGCTTCCATTTTTTTTTATCTTAGGATTAAATAGTGTGATCATACAACTCAAATAATCCAGGAATAATTCCAACACTTAGTTTAATAACCAACCAATATTTATTTGTTGACTTAGATCAACAATCAACCAAACTTTCCATAGGTGAATATCCAACTTACCAAATAAGGTCCACAGTCCTCATAATGTAAATATAATAAATTAATCCATAGGGAACAACATGATCCAATTCCTGATCCAATAAACAATATAAATATTAATCCCTCATGTGAATTAATAAAAATAAAGTTACCAATCCCACATGCTTGCATCAATCATCCATACAAACATATAACAAGCATCATAGGCAACATGCTTCACACAACGGCATAAAACATGTAAATTCACTTTTTTATGAACCACATATGAACTATAAAAGTTCCCTATACATGATACTACATCAATCCTAATCTTAGGACACGATACTAGTCTAATAACACATAGGTATGTATGTACCTTGTATAGACAAAACGAGAGGCCACTTTCACAACCTTAGAAGTCACCTAAAGAATATTCTCCAACATAATCAAGAATCAATACTCTAATAAATTTCCAGCAACTTCAAAATATATTAAACCCTCATAAAAAGTGTTTAAAAATCCTCTTAACCAATAAAACTTCCACTATTAGTGTCCCCTAGTATAGTAATACCATACTAGTCATTAAAAACCATTAAAAATCCATACTTTGATATTTAAAAGTCCATCATAAGACTACTACTAAAATTCCAGCAACTTACAACATGTTTAAAACCCTTTTAAAGTCACTATAACATAGTTATAAATATTGAAGTATCCAATTTTCATAAACTATAACATACATAGTACAACAATTTCCAACTCTTAAAACATTAAAGATCCATGCTTTGATGCTTAAAATCCTAACTTAAACATACATAATAAATCTAAGATTTAATGACTTTACTATACTAATCATATAATCGGAAATTTGCACACGCTCTCAACAAATCTTCCATAGTCTGATTGGTCCTCTCAGTCTGACCATCGGTCGCAGGATGAAACGCCGTATTCATCTTCAAAGTTGTTCCAAGATTCAACTGGACCATTTGCCAAAATTTCGAGATGAATCTCGAATCACGATCTGAAATAATGTCCGTCGGAACTCCATGCAGTCTCACCACATGCTTAATATACGTCTTGACAAGTTGCTTATTCTTCCATGCTTCGTTGATCGGAACGAACACGGCAGACTGCGTCAGACGGTCCACGATAACCCAAATAGTATTGAACCTCTAAGGATTGAACCTTCCCCATTGGTCTCTTATGGTCGATCTTTACTTTCTAACAAAGTTAGACACTTTGACACGAACTCAAAGAACATCACACTTCATATACGGCCACCAATAAATCTCCTTGAGATCCTTATACAACTTATCACCCCTAGGGTGGACATAATATGGAGTATTATGCCCCTCTTCCATAAGACTTTTCTTAAGCTCTTCGAACTTTTGTGGTACACACCACCTTGCCTTGAACCTCAAGCCTCCATCATCATGAATCTTAAAGTAAACTTCTTTGCCTTGCTTCATCTTCTCCTTAATCTTATCTAGGTGCTCGTCTCCAACTTAACCCTATTTGATCTCATCGAAAACTGACAACCCCAATGACAAAGCACTGAATCTTGCCTCGATCTCCCCAGGATTTAGAATTTTTAGGCTCAGCCTTTGCATATCTCGGTACAAACCCTCAGGAACCACCAAAGCATTCACGCTGTGGCTCGACTTCCTACTCAAAGCATCGGCGACTACATTCGCCTTCCCCTCATGATATTGGATATCTAGGTCATAGTCCTTAATCAATTCCAACCATCTTCTCTACCTCATATTGAGATCCTTCTGGATGAAAATGTACTTCAAACTCTTATGATCAGTAAAAATCTTACAAGTCGCTCCATATAGATAATGTCTCCAAATATTCAAGGCAAATACAATAACAGCTAACTCTATGTCATAGGTACGATAATTAAACTCATACGGTTTCAAATGATGCGATGCGTACGCGATCACCATCCCATTCTGCTGCAGAACACAACCCAATACATTTTTCGAAGCATCACTATACACCTCGAATCCTTCATTTCCGTCAACCAGGATTAAAACAGGTGCAGAGGTCAAACGCTCCTTCAAAGTCAAAAAAACTTCCTCGCACTTATCACTCCACTCGAACTTTGACTCTTTCTTCATCAGATTGGTCATCGGCCTCGCTATCTTCGAGAAATCTCTCATAAATCTCCTATAATAGCCAGCTAATCCCAGAAAGCTCCTAATATCTGACACGTTCTTCGGTGTAAGCCACTCACTAACAGCTGGAATCTTTGCAGGATCCACAAAGACTCCTTCTTTTGACACATAATGACCCAATTCTCCAATCGGAACTCACACTTAGAAAACTTGGCATACAATTGGTTCTTCCTAAGCGTCTACAAGACTACTCTCAAATGCTCATCATGCTCTTCTTCACTATTTGAATAGATCAAAATATCATCAATGAACAATACAGCAAACTGATCCAAAAACTCATGGAATATCATATTCATCAAGTCCATGAATATTGCAAGAGCAGTGGTCAACCCCAAAGGCATCACTGTAAACTAATAATGACCATAACGCGTCCTAAACGCATTCTTAGGTATATCCTTATCAGCTACCTTCAATTGGTGATACCATGAACGCAAGTCAATCTTGGAAAACACACTTGCTCCATTCAATTGATCGAATAGGTCATCTATCCTAGGCAAAAGATACTTGTTCTTAAAGGTCACATTGTTCAACTCCATATAATCGATGCACAATCTCATACTTTCATCCTTCTTCTTCACAAACAACACATGATCTCCCCAAGGTGACGCACTAGGCCTAATATAATCTTTCTCCAATAGTTCATGCAACTGCGTCTTCAACTCGCTCATCTCAGGAGGGGCCATTTTATATGGTGCCTTAGAAATAGGTCTAGTACCAGGAACTAAGTCAATGGTGAACTCAACGGCTCTCTTAGGCGGCATACCAGAAATCTCGCTTGGAAACACATCCATAAACTCATTCACAATCGGTACATCCTTAATTTTCAATTCGACCTCTTTGCTCACATCTCGCACACTACAGAAGAATAACTCGCACCCATTCTTTACCAACTTCTTCACTTGCATTGCGGAAATGACCCCAAAATTCTTAGGCTTCCCAAATCGTCGGTATGAAGTTACCTTCCCTAAAGGGCTTCTCAGCACTACCTTCTGAGCTTCACAATTTATCTTGGCCTTATAGAAACGTAACCAGTTCATCCCCAGAATAACGTCTAGGTCTCCCAGATTGAACTCTATCAGGTTAGAAGGAAAAACACGGTCTCATATCATCAAAGTTAAGTCTCTATGCAACATAGTACACCTTATAACTTCTCCAGTAGGTATACTTATAGGCAAGTCAATTACTTCAAAGTCTACTAACCCTAAACTTTTTATAATGGGCGACGAAATAATTGAATAGGTCGCTCCAGAATCAAATAAATGTTTAACGGTGATAATAGAAAAAGTACCAGAAACTAAGTCGGCAGATTTCTCAGCTTCATTGCGGCTCATCACGAACAGCTTCTCCGGAGCTTTACTCTGGTTGGTGTTATTAGCTCTCACTAGCAGGCTTACTGTAGCTTCCTTGATTGTTCTGCGAACCTATAGGCTTCGACCCTTGGTTGCCCGATTGGTTAAATCTAGACTTTCCTGGTCTACCATTCCCATTACCACTGCTCTTTCTTCTGCTTGGTGAAGCACTCAAACTCTCTATGCCCTTCTTTTGGTAGTAATGACAGGTTACTAGCTCACCCTTCCAGCCTCTACTAGGGTGGTTCTTGTTACACATCTTACAGTTGTAACTCCTCTCATACTTGTCCTTACCGTAAAAGCCTTGGGCATTCCTTCCTTGGAAATTCCCATTCCCATTCCCATTCCTCTTAAAATTCCCCTGATTTCCACCAGAATTGAAATATTTTCTTTCTTCGCCTACTACAACATTCTTCTTATCACGCCTCGACTGAAGACCATAAATATGGGCAACTCTCCTATAAACAACATCTAAGGAAACAAAGGTCTCACCACCTAACACCAATTGAATTTCCTCAGTCAAACGTTGCTCGAATCTCCGAGCTTTAAGCTCTTTAGTAGCTATAACCTCAGGTGCAAATTTAAACAATGCTATGAACTTGCTATAATACTCAGAATTGGTCATACTCCCTATCCTTAGGTTTATGAACTCTTAAGCCTTTTGCTTTCTCATAAATGCAGGGTAAAATTTTCCTTTCAAAGCAGGAATAAAGGAATCCCAATTACATTCTTCCACAACACTAAGTCTATTTCCATTTTCTTTCCACCATAAGTCAGCCTCATCCTTCAGATACAACATAGTCTGACCTACTTTCATAGCCTCATGACAATTCACATCCCTAAAAATCTTACCGAACTCCCTAATCCATCTCTCTAAGAATGTAGGGTCAGCTTGCCCCTTAAAGTACGACGGCTTAATCTTAGCTAGTCTCTCAAACATATCCCCCGTAGGGTCGGGACACTCAGTCCTTTCTTGAGTTAGTTTTTCCGCCAATAGGCGAATAGCAGAGTCTAACGCGGTATTGTTGTTTGCCAATCTACTTCGCGACCTAAAATTTAATATAAATCTATTTTAGGTTTCGATTCACAACTTACTTGCCATTCTCTACGAAGGCATCAATCGATTTGACCATAGAAGGTTGCATCAAAATAAAATTATATGGAATTATAATAGTGCCAGTTCAATCACTATAAACCATAATCAACCATATACTCATTCAGGAATAAACATTCACATCAATAACATATAAGGATCAAATAAAATTAATCACAATAATAAAATACAATAGTCCCCATTTGCGTACTAAAATAAATTCTTACTCAACTTGAATAACTAAATAATTACTTTTATTACTCAAAACGATGATAATAATATTTTTCCAATCCACAATAACCAAACTAGTTCCTCAAGGAAATAAATATACTAAAGAAAAGAAGTTTAAACCATTGTAGCTTAGCTACTTATTCAACACTATTCTTAGAACATAATAAATAACCTATGGAGTTACGTTATCCTTCCTATCCTTACTTTTCTTGTACTTCTTTGGAGTGAACATTTCATCTTGAAAGTCTTCAATGTCCTCACTGTAATAATAATAACTTGAATTTCTTGCTCTAGTAGATCTTCGAACCCATTTTGGTTGAGGTACATCCTCGTCCGACTCTGAATCCCTATCACCGACCAGACCAGTGCTCATTATAGCATTATAGATGTCCTTTTGGGTCTGCCCTCTAGCATGATCAAACTCCTAAATGACCTCATCGTCGCTATCAAGGATGTCTACTTTCAACACACGACGCATAACAACATCTAGGGTAGTGTAGCTATCACTATCAAACTCCACATCATACTCATCATCACTCAGCACAATAGGGTTGAAGTAGCTTCCTACTCGGGTAGCTTCATTAGCAGTCATGCCTAAGGGTCCGTTAACTGATGAACATGACATCTAGAATAAATAATGCCCTCAATTAGCGTATACTCCCAACAATATATAAAAAGCAAGAATAAACAAATAATTTAAAGGTAGGATTAACGTTAAACAATTAAGCAGGGCAGAGAAACATAAATATGCTGAACTAAATATTTGAATGCAGACATATAATATTTCTATCCTATATGCCCTTCCTATACTACCTATCTCTCAAAAAATTAATAAAGTAACTAAAATAAACTAGAAGTACTAAAATAAGCAACTAATAATTAAATATAAAACTTTCGAAAAATAAAAAAAGAACAGAAAAAAATGAATAAAAAAAAATTTATGACATTTAAAAAAAAAATTCAAACCAACTAAAATAAATTTCGAACCAAAAAAAAAAAATATTTGAATACCTTTTGAAACATGTTTCGCCTTTAAAAAAACGATTTAAGCACAACGAATAAGTAGGACCTCGTTTTTTATTAAATTCATTTTAAAGTAACTAGGCGCCTAAAATATAAGATTGGCATGAAAGGCCAATAAAAACCTAAGCTCCAAGATATAGATTTGTAACACCCCGATAATTCTCTATTTTCAAAAATACCTTTTTCGTATAAAACTTAGAGTATTATCGAATTGAAGCATTATTGCCCGTGTGATAACGTATCGGCTAATTCAAAATTTTGCAGGGGACACAAATAAATAACTTTGTAAGCTTAATAACTTAGTCAACCATAAGTCAACTCCAAAACCAAACAAAAAGTCAACCAACTTAAAAGTCAACTAGTCAAACCACAACTAAATTCAAATCATAAAAGTATTAAATAACTAAACAATAGCTCTCCACGAAACCCGAACCCACGATGCATCATCTTCAGACCCGGAATGGTCGATGCTTTATTGATCCCGAGGGACTGCTCACCAAATGGGCCATCACAGGATCAATAAGGCACATCCACGATCGACTTACAGAAAAGCACGTAATCAGCAAAGCTGAGTACTACATACTAAATAAAATATGAAACCTAAAATGATATTAATAAACATTAACACAATGATAAATAATATCATAATTAAATAACTGATTGACTATACTGAACTAGACTAAAAAAATCAATAGATTAATTATAATTAAATTGAATTGGCAATTGATAGAGTTGTCCAAACCAAAATAGTCTACAATTTAGAAGACGAAGTACGGGCGCAACTCCGTACTCCCATGACCAACGATATCGAGGTACTAATTTATATAAAGTAGAACATGGTGATCAATCCGGTCCTAAGAAAAGCCATGGGCTACCATCATGTACTCCAACTCATACTAATCCAACAATTCAGACGTGCACAAGTTTAAAGCTTATTGCTATTAATTTTCCACTTTAAGTTATTAATAGATTATTTATTTGCTGAGACGCACAAAGTAAGACAACCAACATATATAAATAACATGGATACATAAAGCTTCCAATTTTTTATCTTAGGATTAAATAGTGTGATCATACAACTCAAATAATTCAAGAATAATTCCAATACTTAGTTTAATAACCAACCAATATTCATTTGTTGACTTAGATCAACAATCAACCAACCTTTCCATAGGTGAATATCCAACTTACCAAATAAGGCCCACGGTCCTTATAAAGTAAATATAATAACTTAATCCAAAGGGAACAACATGATCCAATTTGTGATCCAATAAACAATATAAATATTAATACCTCATGTGAATTAATAAAATAAAGTTCCCAATCCTACATGCTTGCATCAATCATCAATACAAACATATAACAACCATCATAGGCAACATGCTTCACAAAACGACATAAAACATGTAAATCACTTGTTTATAAACCACATATGAACTATAAAAGTTCCCAATACATGATTATACATCAATGCTAATCTTAAGACACGATACTAGTCTAATAACACATAGGTATGTACGTACCATGTGTAGATACTTTGATATTTAAAAGTCCATCATAAGACTACTAATAAAAATTCCAGCAACTTACAACATGTTTAAAACCCATTTAAAGTCACTCTAACATAGTTATAAATATTAAAGTATCCAATTTTCATAAACTATAACATAGTACTATAATTTCCAACTCTTAGAACATTAAAAATCCATACTTTGATGCTTAAAACCCTAACTTAAACATACATAATAAATATGAAATTTAATTACTTTACTATACTAATCATATAATCTGAAATTTGCATTTAAATCATCAAAGTTACAAACTTTAATCATGAAAACATTAAAACAATGCTTAAACATAAACCTAACATGAAAATAATATAGAGGAAGAAAATAAACCAAGAGGAGGAAGAAGGAGGAAGACGGCACAAGGAGGGAGGCGCGGCTGTCGGCGGGCTGCTGCTGCTGGTGATCGGTGGTGGTGGTCCGGCCGGTGGCTGCTGTGGAGGACTAAGAGAGAGAAAGAAAAACCGAAGGGGAGGGGGAGAAAACCGGTGGAGGAGAGAGAGAAAGGAAATAGGAGAGAAAAAATTAGGGTGAGTAATGTGGGGATTTTTGGGGCTCTCATGGGAATTATATAGGTTTGCCACACTAACCCTTGTGGGCCTAGGGAAGTGTGTTTGGAATTTTTAAATTAGTTGATTGGGTACTTGAGTTGAATTGGGCTTCTCTAAACCATCTCTAAAATCTTTTATACTACAACTCAAAAATAATTAAACTATTGAATAACTTTCAAAGTATGACTAAATAAAATATTTGATTATTTAAAAACATTAAATAATCCCTTTGACTTTAAAATAGTCAACATTTTAAGAAATTAATTATTTAAATACTAAAATATATATAAATATATTTATAAAATTCATAAAATTGTGGGGGATTACATGATGTACTAATTAAATAAAAATAGGACACGCTGATCAACCCGATCCCAAGAAAAGTCATGGGCTACCACCATGTACTCCAACTCATACTAGTCCAACACTTTAGACGTGCACAATTCTAAAGCTTATTGCTATTCACTTTTCACTTTAAGTATTAATAATTTATTTGAATGTTGGGACTCACAACAATAAGAAACCAACACAAATAACAGGAAGCACAAAGACTCCAATTTTTATCTTAGGATTCAATACTGTGATCATACAACTTCATTGACTCAGAATTAATCACATTTATTTATTGACTAAAGTCAATAACCAACCAACCTTTATTTGTTGACTTAAGTCAACAATCAATCAACCTAACAATAGGTAAATATCCAACCTTACTAAACAAGGCCTACGGTCCTTATAAAGTAAATAATATAATATATTCAAGGGAACAACATGATACATTTCATGATCCAATAAACAATACCTTTATTAACCCCTCGTGTGAATTAATAAAATAATGTTCCCAACCCACATGCTTGCATCAATAATCCATACAAAAATATAATACTTCATAGGCAACATGCTTCACACAAAGAATATAAAACATGCAAATTCACTTTGATATGAGCCACATATGAACTATTAAAAGTTCCCTACACATGATACTATATCAATCCTAATCTTAGGACATGATACTAGTCTAAAAACACATAGGCATGTACGTATCTTGTGTAAACAATATGAGAGGCCATTTTCTCAACCTTAGAACTCACTCAAAGTAAAGTCTCCGCCTACCGATTATCAAAACATCCAAGTATTAATACTCTAATAAAATTACAGCAACTTTAAAATACTTTAAAATCGCTTAAAAAGTATTTTAAACTCTTTTAAACACTAAAACTTCAACCTTTAGTGTCCTTTAATATTGTACTACCAAAATAGTCATTTAAAACCCCTAAAAATCATTACCTTAACATTTAAAATCCACCATAAGTACACTAATAAAAATTCCAGCAAGGTATAACTTCTTTAAAACCCTTTTAAACTCTCTTTAACATAGTTCTAAAGATTAAAGTACTCAATTTACATAACCTACAATATAGTACTATAGTTCTAACTCTTTAAAAATACTAAAAATCCATGCTTTCATACTTGGAAACCTTATTTAAACATATATATTAAATCTGAAATTTATTTACTCTACTAAACTAATTATATAATCTGAAATTAATATTAAAATAGTTAAAGATGCAAACTTTAATTATTAAATCACTAAAACGATATTTAAAACATCAAAACCAATCATTAAAATAATATAGAGGAAAAAGAGAGAAATAAACCATAGAGGAGGGAGAGAGACACACGGCACCGATAGGGGAGGAACGGTGCTCGGCTGCGGCGGCTGGCGGCGGTGGTGCAGCGGCACCCAAGGAACGAAGGAGAGAGCGAGAAATTGGGTAAGGAGAGAGGGGAGGAGAGTGCCGAGTGAGGGGAAATAAAAATAGGGTGAAAATTGTGTGAGGATTTTTTGGGGTCCCATGGGGTTTATATAGGTTTGCGAATCCCAACCCTTGTGGGCTTAGGGAAGTGTGTTTAGACTTTTAATTTGGCAATAGGTGATTGCATTGAATTGGGCTCCTTTAACCCATCTTTCATAATCGTTTACACTTCAACTCAAACTATTTAAATTATTAAATAACTTTCAATGTCCGACGCAAAAAAATATTCGATTATTTGAAACATTAAATAATCCTTTCACTTTTTAAAATAGTCAATACTTCAAGAAATTAATTATTTAAATTCTAAAACATTTATAAATATACTTTAAATATATTTATAAAATTCATTAAATTGTGGGGGATTACAAGATCAGTGTACTAGCATAAGTCGTTTGCATTGCATTTTAGATGTTGAGTTGCATTCAATCTTTTAATTTGCATTCATGCATTGCATTTTAGGGGTTGAGTCGCGTAAAAGTTGCATTCATAGAAAGATTCCAACAAAGGCATAAAAAAATAATAATAATGAAAACAACAATCGAAGCAAAAGTGCAATACATATCAGTGTGCAAAATATATGTCAAAACATGGATACAGGTCGCAGGTACATAAAATCAAAGCAGAGCAAAAAAAATCTAAGAAGTGGGAGGGTCATGATCCCTCGAGGAATAAGGCTCATCCTCCGGCTCCTCAATCCGAATACCGCTCGACTTGCCATTGTAGGAGCCTCTCCAGTCATACCCAAGCCCAGGCTGCATAGGATGCATCGGAGGCATCTGCAACATCTGCTGCATCTGCATGTGTTGCATCCACATCGGACTAGACCAGGAGTAAGGGTTGAACCAGGGGTCCCTCATGAACCCCATGTTCCCCATATTGTACCGGCCGGCAAAAGGATCCATCTGAGCCCTATAAGAAGTCGAATCTAGAGGAGTCTGGGTCGAGAGCCTAGACTGAGTCGAGACACTGGCCTCGAAACAAGGTCTACCCTCCTGGGGATGAGGCTGCATGAAAATGTCATAAGCATTAGAAATCAGCAACATAAATACAATCAAAATTCAATATAATAAACCACCTGGGTGTGTGCATCGGATCTCCGACATGAGATACTCCTCTTGATCTTTGCCATCCCATGCTTCATAGAATCGACTACTTGAAGAATCTGAATAACAGTTTCCCGAGGAACCTGAAAATAAATGCACTACATGAGTCACAACGATCCAAAACAAGTATATGAAAGTTCCTGACTTTCAGTACATACCACTTCGCACATGGGATAGCATGGCAACATCAATAGTCTCCTCAATTGGCCCGGTTTCGCCCACATATCGGATTCTTAGATCCGGCACAAACGAGACACGAGCCTGGGCCGCCTCCTGTAAATAAAACAACGATTGTTAGTATTTTGATCATGTCAAAATAAATACAAATAAATGAGTTCACGACTCATACCTTGTTAAAAAGCATAGGGGAGCCAACCAAGGCAAAAGCTCTATAGTGTTGTCCAGCCCATGATAATCCTCATGGATTGCCGCCATATCCTCAATCGCCCGACTGAGAGCCTCCGCGTCCATTATAGTGGCAGGCGGGTCATGAGGAATCAACAAGCGCGAAGTGGTAAACTGGCGCATAACACGCTCGCCAAGATACCACACCGGGCTAGACTCCCCGTGGAAGATGACTCTCTGAGCAGTCAAGGCTCGAGCCTCAAGCGCCCATCCCGTCAAATCCAGATACAAAGCCCAAGGGCAAAAAGTAATCTACAGAGCAAATAGCGAGTTAACACCTCATCACATCCTAAAAGAAATAACAAAGGATTGGTTCACCTCAATTACCTGATGTACCTTAGCACGCCTGATGGCCTTCCAAACGTCATCAACCGAGTCGTATCTGGTACGCATGTGTTGTGCCCAACATGCTGCAGCAGGGAGGGAGCGATCCAGAGACCTTTTCGGACACAGATCCGAAAATTACTCATAGAACCAGAACTGCAACAACAGTAAAACATCAGACTAAGCAAAGATAGCAACATAAAACACAGAGGATAGGTATGCCCGTACCTCAAGTAGTCTCCAGGGACCAAAAATAGAAACTTGCATATCATCATCCTTCTGCCTGCAAGCAATACATAGGCAGGAAAGAAGATTGCGGTAGCCGAACTCGGCCCAGTCATAAGTATGAACGGCAGACAAATCTGCCAAGGCACTCATGTATCGCGTCGAGACTCGCGATCCCTTATCAGTCCGTAGCACTCCACAGACGACCAGCCATAATAGATACGAACCTTCTGCTCATCTGTGGTCCCTTCCAGAACAAGCCCTCTAGACACCTCTCGATTTGATGTGAACGTCAGTGCCGGAGGAAATGTGTCAGCAACAAGACCAATCAACGACCTGACCTCAATGTTGTTTAACACCACGCTATCAACTAATGGCACTCGAATGCCAGTAAAGGACAGGTAGAAATCAGCGAAAAGTCAAGGGCTGTAATGGTCATCTCCCTCCAAGGCATATGAAAAGAGTTGGTGGTATCCCCCCACCACTCCAATAAAACGCGAGACAATATATTGGAGAAATGAACATCCCCAAGAGTCTCGTATACCTCGATGAGGCGAGATAGCCCGCTCTGCTCAATCGGAGCCGCTCACCCCGGGCTCTTGCGAACCTTCTTGAGGTATTTTAGATCGAAGGAACCAAAATGACGACATTCACCGTCAACCTGCCAATACAGCTAGATTAATGAAATGCTTAAGTGCTAATCTAACCAGAACAGAGCATCACATTACAAGAACTCACATGAACTTGTGAGTGATCGTTGTGAAATACGGCTCTCCGGATAGCAATGCAGCTGATCTGTGGTCCATCCTAGGGCTCTTCGAACCCGCCTATGGTGAGTCAATGTCATGCTGCACGCATCCTCTTCCTCAATATGAGAGGCCTACGACATGCTAAGTAGATTCAAACCAACAATTATGACTAAAGATGTATCATAAAGGAATTCATGACTCTAACCGCACGTAATAATAACTAAGTTTACTAGATTTCATGAATCCATAATCTCAAGTCACACAAATTGCTCTGTAAGAAGCTTAATCACATCTACTGGGGTTTCATGAATCCATTAGAAAAATCAAACAGAAGCATGCAAGCTACAACATGCAAGCTACAAGATGCAACTAGAAATAATCTGCTAGACAGGATTTCTACCAACAGCAACTCCACACATTCAAAGTTCCCTTAACATGTTTCTAGGTTCCAGATTTAGAAACTATGCAAATCTTAACCTAATTCTAGATTCATGATCTACGAATTACCAAAGTGCAAAAATTAATGCAAACACACATGGAATGAGTTTAAACTCGTGAAGAACACAAAAAAGCCGGAACCTCACCGGAAACTTGCCGGAACTGTCCGAAAAACGGGCCGGAGCTCGCCGAAAAACTATCCGAAGCCCGCCGGAAAATCGCACCGCAAAAATAACCCCCACTCTGACTTGGAATGTCAAGGGGACAAATTAACAAGAAAATCAGTCAAAGTTCAGCCAAAATTCGCACAAAGGCATGCACAATAAAACAAAAACAAAAATGGGGGGAATGTAAACTTACCGGTCAACTCACCGAAAATGTCGTGCCGCCGGTAAAGAACGGACCGCCGAAAAACGCGCGAGAGGTTCGAAATTATCGAACTCTAAATGCCCAAAATCGGTCTCAAAGCACCCTGAAAATCGCACCAAACTTGAGTTAAATGATAACCAAGCTTCCTCTAACTCATATCTGGAAAGAAACTAACAAATTTCAAGAAAGAATTCGAAACTAAAGCTTCAATAATGGAGGATCGAAGTTTTGAAGAGAGACAAAGAGGAAAATGGCTCTCAAGATAAGAAGGAAAATGAAATGGGGTTTCCGATTGAAACCCGCGTTTTATAGGTCATTTAATGACTTACACCACACGTGCGCCAAGTGCGTCAAGCGCACCAACACATCTGCGCAAAGCGCACAAAGCTACACCAAGTGTAGGCTCATGGGTTATGCGCACCAGCCTCATCAACGTGCTTGGGGGTTTCATAGCCAAGGTGGGGCCCACTTCTTCGGTTATATATCATTTCAAATGTTAGTTGCGCTTAAACGTCGCGTGCGACAAACCAACGAACTTTTAAAGATTTCGCGAAAATACAAATTTGCCACTCATGCAACATATAATGCTTTACTCAAATTTTCAACATACATTGCTCAAGAGGCAACAAGTACTCAGAAGCACTAATAGTGGTAATTCTCGCTAGGCCCGTGGAGCATTAAAAAACGAGACAACGAAAATCTAGCGTTAAGATAGTTCGTGTTTCCGAAGGCAACAACAACGGTTAAACCCAGCGCCAGTCATTAGTCATATAGCATAGCCCTGGAGCGGGATGCAGCTCTACACATATAGCACAATCCTGGAGCGGGATGCAGCTCTAGACATATAGCACAGCCCTGGAGCGCGATGCAGCTCTGCACATATAGCATAACCCTGTAGCGGGATGCAGCTCTACACATATAGCACGTACGTGGAGTGGGATGCGGCTCTACACACATAAAGCACGACCATGGAGCGGGATGCAGCAGTACACCGTCATGAGTGAAGCAGAGTAGCTCGTGATAAGCACAGCCCTGGAGCGGGATGCAGCTCTCTGCACTGTAAGCACATCCCTGTAGCGGGATGTAGCTCTATACCGTTATGAGTGAACCAGAGTAGCTCGTGATAAGCAAAGCCCTGAAGTCGGATGCAGCTCTACACTGATATGAGCCGGACCGAATAGCTCATGATACCCTTCTCACATATCATTTCATTTGTGCAAATTTACGTTTATTTCGAAAATGTGTTTCACACACGTAACACCCCGATAATTTGCTATTTTCTAAAATACCCTTTTTAATATAAAACTTAGATAATTATCAAAGCATTATCGCCCGTGTGATAACGTATCGACTTAGTCAGAATTTTGCAGCGGAAATAAATAAATAACTTTGAAAACTTACTAACTTAGTGAACCATAAGTCAACACCAAAAACCAAACCAAAACCCAACCAAACCAAAAGTCAACCAAACCAAAGTCAACTATAACTAAACACAAAACTATAAAGTATTAAAGCTAAACACAAGCTCTCCACGAAAACCGAACCCATGATGCATCATCTTCAGACCTGAAATGGTCGATGCTCTATTGATCCTCAGAGACTACTCACCAAATGGGTCATGACAGAATCAATAAGGCACAGCCATGATCGACATACACAAAAGCACGTAATCAGTAAAGCTGAGTACTACATACTAAATAAGTCCTAACATGATACTAATAGACATTAATTCAATGATAAATGATAACATAAATAAGTCATAGATTGACTATACTGAACTAGACTCCAAAATCAATAGATTAGTTATAATTAGATTGAATAGGCAATGGAAAGAGTTGTCCAAACCAAATCCGTCTTCAATTTAGAAGACAAAGTACGGGCGCGACACCATACTGCCATGACCAACGATATCGAGGTACTAATTAAAATAAAATAGAACACGATGCTCAACCCATTCCCAAGAAAAGCCATGGGCTACCACCATGTTCTCCAAATCATACTAGTCCAACACTTTAGACATGCACAAGTCTAAAGCTTATTGCTATTCACTTTCCAATTTAAGTTATTAATGAATTATTTACTTGTTGTGACTCACAAAGCAAGGCAACCAACATAAATATCATGAATACACAAAGCTTCCATTTTTATCTTAGGATTAGATAAGGTGATCAACAACTCAAATAATCCAAGAATGATTCCAATACTTAGTTTAATAACCAACCAATATTTATTTGTTGATCTAAGTCAACAATCAACCAACCTTTCCATAGGTGAATATCCAACTTACCAAATAAGGCCCGAGTCCTCATAAAGTAAATATAATAAATAATCCAAAGGGAACAACATGATCCAATTCATGATCCAATAAACAACATAATATTAATTCCCTCATGTGAATAAATCAAATAAAGTTCTCAACCCCACATGTTTGAAGGAATTGTGTCCTTGATTCTAATGCAATCATTAAATATAACATGGACCATATCATGGAGATAATAAATTCATTAAATTGGGTCGTCTATACGTCTTCCTAGAGGATACTATAGAACTTCAGGTTTAGTAAATAATAAACCCGAAGCCCAATTAGATGGATCCTATAAGGTCACACTTACACAATCTGGATCAATAAAAGAATGACCTAGAGCCCATGTAGGACTCTAGGGGTGGCCGGCCAATGAGAAAGAAAAGGAGAGGACTCCTAACCTAATTAGTTCCTATAATTAGGTGTGGGGTGAGAAAATAAAGCAGTCATTTTTTTCTCTCATTATTTTCTCTCTCCTCTTTTTTCTCTCTCTTTCAAAGCTACGTAATACTGTTCCAAGAAATAGAAGAGTCCCTCTTCCTTCCAACTAGCATTAGTGGAGCATTGATCTGGATTCGTGGACCTAGTAGAGGAATCTCAATTGCGATTCTATCTCCGGATCTCGAAGAGCTTTGTGAAAATCACGCGTCAAAGGTTAATTCTTAACTATTATGTGATCCTTGAATGCATATGCATGAGATCCTGTTTTAAGTGCTTATGAATATGATTCATGAAATTCCGCTTAGAGTACTTATAATCCTACAGTGGTATCAGTTTTAGCCTCTTGCATATAGGTTTTTGGTCATAATAATTAGATTTATTTTGATGTGTTAATGACTAATTTTAATTTGATTAAGGGGAGGAATTGAATTATGGAATGAATAATTAATTGGAATTGATTAAATGGAGATTTAATTGCTTAATTTTTCAATATAAAGTGGCCGAATTTTTTGAAAATTCAACCCTAATTTTTTGAAATTTAAATTCTGATTTTAGATCTCTAAATTTCGAATATTAAGTTCATGTTATTAAACTGATTTTCATGTTTAAATTTGTTTATGTATGAAAAGTAATTCATGTAAAAAGCGTTTTATATGAATTAGAGATTAATTTATGTGAATAACTCTAAAATTAATTAAAATGGAGATTTTGATTTAATTTTCTGAATTAGGCATAAAAGAGTTTATGTTTAATTTAATTAAGATCACTAAATTAATTTTACAAATGTTGTAACTTTAATTTCCTTCAAATAAATCAAAAAAAAAATTAAGGAGGAGGAAGAGGAGCAGCCACGGCTGGTGGCTGCTCCGGTGGTCTGCCGACTGCAGTCGACGAGGGATAGCTAGACTACCGACTGGGCAGTCGATGAGGGAACGTCCTGGCGGTAGCCACGCGTGCGACGTCGGCTAGTCAGCGAGGGATTGTACGCTGCTGCTGGCTGGCGCTGGCAATTTGTTGCCGGCGTCGGCTCGTGGTGGAGTTACCGGCATATTCCGGTGGAGATGGCCCGAAGAGGTGGCCGGTTTTTGTGCAGTGCTGGCATGTAGACTGCAGTGTAGTGCTGCCGTGAAGACTGGCAGCGTTTATGCTGCTGGTCGTGGTCTTCACGGCTTTTTCAAAAGAAATTGTATTTTTTTTTTTTTTTTTGATAAAAAAACGTGGAGGACTAGTAACTGCTGGGGTAAAATCTGGATGAGTTTTTGGGTTTTGAAATTTTGTAAATCTTTTTGTTGAGAAGATTAAGCAAATTCCAATTATGTTAATTGTGTTAATTTTGACTGGGTCATAAATTAATTCCATAACTGAATTTTTTAATCTAATTAAAATTAGTAGGCTAGATATTCTAGGATAGAATCTTTAGGTGGTTAGGAATTACTTAAATATTTTATCTACTTGCTATAATTAAGAATATTTGATATTTTGATTGATGGCAAGAATAATATGTGATATTATGATGTGGCATTTTATATTTGATATAATTACTATGAATGACTAGTATGGCCCAAATTTAAGTTATAAAATACGATCTGCGTATCGTGATGTATTCTTGTAATTTAAATACGATATGTGTATCGTTAAGTATTTTTGTAATTTATTTACTTTAGATATTATTTAAATTATTTTGATAGTTATGTAATCCAAAGACGAGCCCATCAAGAGAAGGCCCGTGGCTAAATGGATGGAGATCCATGAAGAGTCCAAGGAGGAGCCCATGATGCTTAGTTCTTAGGATTAGGGGCCATACTAGATCATATTTATTTTTGCATTTTATTATTATTTAAAATGCTTATAAGTTTATTGTATGTTGGTTATCAATGCGCTTGAGTTCACTAATTCATAACAACATAATGAACTTAGGTCCCGCAAATATTAAGGTTAGCTTTGCCAAACATAAAGTGCTTATTAACCCTTAATTAATAGTAATAGGTCATGCCTCCGCAGGGTTTTATCATTAATTTTGGGAGATAAGGTAAAATTGCGAATTTTACTACTTAGTTTGGTTATCCTTAACAAAATCATCAAAAGCGTATTGGGTTTTGAAGCAAGAGATATTTAAGCATGCGATGTTTACCGTCTGCTTAGTGTTGCATGTTGATAGGATCTTGTAATTACTTATTCAAATGGGACATTAATTTTGAATAGGTGATCAACCTAGAAACCTTTACATGTTTTAGGTTGTTTTATAAACATAATATTGAACTTTGCTTTTATTCTGTCTGTAGATACTATGTCTAACAACAACAACTCTATTTTCAACATTCGTCCTTTCCTTGAAAAGGACAGGATGAATGGTGAAAATTTCACCGACTGGGAAAGAACCCTAAGACTCGTATTGAGGTCTGAGGGTCGAGAGGATGTCTTAGAAACCCCACTTCCTGTGATTATTGATGAGTCATTTGAAGCCGACAAATGTCGTGCTAAGCAGCCCAATGATAGGTATGTACCGATCACTTACTTGAGATAGCCGCCATGGAGCCGGACCTCCAAAAGAGGTTGGAAACTAAGGATGCAAGAGTTGTGGGATATGTTTCAAACACAGGCTCGAGTTGAGCGGTATGAGACCAATAGGGAGATACAAGAATGTCAAATGAAGCCGGGTCAAGCTATTGGCCCCCATGTTTTCACTATGATGGGTCTTTTCGAAAACATGGAACGACTTGGATTCCATTACAGGGTTGAGTTGGCTACTGACATTATTCTCCACTCATTACCTGACAACTTTAATCAGTTCAGGATGACCTTCAACATGAATGAGTCTGAAAAGACTTTGCAAGAGTTGCACGGGTTATTGGTCAATGCTGAGAGGAATATCCCTAAAGAACCAAAGAAAGAGGTTCTAATGGTTCAGAAGGGAAAGGGTTTTAAGAAGAAATGGGTAGGAAAGAAGGAGAAAGGCAAGCAAGTTGCCGTTATTGCTGAAAAACCTAAGCCAGCCGCCAAGCCAAAGGTGGCCGCGGAAAGCAAGTGCTTCCATTGTCATAAGATAGGACACTGGAAGAGGAACTGCCCTCTATACTTGGAGGAAAAGAAGTCTGGGGCTTCCACTTCAGATATATTTGTTATAGAAATCAATTTGACTTCTACTTCTTTATGGGTATTGGATACCGGCTGTGGTTCTCACATAGTTAATGATGTGCAGGGACTAAAAAGAAGTAGGAGGCTGGTAAAGGGCGAGGTAGAGCTTCGCGTTGGAAATGGAGCACGGGTTGCTGCACTTGCCATAGGAAGCTATAGTTTGCATTTGCCATCTGGCTTTGTTTTAAATTTAAATAATTGTTATTTTGTTCCTTCGATAACTAAGAACATAAGTTCTGATTCTGTATTAGATTCTGAAGGGTTTTGTTTTGAAATTAAGAACAAATTTTGTTCCATTTCTTACAATAATATGTTCTATGCTAGTGCTAAATTGATAAATGGCTTACAATGTGCTTGATAGGTCATTACAAGTCTATAACATAGATAGCAAGAAACAAAAATCAAATGAATCAAACCTAACCTACATTTGGCATTGTCGAATGGGTCATATAAACCAAAAGCGCATCCAAAAGTTCTAACAGGATGGCATTCTTCCATCATTTGATTTTGAATCATTTGATGTATGTGAATCATGCTTGATGGGGAAAACGACAAAGTGACCGTTTACTGGAAAGGGTGAAAAGGCCAGCAATCTCTTGGGCCTCATAGATGTGAATCTAAAAACACCCTTCTAAGAGTTGGACGATGTTTTTAAACTCAAAAACAAGAACACTCACAAGAACACTTTGTAACTCACGATTTTAGGATAAATGACCAAATCACAAGACAAACTCAATGATTTGGGATCTTAGGCCAGAGACAAGACTCACTCAATCTCCCCTAATCTTATCACTCAAGACTCACTCAAAGTAATAAGGGTTAGTTTCAAACTTGAGACAAACTCAAAGCTAAAAACTGAAATCACAAAGTTTTTACTTCAAAACTCAAAACTGATTTCTATTATCATTTGCGGTCCTTATATAGAGGTAAGGAGCATCAAGGATGAGCTAAAAAACACCCTAAAAACCGTCCTTTGAAGAATGGTTTTGAGGAGTTACAAAACTCCTTGATTCAAGCCCTAATTAAGCCTCATTTAAGGGGTCATTACAAAAGAAAGCAATCAGCAACTATGGAGCCGTAAACAACCCTTAATTACATGCCTAATCAGCCACTAAACACACACCTACTAGCCTTAGTATCATAAGTAATCACTAGGCTTTATTTTAAGCTTGAAAATAAAACAACAAAAATAAATAGGAACCCAAACAGAACTTGGGCTTTCTTTACATCCTTGCTTGCAACCCAAACAGAACTTGGGCTCTTCAAAATGTGATGCACGCCTCAATCCACCATCCAAGTTAAACATGTAACAAACTCGGGCTTATGAACAAATGGAGAAAAGCCAAGAGCTTCTAAAACAAGTGCAACTGGTTCATGAACCAAAGAGCCTTTAAGTGGGCTAGACTTTGGATCATTCTCCCCTTCTTTTGAAGAGTTTGCCCTCAAACTTGAATCATCTAAGTATGGTGACAAATCCCCCACATTGAAAGTAGCACTAACACCTATCAACTCATCAGGAAGCTCAATTTTGTAAGCACTATCATTCACCCTTTCAAGCACTCTAAATGGACCATCAGAACGAGGCATGAGTTTGTTTTTGCGAAGTTTGGGAAATCTCTCTTTCCTCAAATGAAGCCAAACCAAATCCCCAGGGTAAAAGATGGGTTGTTTTCGTCGTTTGTTTGCTCTCTCTTGGTATTTCTTATTCATCTCCTCAATTCTTTTCTTCACTTGCTCACGAGGTTTTTGAAAGGCTTCCACCCTCTTTTTAGCATCTTTCTCCACAATATCCCCTTTAACCATAGGAATAAGATCAATAGGCACAAAGGGATTCACTCCATAAACTACTTCAAATGGGGAGCGAGAAGTAGTTAAGGAATGAGCTCGGTTGTAAGCAAACTCCGCATGGGTAGTTTCATGTCCCAATCTTTTTGCGTTTTGCTTACAAGTCCTCTCAACAATGTACCTAAAGTTCTATTTGTCACCTCCGTTTGCCCATCGGTTTGGGGATGATGAGAGGTGCTAAACAGCAACTTGGTACCAACAAGCTTCCATAGGGTCCTCCAAAAGTGACTAAGAAACTTGGAGTCCCTATCCGAAACTATACTTCGAGGAATGCCATGAAGTTTGACTACTTCCTTGAAGTACAATTCCGCCACTTTTACAAGCATCATCAGTTTTATTACAAGCTATGAAGTGAGCCATTTTAGAGAATCTATCTACAACAACCATGATACTATCCTTTCCCCTTTGAGTTCTTGGCAATCCCACAATGAAGTCCATGCTAACACTCTCCCATGGGGCATCCGGAACTGGAAGAGGAGTATAGAGACCTTTGGTGAAGTGACCCTTTGCTTTTTGACAAGTAGCACATCTCTCCACAACCAAAGTCACATCTTTGATCATTCTTGGCCAATAGAAATGCTCACCAAGAATATCAAGAGTCTTTTGGATGCCAAAGTGTCCCGCCAAACCACCACTATGCACTTCTCTCACCAACAACTCCCTCACACCACTCTTGGGGACACACAACTTGTTACCCTTGAAGAGGTAACCATCTTGCTTCGCACAAACTCCTTTGATGGACTCTCTAACTCACTTGCAAAATCAGGATCATGTTGATAGCCCTCTTTGAGTTGTTCAAAACCCAAAATCTTAGCATCCACCATAGAAAGTAAGTAGTTCCGACGAGACAAAGCATCGACCACTACATTACTCTTCCCATCTTTATATTTTGAACTAAAGGTAAATGTTTGGAGAAACTCCATCCATTTAGCATGCCTTTGGTTCAACTTTTGTTGCCCATGGATGAACATAAGCGCCTCATGGTCCGAATGAAGGACAAAAGGCTTAGGCCTCAAGTAATGAGACCAATGATCAAGAGCCCTCACAATGGCCTAGAACTCACGATCATAGGTGGAATAGTTAAGCTTTGCCCCATTTAACTTCTCACTAAAGTAGCATACAGGCTTCCTCTCTTGTATCAAAACCGCACCAATCCCAATCCCACTCGCATCACACTCCACCTCAAACACTTTGTTAAAGTCGGGAAGTACAAGTATGGGAGCAATACAAAGCATATGCTTGACCTTCTCAAAGGCCTTTTGTGCACTCTCACCCTACTCAAACTCACCTTTCTTTGTTAACTCGGTGATAGGAGCCATGATAGTAGAGAAGTTCTTGATGAACCGCCTATAGAAGGAGGCTAGTCCATGGAAGCTTCTTACTTCATGCACATTGGTTGGAGCCAACCATGATTGTACGACCTTTACTTTTTCCGGATCTACATGCACCCCCTCTCCTGTTACAATGTATCCTAAGAATACAACACTAGGAGTCATGAATACACATTTCTCAATCTTGCCATACAACTTCATCTCCCTCAATTTTTCAAACAACCTCCTCAAATGAATTACATGATCTTCATTGTTTTTACTATACACAAGTATGTCATCTAAGTAAACAACAATTAAATCATTAAGGAAAGGACGGAGGACTTCATTCATCAACCGCATAAAGGAGCTTGGGGCGTTGCAAAGCCCAAATGGCATAACCAACCAATCATATAACCCTTGCTTTGTTTTGAAAGCCGTTTTCCACTCATCTCCCTCCCGTATTCTCATTTGATGGTATCCACTCCTTAAGTCTATTTTGGAAAAGACTAAGGAACCACTCAATTCATCTAGCATATCTTGCAAACGAGGCATAGGAAAACGATATTTGATGGTTATGTTGTTAATGGAACGACTATCAACACACATTCTCCAAGTACCATCTTTCTTTGGTACTAAGAGGGCAGGAACCGCGCAAGGACTAAGGCTCTCTCTCACATAGCCTCTTTCAATCAATTCATTCACTTGTCTTTCAAGTTCCTTGCTCTCTTCCGGATTACACCTATAGGCAGCCTTGTTGGGCAAAGGTGATCCTGGAATCAAGTCAATGGCATGCTCAATGCCTCTTATTGGAGGGAGGCCCTTGGGCAAGTCATTGGGGAACACATCTTTGAACTCTTCCAACAACACATCCAAAAGTGGTGAGTTATTGTAAGTAGTTTCATTCTCATCTTTGGTCCTCACAACCAAAGCATACCCCCCACCATTTTCTTCCACTATTTTCTCGAACTCATTACAAGATACAAGATAGTTGCTCTTTTCTTTGTCTTTCTTAGCAACTTTAGGGGGTAGGGGAAGCAATTTCACTTTTCTACCATCTTTGGTAGTTACAAGATATACATTAGATTTGCCTTTGTGCTCCGAATCATGGTCAAATTGCCATGGCTTTCCAAGTAACGAGTGACAAGCATCCATAGGAAGAATGTCGCACCATCTCTCATCTTCAAACTTGCCAATAGAGTAAGAAACCAAAGCTTGCTTCTTCACCCTAATGCCATTGCCATCATTCAACCAATTGAGCTTATAAGGCTCATCATGATCTCTAGTGGTAAGTTTCAACTTACTCACCGCTTCGGATGAAATAACATCCGTTTGAGCTCCACCATCGACTATCACATTGCAAGTCTTCTCTCCAATTTTGCATCTAGTATGAAACAAGTTGTTTCTTTGTCTCTCATCAACTTGAGGCTCACTAAAAAACACTTTCCGTACAACCATCATATTGTACTCACCCTCGAGTTCTATCTCTTCATCAAAGTCATCTTCTACATAGCCATCTTCTTCTTGCACTACAAAGTTATACATTTGTTCTTCTTCATCCATTATAGCACATTGAGTGGCGGTCAAAACAGTTTTACTAGGACATTCACTAGCAATATGACCCCTCCCATGGCATTTAATACATTTTCTCCTAGTTGCAAGCTCACTAGGTGAAATCACTTGTTTTTCTTTCCCCTTATCAGATTTAGAACCGGATGAACTAGATGAAAAGGCTCTACTTTGAAAAGTACTCCCTTGAGAGTTGAAAGGAGTAAATTTTTAAATACCCTTGAAAGAAGAAGAAAAAGTTTTGGGCTTCTCTTTCTCCTTTTCCTCCTTAGCTTGTGCCTCATATTTCAAAGCAAGTTTACAAACATCACTAAAAGTGGCATAGTGAGTCACTTCTACTTTCTTACTTATCTCTTTGGACAAACCTTTAACAAATCGAGCAATTTTAAAGGTTTCCTTTTCTTGCAAATCACAAATCAAGCACAATTTTTCAAACTCTTTCATGTACTCTTCCACACTCATGTTATTTTCTTGGGAAAGGTGGGTAAGTTTTAGGTACTGTTCTTGCTCATACTCCTTACTAACCCATTTATCCCTCATCTTTTTCTTCAACTTAACCCATGAGTCTATCTTCTCTTTTCCCTCTCTCCTTCTATTTGACTTGAGGTTTTCATACCACAAGGCAGCAAGTTTAGTGAGTTTTAGGACAACAAGTTTAAACCTTTTTCTATCATCATACCCCTTATAATCAAAAACGGTTTCAATTTGCCTCATCCAATCAAGAAAAGCCTCACTATCATGTCCCCCATCAAATTCGGGCATCTCAATTCTCAAACCCCTATCTTCATCAAAGTTTCTAGGTGTATTAATCTCACCTTCCTCATTTTCAAGAAAATTCAGTTTTCTACTTGCTTGCATCAACATTTCGGACATAGCATCTAACCTAGTCTTTTGTTGAGCCTTATCTTCATCATTTGCTTCTGATTTTCTCTCTAAGTTTTCTAACTTCTGAGTTATTACTTGTAACATCCTAGCAAGATCACCATCAGCAATGATTTCACTATTTTTGCTAGACTATTACAAATACAAGATGCAAACTGCCGTAAACTTGAACAACAAAACGAAACTATAAATGGCCTTGAGACTCTCAAAGGCTTACAGATTAATAAAATTCAGGAAATTTCAAGCAGAATCAAAAAAAGAAACTCTTGAAAAGCTTTCCGGATGAAGGAGGAATCGTCGTTTGAAGTTCTGTATGCCAGATTTGCTCCGTTTTGGCGCAGTTGCGAAAAACGTGCCCAGTTTAATATATAAAAAATTCATAAAAATCTGAAAAATTCTGTGAGTATTCGAGACAAAAAGTTATGCAGAAATTAAAAAAGAATCAACCAATTTGGACTCCTGAAGGTTGAGAAATCGTCCTTCAAAGTCGGATGAAAAACGATTGAATTACGGCGGTTTCGTCTCTTCTCCAAAACTCGATTTTTCCGATGAATTTCTTCACCAAAGCTCTGATACGAGATGATGTGAATCTAAAAGCACCCTTCTAAGAGTTGGACGATGTTTTTAAACTCAAGAACAAGAACACTCACAAGAACACTTTGTAACTCACGATTTTAGGATAAATGACCAAATCACAAGACAAACTCAATGATTTGGGATCTTAGGCCAGAGACAAGACTCACTCAATCTCCCCTAATCTTATCACTCAAGACTCACTCAAAGTAATAAGGGTTAGTTTCAAACTTGAGACAAACTCAAAGCTAAAAACTGAAAACACAAAGGTTTTTACTTCAAAACTCAAAACTGATTTCTATTATCATTTGCTGTCCTTATATAGAGGTAAGGAGCAGCAAGGATGAGCTAAAAAACACCCTAAAAACCGTCCTTTGAAGAATGGTTTTGAGGAGTTACAAAACTCCTTGATTCAAGCCCTAATTAAGCCTCATTTAAGGGGCTGTTACAAAAGAAAGCAATCAACAACTATGGAGCTGTAAACAACCCTTAATTACATGCCTAATCAGCCACTAAACACACACCTACTAGCCTTAGTATCATAAGTAATCACTAGGCTTTATTTTAAGCTTGAAAATAAAACAACAAAAATAAATAGGAACCCAAACAGAACTTGGGCTTCCTTTACATCCTTGCTTGCAACCCAAACAGAACTTGGGCTCTTCAAAATGTGATGCACGCCTCAATCCACCATCCAAGTTAAACATGTAACAAACTCGGGCTTATGAACAAATGGAGAAAAGCCAAGAGCTTCTAAAACAAGTGCAACCGGTTCATGAACCAAAGAGCCTTTAAGTGGGCTAGACTTTGGATCATACATACAAATGTTTGTGGTCCTATAAGCACAAAGGCAAGGGGAGGGTTTAATTACTTCATTACCTTCACTGATGATTTGAGTAGATATGGTTATGTCTACTTAATGAACCATAAGTCGGAATTTTTTGATAAATTCAAAGAGATCTAGTATGAAGCACAAAATCAACTTGGTAAGACAATTAAAGCATTGCGATCCGATCGCGGTGGCGAGTATTTGAGCCAAGAGTTTGATGATCATTTGAAGGATTGTGGAATTCTTTCACAATTGACTCCACCAGGGACACCGCAGTTGAATGGTGTATCTGAAAGGAGGAATCGGACCTTATTGGATATGGTTTGATCAATGATGCGTCTTGCTGATCTTCCGATTTCTTTTTGGGGATATGCTCTCGAAACAGCTGCACACACACTAAACAGGAGCCCGTCAAAGGCTGTGGAAAAGACTCCATATGAGTTATGGAATGGAAAAACTCCAAACTTGTTTTTTCTTAAGATCTGGGGATGTGAGGTCTATGTAAAACATTTACTTTCAGACAAACTTGCACCCAAGTCAGATAAATGTCTCTTTGTGGGATACCCAAAAGTGACAAGGGGTTATTACTTCTATAACCGTCAAGAGAACAAAGTGTTTGTTGCTCGTGATGGTGTCTTTCTTGAAAAGGAATTTGATTCTAGAAAGACAAGTGGGAGTAAAATAATTCTCGAAGAAATTCGAGATGAGCAACAATTGGACGTGTATCACACCATGTCAGAGATGGCCCGACAAGACGAAAGTTTAGTTCAGGAGATGGCGTATTCAATGCGTGAACCTCCTACCGTCCCACTTGAATCTAATTCACGCGAAGATCTTCAAGAATTTGAAGAGAACATTTCTCTTGATGCTCAGGCCCCGCGTAGGTCTAGTAGAGAAAGGATTCCAAACAAGAGGTTGGTTGATTTCATGTTAACTGAAAACTCTAAAATTATGATTTTGGAGAATTCATAACCTACTACCTACAAACAAGTTTTGACGAGCCCAGACTCTGAGAAATGGCTTGAAGCCATGAAATCCGAGTTAGACTCCATGTCTGAGAATAAAGTTTGGACCTTGGTCGACTTGCCTGATGGGGTTAACCCTATTGGATGCAAGTGGGTGTTCAAATTGAAAACAGGCAAAGATGGGAATGTCTATGTCTATAAAGCAAGACTGGTTGCAAAAGGATTCAGGCAAATTCATGGTATAGACTATGATGAGACCTTTTCTCCAGTAGCGATTATTGCATTTTATGATTATGAAATTTGGCAGATGGATGTCAAAACCGCATTCTTGAATGGGTTCTTGAATGAGGATGTGTACATGACACAACCTGAGGGTTTTGAGGATCCAGAAAATCCTAAAAGGGTTTGCAAGCTTCAGAGATCCATTTATGGATTGAAGCAGGCATCTCGGAGCTGGAATCTTTGATTTGATGCGGTAATCAACAAATTTGGTTTCCTCAAAAGCGAAGAAGAATCTTGTGTCTACAAGAAGTTTAGTGGGAGCAAACTTAGTCTTCTTGGTATTGTATGTAGATGACATACTACTCATGGGAAATGACATACCGATGCTTGAGTCGGTTAAGGAATGGTTGAAAAGTTGTTTCTCCATGAAGGACCTTAGAGAAGCTGAGTACATATTGGGAATTAAAATCCATAGAGATAGGTCTCGAAGGATGATTGGACTAAGTTAAGAAAGTTATATTGATAAAGTTCTTGCAAGGTTCAACATGGAAAACTCGAAGGGAGGATTCATTCCCATGTCACATGGCATATCGCTTAGCAAGAGTCAGTGCCCGACTGAGCCTGATTAGTTAAAGCGAATGAGTAGCGTACCTTATGCTTCGGCTATAGGATCTATCACGTGATAAGTACTCGACCAGATGTTGCATATGCCTTGGGCATGTGTAGCGAGGTTCCAAGCAAATCCGGGGAAGCACATCGATTGCGGCTAAGAGCATCCTTAAGTACTTGAGAAGAACTAAAGGCATGTTCTTAGTCTATGGAGGTGAAAGTGAGTTGGTTGTTAAAGGTTATACTCGATGCGAGCTTCCAAACCGACAGAGATGATTACCGCTCTCAGTCAGGGTACGTCTTTTGTCTAAATGGAGGAGCAGGTGAGCTGGAAGAGCTCAAAGCAAAGCACTCGCAAGACTCTACGACAAGAATCGAATATATAGCAGCGGTTGAAGCGGCTAAAGAAGCGGTTTGGATAAAGAAGTTATTGACAGAATTTGGATATCATACCTAGTGCTCGGAAGGGAATGAGTTGTTACGTGATAACAATGGTGCTATTGCGCAAGCAAAAGAACCGAGATCACATAACAAATCCAAACATGTAATGAGGAAGTATCACCTCATTAGGGAGATTGTTGACAGAAAGGATGTCAGGATCTGCAAAGTTCACATGGATGAGAATGTGGATGATCCGCTTACTAAACCACTACCTCAACCCAAGCATAAGTGTCACGCTAGGGCTATAGGCTTGAAGCAAATGTTAGAGTGGCTTTAGATTGTACTAGGTTCAGAGAAACTTGTTACAATGTAGAGACATGGTTTTGCTATTTTATGTTTATGAGAAATAAAATTTTATCATATTTAATTTTGGTTTGGTATTAAATAAAATGTCCAAAATATATCTTGAATTCAATGGTCTTATCAAATATGTGATTTGATGAATGAAACACCATAAGTGAACAGAATTCATAGAATATTATAGTTCCTAATCTGAGTCGTTAAATTGGACATAAATGAGTTATTAAAGGATTAGCATATAAGATTGATTGATAGCGCCGTTTCATGGGCTATGGGAACATGGAGATGTTTAGTCAATCATATGGACATGTATAGTTGAGACATGATCGAACGGACCTACTGAGAAGTTTCTATAACTTCATAATTATATTAGTAGATTCCTAAGACATGAGTGGAACACTACTTAGCCTAATGATTGGTATAACTTTGATGTTGTCAAACGTCATGCCGTAAAAGGGGACTATAAAGGCAGTGTTCGGGTTGTGCTAAAAGTTAAGTGGGAGTTTTGGTTGCCACAAGATTGAAAAGTCCTCCTATATGAGATAGGATGGGTGTTCTGGCCCCTTGGAGAGTGAGAATTAAAAAATGCATGGCCGTGCTTAAATGGATTATATGATCATCATTTGTTTGTCAATTCGAACTCGGATTTCGAGGATTAATTTGAAGACTAGTATGGATGATATAGTAATATGGTCAGACTATCAGATTGGACACGAAGAGACTTAAGGAATTCGAAGATTGCACACTCGTCTCGGACAATTGGGAGATTGAAGGAATTGTGTCCTTGACTCTAATGCAATTACTAAATATAACATGGATCATATTATGGAGATAATAAATTCATTAAATGGGTCGTCTACACGTCTTGCTAGAGGATGATATAGAACTTCAGGTTTAGTAAATAATAAACCCGAAGCCCAATAAAATGGATCCTACAAGGTCACACATACACAATCTGGATCAATAAAAGAATGACCTAGAGCCCATGTAGGACTCTAGGGGTGGCCGGCCAAGGAGAAAGAAAAGGAGAGGTAACCTAATTAGTTCCTATAATTAGGTGTGGGGTGAGAAAATAAAGCAGAGTTTTTTCTCTCATTATTTTCTCTCTCCTCTTTTTTCTCTCTTTCAAAGCTACGTAATACTGTTCCAAGAAATAGAAGAGTCCTTCTTCCTTCCAACTAGCATTGGTGGAGCATTGATCTGGATTCATGGACCTAGTAGAGGAATTTCAATTGCGGTTCTATCTCCGGATCTCGAAGAGCTTTGTGGAAATCACGCGTCAAAGGTTAATTCTTAACTATTATGTGATCCTTGAATGTATATGCATGAGATCTTGTTTTAAGTGCTTATGAATATGATTCATGAAATTCCGCTTAGAGTACTTATAATCCTACAATGTTTGCATCAATCATCCATACAAACATATTATAACCAACATAGGCAACAGGCTTCACACAACGGCATAAAACATGCAATTCCACATGAATATAAACCATATATGAACTATAAAAGTTCCCTATACATGATACTACATCAATCCTACTCTTAGGACATGATACTAGTCTACTAACATATAAGTATGTACGTACCTTGTGTAGACAAAACGAGAGGCCACTTTCACAACCTTAGAAGTCGCCTAAAGAATATTCTCTGCCTACCAAATACCAGCATAACCAAGAATCAATACTCTAATAACTTTTCAGCAACTTTAAAATATTCTAAACCCTCTTTAAAAGTGTTTAAAATCCTTTTTAATCATTAAAACTCCAACTATTAATGTCTCCTAGTATAGTACTATCATACTAGTCATTAAAAACCCTCAAAAACCATACTTTGACATTTAAAACTCCACCATAAGCATACTAATAAAAATTCTAGCAACTTATAATATGTTTAAAACCCTTTAAAACATACTTTAACATAATCATAAACATTAGAGTACTCAATTTTCATAAATTATAATATAGTACTATAATTTCCAACTCATAAAACCCTAAATATCCATGCTTTTATGCTTAAAACCCTAACTTAAACATAATTAATAAATCTGAAATTTAATTAATTTACTATAAAAATCATATAATCATATAATCTGAAATTTATATTTAAATCTTCAAAATTACAAACTTTAATAATGAAAAGGTTAAATCAATCCTTAAAACATAAACTTAAGATTGAATAATATGGAGGAGGAAGAAATAAACGAAGAAGAAGAGAGGAAGGAGGAAAGGACGCCAAGAGGGGCAGGCGGTTGGCTGCCGCCGGCTGCTGTTGAATGGCGGCGGTGGTCGGCGGTGGACGTCGTGTGCTGGCCGAACGAGAGAGAAGAAAAGCGAAGGGGAGGGGGAACTCGTGGGGAAGAGAGTGAGAAAATTAGGGTGAGTGATTTTTAGTGTGGGCATTTTGGGTTTGCATTGGGTTTATACAGGTAACCCCTTGTGGGCTGTTGGAAATGTATTTGGACTTTTAAATTCAATGATTGGGTGCTTGAGTTGAGTTGGGCTACTCTAGCCCATTTTGAAATCTTTTTATACTACAACTCAAAAATAATTAAATTATTAAATAACTTTCAAAGAATGACTAAATAAAATATTTGATTATTTTAAAATATTAAATAATTCCTTTGACTTTAAAATAGTCAACACTAAAGAATTTCATTATTTAAATACTAAAATATATATAAATATACATTAAAATATATTTATAAAATTCATAAAATTGTGGGGGATTACAGTCTACCCTTCTTAAAAGAAGTTTCATCCCGAAACTTAGCACGAAAACCCTCACAGTCTCAAAATTTTGACTCCAACTTCCATTTGGAAATACTTGTGTCACAACGTGTGCACACTTTTACCAACTTTAAAACCACTTGTGTTACTCATGAACACATTTTTCTATGCGGAGAACCAATTTATTTTGCACCAACATGTGCAAATCGCCAAAATAAGAATGAAACTGCATAAAAATACCATAAAAAAGGCAAAAAGCGCGAAATCCTATCGCATTCTACCCCCCCTAAAGAAAACGAGTTACACCGTTGTAAATCACCTCAATGAATAGCTCAGGATATTTCTTCTTCATTTCATCTTCGGCTTCCCACGTTGCCTCTTCGAACTCATGGTTAGACCAAAGCACTTTCACAATATTCAGATCTTTATTGCGCGTAATACATATGCACCTTTCTATCCAAGACTTTCACAGGTCTTTCCTCATATATGAGGCTACTATCAATTTGAATTCTTTCGGGCTCCAAAACATGATTCTCATCAAGGATATATCTCTTAAGTTGAGAAATGTGAAACACATCATGCATCTTCTCGAATTCCATTGGCAAAGCCAACTTATAGGCTACCTTCCCAACTCTTTGCAAAATCTCATATGGGCCCACATACTTAGCACTAAATTTGCCTTTCTTACCAAATCTCATCATTCCTTTGGTCTGTGACACTTTCAAAAACACCTTATCACCAACTGCAAATTCATCTTCTCTTCGCTTCAAATCAGCATAACTTTTCTGCCTATCTTGAGCGGCTTGAATTCTAGGTTGAATCAACCTTACATTCTTAACGATTTCCTCAATAAATTCCATCCCCAACACTACTTTCTCACTAAAGTTATTCCATTAAATGGGACTTCCTTCCATACAATGCCTCAAACGGAGCCATCTTGATACTCACATGTTAACTATTGTTATAGGAGAATTCAATGAAATCCAAGTGATCTTCCCAACTTCCTTGGAAATCAATCGTGTACGCTCTCAACATATCTTCCATAGTCTGATTGGTCCTCTCAGTCTGACCAACGGTCGCGGGATGAAACGCAGTACTCATCTTCAACGACGTTCCAAGATTCAACTAGACCTTTTGCTAAAATTTCGAGAGGAATCTCGAATCACAATCTAAAGTGATGTCCATCGGGACTCCAGGCAGTCTCACCATGTGCTTGATATACGTCTAGGCAAGTTGCTTCTTCTTCCATGTTTCTTTGATCAGAAAGAACATGGCAGACTTTATCAGACGGTCCACTATAACCCAAATAGTATCGTTGCCATTTCTCGTCTGTGGTAAAGCAGTCACAAAGTCCATCGATATATAATCCTACCTTCATCCAGGAACCTCTAATGATTGAACCTTCGCCATTGGTCTCTTATGGTAGATCTTTACCTTATGACAGGTCAGACTCTTTGACAGGAACTCAACGACTTCACACTTCATATTCCGCCACCAATAAATCTCTTTGAGATCCTTGTACAACTTATCACCCTAGGGTGCACATAATATGGAGTATTATGCCCTTCTTCCATAAGCTTCTTCTTAAGCTCTTCATACTTTTGTGGTACAAACCACCTTCCTTTGAACCTCAAGCTTCCATCATCATGAACCTTAAAGTCAACTTTTTTGCCTTGCTTCATCTTTTCCTTAATCTAATCTAGGTGCTCATCTCTAACTTAACCCTCTTTGATCTCGTCGAAAACTGACAACCCTAATGATGAAGCACTCAATCTTGCCTCCATCTCCCCAAATTTTAGAATTTCTAGGCTAAACCTTTACATATCTCGGCACAAATCCTCAGGAACTACCAACGCATTCATGCTATGGCTCGACTTCCTACTCAAAGCATCGGCGACCACGTTCGCCTTCCTTTCATGATACTGGATATCTAGCTCATAGTCTTTAATCAATTCCAACCATCTTCATTGTCTCATATTGAGATCCTTCTGGGTGAAAATGTACTTCAAACTCTTATGTTCAGTAAAGATCTTGCAAGTCACGTCATATAGATAATGTCTCCAAATTTTCAAGGCAAACACAATAGCAGCTAACTTTAGGTCATGGGTAGGATAATAAGACTCAATACAATTTCAACCGACGCGACGCTTACACGATCAGCTTCTCATTCTGATGCAGAACACATCCCAAACCATTCTTCGAAGCATCACTATACACCTCGAATCCTTCATTTCCATCAGGTAGGGTTAAAACGGGTGCGGAGGTCAAACGCTCCTTCAAAGTCTGAAAAACTTCGTCACACTTCTCACTCGACACAAACTTTGACTCTTTCTTCATCAAATTAGTCATCGGCCTCGTTATCTTCGAGAAATCTCTCACAAATCTCCTATAATAGCTAGCTAATCCCAGAAAACTCCTAATATCTGACACATTCTTCGGTGTAGACCACTCACTAGCAGCTTGAATCTTCGCATGATCCACAGATATCCCTTATTTTGACACATAATGACCTAAAAATGCTACCTTCTCTAATCGGAACTCACACATAGAGAACTTTGCATACAACTGGTTCTTCCTAAGCGTCTCCAAGACTATCCTCAAATGATCATCATGCTCTTCCTAGCTCTTTGAATAGGTTAAGATATCATCAATGAACACTACAACAAACTGATCCAAAAACTCATGGAATATTATGTTCATCAAGTCCATGAATATAACCGGATCATTGGTCAATCCAAACGGCGTCACAGTAAACTCATAATGACCATAACGCGTCCTACACGCAATCTTAGGTATATCCTTATCTTCTACCTTCAATTGGTGATACCCCGAACGCAAATCAATCTTCGAAAACACACTTGCTCCATTCAACTGATAGAACAGGTCATCTATCCTTGGCAAAGGATACTTATTCTTAATGGTCACTGTAGACACATAATTGTGTCTCCCCCATTAAGGGCCCAATAATGAAACATACTGCGGTCTTAATTGGTCCGACCCAAAGGCAGAGCAGTCCGAAGAGCCATCCCAAAATTATTTCGAAAAGTTTTGAAGTCCTATTTTAAAGCCCACTTAATTATTCATGATAATTAATTGTATTTTGAGCCCAATCCTTTGACCTAGTGAAGCTAGTCTAGTATGCTTGCATAGTCTAGTCCAATCCACATCTGCATATGCATATAGTTAGGCCCATTTCGCCATCATAACCATAATCATACCCAATTCTAATCATTTCCCATTCCCGTTCCCATTTCCACTTTCATCCTCATTTCTCATTTCCATTTCCATTTCTCCATCCCTCATTTCCATTTCTCATTTCGAAAGGATCATTTCTTAAAATTTATGACGTCCATTCGATTTCTGTTCAGGACAAGTCGCGAGATTGTAACTTGGGAACGCCCGATAGAGAGGATACACGGTCAACCTACTCCCAGACTCGTCAAACGAGTTCTCACCTTTTCAGATGCGTCTTCCGAAACTTCTGAATCATCTGAATCATCATCCAAGATGGGAGACACTTCTGAGCAACTCAATGCACTCATGGCTCAGCTTCAACTGATGAACTCTCGTCTTGAGGGACAAGACAACGAGATCAAAGCACTGGGAGAAAAGCTGATAACTGAGGAAGAAGAGCATGATGACACTCCACCACCACCACCACCACCACCACCACTACCACCTCCTATCAAGACCGAGACAGAATTGAGGTTTGAAAAACTCGAGCAATTGATCCAGTCAATTCCTGCACTCGAGAGCCAAGCTCATGGCCATGACATCATTGATTCTGAACTGAGTGAAAAACTCCCTAAAAAGGTAGCATTGGGTGACCTCCCAAAATTCAAGGGGGTCGAAAACCCAGATGATCATTTGAGAGCTTTCTCCATATCCAGGCTCTCAAGGGCATGAGCAAGGACCTGTTTGCTTATGTCTTTCCATTGACCTTGGATGCACATCCATCCAAATGGTTCAGGTCACTGAATAAGACAAGCTGAATGACTGGGACTATATCAGAGAAGAGTTCCACAAATAATACATATACAATACTCAGCTTCCCATTAGCTTTGGTGAGTTGAAGTTAACTGAACAGAACTCCAACGAAGATTTCGTCACCTTCCTTAACAGATGGAGGGAAAAAGCTACACAAATGACTAACAGGCCATCTCAAGAGGATCAAGTCCAATTGGTGATCCATAACCTGCAGCCTAAGTATGGGGATCATATTAAATTCCAACCCGTAGAGTCTTTCACAAAGCTCTATAAGGTAGGCCCGCTGATTAAAGAAGAGGTACAAGCAAACAAGAATAAGGGCTCCAACAACAAAAACTCTTTTAAGAAGAGTAATAACAACCCTTGTAGGTCTAAAAGCAACGACATCAAAGCCTTAACTACTTAAAAGAGAGGTTATGAAGGGCCTCAAATAACATTCACTCCATTGGGCATGAATCTAGAAGAAGCCTTCACTAGGCTTCATGCAAAAGGAGCACTTTAGCCTCTTGGCCCTACTCCAGACCCTGCTCCTGAGAAATGATCCAGTAAATGGAATCCTAATGCCTACTGCAAGTACCATCAAGGAAAGGGGCATATGACATCACAGTGTTGGACTTTGAAGCATGCTCCACATGATATGGTTGAAGACGGTAGATTGCCAATTTCGCTTGTAGCAAAAGTAAGCAATAGCGACAACCCCTTGGGCAGTGCCTAAATAATGCAGGGGCATGGTCATTTAAGGCTAGTTTTCTAGGTTGAGTCAGAAAGTCCCTCCCCTTAGCTCCTTCATTTCCTTTTCTTGTCGAGTCTATATCATTTAGGGATTTTGTTTCTGATGTGACCAAGTTATATGCGATTATAGAGTGTTGAGAAGTCCATTTTACTAAGGTTTAAGGTTTATAAAGGAGAGTTTTACTCATCTATACCTTAGTGTGGAGAAGAGGGAGTTATGTTGAATTAGCGATATTAGAGGAGATTTAAGGGTATTTTGTGGTTATATGTGTTTATGATCATTTACAGGTGGATTTCCATCCCGTGTTTGCGATCCATTCAACATAAAGAGATCACAAAGTTCTTTGGAGTCTAGAGTTATATGGTGGAGGCATCCAAGTTCATCCTCTTTGTATGGAGAAGGTCGGATCCTGGGCAGTAGCGAGTGCCCGAGCTGGGCACTATACTCCCACGGCCCGCGCATTTCGAGCCACACAGGATCATGTCAGCGTCGCATGCCCGACTCGCGCGCAAGACATGCCCGAGTCGCGCATATCGAGTGAAGGCTGAAGCTTGGCAGCAAGACAGGCCCGAGCCGCGCACCAGCATCGCGCGAGCCGCGCACTTCGAGCGAGGAGTGTTGTTAGGTAGCAGCGAAGGCCCGAGTCACGCGCCATAGATGCCCGACTCGCGCACTTCGACGTGGCTACGACTCTTCGGCAGTTTTCAGCTTTCCTTAGGTTTTATTAATAAGAAAAACGTTTTGTTTGGAGATCTGAATTTCTGGACTGAATTAGAGAGGATAGAGAGAAGAACCCTAATCCCTATTTTTCTCCCTTTTTGAGTTTGGAATAATTGGTTTGAAGATTTGCTTGATGAATGCTATGTCGATTGTAGCTTAAATCTAGCCTTGAGAACGGTTAATCAAGCTTCGGTCTATTATTGTGAGGTTTCTCTTTGTTAACTTTTTCTTAATTATAATTGTGATTTCTTGATTTTAATCTATGATTGTGGTATGTATTGCTAGGAGTACTACTAGTTTATACATTCGATTTATCATTTGCTAGGATTTAGAATTGATGCCGATTCATCTGTTCTTCTTTCATGAGTAGCAATCTAGGGTTTGATTAATGAATCTGATTATTCTTGATTAATCACTAGAGAAATCACAAGTTCCAATTTGAATATGTTGTGCTAGCAATTTGTTAATTGGCTCATTGTTTCCTAGTTCGTTGATGTTAATCTCTGATTAGATTAGATTAATCTTTAGTTCAAGTTTTATGATCATCTGATTGTGATTGTTTAATGGTACTTTTGAGGGAAAGGAATTTGATTTCCAACTTTGAGTAATTAAGAGTAAAGTTACACATTTGAGAAACCAATGATCAATAGTATGAATCGAAGTGGCCATTAACCGAACTCAAGATTCTTCTCTTCTTGATTACATTACTTTTTGATTGTTCTTTAGTTCTTCATATTTAGTTATTCAATTCTTTAATCCCAAAACCCCCATTTGATCTATTATAAGCACGAGTTAGTCCCCAAGTCTCTGTGGATTCGACCCTATTTACCACTTACATTTATTTGTATTGGAAAGAAGGAAAATAAACTTTTATCTTTGGTAGCGCGTACGACCGCGTCCCACCAAATTTTGGCGCCGTTGCCGGGGACTTGGCAATTACTAAAACGTGTTTATTGTAGATTGTGTTTTGAAATTTCACTTTTTGATTAGTATATGGTTGGCACCCGTGCTACTAACCAAGATTGTGTGGATTACGATCCCGAGTTAGAATTGAACCTTTTCAGGTTGCGAAGGGAATTGAGAAGAAATTTTCAAGAACTTCCATTTGCATTGAATTTGGAAGAAGAAATGCCACCTAGGGTGGAGACTCGTACTCTGAGGGAGCTCACCGCTCCTAATCTTGATCAGCAACCATTATGTATCACTTTCCCAATACCGGAGGCAGGTACCACCTTCGAGCTCAAGTCAGGGCTCATTCATCTATTACCATCTTTTCATGGGCTCAGTGGTGAAGACCCTAACAAGTTCCTATCCATGTTGTGTGCTCAAGCATGAAACCGAGTAATGCCACGGAAGAACAAGTTAAGATGAGGGCATTTCCTTTTTCTCTGAAGGATACGACCAAAGATTGGCTATATTATCTTCCCCCGGGGTGTATCTCCAGTTGGTCTGAGATGAAGAAGCGGTTCCTTGATAAATATTTTCCCGCTTCAAAGTCATCCACACTCAAGAAAGAGATCAGCAACATAGAGCAACGATATGATGAACCATTGTATGAATATTGGGAGCGTTTTAAGAGGCTATGTGCAAGCTGTCCGTATCATGGATATAGTGAGGAAGATTTGATCTTATACTTCTACAATGGACTTTCTGATGATGATGTGCGGATGATTAATGCAGCTAGTGGTGGATCGATCATAAATAAGACTCCAGCGAACGCTAGAGCTTTGATAGAGGAGCTTTCTGAAGGCTCCAGACATTTTAGTAGGCGATCCACCCACAAGAAGGTGAATGTGAGTAGCTCAAGCACGCAAAATCCCAAACTTGAAGAACAGGTTCAAGCTCTTACCTCACTAGTTAGAGAGCTCATTGTTAAGGGACACACACAACAAGTTAAGGCGTGTGGGATATGTGCTTCAGATCACCCCACTGATTATTGCCCACAACTTCAAGAGGGATCAAGTGAGGAAGTCAACGCTCTTGGTTTTCAAGCCTCAGGGAATCAAAGGAGATATGATCCTTATTCCAACACATACAATCCTGGTTGGAGAGATAATCCGAGGTCGAGGTATGGTAATGAGCATGGTAACCAACAACCCAATCATCAACCGCAACAACAGTTTATGAGACCCCAAGCTACAGTTCAGGGTCATCATCAGGGTCAGAATTCGGATATGAGGCAAAGTTCTACAATGTCTACTGAAGATATGCTCAATGCCTTAACCAAGAATGTGACCACCATGCAAGGGAATATGGTACAGTTTCAAGAGGAAACCCGCTCTAGTATAAGGAATTTGGAAACACAGATGAGCCAGGTTTCGAGTGCAGTGAGCAGGCTAGAGGCTCGTGAATTGGGAAAATTACCCTCCCAAACAGAATTAAACCCAAAGAAGAATGTAAGTTCTATCATGATAAGGGGTGATACACAGCTGACACAGGGAGAAAGAGTGGTGACAAGAAACAAGGAAGTTATTTTACTTCCAAAGCATCGACCTCCCCCACCTTTTCCAGAAGCTTTGCGGGCCGATAGAAGGTGTGAACGCATCAAAGGTATATACGAGTCCATACGCGAATGTGAGGTAAGTTCTCCTATTTTAACCAAAGTAGAGAACACTAGTGAGCATGTTTCTGCTATTTCTCATAATACACTTCCTCCCAAATATGATGACCCAGGCATGTTTTCCATCCCTTGCACTATTAATGACATTGGTATTCCTAAAGCTATGTTAGACTTAGGTGCTTCAATTAATGTGATTCCATTTTCGCTATATAAGTCTTTAGCGCTTGGCCCTTTGCATGCAACAAATGTCATAGTGCAATTAGTTGACGGATCCCACTCTTATCCCAAGGGTAAGGTCGAGGATGTGTCAGTTCATGTTGGTAAACTTCAGTTTCCTACTGACTTTTATGTACTGGACATGGAGTCTGATTGTCATGTTTCTCCTGTTCTTTTAGGGAGACCGTTTTTGAAAACATCCAGTACAAAAATTGATGTTGGTGCGGGGTCATTAACTGTGGAATTTGGGGGACATATAGAAGCATTTGGTATTCATGAGTCTAAAAATTCCCTAGCGACTGAACATCCATCATGCTTTGTGGGTACTATTCAGTCCATAGAGTGTGATACTTATGATAACAGTGAAAGACATGAGTCATTAGAGGTAGTGAGGTTGCACAAACATGATAGACCACCTGATTTACTGCATAATTTTACACCGTTATCACTAACGCTAGCTGTGCAGGAAGTTGTCTCATCAAGCTTACAGGTACAAGTGTTGGAACAAGGAGTTGAACCATCCCCGGACTGATTGGGGGAGGTATAAGGTCGAGCTAACGACTTTAAACTAGCGCTACCCGGGAGGCAACCCGAGCCCCTTTTTCTTTTCTTCTTTCTTTTTCTTTTCTTTTTTTCTTCCTTTTCTTTTCCTTCTTACTCTTAAACCTCACCATTTTTATACTCCATCACAACAAATTATCCTTCACCCACCATTCCCCCTCTTGTTTCCCGAGCTATAATTTAAAACACTTTTAGTCAATCATAATCCAACTTAAGCCAAAATACATCAAAAGACCTTTGAGAGGTGTCCATTTGAGAGACGTTGGTGAAATTGGAGGGTCGAGATTGATGAAGGAGTGCATGAGCAATGCTTACGAGCAATGATGCGCATTTGCATACTGGATTTGGTTCTACTGTAAGGTGCAAATTTCCAAAATTTTATTCTCCTCATGAATTTAATTTTGGATTAGTCATTTACTTGGGTGTTATAGGGAGTCGGGTTGTGAGATGGTGTGTGTGTTTGTCATCAATGTGTTTTCTTATGTTGTTGGGGTGTGAAGTGTTTTAGGTTGGTATTGTTGAAGAAGTGAGAATTTTTTGTGAGAGTCGGCTTTTGAGTGTTCCCCTTTTCATTTCTTGTGTTTTTCTTGTACTTGCTCTCACATTGAGGACAATGTCTTGATTAAGTAGGGGGGAGGAATTACTCATTGTTTTATTTGATGTTTTCTCATTGAAAAAAAAAAATTTTTTTAAAAAAAAATACGAAAACCCGCAAGGGCGGGCGACTCAGGCAAAAATGGGGGCCCGGATAGGTTGAAAACCCGAAAGGGCAATCTATGCAAAAAAGTGGCTAGTTGGAGCGGGTGAGATGGTGAACTCATAAAAAAAAATGTGTGTGTGAAGCTAGGATGAAAACCCGAAAGGGCTCCTAGGCAAAATGAGAGATAAAAGCGAGAAAATTTGAAATCATTTGCCGGAGTTGGTGTCATAAGGAGGATTGGTGATATAAGGAGTGTCTCGGGTAGGTTTTTCATCTTGATGTTCAGAGTTAGAGGCGAATAGGTTAGAGCTCGCTCATCATTGGAGGAATAAGGAGTTTGGTGGTTGTGATTGTGTTTAGATGGTCCAAATTCGAGTCCTTTGAGATTTGTCAGGATTCGAATTTGCTTTTGTCATTTCATGACATGAGGATGGTTGTGGTGTTGTGCAGATTGGAATGGCTTTGAATCCTTTGAGATCTTTCGGGGTTCGAAGTCATGTGTTTTTATTATCTTGGTGTTGAGCATAGTATGAGAGTGCTATTTATATTATTTCAGGAGAGCTTTTAGTTCAAGTGTGGGGGTGATTCTTACCCTTAGGCTTGGCTTTATGCGAATCGGGGGAAATAGCAAACTTTTATCATACACTAGGATGGAGAGATAAGGGGAGTAGTGAAAGGTGAGCAATGGCTTGGAAGGGGTGCCTCATTGACCTTTATTTTGAGTTTACTCGAGGTCGAGTAAAGTTCAAGTGTGGGGGTATTTGATGTGACCAAGTTATATGCGATTATAGAGTGTTGAGAAGTCCATTTTACTAAGGTTTAAGGTTTAAAAAGGAGAGTTTTACTCATCTATACCTTAGTGTGGAGAAGAGGGAGTTATGTTGAATTAGCGATATTAGAGGAGATTTAAGGGTATTTTGTGGTTATATGTGTTTATGACCATTTACAGGTGGATTTCCATCCCGTGTTTGCGATCCATTCAACATAAAGAGATCACAAAGTTCTTTGGAGTCTAGAGTTATATGGTGGAGGCATCCAAGTTCATCCTCTTTGTGGCTCTACGGCATTGTTTGCCCACCAGGGGCGTTGAAGAGCCCACCTCGGGCGTGTATGGAGAAGGTCGGATCCTGGGCAGTAGTGAGTGCCCGAGCTGGGCACCACACTCCCACGGCCCGCGCATTTCGAGCCACACAGGATCATGTCAGCGTCGCATGCCCGACTCGCGCGCAAGACATGCCCGAGTCGCGCATATCGAGTGAAGGCTGAAGCTTGGCAGCAAGACAGGCCCGAGCCGCGCACCAGCATCGCGCGAGCCGCGCATTTCGAGCGAGGAGTGTTGTTAGGCAGCAGCGAAGGCCCGAGTCGCGCGCCATAGATGCTCGACTCGCGCACTTCGACGCGGCTACGACTCTTCGGCAGTTTTCAGCTTTCCTTAGGTTTTATTAATGAGAAAAACGTTTTGTTTGGCAAAATGCCAGGATGTCAGGTCGTTATATTTACTAAAAAATTTATGGTTTTTGAACTTTTGTCAGATAAATGTTATTATGTCATAGATCTGAACCATAAGAGTGAGATGAATTTATAAATAGAACTCGAAATAAACATTTATTGCTACAATTACTAATTAAGAGTAAAGTTACACATTTGAGAAACCAATGATCAATAGTATGAATCGAAGTGGCCATTAACCGAACTCAAGATTCTTCTCTTCTTGATTACATTACTTTTTGATTGTTCTTTAGTTCTTCATATTTAGTTATTCAATTCTTTTATCCCAAAACCCCCATTTGATCTATTATAAGCACGAGTTAGTCCCCAAGTCTCTGTGGATTCGACCCTGCTTACCACTTACATTTATTTGTATTGGAAAGAAGGAAAATAAACTTTTATCTTTGGTAGCGCGTACGACCGCGTCCCACCAGTTTCTAATAAGCCTTATTCTATTTATTTCTAATCAATAAAATAATTGCATTTTCATTTTCATTTTCATTGGCCTTCCATCATTTTATTTATGCTTCTAATTCAATGATGAAACTTAAATCACCTAATGAACTTGACTAATAATAATAAAAAGAGATATGAAATAAAAAAAATAAAGAAAAATGAAAAAAGGACATGCTTTAGATCAGGAGTTATTCCCCTCTCCCTTCCATTACCTTTCATAAGCCATCTCCATGCTAGCCAAAATAAAATCCCTTAAGCCATCATCGTTCATTATCCATAGCTAAATAAACCTTTCAAAATCAAAGCTCCGCAAATATAATTCAAGCCTTCCAACACCCTAAACCAAATACTTGTGTGCAAGCCTTACTACATAAAAAAAAAAAAATCAATGCCAGGCGAAAATAAAAAAAGGTGAAAATTTCAAAGTGCAAAAAAAAAAAGTAAAAGAAAATGCAAAAAAAAAAAAGCAAAAGCAAAAGAAAAAAGCTAGGGGGCTTGCACACAGGTTCTACCCCTCATTCAAATCCTTAAATCCATCAAAACATTATCCCATATAATCCAAAATCCCTCAAACCTATAGCCCATCCAATTAAAACTTCATCAAACCTAAAGCCTTTAACCTTTCAACCTCTCATCAATCCTAACTCCTTATTCAAGGAATGTCCAACCCCGCTAGGTTGAAAATCCGAAAGGGTGGCCTAGGCAAAAGTTAGGGCAAAAAAGAAAAAAAAAATAATAAAAATAAAATAAAAAAATCAGATCCAGAACTGCGAATGGTCTGATTCCACAAGGATACGTAGAAATCCTCATCTCGAGGTCCGACCGCTTAAATAAAATAAAATTAGTCAAGGTCTAGTGATTTGACTTTCTAGAATTCAGGAGCATGCTCTTTCTAGATCCTGACATAGACTCGAGTCTTAACCTAGCCTCGTCAAAGCCTTTTCCCACCTACATTTATATGATTCATAAATTTAAACCTTTTTATTTTTCAACCCAAGCTCTCCTTGTCTCTGAAGGACTCTCTGACAATTCCATGGTCTCTGGCGATACTTCACTTTGCCTAAATCACTTCCGAAAGAAGAATCCCTAATGAAAACTTTCAACGCTCAAGACAGATTAGCTAGATTTCAATCAAGGCTCAAGGTTCCTAATTTAAGGTAAGCTCACCCAAAGTGGGGGCTTCCTATATATGTGGTGGTTCCTCCAAATCAAACTCCCGAAGAGTTGTAATTTGCAGATCTCGTTTACGGACCCCGATTATTTACTAAAAACGATTTTCGAAAATCATTTTATCCATTTATGATCATTATATTTCTCTACATATCCAGATCTCCTAGACTTGCAAAACCCTGACCTTGCATTGCATTACTTACATCCTAGTCTTGCATAACCCTGACCTTGTATGACATGTCATCTTTCTTAGCTGTGCATAATATTAATCCTTGCATAGCGTCTCACACATCCTTAGAGAGTCTAAGTTTGCATTATTGCATCATTATGTGCTTTATGTGAGTTGTTTGCACCTATCTACTAACATCTTTCTCTGCAGGTAATCATTCTTAGTCCTGACACTGTATACTTTGACTTTCGATTTTCTGAAGCTCAGTCAAAGTGGGGGCTTCTGTAGACACATAATCGTGTCTCCCCATTTTAGGGTCCAATGATGAAACATACCGCGGTATTAATTGGTCCGACCCAAAGGCAGAGCAGTCCGAAGAACCATCCCAAAACTATTTCGAAAAGTGTGGAAGTGCTATTTTAAAGCCCACTTAATTATTCATGATAATTAATTGTATTTTGAGCCTAATCCTTTGAAAAGCCCAATTAATTGTTTAATAATAATTAATTATTTTATTTAAATAAATAATTATTTTCAAAGATAATTATCCCGTAAAATCAGATTTTCGTAGTTAAAAGATAAAAGAAAATCGTCAAAAACGCATTTTTATCAAAAAGTAATCAAAACGTGTCAAAGACAAGGCGGTACGTTGAGCGCATCAACGTGCGCCAAGCGCACCATTTGGCCACATACGTTGCCACATAAGCATGCGCCTAGAGCACAAGACTGCCACGTAGACTTATGTGTCATATAGAGTCCTGCGCCAAATGCACTGCTCTGTGCGAGACGTATCGTTTTCTTTGTTATCTTTTTCAAAGCACGTACCACGTGTAAGCTTCCTACTGGGCATGTCGCATCAGGCGCCAATCTGCGCCTGACACGTGGATTTGCGCGTGACATGTCAGCCTGCGCCTGGCGCAGCTGGCGCTTGAAGTGCTGTTCCGTTTTCCTATAAATACACCTAATTTCTTGTACAGATTTCAGATTGGATCACACAACAACTCGACTTTTACATTAGGAATACTTTACGAACCTCTCTATGAAATACATATTTTCTCTACAAAACACATACACATACATTCAAATCTTTCAAACATTCAAATTTTAAGGCTTCACGATTGCTCGTCCCGAAGGTTGTCAATCTCGGAGAGCCAAGCCACGGTATAATCCTAAGGGTCCTTAAATAAATTCTCTATTTGTATGTTGAAGTTACAAACTGTTTCTTTCTTGATGTAGATCTTTAATATAAAATCGTTCTACTGTATATTCTAATCCTTATTTCTCTTTATTTATTTTTATATATTATTATATGCTTGCCTGACTGTTCTATACATATTATATGATTGTTCTATGCATGACATTTATCACCCACATGTTATTATTGCTAAACAAGACCCAAAGAATTGTTCTAACTAATTCATATAATTTGCACAACCTGCTAGGTACCTTGTAATATTGATTGCATAATAACTTGTCGCTAAAAATTAGTCTTTTATATGTTTCTTGAACCAACCTAGATTAAAAAAATTTAGGGTGTATAAAATATTATATGATTATTCTTTGGCATAAAATTTGTTGTGAATCGATATTTAGTAGAGGCCATCAATGGGCAACATGGTTCCTGACTGTGTTGTACCCTCACCCCCGAACACAATCTTTGGTTCATTTTGACCATCTATGGAGTCAGGACGGGAAAATCAACATTGGATAAGTCCCTAAGATGTCCCTACAGTTTTCAATATCCAATTAGGTTTATGAGTCTTCCTTTAAAGACTTGTTGACGGCTTCGAAAAATAATTTCAATAAAACCTTAACAATGGGGTAGTCAAATAAAAAAATGCGCTCACACCGCGTAGGCGAAATAAAAACACGCTATAGTCACATTGTTCAACTCCCTATAATCAATGCATAATCTCATGCTTCTATCTTTCTTCATCACAAACAACACACGAGCTCCCCCAAGGTGATGCACTAGGCCTAATATAACCCTTGTTTAATAGCTCTTGCAACGGCGTCTTCAACTCGCTCATCTCAGGAGGTGTAATTCTATATGGTGCCTTAGAAATAGGAGCAGTACCAGGAATTAAGTTTATGGTGAACTCAACGGCTCTCTCACGCGGCATACCAGAAATCTCACTTGAAAACACATCCATAAACTCATTCACGATCGGTACATCCTTAATCTTCAATTCAACCTCTTTACTCACATCTTGCACACTACAGAAGAATAACTCACATCCCTTCTTCACCAACTTCTTCACTTGCATTGCAGAAATGACCCCAAAATTCTTTGGATTCCCAAAACGTCGGCATGAAGTTAACTTCCCCAAAGGATTTCTCAGCACCAGATTCTGAGCTTCACAATGTATCTTAGCCTTATAGAAACCTAACTAATTCCTCCCCAGAATAACATCTAGGTCACCTAGATTGAACTCTATCAGATTAGAAGGAAAAGCACAGTCTCCTATCTTCAGAGGTAAGTCTCTATACAACTTAGTACACCTTATAACTTCTCCAGTAGGTATACTTATAGGCAAGTCAATTACTTCAAAGTCTACCAACCCAAACTCTCAATAACGGACGACGAAATAAACGAATAGGTTGCCTAGAATCAAATAACGCTTTAACGAGAACGGAGTTCATAGAAAAAGTTCCAAAAACTACATCGGCAGATTTCTCAGCTTCATTGCGACTCATCACGAACAGCTCAGCCGGAGCTTTACTCTGGATGTTGTTGTTGTTCTCCTTAGCAGGCTTACTGTAGCTTCCTTGATTGTTCTGCGACCCCATAGGCTTCGACCCTTGGTTGTTCGCTTGGCTGAATCCAGACCTTGCCTGACTACCACTCCCATTATGCCCCTTCTTTTGGCAGTATTGACAGGTCACTAGATCCCCTTTACAGTCTCTACCAGGGTGGTTCTTGTTACATCCTTGCAATTATAACTCCTCTCAGACTTGCCCTTACCATTAAAGCCTTGGCCGTTCCTTCTTTGGAAATTCCCATTTCTATTCTTATTAAAGTTCCCCTAATTTCCACCAGAATTTAAATCTTCTCTTTTCTCGCCTACTACAGCATTCTTCTTATCACGCCTTAACTGAAGACCATAAATATGGGCGGCTCTCTCATAAACAACATCTAAGGTCATAAAGGTCTCACCACCTAACCCCAATTGGATTTCCTCAGACAAAGCTTGCTCAAATCTCTTAGACTTTAGCTCCTCATTAGCTACAACTTCAGGTGCAAATATAGACAATGCTATGAACTTGCTATAATACTCAGAAATGGTCATACTCCCCATCCTAAGGTTTATGAGCTGTTGAGCCTTTCGCGTTCTCATAAATGCAGGGTAAAATTTTCCTCTTAAAGCAGCAATAAAGGAATCCCAATTAAACCCTTCCACAACACTAAGTCTATATCCATTTTCTTTCCACCACAAGTTAGCCTTATCTTTCAGATACAACACTGCCTGACCTACTTTCATATCCTCAGGATAATTCACAGCCCCAAAAATCTTATCGAACTCCCTAATCCAGCTCTCTAAGAATGTTGGGTCAACTTGCCCCTTAAAGTATGGCGGTTTAACCTTAGCTAACCTCTCAAACATATCCCCTGTAGGATCAGGATGATCTGTCCTTTCTTGAGTCAATTTCTCCGTCAATAGGCGAATAGCAGAGGCTAAGGCGTTATCGTTGTTTGCCATTCTATTTTGCGACCTGAAATTTAACTTAAATCTACTTTAGGTTTCGATTCACAACTTACTTGCCATTCTCTACGAAGGCCTCAATTGATTTGACCATACAAGGTCGCATCAAAATACAATTCTCATGGAATTACAATAACACTAAGTTCTCACACTTTGAACCATAACAATAACATATTCACGCATGAATAAATATTCACATTAATAATCACATAAGGATCAAATAAAATTAATCATAATAATAAAATAAAATAGTCCCCATTCGCGTACTAAATAAATTCTTACTCAACTGGAATAACTAAATAATGACTTTTATTCCTCAAAACGATGATAATAATGTTTTTTCAATCCACAATAACCATAGTTATTCCTCAATGAAGTAAATATACTAAAGAAAAGAAGTTAAACAATTGTAGCTTAGCTACTTATTCAACACTACTTAACTTAGAACATAAATAAATACTCTATGGAGTTACACTATCCTTCCTATCCTTACTTTCCTTCTACTTCTCTGGAGCGAACACCTCATCATCAAAGTCTTCAATGTCCTCACTGTAATAGTAATAATTAACTTGAATTCATAGCTCTAGTAGATCTTCGAACCCTTTTTGGTTGAGGTACATCCTCGTCCGACTCTGAATCACTATCACCAACCAGATCAGTCCTTATAATAGCGTTGTAGAAGTCCTTTCGGGTCTGTCCTCTCGCATGATCGAACTCTTGAATGACCTCATCATTGCTATCATGGATGCCTACTTTCAACACACAATGCATAACAACATCTAGGCTAGTGTAGCTCTCACTATCAGACTCCATATCGGACTCATCATCACTAAGCACAATATGGTTGGAGTAGCTTCCTACTCGGGCAGCTTGACTATCAGACATGACTAGTGGTCCTATAACATATTAATACGACATTTATAAGTACATATTACCCTCACTTAACGTGTATTCCCAACAATAATAATAAGGAAGAATAAACAGATAATTCAAAGCTAGGAATAACATTAGATAGTTAAGCAGGTAAGAAAAACATAAACATGTTGAACTAAATATTTAAATGCATACATATAATATTTCTATCTTATATGCCCTTCCTATTCTACCCATCTCTCACCAAATTAATAAAGTAACAAAAATAAACTAGAAGTACTAAAATAAACAACTCATAAGTATAATTTTTTGAAAAAAATGAAATAAAAAAAAATTCGGACTCTAAAGAAAACTTCAAACCAACAAAAAAAATTTCAAACCTAAAAAAATATTTTCGAATCCTTTTTGAGATTGAAACATGTTTCGAATTTACAAAATGATTTAAGCACAACAAATAAGTAGGAGCTCGTTTTCTATGAAATCCATTTTAAGTAACTAGGCGCCTAAAAAAATATAAGATTGGCACGAAAGACCAATAAAACCTAAGCTCTAATACCACTTTGTAACCCCCCGACAATTCTCTATTTTCCAAATACCCTTTTTAATATAAAACTTAGAGAATTACTCCCTCCGTCCCAAAATACTCTTGACACTTATCAAGGCACGTAGTTTTAGATGATAAGTTGTTGTTTGATTATCAATTGTTATTTTATTGAAAAGCAGATTTGATAGGAGTTAGTAGTTAGTATCAGTAGTATTATTTTATATTAAGGAGAGAGAATGTGGGTCATGGTTAGAGTTGGTAGGTAATAGGAGTAGTGTTATTTTATTTGGAGGAGAGAGAGTGTGGGCCAACGATTAAAAGGTAGAAGGATTAAAATAATAATGGGTCATATCCAAAAATAGAAGTGTAAAGAGTATTCTGGGACAGATGAAAAAGGAAAGTGTAAAGAGTATTCTGGGACGGAGGGAGTATAAAAGCATTATTGCCCGTGTGATAACGTATCGGCTTATTCAGAATTTAGCAGCGGAAATAAATAAATAACTTTGAAAACTTACTAACTTAGTCAGCCATAAGTCAACTCCAAAAACCAAACCAAAGTCAACTATAACTGAAACAAAAATATAAAGTATTAAAGCTGAACACAAGCTCGCCACGAAACCCGAACCCATGATGCATCATCTTCAGACCTGAAATGGTCGATGCTCTATTGATCCTGAGAGACTGCTCACCAAATGGGTCATCACAGGATCAATAAGGCACAACCATGATCGACATACACAAAAGCACGTAATTAGCAAAGCTGAGTACTACATATTACATATAATATAAGTTCTAACATGATACTAATAAACATTAACTCAATGATAAATAATAACATAAATAAATCACATATTGACTATCCTGAACTAGACTCTAAAATCAATAGATCAATTATAATTAGATTGAATAGGCAATGGAAAGAGTTGTCCAAACCAAACCAATCTTCAATTTAGAAGACGAAGTACGGACGCGACTCTGTACTCCCATGACCAATGATATCGAGGTACTAATATAAATAAAATAGAACATGGTGATCAATCCAGTCCCAAGAAAAGTCATGGGCTACCACCATGTACTCCAACTCATACTAGTCCAACACTTCAGACATGCACAAGTCTAAAGCTTATTGCTATATAAGTTATTAATAAATTATTTACTTGTTGTGACTCACAAAGTAAGGGAACCAACATAAATTTCATGAATACACAAAGCTTCCATTTTTATCTTAGGATTAGATAAGGTGATCACCAACTCAAATAATCCAAGAATGATTCCAATACTTAGTTCGATAACCAACCAATATTTATTTGTTGATCTAAGTCAACAATCAACCAACCTTTCCATAGATGAATATCCAACTTACCAAATAAGGCCCACGGTCCTCATAAAGTAAATATAATACTTCCTCCGTTTCTTTTTAGTTGCAACACTTTTTTTTTCACAAACTCCAATGCAAAATTTGGGTAGGAGAAATGTAGAGAGGAAGAAAGGAGAGGGCCCATGTGATTGGAGAGAGATAGAGAGAAAGGAAAAGCAAAAGTAGAAAGTGTTGCAACTAATTAGAAATTTCCCTTTTAGGAAAGTGTTGCAACTAAAAACAACGAAGGAAGTAAATAATCCAAAGGGAACAACATGATCCAATTCATTATCCAATAAACAACATAAATATTAATTCCCTCATGTGAATAAATAAAATAAAGTTCTCAACCCCACATGTTTGCATCAATCATCCATACAAACATATTATAACCAACATAGGCAACATGCTTCACACAACGGCATAAAACATGCAATTCCACTTGAATATAAACCATATTTGAACTATAATAAGTTCCCTATACATGGTACTACATCAATCCTACTCTTAGGACATGATACTAGTCTACTAACACATAGGTATGTACGTACCTTGTGTAGACAAAATGAGAAGCCGCTTTCACAACCTTAGAAGTCGCCTAAAGAATATTCTCCGCCTACCAAATACGATCATAACCAAGAATCAATACTCTAATAAATTTCCAGCAACTTTAAAATATTCTAAACCCTCTTCAAAAGTGTTTAAAATCCTTTTTAATCATTAAAACTCCAACTATTAATGTCTCCTAGTATAGTACTACCATACTAGTCATTAAAAACCCTCAAAAACCATACTTTGATATTTAAAACTCCACCATAAGCATACTAATAAAAATTCCAGCTACTTATAATATGTTTAAAACCCTTTAAAACATACTTTAACATAATCATAAACATTAGAGTACTCAATTTTCATAAACTATAATATAGTAATACAATTTCCAACTCCTAAAACCCGAAAAATCCATGCTTTGATGCTTAAAACCCTAACTTTAACATAATTAATAAATCTGAAATTTAATTACTTTATTATACAAATCATATAATCTGAAATTTATATTTAAATCATCAAAATTACAAACTTTAATCATGGAAACAATAAATCAATCCTTAAAACATAAACTTAACATTAAATAATATAGAGGAGGAAGAAATAAACCAAGAAGAAGAGAGGAAGGAGGAAAGGACGCCGAGAGGGGGAGGCGACTGGCTGCCGCCGACTGCTGCTGAACGGTGGCGATGGGCGGCGAGTGCTGACCGAACAAGAGAGAAGAAAACTAAAGGGTAGGGGGAACCCGTGGGGAAGAGATAGAGAAAGAAAAGAGGGAGAAAATTAGGGTGAGTGATTTTTAGTGTGGGAATTTTGGGTTTGCATTGTGTTTATAGGTAACACCTTGTAGGCTTAGGGAAATGTGTGTGACTTTTAAAATCAATGATTGGGCGCTTGAGTTGAGCTGAGCTCCTCTAACACATTTTAGAATCTTTTTTATACTACAACTCAAAAATAATTAAACTATTAAATTAATTTTTAAACTATGACTAAATAAAACATTGATTATTTTATAACATTAAATAATCCCTTTGACTTTAAAATAGTCAACATTTAAGAATTTAATTATTAAAATACTAAAATATATATAAATATACATTAAAATATGTTAAAGAAATTCATAAAATTGTGGAGGATTACAACATATGTCTGTTCCTGAAGCTTTTACTCGTTTTGCGAGTTCCGGCGTAAAAGAGTGATTCTGGATTGCAGAGCATCTAGAATCATTCTCCGTCCCAACACGCATACTTTGACTTTATGTTTTACAAACCTCAGTCAAAGTGGGGGCTTCTGTAGACACATAATCGTATCTCCCCATTTAAGGACACGATGAAACATATCGCGGTTTTAGTTGGCCTGATCCGATGAAAGAGCAATCAAAAGAGACAACCAAAAATTAATTTAAACTGTATTTCAAAGTCGTATTTTAAATCCCAATTAATTATTCATGATAATTTATTTATTTTGAGCTCACAAAAATATTTTGAGTCCATTTAAAATATTTTCAGCCCAAAAGCCCAATTGTTTGATTTATTATTTTGAATAAATATTTTCATAAATAAATTAGAATCAGATTTTTAATCCGTAATATTAAATTTCTAGATTTCAAGGGATAAAAGAAAAATCTTAAAAACGCGTTTAGAAAAAAAGCCTTGCAACACGTGCTGGACACAGCTGGTGCATTTGGCGCGCCACGTGCGCTCAGCGCATTGGCCTAGCCACATCAGACGCACCAATTTGCGCCTGACACGTGGCTCTATGCGTCACATAGACTCGTGCGCCTGGCGCACTCCTCTATGCGACGCACAGGCTGGAAATTTTTATCTTTTTCTAAAACGCGTGTCGCGTGGGAGTAGTTGATTGGTCATGGTGCGTCCGGCGCACTGCGCCTGACGCGTGTAATTGTGCGTCACACAAAGACGTGCGCCAGGCGCACTCTCTGCCTGACGCGCGGGTTTTAATTTCTTATAAATAGGCTTCGATTTTCTGAATTAAACACACGATTTTTCCATATAATTTTCATACACTTTAATACTTCGAAGACACTCGTGCTCCTAATTTACGAAATCTCACATGCTTCCAATACTAAACAAATACAATAAACACAATCAAACACACACATAAGATTGCTCCTCCTGAAGGTCGTTACGCTCTCAAACCTAAGCCGCATAGGTATAATCATGAGGGTTCTTGAATAATTCCTTTTTATTTTATTTCTTGAAGTTACTAACGATTTTTTGTCATGATATAGATGATTAATAAGTAAACGTTTTTATTGTACATTTTAACCCCTTTTCTCTCATTTTGTATCTATAATATCCATGTTATTATGATTGTTCTATACATGATTTTTAACAACCACATGTTATTACTGCTAATTAAGACCTAAGAAAGTGTTCTAATTAAATCAGATAATTTGGACAACCTGCTAGGTAAATTGTAAATTGATTGTTTAATAACTTGTTACTAAAGAAGTAGTCTTTTATGTGTTTCTTGAACCAACCTTGCAACACCCCGACAATTCTCTATTTTATAAAATACCTTTTTCCCACAAAACATAGAGAATTACCAAAGTATTATCTCCCGTGTGATAACGTATCGGCATATTCAGAATTTTGCAGCGGAAAATAAATAAATAACTTTGAAAACATATTTAAACTTAGTCAACCACAAAGTCAACTCTAAAATATATCAAAGTCAAACCCACATAAAAGTCAAAATATTCAAACCATAACTAAACCAAAATTATGAAAGTATTAAAGAAACTAAAACACAAGCTCTCCAAACGATTTCCCGAACCCAATGATGCATCATCTTCAGACCTAAAATGGTCTATGCTTTATTGATCCTGAAAGACTGCTCACCAAATGGCTCATCTCAGGATCAATAAGGCACAACCATGATCGACACACAGAAAAGCACGTAATCAGCAAAGCTGGGTACTACATAGTAAATAAAACATAAAACTTAGCATGATACTAATAAACATTAAATCAGAGAAAATAATAATATAACGAAATAACAGTCTCACTATACTGAACTTAACTCCACAACCAATAGATTAATTATAATTAAATTGAATAGTCAATGGATAGAGTTGTCCAAACCAAACATTGTCTTCAATATAGAAGACGAAGTACGGGAGCGACTCCGTACTCCTGTGACCAACGATATCGAGGTACTAATTAAATAAAATAGGACACGGTAATCAATTTGGTCCCAAGAAAAGCCATGGGCTACCACCATGTACTCCAACTCATACTAGTCCAACACTTCATACGTGCACAAGTCTAAACCTTATTGCTATTCACTTTCCACTTTAAGTATTAATAAATTATTTGAGTGTTGAGACTCACAACAATATGGCAACCAACATAAATATCCTACATAAACAAAATTCCAATTTGTATCTTAGGATTAAATCATACAACTCAATTAATCCCATTCATTATTTACTGACAATAATAACCATCCAACCTTTATTTGTTCACTTAAATCAACAATCAACCAACCTGTCAATAGGTGAATATCCAATTTTACTAAGCAAGGTCCTTATAAAGTAAATAATATAATAAAATCTTAGGGAACAATACATTTCATGATCCAATAACAATATATTTATTAATCCATCATGTGAAATAATAAAATAAACGTTCCCAACCCACGTGCTTGCATCAATCATCCATACAAACATATAATACTTCATCATAGGTGTTTTGTCCACTTGTCCAACAAGTAAGCTGTAGGCTTAGCTTCCTTGTCGAGCAAGTAAAGTAGTATCTTGAGTGTTCTTCAGATGGAGACTTGTGCAACAATGCCTGAATTATAGCTTAATCCTTAGCCTTGGCTTCGCTCCCGAACCTGCACAAAGGGACCCACCCTGGAGGTTTGGGTGGTGGTTCCCCCTCCGATGCTTAAGTCAGTTATCAGGAGTTGTAAGAGAAAGTAGAGATAGAAAGAGAAAGTGAGAGAGAATTTATCAGAGTAACTTTACACTGTTTGCATTGAATGTGTTTTCTCCCGATTTCGGGGGGTATTTATAGTGATAGCAAGTTGACACTAACCTTAAAAACGACCTACAATAGTGGCCTCCGATTGGGCGAGGAATCGAGATCATGACACGTGGCGAGACCATGACTGGGGGATGTCTATTAACCACTCCCCTTCAGCCATTTAACACTGCTGGGCTCTGACTATTGGGCCAGAAATTCAATCCTTTTACCCAACTGAGTATAGCCCAGAGATTAAGCCTTATTTTTATTTTAAATAGGATGACACGTGTACGGCTCTGATGAGCCCATGTGTCGCTAAGGGAGCCGTAGATATTAGGCTACATCATTTGCCCCTAAAAGGGTTTTCACTGTTGGCCCATCTGACGGTTAAAGCCCTTTTACCCTAGGTAGCTTTTTGCTGGCCCGTCTGACGGTTACGGCCCGTTATACAGAAGGTAGTATATTCAAAATGAAGGAAATGACGCGCCCTTTCTTGTGCTATACCGGTCATATTAGGCCAGTGGGACTCCCTTTTCGGTCATTCTTGACCGGCCGCGAGAGTTTCTTATTCCTCTATAAATATCCTTGGTGTGAAAACATTCAATCATTTAACACCTCGAACAAATTTTTCTAGAGAGAGAGGCTCTGCAATTTTCTAGAGAGAGAGAGATCGTCCGGCTTCGGCATCCTTCACCGAATTTCCCCGGACGTTCTTAGCGGTATCGTTTCTTTGATCCTTTTATTCTTCTTTATTCTTTATTTTTTCTTAGAAAATCAATAAAATGGAATCATCTTCGTCAAATAATCCTAGCCGACCAAGAGCTTGCCTTGACCCTAGAACCGATACTTCTTCTTCGGCACATTCTAGAGTTGGGCCTCTTACGGCCGAGTACATATTTTTTCATAGTTTTGGCCGAGAAAGTCGACGACCCGGTCTTTACCTGTGCGGGGGTAATCGGCGCGCGTCAAGCAAACGGCCCGTCTAAGACGAAAAGCAATAATTCCATCAAACAGCTCGGATATGGAGGAATCGGCGGGCGAGTGCCGAGATGAGGCAAGAGAGGTCCAAAGTGCTCGGTCTTTGGACGAGGCCTCCCGTTTGACCATGAGACAGAGACTTCGAAATAAAAACCGAGACCCGGTACTTCGGCGGGACGCCGATACGGAGGAGATCGGCGAAAGGTAATAATGGTAGCGATCCCGAGGCTGCCGAAGAATCGAGACGAGGCCTCTACCACCTCGTCGGAGATTAGAAAACGTTTAGGTCCCCTTTCGACCCTGGCTTCATTTTAGTTAACCGTAAGTGGTTAGAGAAACTAGGACCAGACCCTAATTTCTTGTCGTCTTTCATGCCCATGCCGGGCTTCTCCTTTGTCATTCCTAATAACGACGCAACGATCCTGAGTGCTCCCAAGAGCCATTTCGCCTTCTATAAACTGGCCTTAGATGCTTGGATTGAGGTTTCCTCTTCACGACTTCGTAGAATAAGTGCTGCAAGCACTACCACATCGGCCATAACCAGCTGGCACTAAACGCTTGGCACAACATCCTGACGTTTATTGCCGTCTGCGAGCTACGCGGCCTAGCCCTTTCCCTTCAAGCCTTTACCCATATCCATTATGCGTCCAAGGTACCTCGGGCTATGGACGGAGCATGGCTCAGCATCAGCAACCGTCCGGGCTTCATGACGGCTTGGGGAAATCGTCAAAGATGCACGATTGGAAAGCCGATTTCATCTTTTTTACGGGCGTCCAACGACTATGTCACAGAGAGCTACAGATATTATAATAGATTTGTCACAAATACCGGACGGAAGCGGTCTTGGCTGGAGCTGGAGGACGAATTTGACGAGGAGGTGGTGGAGTACTTCAGAGTGAAGGAGTACTCCAGACCCGGCCAGCGATCTTTTAAGGGACCGTCTAACTGGATACCCTTTAAGGAAATGTTTTACCAAGACGACTTCTCATAGGATTAAGGAATTAACACACATTTTTTTTTTTTTTTTTTTTTTTCGGACTCGGCCAGACAACGCCTCAAACCATCTTGGACGGGGGAAATCAGCATGTCCCAATTTACAGATAATCTGTGGAAGGAGTATGCAAAGAGCAGCGCCGAAAAAAGGGCGGAAACATTGGTATCCAATTTTTTTTTTTTTTTTTTTTTTTTTTTTTTTTTTGAGACCATATGAGCTCGTCCGGAATTGGCATCCAACTCTTGGACGTGGGTCACCCCAGGAAGGAGAGCGTCCAGACTTGGACGGTCACCTCCTTGGGCCCACGCTCGTCCGAGAATTGGTGTCCAATTCTTGGACGAGAGTTACCCAAAGAAGGAGAGCGTCTAGACTTGGACGGTCACCTCTTTGGGACCATGCTCGTCCAAGAATTGGTATCCAATTTTTGGACGAGGGTTACCCGAAGAAGGAGAACGTCCAGACTTGGACGGTCACCTTCTTGGTGTCTTGCTCGTCCAAGAATTGGTGTCCAATTCTTTGACGAGAGTCACCCAAAGAAGGAGGACGTCCAGACTTGGACGGTCACCTTCTTGGGGTCATGCTCGTCTAGGAGACAGTGTCCAATTTTTGGACGAGAGTCACCCAAAGAAGGAGGACGTCCAGACTTGGACGTTCACCTTCTTGGGGCCATGCTCGTCCAACAAATAGTGTCCAATTTTTGGACGAGAGTCACCCCAAAGAAGGAGGACGTCCAGACTTGGACGTTCACCTTCTTGGGGCCATGCTCTTCCAAGAGTTTTGCACCAAATCTTGAACGAAGGTCAGCCAAGGAAAGAGATCGTCCAGACTTGGACGGTCACCTCTTAGGGACCGTTCTCGTCTGGATTTTTGCATCCAATTTTGGGGCGAGGGTCAGCCATAGAAGAACGTCCATACTTGGACGATCACCTTCTTGGGGCCATACTCATCTGGATTTTTGCAATAGTAGCTATTTTTTATTTATGACGATCAATCTGATGCCTTTTCTTTTTGCAGAAAAATGCTCCTACAAACAAACTTCCACCTGGGAAGTCGTCTTCGTCCAAGAAGAGGCCCACTACAGCCGCTGACCAGCCTTCAGCGAAGAAGCCTAAGGGCTTTACAAGGAAGAGGGCGGAGAAGGCGGCTTCTGCTGCCGAGAGTGGGGAGAAGAGAATGCCTCCCCCACAAGCCAAGGCTCTTAAGAGGGAGCCTTCGACTGCCGGATCGGCCGAGGAGGAAAGGGATGCACACGCAGCTGTGCCGCTCTGCGTTTTGCCGGCTGATTCTGCCGAGGTCAACCCAGGGTCTGCCTTGGCTTTGGTTGCGCCGGGATCTGATGCTGCTGCCGAGAGCTATCCAGGGTTCAGCGGCTCGGTGGCAAAGCTGGTGACACAGATGCCTCTAGCTGTTAGGACGTCATCAATTTCGTCTGGTGAGTCGTATTACCCCAACATAGTTAGGACGATGCGGGTCGGTGGACGGTCCATGAGTCCGTCCAATAGACAAGCCATCGTCTTCCCTATCAAGATAACCGACTCTCCCCTCTCTTTCGAGATAAGGGCAAAGGCCCCCGCTATTCCCCCAACTCCTCCCACCGCCGACTCGGACGAGGAGTCCTCTCCCCGCCTTCGCCAAAATGTCAAGGCTGGAGAAAGAGCGGCTGAAGCAGGAGCTCTTCAAATGCTTCCCGGAATCCTACATCAAGGGATTGAGGGGAGCCTCCGCCGGGCATGTGGGATACATGTCTCAGCTTGCTGCCGAGGTATTGCTTTATGACTGCCTTGTTTTATACTTGTACAAATTTTTACTTTGCAAATCGTCTAATATCTTGACTTGTTCTCCTTGCCCCAGCTTCTGGCTCGCATCATGCTAACTGAAGATTGGGCGAGGGAGCTTAGAAAGGAAAATAAACACCTCGTCCACCAAGCTACCACGGCAGGGGACAAAGCCATTCACGACATCGAGATGGCTAACACCCTTCATCGTCAGTCGCTGGAGGCCTTGGAGAAGAGATCGGCACTCCTGGAGTCTGAGAACAAGAATCACCTTGTTAAAATCAACCGGCTATATTCCGAGCGGGATCGTCTAAGGATGATCATAGACGCTCTCTCTGGCCGAGTGAAAGGCGAAAGGGATGTCGCTCTTATTCTGCGCGCCGAGCTAAGAAGAGAGAACATGCACCTAAGGGCAAAGACTGCCCGTCTGGAAAGGGAGGCGGCCAAGTCCTTCAACGATGCCAAAGAAGGGTTGAAACAAGTCGTCAATACGACCAAGGACTGGGCCGTCAAAGCCTTTGGGATCTTGGGCGAGGAAGGCGAGGTCCCCAGCTTCGTTCGTCGTCTGGAGTATCAAGAGAGCGTTATCGGGCTATGGTATGCGCCGAGGAACCTCCGGAGTTTGAAGAGTCAGACGACGAGGCTGCTGCTGAGGTGGAGACCCCTAAAGACGACCAAGAAACCCGTTCTGAAGACGAAGCCTAAGCTTAGGTTTATTTTCATGTTTCTTAGCTTGCTCGCTGCTGTATCTTTAACTCTTCAGCTCCTACTTTGTAATTCTTTACAAATTATATATGAAAGAGTATTTTTGCCAATTTCCTGCCTTTTATCTTTCTGAATTCTAATTTTGACCAAGTATAATATCACCTTCGTCCTGAACAATCGGACGATCTGTTTTTCCTGGAGTACAAAATTACATGCAGTAAAAATGTGACTCGTCCTGATATTATTGGACGGTCTAGGATTGAACGATTACCAATTTTGGACGGGGGTCACCCAATGAAGGAGGGCGTCCATACTTGGACTGTCACCTTCTTGGGGCCATCTTCGTCTAGAATTGGCCTCCAATTTTAGGACGAGGGTCACCCAAAGAAGGAGGACGTCCATACTTGGACGGTCACCTTCTTGGGGCCACCTTCGTCTGGAATTGGCCTCCACTTTTTGGACGAGGGTCACCCAATGAAGGAGGACGTCCATACTTGGACGGTCACCTTCTTGGGGCCATCTTCGTCTGGAATTGGCCTCCAATTTTAGGACGAGGGTCACCCAATGAAGGAGGGCGTCCATACTTGGACGGTCACCTTCTTGGGGCCATCTTCGTCTGGAATTGGCCTCCAATTTTAGGACGAGGGTCACCCAAAGAAGGAGGACGTCCATACTTGGACGGTCACCTTCTTGGTGCCACCTTCGTCTGGAATTGGCCTCCAATTTTAGGACGAGGATCACCCAAAGAAGGAGGACGTCCATACTTGGACGGTCACCTTCTTGGGGCCTCCTTCGTCTGGAATTGGCCTCCAACTTTTGGACGAGGGTCACCCAATGAAGGAGGACGTCCATACTTGGACGGTCACCTTCTTGGGGCCATCTTCGTCTGGAATTGGCCTCCAATTTTAGGACGAGGGTCACCCAACGAAGGATAGCGTCCATACTTAGACGATCACCTTCCTGGGGCCACCTTCGTCTGGGGCCATCCTGGTTTTTGGACGACCTACTCTCCTTAGCTCGTCCTATAGGCTTCTATTATCCCCCCGCTCTTGGGCTTAGCTCAATCGTATATTGAAGTGGAGCTAAAGTCCAAGAGGGAGAGCGGCTTGACCTTGGGCGAGCCTGCTGCCGAGTTGATGGGCGGCGTGAGGTACATGTTCATAATGTTTTAGCCGGCTTCCTTGAGGGAGCAACACTCGTCATTAAGTAGCGATCCCTTACTAGGGTCTGGACTACCTAGCTGTCCGTATTTTTGAAAGTAAGCATCCTTTACTAAGGGATTATTTCAGGCCAGCTTTCTCTCAGAGACTTTGACGTTACTCTTACTAGATATTTTGTCAATTTGACGGCCATATATGCATTATATTTTTGGCCGGTCTCTTTGAGGGAGTGATGTTCGGCGTAAATGCGAGCAATTCGACGTTCTGCTATTGTTTGTATTTTTGTCCAAGTTATTGTCACTTTTAAACGAGTAAGCGATTTAATGCCCCAAAGTGAAGTAGCTTGGTGAAAATATACAAAAAGATAAGATAGTAGGAATTGTATTATATGGATTTTGCTTGGCTGAAGGCCAAGATGCATGTATACAATTCTTTCCTTACTAATATGTGCCGTGGCACTTTGGAGTAACTACAAATTACCCTACTTATATCTGACGAAGATCAAAGCTAGACGTGGTACTTCTTTAAGTTGTCTGAATTCCGGTGTTCGAATAGGTCGTCCATCTAGACTTTGCGGACGAAAATTCCCCTTTGTGTATTTCTGGACAATCGAGATAAGGTCCTTCCCAATTTGGTGTTAGTTTTCCCAACTCTTTAGCTCGTCCAACTGCTTCCATTTTTCTCGAACAAGATCCCCCACCTTTAGCGATCGTCTAACAACTCTTTTGTTAAACTCCCGAGCCATACGTAGTTTGTACAATTGCATTCTTAGCAAGGCATTGCCCACGACTTACGGGACTTGGTCCAAAGCCGTACGCAATGCGGCCCGGTTGGCTTCCTCTGTGTATAACATGACTCGTAGGGTGGGCTCCTCGATTTCAATGGGCAAGACGGCTTCGGTACCATAGACTAGCATGAAAGGCGTCTCGCACTGTAGAATTCTTAGCAGGTTGTTCTAATGGACCATAACACCAATTGCGGTTCTTCAACCCATTGCCCTTTGGCGTTGTCCGACTTCTTCTTGATTCCATTTGATAGAATCTTGTTGAAGGACTCGACTTGCCCATTAGCTTGTGGGTGGGCGGCTGCTGCAAAGTGAGCTTTGATTTCTCTTTCGACAGCCATTCTTTCGGCTTAGGCGTTTCGAACGTGGACCATTATCAAAGACGATTGACCGAGGCATGCCAAATCGAGTTATAATGTTCTTCCCGGATGAAGCCCTTGACGTCGTTTGTTGTTATTCCTCGCATGGCTTCAGCTTCTATCCATTTAGTGAAATAGTCCACTTGCTATAATCAAAAACTTCTTTTGCCCGGCGGCCACGGGGAAAGGTCCTAGGATATCCATGCCCCATTTGGCAAAAGGCGAGGGGAACAAGATGGGGGTCGAAATAGTTGGACGGCTTCGATGCACATTTCCATGCTTCGACAACCTGTCACACTTCTTTGCATAGACTAAAGCATCCTCCTTTAAGGTAGGCCGGTAGTACCCCGTCCTTAAAGCCTTCTCGCCTAAGGCTCTTCCCCCAATGTGAGAGGCACAAGCTCCTTCATGGAGTTCTTTCAGGACTTCCAGACCATCTTCTCTGGTGACGCACTTGAGTAGAGGCCGGTTGAACGACTTCTTGTAAAGTGTCTTGTCCCATAGTTCAAACCACTTGTCTCTGGCCTTCACATACTTGGCCTCTACAGGATCCGAAGGCAATCGCCCTGTCTTCTTGTATTCTATGATCGGCTCCATCCAGACATTCCCTCGGCTGAGAAACATAACCTCCTCCTCTTGGTCGATGCTCTTTTTGGGTTTGACTTCCCAAAAGACTGTTCTTGGTACATCACCCTCGGCCGAGCTGGCCAATTTTGAGAGAGCATCGGCTTGATTATTTTCTGACCTTGGTATTTGGTCGAGGACAAATCGTTTTAATGGCTCAATCTCATCCTTGATCGATCGCATATATTTGCCCATTGATGCTTCTTTGCATTCAAAATCTCCGTTGACACGGCGACAACTAGGAGAGAGTCCGATTTTGCCTCAATCTCTACGGCTCCGGCCGCCTTGCACATTTTGATTCCCGCCAAGAGTGCTTCATATTCAGCTTCGTTATTGGACGCTTTAAATTGGAATCTTAATGCATATTCAAATTTGTCCCCTTCAGGAGATTGACAAATGATTCCTACCCCACTCCCATTGACTGTGGACGATCCATCAACCATGAGCGTCCAATGCTTCCTTCCTTCAGCTGGATCAGATATTTGCTTTATGGTTGGCCGAGTAAGCTCAACTATAAAATCAGCCCAAGGCTTGCCCCTTAATGGCCTTCCTTGGTTCAAATGATATGTCAAACATGTTGAGCTCAACCGCCCATTTTAACATTCGCCCGGCGGCTTCCATCTTCTGAGAACTTGCTTCAAAGGTTGATCGGTATAGACGAGTATACTGTGCGCCAAAAAATAGGGCCTTAGCTTTCTGCGGCCATGACGAGGCCAATCCAAACTTCTCAACGAGGAGTATACCGGTTTTTACGCGTCCTTGAGCACGTGACTCACGAAGTATATTGGGATACGGACGGATTCTCTTTTCGGCCCAACAGGACGGCACTCACGGCTTGAGTGGACACGGCCCAGTATACAAACAATTTTTCCCCCTCTGCGGGGCCCGACCAACCTAGGCGTGTTGAAGATGATCTTTGACATCTTTGAAGGGCTTTCTCCGCCTCTCTGTTGTCCATTCAAACTTGGCTTTTTTCTTGATCGTGGCAAAGAAGTGATGGCACTTGTCGCTCGACTTAGACAAAAATCGTCCAAGGGCGACCAAACATCCCGTCGGCCTCTGTACCTCTTTTACCTTCGAAGGAGACTTCATGTCTAGAACAGCTTGAATCTTTTCGGGGTTGGCTTCTATTCCCCTACGATCCACCAAAAAACCTAAAAACTTGCACGACAAAACCCCAAAGACACATTTCTTTGGGATTCGGCTTCAACTTGTATTTCTCGAGAGTTTCAAAAGTTTCTCTCAAATCATCTACATGACTTTCTTCTTGACGGCTCTTGACTATCATATCGTCGAATATATGCCTCCATATTTCGTCCCTAATCTATGGTGAAAAACATTATTGATCGACCTCCGAAAAGTGGCGGGGGCATTACGTAGGCCGAATGGCATCCTCGGCCCGGCCATACGGCCCTTTTTCGGTAATGAAGGACGTTTTGTCCTCATCATCTGCCACATTGGGATTTGATGAAAACCCGAATATGCGTCCATGAAGCTCGGCAAAGCATGGCCGGCCGTGGAGTCTACTAGACGATCCAACTTAGGCAAAGGGAAAATGTCCTTAGGACATGCCTTGTTGAGGTCCGTGTAGTCCACACACATTCTCCAGTTTGCAATTAGGCTTCGGCACCATAACCACATTTGCTATCCGATCTGGATAATAGGTTGCTTTGATGAACTTGGATTCCAACGGCTTACGAACTTCTTGGTCGACCGCCTAGTTTCTAGCCTGGTCCCAAATGTCTCTTCTTACGGCGAACCGGTTTCAAATTTGGATCAACATTCAAACGGTGGACGGCTACTTCCGGATCAATTCCCGGCATTTCCTCGACGCAATAGGCAAACACATCTTGAAACTCTTTCAACAAGTGGACTAGACGACCCTTGAAACCGGGAGCGAGCGAAGATCCAACTTTGAGGGTCCTTTACGGGCGAGCTTTATCCGGACATACTTCTTCGGGGGCTTCCACGGCTCCGGGCGTTCCACTTGCTAGCCCCATGATGGCCATAACTTCTTCGAGACGGGGAGGGTTCTTCCTTGATGATTTCATATTTCCTCTTCTTCTTTGGGGAGATGTTTAGACGCCTTCCTTGAGGGAGCGAGTAGCGTCTAAGGGCTCTCAATGGTCAGCTTTAATCCAGACGTTTTCCTCTCGCTAGCCATCTTCGTCTGATCTTTCTCCACCCCGACGTTCTCCTTTCGCTAGGAACCTTCGTCGATCTTTCTCTTTTTCGAGACGTTTTCCTTTCGCCGGCAACTTGCGTGCGGTCTTGCTTATCGGCCTTCCATGAGGATGGTTTCGAGTAGTTAGGTAACATTCCCTAGCCGCCCTGCTTGGTCTCCATACAAGGAGCCATCTTGCCAGTTATCACACTCATACTTCATCAACATCAGGTGAGTTACTATTACCGCTTTGACATGATTCAGAGTTGGTCGTCCAAGAATGACATTGTAAGCTGTCAAATCTCGGACCACCAAGAACTTGATAAATAGAGTTCTTGAGGCTTCCTTCTCACCCACTCGGACGGGCAACGTGACCGTTCCCATGGGGTGGATGACTCCTCCCCCAAACCCTATGATGGGATGGTGGACGGGAACCAAGTTTCTTTCGTCAAACCTCAACACGGACGAGACAATCAGCACTAATGATGTCCGTCGAACTTCCGGTGTCGATCAGGATTCTTCTCACTCTCAAGTTTGCTATTTTCATTTCTACGACCAAGGGATCATCATGGGGAGTCCTCAACCTGCCCCGATCTTGCTCACTAACTACCACCCTTGGGAAGGGCTCAGCCTTCGTCTGATCAGCTAATAAAACTTGGCCGAGCTCCCTAAGGTAGTTTTTGTGCCCTCTATTAGTTGGTCCCCCAGCAGCAAAACCGCCTGAGATTACGAGAACAACATCTTCGTCTGTGCTTGCACTCTCTTTCTTCTTGTTATGCCAATCATCTCTCCTTGGAAACTTCCTTCCCCCTTGCGGCATATAGGAATTCATCTTTCCTTTTCGGGCTAACTCTTCCAAAGCTCTCTTGAGGTGCTTACATTCATTAGTCTCATGACCACAATCCTTGTGGAAGTGACAATACTTGCTCTTATCCCTATTTCTATAAGGGGTTTTCATCTCAGCTGGGGCCTTCAACTCATATTGATCCTTGATCTCCATGAGAATGGAGTATTGGTCTTTGTTAAACTCAATAGGATTGGATGAGGATGGCTCGGCCTCCTTTCTCTTGCTCCTTCTGGCCGAAGTGGTGGTTGCGGCTATAGCCCAGGTCTCGGCCTTTTTGGGGTTGCTCTTCTTTGGCTGAGCAACCTCTTCAGGCTTCTTAGACTCGGGATGTTTTGCTTCAGCACACACTTCAGTAGCGTGGATAAACGCTTCCGCTTCTCTTAAGGCCTCAGCAAGAGTGGAGATTTTCTTCTTAACAAGATCAAACTTGAAACTTCTTGGCCTCAGACCCCTGATGAAGGCGTCAAAGGCTACTCCAGCATTAAGATCGTGGATCGGGAAGTGCTTCTAGGTTAAATCTCTTAACAAAACTTCTAAGAGCCTCCTTAGGTCCCTGGACGACCTTGCCTAGGTGCATGCTTGTCTTTTGCTCTTGCTTGTTGGCAACAAAGTGACTAGTGAATAAGAAACTGAGTTCAGTAAAATTGTTGACTGAATTAGAGGGAAGATTATTGAACCACTTATGAGCTACTCCCTTCAAGGTAGCTGGGAAATTCTTACACCAAGTAGCATCGTCCACTCCTTGGACGTACATCGATGTTTGTAAGCGAGACGGTGATCATCGGGATCGGTTGTTCCATCAAAAGGCTCAATGGTGGGGAGTTTCCTTGGGAGGGGCGCCTCCATGATCTGGCCGAGAATGGGGTAGGCCGGTTGATCCGGAGGGCTCCCACTTGTCCCTCGATGGGTATAAACTCCTGGCGATATTCTTTCATTACGGGGATTGGATGAAGTGTTTGCGAGCCTTTGGAGCCTTATAGACCATGGGGTGAGCCACTGTCTTCTCTGCCGCGGATGAACAAGAGAGTGACTTAAACTTCGTCCCTCCCCTCTGGACGACAACCTCAAAGGAGGGTCTCTCAAATATGGTGTAGATCCTGTCGCTGATCGCTATCCTCTTGGACGAACATGATCCTGAGTCCTCACCACCAAGTTCCAGTCCATCTTTCTTCGTTGATCATTATCCTCATTTGCTTTCCTCTTGGCGTCCTCCTAGAGGGCTCCGGCGCGAACCCAGCGACTAGGACTCGGACGATCTGCCCGAGAACGTCCTCTAGGACGAGGTGGATTGTTAGCGGGCGCTCCCGGTGTGATGAAAAAACAGCATATTGCTTTTAATGCATTCTCGGGCGGCCGCCGCCATCTTAGTACGAAAGTCATTCGGCACATTCTCGAGGTGGGCGGCGAGTCACTAGGCGATCCGATTCACTTGGATGACCAGGTTCTTTGGCTTGGTCAGGGAACATTGACAATGGTTGGGGGTCTATCTCTTCCTCGAGGTGGTCTTTCATGCTCCACCGTATCCTCGACATTAACTTGAAGGCTTCGATTCCGGGCAATGTTGGACGATTGACAATCAGTCATCGTTGCGTCTCCCCACAGACGGCGCCAAATGTTTTGTCCACTTGTCCAACAAGTAAGCTGTAGGCTTAGCTTCCTTGTCGAGCAAGTAAAGTAGTATCTTGAGTGTTCTTCAGATGGAGACTTGTGCAACAATGCCTGAATTATAGCTTAATCCTTAGCCTTGGCTTCGCTCTTGAACCTGCACAAAGGGACCCACCCTGGAGGTTTGGGTGGTGGTTCCCCCTCCGATGCTTAAGTCAGTTATCAGGAGTTGTTAGAGAAAGTAGAGATAGAAAGAGAAAGTGAAGAGAATTTATCAGAGTAACTTTACACTGTTTGCATTGAATGTGTTTTCTCCTGATTTCAGGGGTATTTATAGTGATAGCAAGTTGACAGCTAACCTTAAAAACTGACCTACAATAGTGGCCTCTGATTGGCTGAGGAATCAGATCATGACACGTGGCAGACCATGACTGGGGGATGTCTATTAACCACTCCCCTTCAGCCATTTAGCACTGTTGGGCTCTGACTATTGGGCCAGAAATTCAATCCTTTTACCCAACTGAGTATAGCCCAGAGATTAAGCCTTATTTTTATTTTAAATAGGATGACACGTGTACGGCTCTGATGAGCCCATGTGTCGTTAAGGGAGCCGTAGATATTAGGCTACAACAATAGGTGTTGTAGTCTAACATCGATGGCTCTCTTTAAGACACTTGGGCTCATCAGGGCCGTACACGTGTCACCTTAGTAAAAGAAGAGAAAAGCCTTGAATCTCTGGGCTGCATTCAAGGTGAGTTAAAAGGATCAATTCCGGCCCACAGTCGAGCCCGGCGGTGCAAATGGCTAAAGGAGAGTGGTTAATAGACACCCCCCGGTCATGTCTCCGCCACGTGTCATGATCTCGATTCCTTAGCCAATCGGAGGCCACTATTGTAGGTCAGTTTTTAAGGTTAGTCACAACTTGCTATCACTATAAATACCCCCGAAATCGGAGAAAACACATTCAATGCAAACAAGGCAAAGTTACTGCGATAGAATTCTCTCTCACTTTCTCTTCTATCTCTACTTTCTCTTACTACTCCCGATAACCGACTTAAGCATCGGAGGGGAACCACCACCCAAACCTCCAGGGTGGGTCCCTTTGTGCGAGGTGGTTCGGGAGCGAAGCCAAGGCTAAGGATTAAGCTAATCGAGGCATTGTTGCACAAGTCTCCATCTCAAGAACACTCAAGATACTAATTTACTGCTCGACAAGGAAGCTAAGCCTACGCCTTACCGGTTGGACAAGTGGATAAAACATTTGGCGCCGTCTGTGGGGAGACGCAACGATGGCCGATTGTCAATCGTCCAACATTGCCAGAATCGAAGCCTTCAAGTTAATGTCGAAGATACGGTGGAGCATGAAAGACCACCTAGAGGAAGAGATAGACCTCCGTCCATTGTCAATGTTCCTGGACCAAGCCAAGAACCTGGTCATCCAAGTGAATCTAGATCGCCCAAAGGATCGCGCCCACCTGGAGAATGTGTTGAATGACTTTCGACTAAGATGGCGGCGGCCCAGAAAGCAATTAAAAGCAATATGCTGTTTTTTCATCACAACCCGAGCACCGTCTCACAATCCACCTCGTCCTAGAGGACGTTCTCAAGTAGATCGTCCAGGTCCCTAGTCGACATGTTCGTCGAGCCCTCTAGGAGGACGCAAGAGGAAAGCGGCCGAGGATAATGATCAACGAAGAAAGATGGACGGAACTGGTGGTGAGAACTCATGACCATGTTCGTCCAAGCGGCACCGCATGGAAACGGATGCCGAGAGTATCTAGAAGCAAAAGGCTGCTGCATTACAACGATCGGCGACGGGATCTACACCATATTTGAGAGACCCTCCTTTGAGGTTGTCGTCCGAGAGGAGGGACGAAGTTTAAGTCACTCTCTTGTTCATCCGACGAGGAGAAGACGGTGGCTCGGCCCATGGTCTATAGGCGTCCGGTGCTGCAAACACTTCATCCAACCCAGTAATGAAGGAATATCGCAAGGAGTTCATACCCATTGAGGGGCAGTGGGAGCTCTCCAAATCAACTGGCCTACTCCATTCTCGGCCGGGATTATGGAGACGCCCCCCTCCCAAAGGTAAAACTCCCAACCATTGAACCTTTCGATGGAACTGCTGATCCAGACGATCACTGTCTGCTTACAAGCATCGGATGTACGTCGAAGGAGTGGACGACGCTACTTGGTGTAAGAATTTTCCACCCAATTCAGTCAACAACTTTACTGAACTTAGCTTCTTATTCACTAGTCATTTTGTTGCCAACAAGCAAGAGCAAAAGACAAGCATGCACCTAGGCAAGGTCGTCCAGGGACCTAAGGAGGCTCTTAGAAGTTTTGTTAAGAGATTGAACACAGGAAGCACTTCGGATCCAAGATCTTAATCTTTGGAGTAGCCTTTGACACCTTCATCGGGGGTCTAAGGCCGGGAAGTTTCAAGTTTGACCTTGTTAAGAAGAAAATCTCCACTCTTCTTTGAGGCTTTGAGGGAGCCGAAGCATTTATTCATGCCACCGAAGTATGTCTTGAGGCAAAGCATCCCGAGTCTAAGAAGCTGAAGAGGTTGCTCGGCCAAAAAGAGCAACCCCAAGAAGGCCGAGATTTGGGCGATAACCTCCAACACCACTCCGGCTAGAAAGAACAAGAGAAAGGAGGCCGAGCCATCCTCATCCAATCCTGTTGAGTTTAACAAAGACCAATACTCCATCCTCATGGAAATTAAGGATCAGTATGAGTTGAAGGCCCCAGCTGAAATGAAAACTCCTTATAGAAACAAGGATAAGAGCAAGTATTGCCACTTCCACAAAGATTGTGGTCATGAGACCAATGAATGTAAGCACCTCAAGAGAGCTTTGGAAGAGTTAGCCCGAAAAGGAAAGATGAATTCCTATATGACTCAAGGAGGAAGGAAGTTTCCAAGGAAAGATGATTGGCATAACAAGAAGAAGGAGAGTGCAAGCACAGAGACGAAGATGTGGTTCTTGTAATCTCGGGTGGGTTTCTTCTTTGGGGGACCAACCAATAAACGGCACAAAAACTACCTTAGGGAGCTCGGCCAAGTTTTATTAGGCGATCGGACGAAGGCCGAGCCCTTCCCAAGAGTGGTAGTTAGTGAGCAAGATCGGGCGGAGTTGAGGACTCCCCATGATGATCCCTTGGTTGTAGAAATGAAAATAGCAAACTTGAGAGTAAGAAGGATCTGATCGACACCGGAAGTTCAACGGACATCATTAGTGCGATTGCTGTCCGGACTAAAGTTTGAGGAGAAGAACTTAGTTCCCGTTCACCATCCCATCATAGGGTTTGGGGGAGGAGTCATCCATCCCATGGGAACTGTGACTTTGCCCGTTCGAGTGGGAGAGAAGGAAGCCTCAAGAACTCTGTTTATCAAGTTCTTGGTGGTCCGAGACTTGACAGCCTACAATGTCATTCTTGGACGACCAACTCTGAATCATGTCAAAGCGGTAATAGTAACTCACCTGATGTTGATGAAGTATGAGTGTGATGACGGCAGCATTGGCTCCTTGTATGGAGACCAGCAGGCGGCCAGGGAATGTTACCTAACTACTCTGAAACCATCATCATGGAAGGCAGATAAGCAAGACCAGACGAAAGTTGCTGGCGGAAGGAAAACGTCTGGAATAGAGAAAGATCAGACGAAGGTTGCTAGCGAAAGGAAAACGTCTGGAATAGAGAAAGATCAGACGAAGGTTGCTAGCAAAAGGAGAACGTCTAGAATAGAGAAAGATCAGACGAAGATGGCTAGTGAGAGGAAAACGTCTGGATTTGTCAAAGACCAGGTCGCCTCGTTAAAGCTGACCATTGAGAGCCCTCAGACGCCCCTTGCTCCCTCAAGGAAGCGTCTGAACATCTCCCTAGCAAGAAGAGAAAATATGAAATTATCAAGGAAGAACCCTCCTCGTGCGAAGAGGTCATGGCCATCATGGGGCTAACGGTAGAACGTCCGAGCCGGTGGAAGCCCCTGAAGAAGTACGTCTGGATGAAGCTCGTCCAGAAAGGACCCTCAAAATTGGATCTTCGCTCAGTCCTGGTTTGAAGGGTCCTCCAGTCCACTTGTTGAAAAAGTTTCAAGATGTGTTTGCCTATTGCGTCGAGGAAATGCCGGGAATTGATCCGGAAGTAGCCGTCCACCGGTTGAATGTTGATCCAAATTTGAAACCGGTTCGCGAAAGAAGAGGCATTTGGGACCAGGCTAGAAACCATGCGGTCGACCAAGAAGTTCGAAGTTGTTGGAATCCAAGTTCATCAAAGAAACCTATTATCCAGGCCGGATAGCAAATGTGGTTATGGTGCCAAAGCCCAATGGCACTGGAGAATGTGTGTGGACTACACGGACCTCAACAAGGCTTGTCCTAAGGACGGTTTCCCTTTGCCAAAGTTGGATCGTCTGGTAGATTCCACAGCTGGCCATGCTTTGCTGAGCTTCATGGACGCTTATTCGGGTTTTCATCAATTCCCAATGTGGCCGGAGGATCGGGACAAAACGTCCTTCATTACTAAAAAGGGTTGTATGTGCGGGTGAGGATGCCATTCGGCTGCGCAATGCCCCGGCCACTTTTCAAAGATTGATCAATAATGTTTTTTAGCCGCGATTAGGACGAAATATGGAGGCATATATTGACGATATGATAGTCGAGAGCCGTCGAAGAAAGTCATGTTGGTGATTTGAGAGAAACTTTTGAAACTCTCGGGAAATACAAGTTGAAGTGAATCCCAGGCAAATGTGTCTTTGGGGTTTTGTCGGGGAAGTTTTTAGGCTTCTTGGTGGATCGAGAGGGAATAGAAGCCAACCACGAAAAGGTTCAAGCTATGTTAGACATGAAGTCTCCTTCGAAGGTAAAAGAGGTACAGCGGGCGACGGGTTGCTTGGGCGCCCTTGGACGATTTACTGTCTAAGTCGGGCGACAAGTGCCATCACTTCTTTTCCACGATCAAGAAAAAAGCCAAGTTCGACCGGACAGCGAGGCGGAGCGAAGCCCTTCGACTTGTCAAAGATCATCTTCGGCAGTGCCCTAGGTTGGTCGATCCCGCCGAGGGAAAAATTGTTTGTATACTTGGATGTATCCACTCAAGCTGTGAGTGTCGTCCCGTTAGCTGAACAAGAGTCCGTCCAAGTTCCCATATACTTTGTGAGTCATGTGCTCAAAGATGCGGAAAACGGGTATACTCCGGTCGAGAAGTTTGGATTGGCCCTAGTCATGGCCAGCGAGAAAGTTGAGGCCATATTTCTTGGCGCACGGTGTAATTGTCTGCACCGACCGGCCCTTGAAGCAAGTTCCGCGAGAAGATGGAAGGCTGGCCGGACGAATGCTAAAATGGGCGGTGGAGCTTAACATGTTTGACATATCATTTGAACCAAGGAAAGCCATTAAAGGGCAAGCCTTGGCGAGATTTTATTGTTGAGCTTACTCGACCAACCATAGAACCAATATCGATCCAGCTAGAGGAAGGAAACATTGGACGCTCATGGTTGATGGATCGTCCACGGTCCAATGGATGTGGGGCGGGAATCATTTGTCAATCTCTCGAAGGAGATAAGTTTGAATATGCTCCTGAGATTCCGGTTCGGGCGTCCAATAATGAGGGTGAATATGAAGCACTCTTAGCTGGAATCAAAATGTGCAAGGCGGCTGGAGCTGTTGAGATCGAGGCCAAATCGGACTCCCTCTTAGTTGTCAGCCAGGTTAATGGAGATTTTGAATGCAAAGAAGCATCAATGAGCAAATACATGCGACTGATCAAAGATGAGATAGAGCCATTAAAACGATTTGTCCTCGACCCAGTACCCGGGTCGAGAAAATCATCAGCCGATGCTCTCTCAAAATTAGCCGGCTCGGTGAAGGTGATGTGCCTAGAACAGTTTTTTGGGAAGTCAAACCCAAAAAGAGCATCGACCAAGAGCAGATTATGTTTCTCAGCCGAGGGACTGCCTGGATGGAGCCGATCATAGAATATAAGAAGACGGGACGATTGCCTTTAGATCCTGTAGAGGCTAAGTATGTAATGGCTAGAGACAAGTGGTTTGAATTATGGGACGAGACACTTTACAAGAAGTCATTCAACCGGCCTCTGCTCAAGTGCGTCATATAAGAAGACGGGACGATTGCCTTCAGATCCATTAGAACAACCGCTAAGAATTCCACAGGCGAGACGCCTTTCATGTTAGTCTATGGCACTGAAGCCGTCTTGCCCATTGAGGTTGAAGAGCCCACCCTACGAGTCATGTTATACACAGAAGATGCCAATTGGGCCGCATTACGCACGGCTTTGGACCAAGTCCCAGAAGTCAGGGGCAATGCCTTGCTAAGAATGCAATTGTACAAACTTAGAATGGCTCGGGAGTTTAACAAAAGAGTTGTTAGACGACCACTCAGGGTGGGGGATCTCGTCCTAAGAAAGATGGAAGCGGTTGGACGCGCAAAAGAGATGGGGAAGCTAACACCTAATTGGGAAGGACCTTATCTGATTGCCCAGGAGATACGCAGTGGGACTTTTCGTCTACAAAATCTAGATGGACGACCTATTCAGCGTACTTGGAATTCGGACAACTTAAAGAAGTACCACGACTAACTCAGATCTTCGTCAGATAACTGTAGGGTAATTTGTGGTTACTCCAAAGTGCCACGGCACATGTTAGTCAGAGAAGAATTGTATACATGTATCTTGGCATTCAGCCAAGCAAAATCCATATAATACAATTCTTACTTTCTTATCTCTTTGTATATTTTCACCAAGTTAATTCACTTTGGGGCATTAAATCAGTTACTCGTCTAAAAAAGTGACAATAACTTGGACAAAATACAAACAAAAGCAGAACGTCAAAATTACTCGCATTTACGCCGAACATCACTCCCTCAAAGAGACCGGCCAAAAATATAATGCATATATGGCCATCAAATTGATAAAAACTCTAGTAAGAGTAACGTCAAAGTCTCTGAGAGAAAGCTGGCCTGAAATAAGACCTTAGTAAAGGATACTTACATTCAAAATCACGGACAGCTAAGTAGTCCAGACCCTAGTAAGGGATCGCTACTTAATGACGAGTGTTGCCCCCTCAAGGAAACCGGCTAAAAACAAGCTCGTCCATCAACTTCAGCAGGCTCAGCCACGGCTGGCTGCTCTCCTTGTTGGACTTTGGCTCTCCCTCCACACACGGTTGAGCTAAGCCCAATAAAGGGGGGATGATAGAAGCCAAAAGGACGAGCCATGTAAAAACAAGGACGAGCCATAGAAAACAAGGTCGTCCAAAAAACTAATACCTAGGCTATAGATGCCTTTCTGATGGTTGGAAACCATCCCCGGGGCAATACGGCCCAAAGAAGGTGACCGTCTGAGAATGGACGTCCTACTATGGATGACCATCATAAAAAAAGAAAAAAAAACGTTGGAAGTTTGAGTTAAACAGGTCTTGGCCGCAGCCTCGCCTTGGGCAAGACTCGTCTGAATAAGCAGACCGTCCAACAATCTAGGGAAAATCAAGCAAAATGCTTGGACACTTAATAAAGATTGGAAATCGTCCAATGCCTAGAATGATCGTCCAAGAAGTTCAAGACGAGTCAATTCTTGTACTTGGATATTTCATAAAATCACAAATAATCGTCCAAAGGCAAGGGGGACAAATTTCTCGTATGGGCACTTTGCAAACAGTCTCAGACGAGTCCCTTTTTGGTATTTGGAGGCAAGTTTTAAAGGTGAAGAATTTGAGCAGGATGTTCAGCGATCATGACGAAGTTAAAGTTACACTTAGCCAAATTGCAATTGTAAAAATAAATAAATAAAAAGAAGACCGGCAATTGGCAAAAAGTTCTTCATATATATCAACAGCAAAACTTTACAACTTAAGGCTACTGAAGAGCTAAGACTACAACGGCACACAAGCCAAGAAACTTAGAAAAATAAACCTAAAGCTAGGCTTCATCTCCAGCGCGTGTTTCTTGGTTGTCCTCAGGCTTCTCATCCCCGCCTTCGTCTTCAGGCCCCTCATCATCGGCTGCAGCCTCGTCGTCAGACTCTAAGAATTCCGGAGGTTCCTCGGCACAGACCATAGCCCGATGAACACTCTGTTGGTACTCTAGACGACGCACAAAGCTGGGAACCTCATCAGATTCAGCCAGCATCAAAGGCCTTGGCCGCCTGACTCTCTAGACGAGCAGTTCTCGCCCTCAGAAGAATATTCTCCTTCCTTAGCTGCGCGGCGACGAGAAGGGCGGCATTTCTTTCATCTCTTAGATCAGTGGAGACAGCATCAATTACCATCTTCAGACGGTCTTGTTCCTTGAACATGTCATTAATAGTAACAAGATAATTCTTGTTTTCTGACTCGAGAAGAGGCGATCTTTTCTCCAGAGCCTCCAGGGATTGACGATGGAGAGTATTAGCCATCTCAATATCATGGATGGCCTTGTCGCTTCCCGTAGTCGCCATATGGACGAGCTGTTTATTCTCTTTTCTCGGCTCCTTCGCCCATTCTTCGATTAGCATCTTTGCGAGCCGAAAAAGCTGGAACAATGAAAACAAATCAAGTTATTCGACGGGTTAAAGAGTCAAAATTTGAACAACTATAAAACAAAACCGGCATAAAGTAATACCTCGGCAGCAGCAAGTCGGACATGTAGCCCACATGCCGGCGAAGCCCCCTTAATCCTTTGATATAGGATTCGGGGTAGCACTTGAAGAGCTCTGTTTCGGACGCTCTTTCTCCGGCCTTGACATTTTGGCGAAAGCCGGAAGACTCCTCGTCCGAATCAACAAGGGGAGGAGTTGGGGGAATAGCAGGGCCTTTGCCCTTATCTGAAAGAGGGGGAGAGTTAGTAATTTTGATAGGAAAGACGACTGCTTGTCTATTGGACGGACTCATGGACCGTCCACCGACCCGCATCGTCCTAACTATATTAGGGTAATACGACTCACCGGACGAAAGCGTCTTTGTCCTAACGGCTAAAGGCATCCGTGGCACCGGCTTAGCCACCGAGCCGCCCGAACCCTGGATAGTTCTCGGCGGCGGCCCAGATTACGGGTGCAACCAAAGCCAAGGCGGACTCTAGGTTGACCTTAGTAGAGTCAGCCGGCAAAACGCTGAGTGGAACAGCTGCATGGGAGTCCTTTCCCTCCTCGGCCGGGCCAACAGTCGAAGGCCCCCTTTTAAGAGCCTTGGCTTGTGGGGGAGCCATGCTTTTCTCCCCGCTCTCGACAGCAGGAGCCGCCTTATCAGCCTTCTTCCTTGTAAAGCCCTTAGGCTTCTTTGCTGAAGGTTGGTCAGCGGCAGTAGTTGGCCTCTTCTTGGATGAGGACGACTTCCCAGGTGGAAGTTTGTTAGTAGGAGCATTTTTCTGCAAAAAGTAAAGGCATCAGATCGATCGTCCCAAAAACAAAAATAACTACTATTGCAAAAATCCAGACGAGTATGGCCCCAAGAAGGTGACCGTCCAAGTATGGACGTTCTTCTATGGTTGACCCTCGCCCATAAATTGGATGCAAAAATCCAGACGAGTACGGTCCCAAAGAGGTGACCGTCCAAGGGTGGACGATCTCTTTCCTTGGCTGACCTTCGTCCAAGATTTGGTGCAAAACTCTTGGACGCGCATGGCCCCAAGAAGGTGACCGTCCAACTCTGGACGTTCTCCTCCTTTGGGTGACTCTCGTCCAAGAATTGGATACCAATTCTTGGACGAGCATGGTCCCAAAGAGGTGAACGTCCAAGTCTGGACGTTCTCCTCCTTTGGGTAGCTCTCGTCCAAGAATTAGATACCAATTCTTGGACGAGCATGGTCCCAAAGAGGTGAACGTCCAAGTCTGGACGTTCTCCTCCTTTGGGTGACTCTCGTCCAAGAATTGGATACCAATTCTTCGACGAGCATGGTCCCAAAGAGGTGACCGTCCAAGTCTGGACGTTCTCCTTCTTTGGGTGACTCTCGTCCAAGAATTGGACACCAATTCTTGAACGAGCATGGCCCCAAGAAGGTGACCGTCCAACTCTGGACGTTCTCCTCCTTTGGGTGACTCTCGTCCAAGCATTGGATACCAATTCTTGGACGAGCATGGTCCCAAAGAGGTGAACGTCCAAGTCTGGACGTTCTCCTCCTTTGGGTAGCTCTCGTCCAAGAATTGGATACCAATTCTTGGACGAGCATGGTCCCAAAGAGGTGAACGTCCAAGTCTGGACGTTCTCCTCCTTTGGGTGACTCTCGTCCAAGAATTGGATACCAATTCTTCGACGAGCATGGTCCCAAAGAGGTGACCGTCCAAGTCTGGACGTTCTCCTTCTTTGGGTGACTCTCGTCCAAGAATTGGACACCAATTCCCGGACGAGCATGGCCCCAAGAAGGTGACCGTCCAAGTCTGGACGTTCTCCTTCTTTGGGTGACTCTCGTCCAAGAATTGGACACCAATTCTTGGACGAGCTTGGCCCCAAAGAGGTGACCGTCCAAGTCTGGACGTTCTCCTTCTTTGGGTGACTCTCGTCCAAGAATTGGACACCAACTCTTAGACGAGCTTGGCCCCAAAGAGGTGACCGTCCAAGTCTGGACGTTCTCCTTCTTTGGGTGACTCTCGTCCAAGAATTGGACACCAATTCTTGGACGAGCGTGGGCCCAAGGAGGTGACCGTCCAAGTCTGGACGCTCTCCTTCTTTGGGTGACCCACGTCCAAGAATTGGATGCCAATTCCGGACGAGCTCATATGGTCCTCGTCAAAAAAAAAAAAAAAAAAAAAAAATTACCAATGTTTCTGCCCTTTTTTCGGCGCTACTCTTTGCATACTCCTTCCACAGATTATCTGTAAATTGGGACATGCTGATTTCCCCCGTCCAAGATGGTTTGAGGCGTTGTCTAACCGAGTCTGCAAATGCACAAAAACAAAAAAATGTGTTCGTCATATGAGCTATGGACGAAGAGTTTTACTTGGATGATTTTAAATATACCTTTATCCTCAGCCAACCGTAAGCCGGCAGCGACCAAGAAGTCGTCTTGGTAAAACATTTCCTTAAAGGGTATCCGGTTAGACGGTCCTTAAAAGATCGTGGCCGGGTGCAGGTACTCCTTCACTCGAAGTACTCCACCACCTCCTCGTCAAAGTCGTCCTCCAACTCCGGACAAGACCGTTTCCGTCCGGTATTAGTGACGGATCTATTATAATATCCGTAGCTCTCTCGTGACATAGTCGTTGGACGCCCGTAAAAAGATAAAATCGGCTTTCCACTCGTGCATCTTTGACGATTTTCCCCAAGTCATGAAGCTCGGACGGTTGCGGATCTTTGAGCCATGCTCCGTCCACGGCCCAGTACTTTAGACGCATAATGGATATGGGTAAAGGCTTGAAGGGAAAGGGCTAGGCCGCGTAGCTCGCAAACGGCAATAAACGTCGGGATGTTGTGCCAAGCGTTTGGTGCCCGGTGGTTATGGCCGATGTGGTAGTGCTTTGCAGCACTTGTTCTACGAAGTCGTGAAGAGGAAACCTCAATCCGGCATCTAAGGCCAGTTTATAGACGGCGAAATGACTCCTGGGGGCACTCAGGATCGTCGCGTCGTTATTAGGAATGACAAAGGAGAAGCCCGGCATGGGCATGAAAGACGATAAGAAATTAGGGTCTGGTCCTAGTTTCTCTAACCACTTACGGTTAACTAAAATGAAGCCGGGATCGAAAGGGGACCTAAACGTCTTCTAATCTCCGACGAGGTGGTAGAAGCCTCGTCGATTCTTCGGCGGCCTCGGGATCGCTACCATTATTACCTTCGCCGATCTCCGCCGTATCGGCGTCCCGGCCAGAAGTACTGGTCACAGTTTTTATTTCTAAAGTTTCTGCATCATGGTCGAAAGGAGGCCTGTCCAAAGACTGAGCACTTTGGACCTCTCTTGCCTCGTCTGGCACTCGTCCAGTTGATTCCTCCATATCCGAGCTATTTGATGGGATTATTGCTTTTCGTCTTAGACGGGCCGTTTGCTTGACGCGTGCCAGATTACCCTGCACAGGTAAAGACTGGGTCGTCGACTTTCTCGGCCAAAACTATGAAAAAAATATGTACTCGGCGCGAAGAGGCCCAACTCTAGAATGTGCCGAAGAAGAAGTATCGGTTCTAGGGTCAAGACAAGCTCTTGGTCGGCTAGGATTATTTGACGAAGATGATTCCATTTTATTAATTTTCTAAGAAAAAATAAAGAATAAAGAAGAATGAAAGGATCAAAGAAACGATACCTGCTAAGAACGTCTGGGAAATTCGGTGAAGGATGCTGAAGCTGGACGATCTCTCTCTCTCTCTAGAAAATTGCGAGCTTCTCTCTCTAGAAAAATTTGTTCGAGGTGTTAAATGATTGAATGTTTTCACACCAAGGATATTTATAGAGGAATAAGAAACTCTAGCGCGCCCGGTCAATAATGACCGAAAAGAGAATCCCACGGTCTAATATGACCGGTATAACACGAGGAGAAGGCGCGCCACTTCATTTCAAATTAAACTACCTTGAGTGTAAAAGGGCCTTAACCGTCAGATGGGCCAACAGTAAAAGCCCTTTTAGGGGCAAATGTTGTAGTCTAACATCGATGGCTCTCTTTAAGACACTTGGGCTCATCAGGGCCGTACACGTGTCACCTTAGTAAAAGAAGAGAAAAGCCTTGAATCTCTGGGTTGCACTCAGCTGAGTTAAAAGGATCAAATTATGGCCCAACAGTCAGAGCCCAGCAGTGCCAAATGGCTGAAGGAGAGTGGTTAATAGACATCCCCCAGTCATTGTGCGCCACGTGTCATGATCCGATTCCTCGGCCAATCGAGGGCCACTATTGTAGGTCGGTTTTTAAGGTTAGCTGTCAACTTGCTATCACTATAAGTACCCCTGAAATCAGGAGAAAACACATTCAATGCAAACAGTGCAAAGTTACTCTGATAAAATTCTCTCTCACTTTCTCTTTCTATCTCTACTTTCTCTTACTACTCCTGATAACTGACTTAAGCATCGGAGGGGGAACCACCACCCAAACCTCCAGGGGTGGGTCCCTTTGTGTAGGTTCGGGAGCGAAGCCAAGGCTAAGGATTAAGCTAATTCGGGCATTGTTGCACAAGTCTCCATCGCAAAGAACACTCAAGATACTAATTTACTTGCTCGACAAGGAAGCTAAGCCTACGACTTACTTGGTTGGACAAGTGGATAAAACAATAGGCAACATGCTTCACACAATAGTATAAAACATACAAGTTCACTTAAATATAAGTCACCTATGAACTATAAAAAGTTCCCTATACATGATACTAATCAATCCTAACCTTAGGAGACGATTCTAGTCTAATAACACATAGGTATGTACGTACCTTGTGTAGACAAAATGAGAGGCCACTTTCTCAACCTTAGAAATCAGTCAAAGTAAAGTCTCCGCCTATCAAATACCAAAACATCCATGTATTAATACTCTAATAAAAATTACAGCAACTTTAAAATACTTTAGACCCTCTTAAAAAGTGTTTTAAAACCCTATTAAACATTAAAACTTCAACCTTTAGTGTCTCTCAATATAGCACCACCATACTAGTCATTAAAACCCTAATTAAAAATCAATACTTTGGTATTTAAAAATCCACCATAAGTGTGCTAATAAAAATTCCAACAGCACATAACATCTTTAAAACTCTTTTAAAATTACTATAACATAGTTATAAAGATTAAAGTACTCAATTTTCATAAACTATAACATAGTACTATAGTTCTAACTCTTAAAAACATCAAAAAATCATGCTTTCATGCTTAAAACATAATTTAAACATATATATTAAATCTGAAATTTATTTACTCTACTAAACTAATTATATAATCTGAAATTAATATTAAAATAGTTAAAGATACAAACTTTAATCATTAAACGATCAAACAATACTTAAAACACTAAAATAATCATTAAAATAATACAGAGTAAGAGAGAAACCAAGAGGACGAAGACAAAAACACGGCGAGAAGAGGGGAAGACAAGTGTTGGCGGCGGTCGGGTGGTGCGGTGGTTGAGGAACCGAGAGAGAGAAGAAGAAGAAGAAGAAATCGGTGAGGGAGAGAGAGAGAGGAGTGTGCTGTGAGAGAGAGAAGAGAGGAGAGAAAAGTAGGGCTTTGTTTATGTGTATGAGATGGGGAGGTATTTATTGGTTCCCATTAAGGTCCAAAAGAAAATTGGGCTTGATGGGTTAGTTTAATAAAAGATGGTCATACGAAAAGCTACAAGAGTTTGGGCTCCTCTAACCCAATATTAGAATCTTTGTACTTCAACTCAAACTAATTAAATATTAAATAACTTTCAAAATATGACTCAATAAAATATTTGATTATTTTAAAACATTAAATATTCCTTTGACTTTAAAAATAGGCAACACTTTAAGAAATTAATAATTTAAATACTAAAACATATATAAATATACATTAAAGATATTTATAAAATTCATAAAATTGTGGGGGATTACAGTCTACCCCTCTTAAAAGAAGTTTCATCCCGAAACTTGACACGAAAACCCTCACTGTTTCAAAATTTCTACTCAAATCTTCTATTTGGAAATACTTGTGTCACAACGTGTGCACACTTTACCAATTTTTTAAACCACTTGTGTTACCTTATGAATACATTTTTCGATGCGGAGAACCAATTTATTTTGCATCAACATGTGCAAATCGCCAAAATAAGCATAAAATGCATTAAAATACCATAAAATACGGCAAAAAGCACGAAATTCTATCGCATTCTATCCCCCTTAAAGAAGACGAGTTACGCCTTCGTAACTCACCTCAATGAATAAATTAGGAAATTTCTTCTTCATTTCGTCTTTGGCTTCCCACGTTGCCTCTTCAGGCTCATGGTTAGACCAAAGCACTTTCACGATACTCACATCCTTATTGCGTGTACTACGCACCTTTCTATCCAAGATTTTCACAGGTCTTTCCTCATACGTGAGGCTACTATCTATCTGGATTCTTTCGGGTTCCATAACATAATTCTCATCATGGATATATCTCTTAAGCTGACAAATGTGAAATACATCATGCATCTTCTCAAATTCCATTGGTAAAGCCAACTTATAGGCTACCTTCCCAACTCTTTGCAAAATCTCATATGGGCCAACATACTTGGCACTTAATTTGCCCTTCTTACCAAATCTCATCACACCTTTTGTCGGCGACACAAACACCTTATCACCAATAGCGAATTCATCTTCCCTTCGCTTCAAATCAGCATAACTTTTCTGCCTATCTTGAGCAGCTTGAATTCTAGTTTGAATCAACTTCACATTCTTGACAGTCTCCTCAATAAATTCATTCCCCAACACTACATTTTCACTAAAATCATTCCAGCAAATGGGACTTCTACACTTCCTTCCATACAACGCCTCAAATGGAGCCATCTTGATACTTCAATGGTAACTATTGTTATATGAGATTCGATCAGATCCAAGTGATCTTCCCAACTTCCTTGGGAACCGATCACGCATGCTCTCCACATGTCTTCCATAGTCTGATTGATCCTTTCAGTCAAACCATTGGTCGCAGGATGAAACGCAGTACTCATCTTCAACGTTGTTTCAAGATTCAACTGGACCTTTTGCCAAAATTTCAAGAGAAATCTCGAATCACGATCTAAAATAATGTCCTTCGGGACTCCATGCAGTCTCACCACGTGCTTGATATACGTCTTGGAAAGTTGCTTCTTCTTCCATGTTTCCTTAATCGGAATGAACATGGTAGATTTCGTCAGACGGTCCACGATAACCCAAATAGTATCATTGCCATTTCTCGACCTTGGCAAAACAGTCACAAAGTCCATTGATATCGAATCCCACTTCTATCCAGGAACCTCTAATGATTGAACCTTCCCCCTTGGTCTCTTATGGTCAATATTTACTTTCTGATAGGTCAGACACTTTGACACGAACTCGATGACTTCACGCTTCATATTCGGCCGCCAATAAATCTCCTTAAGGTCTTTATACAACTTATCACCACCAGGCTGCACAGAATATGGAGTATGGTGCCCCTCTTCCATAAGCTTCTTCTTAAGCTCTTCACACTTTTGTGGTATACACCACCTTCCTTTGAACCTCAAGCTTCCATCATCATGAACCTTAAAGTCAACTTCCTTGCCTTGCTTCATCTTCTCCTTAATCTTATCTAGGTGCTCGTCTCCAACTTGACTCTCTTTAATCTCATCAAAAATTGACGATCACAATGACAAAGCACTTAATCTTGCTTCACTCTGCAGGATTCAAAAATTCTAGGCTAAGCCTTTGCATATCTAGGTACAATTCCTCAGGAACTACTAACGCATTCACGCTATGACTCGACTTTCGACTCAAAGCATCGGCAACTACATTCACTTTTCCCTCATGTTATTGAATATCTAGGTCACAGTCCTTAATCAATTCCAACCATCTTCTCTGCCTCATATTGAGATCCTTTTGGGTGAAAACATACTTCAGGCTCTTATGATCAGTAAAGATCTTGCAAGTCGATCCATACGGATAATGTCTCCAAATTTTCAATGCAAACACAATAGCAAGTGAGCTCTAGGTCATGGGTAGGATAATTTGACTCATACGGCTTCAACTAACGCGACACATACACGATCACCTTCCCATTCTCGTTGCGAACACACCCCAATCCATTCTTCGAAGCATCACTATACACCTCAAATCCTTCATTCCCGTCGAGCGGGGTTAAAACAAAGCGGAGGTCGACGCTCCTTCAAAGTCCGAAAGGCTTCCTCGCACTTCTCACTCCACTCAAACTTTGACTCTTTCTTCATCAGGTTGGTCATCAGCCTTGCTATCTTCGAGAAATCTCTCATTAATCTCCTATAATAGACAGCTAATCCCAGACAACTCCTAATATCTAACACATTCTTCAGGGTAGGCCACTCACTAACAGCTTGAATCTTCGTAGGATCCACATAATCTCCTTCCTTAGAAACATAATGTCCCAAAAATGCTAATTTCTCCAATCGGAATTCACACTTAGAGAACCTTGCATACAGTTGGTTCATCTGAAGCGTCTCCAAAACTATCCTCAAATGTTCATTATGCACTTCTTCACTCTTCGAATAGATCAAAATATCATCAATGTACAGTGCGACGAACTTATCCAAAAACTCATGGAATATCCTATTCATCAAGTCCATGAATATAGCCGGAGCATTGGTCAATCCAAACGGCATCACTATGAACTCATGGTGACTATAACACGTCCTAAACGCAGTCATAGGTATATCCTCATCTGCTACCTTCAATTGGTGGTACCCTCAACGCAAATCGATCTTCGAAAACACACTTGCTCCATTCAACTGATCGAATAGGTCATCTATTCAGGCAAAGGATACTTATTCTTAATGGTAACATTGTTCAACTCCCTATAGTCAATGCATAATCTCATACTTCCATCTTTCTTCTTCACAAATAACACAGGAGCTCCCCAAGGTCACGCACTAGGCCTAATATGACCCTTCTCCAACAATTCTTGCAATTGCGTCTTCAACTCGCTCATCTCAGGAGGTGTCATTCTATACGGTGCCTTAGAAATAGGTGTAGTACCATGAACTAAGTCTATGGTGAACTCGACGGCTCTCTTAGGTGGCATACCAGAAATCTCGCTTGGAAACACATCCATAAACTTATTCACAATCGGTACATCTTCAATGCTTAACTCGACTTCTTTGCTCACATCTCGCACAAGTACGAAAAAACAACTCATACCCCTTCTTAATTAACTTCTTTACTTGCATTGCGGAAATGTTCCCAAAACTCTTAGGCTTCCCAAATTGTCGGTATGAAGTTATCTTCCATAAAGGGCTTCTCAGCATTACCTTCTGAGCTTCAGAATCTATCTTGGCCTTATAGAAACCTAACCAGTTCATCCCCAAAATAACGTCTAGGTCTCCCAGATTGAACTCTACTAGATTAGAAGGAAAAACACATTCTCCTAAGTTCAAAGGTAAGTCTCTATACATCTTAGTACACCTTATAACTTCTCTAGTAGGTATACTTGTGGGTAAGTCAATTACTTCAGTCTACTAACCCCAAACTTTTTATAATGGACGATGAAATAAATGAATAGGTCGCTCCAGAACATAATTACGCTTTAACTAGAATGGAGTTAATAGAAAAAGTACCAGAAACTACGTCGGTATATTTTTCAGCTTCATTGCGACTCATCACGAACAGCTTCCCCGGAGCCTTGCTCTGGTTGTTGTTCTCATTAGCAGGCTTTCCGTAGCTTCCTTGACCATTCTGCGATCCTATAGGCTTCAGCCCTGTTCGCTTGGTTGTACCCAGACCTTCCTTGACTACCATTCTCACTACCATTCTGCTCTTTCTTCTGCTTGGTAAAACACTCAAATTCTTGATGCCCCTTCTTCTGGTAGTAATGACAGGTTACTAGCTTACTTTTATAGTCTCTACCAGGATGGTTTTTGTTACGCTCTTGCAGTTGTAACTTCTCTCAGACTGGCTCTTTCCATTAAAACCTTGGCCATTCCTTCCTTGGAAATATCCATTCCTATTCCTATTGCTATTCCTACTGAAATTTCCCTGATTTCCACCAGTATTGAAATCCTTTCTCTTCTCACCTACCACAGCATTCTTCTTCGCCTTGATTGAAGACCATAAATATGGGCAGCTCTCCCATAAATAACATCTAGGGAAGCAAAGGTCTCACCACCTAATCCCAATTAAATCTCTTCAGTCAGTCCTTGCTCAAACCTCTAAGCTTTTAGCTCTTCGATCGCTACAACCCCAGGTGTAAATCTAGACAAGGCTATGAACTTGCTATAGTACTCATAAATGGTCATACTCCCCATCCTAAGGTTTATGAACTCCTGAGCCTTTTTTCTTCCTCATAAATGCAGGGTAAAATTTTCCTCTTAAAGCAGCAATAAAGGAATCCCAATTAAAACCTTCCACAGCCCTAATCCTATCTTCATTTTACTTCCACTATAAATCAGCCTCATCCTTCAAATACAACACGCCTGGCCCACTTTTATTGCCTCGGGGCAATTCACGGCCCGAAGATCTTATCGAACTCCCTAATCCAACTTTCTAAGAACGTAGAGTCGCCCTACCCCTTAAAGAACGACAGCTTAATCTTAGCTAACCTCTTAAACATATCCATTGTAGGATCAGGACGCTCTCAGTCCTTTCTTGAGTCGGTTTCTCGCCCAAAAGGCGAATAGCGAAGCTAAAGCAAGTATCGTTGTTTGCCATTCTATTTCGCGACCGAAATTTAACGCAGTCTAATTTAGGTTTCGATTCACAACTACTTGCCATTCACTATGAAGGCATCAATCGATTTGATCATACAAGATCGCGTCAAAATAAATTCTATGGAATTATAATAGCACTATGTTCAATCACTATAAATCATAACAATCATATATTCACGCATGAATAATTATTCACATTAATAATCACATAAGGATCAAACGAAACCAATCACAATAATTAAATATAAATTATTTCCCCTTTTGCGTACTAAAATAAATTCTTACTCAACTCGAATAACTAAATAATTATTTCATTCCTCAAAACAATATAAATAATATTTTTCCAATCCAAAATAACCAAACTTATTCCTCAACAATATAAAGATACTAAAGAAAGAAATTCAAATCATTGCAGCTTAGCTAGTTATTCAACTAACTAATCTTAGAACATGAATAAATACTCTATGAAGTGACATTATCCTTTCTATCCTTATTTTGCTTGTATTTCTCTAGAGTAAACATTTCATCTGCAAAGTCTTCAGTGTCTTCACTATCATAATAATAATAACTTGGGTTTTTAGCTCTAGTAGATCTTCGAATCCTTTTGGATTGAGGTCCATCCTCTTCCAACTCTGAATCACTGTCTTTGTCCAGATAAGATGTCCAAGTAGCACAGTAAATGTCCTTTCTTGTTTGCCCTCTAGCACTGTCAAACTCTTGAATTACCTCATCATCGCTATCAGGGATGCGTACTTTCAAGATACGACGCATAACAAGGTCTAGACTAGTGTAGCTCTCACTATAAGACTCCACGTCAGACTCATCATCACTAAGCACAATAGGGTTGGAGTAGCTTCCTCCTCGGGCAGCTTCACTATCAGTCATGCCTAAAGGTTCGTTTATAGTTGAACACGACATCTATCATGAACAATAGTCTGACTTAGCGTATATTCCCAACAATAAATAACAAGCAAGAATAAATAAATAATTTAAAGCCAGGAATAACATCAATCAGTTAAGCGTAAAAGAAAAACACTGAACATGCTGAACAAAACATTTAAATGCAGACATATAATATTTCTATCCTATATGCCCTTCCTATTCTACCTATGTCACACCAAATTAATAAAGTAACTAAAATAAAATTAAGAGTACCAAAAATAAACAACTAAAAATTAAATTAATAATTTCCGAAAAATAGGAAAACCGAAAAAATAAAAATTAAAAATTTTTCGACTAAAAAAATATTTCGAACTCTTTTTGAAAACGTGTTTCGAATTAAAAGTGATTTAACCACAACGAATAAGTGAGAACTTGTTTTCTTTTGAAATACTTTTCAAATAACTAGGCGCCTAAAAAAAAGATTGGCACGAAAGGCCAATAAAAACGTAAGCTCCAAGATACCACTTTGTAACATCCCGACAATTCTTATTTTATACGATATATACCTTTGTCCTGCAAAATATAGAGAATTACCAAAAGTATTATCGCTCGTGTCATAACGTATCGGCTTATTCAGAATTTTGCAGCAGAAAATAAATAAATAACCTTGAAAACATATTTAAACTTAGCCAACCACAAAATCAACTCTAAAACCAAACCAAAGTCAAACCCACATAAAAGTCAAACTATTAAGACCATAACTTAACCAAAATTATGAAAGTATTAAAGAAACTAAAACACAAGCTCTCCAAACGATTTCCCAAACCTAATGATGCATCATCTTCAGACCTAAAATGATTAATGCTTTATTGATCCTGAAAGACTGCTCACCAAATGAGTCATCACAGGATCAATAAGGCACAACCATGATAGACACACAGAAAAGCACGTAATCAGCAAAGCTGAGTACATCATAGTAAATAAAACATAAAACCTAGCATGATACTAATAAACATTAAATCAAATATAATAATAATATAATAGAATAACAGACTCACTCTACTGAACTTGACTCCACAACCAATAGATTAATTACAATTAAATTGAATAGTCAATGGATAGAGTTTTTCAAACCAAACCTTGTCTTCAATGTAGAAGACGAAGTACGGGCGCGACTCCGTACTCCCGCGACCAACGATATCGAGGAACTAATTAAATAAAATAGGGCACAATGATCAATCCGGTCCCAAGAAAAGACATGAGATACCACCATTTACTCCAACTCATACTAGTCCAACACTTCAGACGTGCACAAGTCTAAAGTATATTGCTATTCACTTTTCACTTTAAGTATTAATAAATTATTTAAGTGTTGAGACTCACAACAATAAGGCAACAAACATAAATATCAGGGATACACAAAATTCCAATTCCTATCTTAGGATTAAATGTTGTGATCATACAACTCAATTAATCGCATTTATTATTTACTGACAACAATAGCCATCCAACCTTTATTTGTTGACTTAAATCAATAATCAACCATCCTGTCAATAGGAGAATATCCAACATTACTAAATAAGGCCCATGGTCCTTATAAAGTAAATAATATAATAAAATCCAAGGGAACAACATGATACATTTTATGATCCAATAAAAATATATTTATTAATCACTCATGTGAATTAATAAAATAAATGTTCCCAACCCACATGCTTGCATTAATCATCCATACAAACATATAATACTTCATCATAGGCAACATGCTTCACACAATAGTATAAAACATGCAAATTCACTTAAATAAACGTTCCCTATACATGATATTATATCAATCCTAACGAACCTTACGACATGATACTAGTCTAATAATACATAGGTATGTACGTACCTTGTATAGACAAAATAAGAGGTCACTTTCTCAACCTTAGAAATCACTCAAAGTAAAGTATCCGCCTATCAAATACCAAAACATCTAAGTATTAATACTCTAGTAAAAATTACAGCAACTTTAAAATACTTTAAACCCTCTTAAAAAGTGTTTTAAAACCCTCTTAAACATTAAAATTTCAACCTTTAGTGCCCCTTAATATAGTACCACCATACTAGTAATTAAAACCCTTAAAAATCAATAATTTGGTATTTAAAAATCCACCATAAGTGTGCTAATAAAAATTCCAGCAACATATAACATCTTTAAAACTCTTTTAAACTTACTTTATTATAGTTATAAAGATTAAAGTACTTAATTTTCATAAACTATAACATAGTACTATAGTTCTAACTCTTAAAAACATTAAAAATTCATGCTTTCATGCTTAAAACCTAATTTAAACATATATATTAAATCTGAAATTTATTTACTCTACTAAACTAATTATATAATCTGAAATTAATATTAAAATAGTTAAAGATACAAACTTTAATCATTAAACCATCAAAATATACTTAAAACTTTAAACTAATCATTAAAATAATATAGAGGAGGAAGAGAAAAACACGGCAGCCGAGAAGAGGGTAGGACGACGTTGCTAGTGGCGGTTCAGTGGTGCGGAGGTCGAGGAACCTAGAGAGAGAGAAGAAGAAATCGGTGAGGGAAATAGAGAGAGGAGTGTGCCATGAGAGAGAGAAGTGAGGAGAGAAAATTAGGGCTTTTTATATGTGGCAAAATTTATGAGATGGGGGACTATTAATTGGTTCCCATTAGGGTCCAAAAGAAAATTGGGCTTGATGGGTTAGTTTAATAAAAGATGGTCATACGAAAAGCTACAAGGGTTTGAGCTCCTCTAACCCAATATTAAAATCTTTGTACTTCAACTCAAACTAATCAAATATTAAATAACTTTCAAAGTATGACTCAATAAAATATTTGATTATTTAAAAACATTAAATAATCCTTTGACTTTCAAAATATTCAACACTTTAAGAAATTAATAATTTAAATACTAAAACATATAAATATACTTTAAATATATTTAAAAAATTCATAAAATTTGTGGGGGATTACAAACCTAGACTAATCTTTTTAGGGTGTATGAAAATTATTATGTGGTTGTTCTTCTGCATAAAAATTGTTATGAATCGATATTTAGTAGAGGCCAGCAATGGGAGAACGTGGTTCATTATGACCATATTCGTACCCTCACCTTGAACTTAATTTTTGGTTCATTGATCATCTATGGAGTCATGATGGTCCATAAGTCCCTAATTTGTCCCTTCAGTTCCCAAATATCCAATTAGGTTTATGAGTCTTCCTTTAAAGACTTTTTGACGACTTCAAAATATATTTAATTAAACCTTAACAATGGGTAGTCAAATACGCACTCACACCGCGTAGGCGAAATAAAATCACGCCTTCATAGGGCCTAGGAAAGCATCGTGGAAAAGTGTCCAAAGAAAGTGTGTATGTAAAACTAAGTAGAACACGAGGCTATTTACAGGAAAATAATTCAGAAAACCGCGCACGGGAAAGATAAAAACGTTACTGATCTCGGCGCACGGAAAGTGTGACACAAGGTTCTTGCACTTGGCGTGCAATATTTGTGATGTCGACTATTGTATTTTGACGGCCTATCAATTCTATGTCCGACTTTGCTTCACAGGGCGAGACCAAGACATCGACCTATGAGTACAACACCGCCACGTCGTTTCGAAAGTGAGATCACACCAGCTTGTTGAAGAGGGAAAGATCGCTCTTAAATGCAGCCTCTCCTTTATATAAGATGATATGATGCCATCATTCGACCCACAGGTCTATTGGTCGTTTTTGATGTCTTAGTCTAGTTCGAGGGGAGAATGTGTGGAAAGTATGTTGAACATAGCAAACAAGCAATCAAGAATGTCAAATAGGCAAGAAAGAGTATGTAGTTCCAACCTAAAGTCAAGATTTATGTTTTAGTACTATTGTCATGTTTAAGTTTAGTTTGAAAAAGGTTCATGGCTAAGTGATTGATCACACGCTTCGTATCTCTCCTTAAAAAGATTGATACGTGTAGGAAGTACTTCAGTCTCAAGTCAGGAGCAAGAGAGCAATGACATGGTTGGGTAGGTTTGTTTATTACTAAGATCCAACGCTATTGGTCAGGAAGTAGAAGGACAAAGCATTGAACATGCTCTAGTGGGGCAAGGACAAGACCTTATGGTGGCTATGAAGAATAGCCATGCAATGTGCCTAGCATATATAATGCAGATGAATAATTGAATTTTTGAGTTTCACCCATGTTTTTTTTTTAGCAGTAATAGTAGTATATTTCACCAAGAAACAATTTACAACCTAAGAGGAAAGAATCACAGCTCTTCTAGGAATACCCCTGCATTCAATCACTCACAACAACATAGGTAAAACATATACAAACTTCTTTAAACACACCCTATAGTTTAGCTCTCCTGTAGCCAGAGCTGCTGTTGTTCACTCATTTTCTTTGACTTGAGAGCTAAAAGCCTCATCTTTATACAATTCTTTATCTGCTTTACAGTATAGTCTATGTTCAAAAATTGCTGCATTCCTAGCTATCCAAATATAGTACATCAAAGCTATGATGCTTGTCTTAAACAAGCTTTGTTTGAAGCTATGTAGCCCTCTACTGATTCTGCAAACATTTTGTAAAGTCAAGGTAGCACTTCCCATCTGCAACCATGAATATACTTGCTGCCAACATCTTTGACTGAATGTGCATTTAAAAAATAAATGCTCGTGGTTCTCAGGTTGATTCCCACATATATATAGTTGACAATTCAGATCTAGTTGTTTTATGTAGGCTCTCATTCTATCTTTTGTCTTGAGCCTTCTATGCATAGCTAGCCAAGCTATGAATTGATGCTTCCTCACAACCATTTTCTCCCATACAAACTTGTCCCGTTGACATCTTGGCATGTCTTCAAGGAACATTTTGTACACTTTGGAGATTTTACAAGTATCTTGTCCCAATTGAGCAAGATTGCTGACACTCTTCATCTTCTCCTTCACACGGTAGAGTTGCTTCCAAGTACCAGCTGCTTTGGAGGCTGAAGGTTGATAATCACTCCAATCATGATTTTTTATATATACATTTTTCACCCATTTCACCCAAAGATTCTCATGCTGACTATAAATCATCCATATGTGTTTCCCAATGGTTGCAACATTCCAGAGCTCAGTATTCATTAATCCTAGCCCCCATTCCTTCTTTCTATGACACAATCATTCCCAAGCTACTGCTCCTGGGCTATAGCATTGTAACAGCCCATGTTTTAAGCATGCTTTAGTTCAAGTTAATTATTTTTATTAAGTTTAACTAACCTTTAATATCAATGAGAAATTACTTGAGAGTTATTATTTTAAATAGAATTATGTTAGTGTGGGTTTTATTCAAATGAGGTATTGAGTAAATGATTTTAAGCTTAAAAAGGAAAAAGAAAAAAAAACATTTCTCACATCTCACTCTTCCCGTGTCTTGAGTTCCATAAGCCAGAGTAACATCTAAGTGTCAAAGCAAGATAAACCAAGAAATGAGTTATCTAATTCTGTTTACAATTAGCAAGGCTATAAATTTGAAGCTAAGAAAAATAATCCAGGTACATCATTCGAACCAGTTGAAGAACCAAAGTCCCTTAAGTTTTCTCTCTCCTCTGTTTTCGTCAATCTATTGCATCAATTATCTCCAACATTCAACTCAATTTTTCTCTTTGTTTCTGCATTAAAGTTGTAGATCTCTTCGAGTTATTGAATTTAAGCACAAAAATCGCTCAATTCGGAGTTCGGAGCGGTAAGATATCGCTTTTTGAAGTTATGTATTGATGTTGCCCATTTTCTCTCTCCTCTGCTTCGTTTTTCTGGTGTCGCTGCTGGCGTTGTTGCTGCTCCTTGCCGGCATTCCGTCGCTGCCGCTGCTGCATGTTGTTGGTTGAGTATGGTCTTCTCGGTGCCATCCTTATTTTTTTTTGGGCAGTAGCATTCTTGATTAATTAAGGTATAAGCTTAATTTTGGTATATAACTGGTTTTCAAAGATTTCAAAATCAAATTATGTATTCATCTAGTTCCTCTATATTATGAATTTGTTTTGTTATTTATGGGAGATGGAAGTGTGAATGTATAAGGACTAATGGGGTTATGTATATATGATAGTGATGGAATTTATGAAAGTATACCAATTAATGGAGCATTTGAATTGGATTTGATTGTACTCCTTGAAAGTTCGTAGAGCTGAAAAGTGGTATTGGCTATAGCTATTGTTGAGTTAAAGTATAGAGTGCAAGATTAATTAGTTTTTGTTTATGTTATTCTTGTATGAACACTAGACCAACTACAAAAGGGGGGGTGAATTGTAGTTGAGGAGAAATTTTCGAATTAAAATGCGGAATTAAAACAAACTTGAAAGTAGAAAGAAATAAGCACACGGGATTTTTACAAGGAAAACTTCCTAGGCCCAATAGGAAGAAAAACCTTGACCACGAGGGATTTTGACTCAAACTCTCTTCAATATAATAGGCCAAAAGACTCTCTTTAGTACAACCTATTACTGGACCTTCACTGTTCCTCTAGGAACTTGTTACCCAGTCACTCAGTTCCCCCTGAACTGATGACACTCACTTTTGACTTCACTCGAAGTCTTCTCTTTTCTCTCTTTCTTTCTCTCTCTTGAATACAAGAATATTCTCTGAATTTTCTCTCACCCACACACTATGAATATTACAATAATGAGTATGTTGAATAAAAGAGGAAATTACAAGAAAAAGTTTCTAAGTAATGATTGACTTTTTCGCTTGAAAGTTCTTAAGTTTTTCCTTCAAATAATTTCATCTTATATAGCTGCTGCAAATCTTCTACTACTGGTCATCTTGTGCTCCATGTTCTCCTCAAATGGCGCGAGTGGAATAATGGAGATCATGGTCTTAAATTCACTGCACTTTCTCCACGAAGTTTGCAACGGAAACAAACTTCCCACTACTATCCGTTAGTGGTCTAACTTCCAGCAAGTAATGCGCGGGTGGATCAAGTTAGTTGGAGAGCGTCAAGGAGTTAGCTCCACAATTTATGCCACGCAATTTCCAACGCAATTTCCAACTGATTTTGCAAACAATTCCAACAGCACAAAGACATCTAATAACTTAAAGAATCGTTTATTCAAAGATTTTAAGTTACTAGAATATTAAACATACCAAATGATAAAAATTCAAAGTGTATAAAATAATATCTTGACTTAGATTAAATAAATAATCTTTCTCCACAAGATATAAATGCAAAATCAAACAAGACATTATTTTTGGTATTTTATAATTTTCGCCAAATAAAAACTATATAGTAGAATTAACCTACGTATTTGGCATCATCAAAACATGGAATACAACAATATTCCCCCTTTTTGATGATGGCAAATATAAGACATATAAAAACAAAATAATATAAAATAAAATAACTAGAGCAAAAGAATCAAGAGCTAATGACTTTAAAAAAAAAAAACAAAACTAACAAAAGACTAAGAAAAGAAATCCAGCACTACACTAAAGAAAACTAATACTACACTAACATAAATCAGTCTTGAATAAGAAAAATCCAAAAACATCTACCTAGAACCGAAGGGAACTAGAATTTGAATTTTTATGTGCCACTATACTTCTTCCCCATTTGTCATCATCAAAAACAATAAGTACCCAGCGAGTACTCTAAGAGTGTATCATATACAACAATGTAATGGCGTAGTAGCTCAAACACTCATCTAATAATACTAGCCATCCAAACATTATAATGAGTATAGGAAGATAAGATTAAAGCACATAGTCATGAAAAATGCACAAACTGAGTTCAAGATGAAGATAAGAAAAAGAGAAGAAAGCACAAAGAAAAGAGAAGTAAGAAAGGAAAAGATATAAACCAAAACAATTTATCATCAAAAAAGGAATGGATGATAAAAGAGAGTAACAACCAGTCACCATTGTTTTAATACAAACCAACCAAAAAAATTTATTTCATCGATTAAATAGAAGGGAAGGGGATTAGGGATTTGAGGGCTTGGAGGGCTTGGGGGCGGACAAGGAAAGCACCGACCACGGTATTAATCTTCTCCCCGAACAATCGATTCTCCTTTCGCACACTAGTGAGGATCTACTCTCGCCGAAGATCAACACGGGCAACCCCCGGCTTCAAGACCCTGGACTAGGCCTGCAATCGGGTCGGGTTGGGTCGGGTTTGTGTTCGGGTCACCTATAATCGGGTTGACTACCCCCTGACCTGTTTATATAATCGGATCAAAAAGATGAACCCTAACCTGATCTGCAACTAATCGGGTCGACCCTAACCTGACCTACTTGACCTGATTTTTTCAGGTTCTTTTTAACGGGTTAACCTAAACTTGTTTGACCTGTGTTTTTTTTTTCCAGGTTAACCAACCCATATAACCCATATAACTTGATTTTGAGCTCTTTTAACATGCTCTTTAGAAAAATCAAACAGGAATGTTGTTGCTTTTTTAATATATCATACAAAAGATGAACAAGTATCACTTGAAAAAAATTAAAGGCATAACTTGAAAAAATAATATGGGAATATTAATACCAGCATGCATAGAAAATACAGGGAAAAAAATACAAAAATTAAATAAAAAAAATAAAACAAAAGCATATGTTAAAAAATTACTGAACATTCAACATAGAAATTATTGCTTCTTACAAAATACAGAAAATTGATACATGAAATCAAAATAAAGTAAAAAAGTAGCATTAAAGAATGAACAAACAAGAACACTAAAACAAAGCAATTCAAACTTTCTTTAAATGGCAATTAAACAAAGGGGAGATTTGCTATGTCGATTGACGCATGAAAACAAGTTGTAGAAGTAATTCAAAGAGCAGTCCGAAGTGCAACAAGTTGTTGAAGTAATCCGGAGAACAGCGAAGAAGGAGTGACTGAGAAGAAGAGGACCGAAGAGAAGAGACAGAACTGAGAAGAAGCGAAGCACTGAAGAAGTGACTGAGAAGAAGAGGAACGCAGAGGAGAGAGAAATATTGAGAGAGTGAATGACTGCAGAGATGAGAAGAAATGAAGAGTTAGGGGTTTGATGTTAGGTTAGATTATTGCAAGAGATAGGAGGAGTAGATTTGGGCCGGTTATGTTAGGCCCAAATTCTAGCATCTTCCATTAAAAAAAGTGGTTAAATTTCCCCAGTTGTTTTTAATGGTTTTAATAATTTATTATATACGGGTTATATTCATGTTAGGCGGGTTGACCAACCTGAATCTGACCCATTTAAAAAGTCAGGTCAGGTGGGTCATTTTCAGGTTGGAAATTTCGACCTTAACATAACCCATTTATCTTTTAGGTCGGGTTCGTGTCAACCCATTTAACTAATCGGGTTAAAAAACTCAACCCTAACCCGCTATTTTCAGGTCGGGTTCGGGTCGGGTTATCAGGTTGATTCAGCTTTTGCCAGGCCTACCCTGGACTCTGGTGTGCAGGAGAGACAGAGACTCCTGAATTGTATGAAGTATACCATGAAGACCAGTGGTGGAGAGAAGAGGAAAATCAACAGTCCTCGATCCTGAAGGAGCTTGATCCTCCTCAAGATCAATATGAACTGCTCCCGGACCCTGTTCCATGGGAGCCTTGGTCTCAGCAATTCTCTGACTCTTACGCACAGACCTAGGTCCTTCAGCACTGACCTCCTCCTCTGACTTCCGCTTAATCCCAGTTTCAAGCTTCCCCTTAGTTTCTGCTACCTCAAAGTCTAACATCCCACCCTGTACCCTGAGAGACGGCCTGGATAAGGTCTCCTTGGTTAAATAGTTATCAGGCTCTAGATCGAAAGAGGTACCAAAAGGGAGTTTAATGTGATTCTTCTTGAGGATAACAGAAATCAGGTTAGCATACCCCCACTTTGGTGTTGTGGGAGATACAGTAGGAGAGATGAGAAATTATTAAAGCAGGGAAGTTTATTTTTATGTTCTTAGCAAGGCAAAACATCAAAGAAAGATCCATGAGACTCGCTTGAGTTCTCTTGGAAGTCCTTGGCAGTATAAAGCGCCAAACTAAGTGAAACAAAAATTTGTGAAAAGGAGAGAGATCTTTCTGATCTAGGGACTGGTCAGACTTCTTACCCCCAAAGTAACTCAAAATAGTAGCGCTTGAAGCCCCATTCACATTTAACTTAGCCCTGCCCTTTACATATTCCTTGTAGTCCTCAGTAGGTACATCAAACCATTCCCTTAAGGCCTTTTCATTGAACTTAACCAATTTCCCAGTGACAACACTTATGCATAAACCCTTGTTATTTTCAAACTTAGCAACAAACTCACTCATCTCACTCTCATAAAGACCCTCATCAAAACTCAACACTTTGACCCATTTTTGAAACTTAACAAGATCAAGAAATTGATTCCACTTAACTTTCTTGCACCAGGTGAAATCAACACAAAACCCAATGATATACTTACAGGATTTTGATTTCTTACCCCTTTTCGTAGGTACCAAGATTTCCTTTTCTTACTCTGTTTCAACATCATCCAAATCGTCTTCTTTCTTTGGAGAGAGTACTTCATTTTCCGCCGAATTTGCTTGAGAACCCAGAGAATCTTCATTTGAGTTGGAAGATTCATTCTCGCTTTCGTTATAATCCACCAGAGGTGAAGATTTTTCAGCTGGAAAATTTTTGGTATCTTCGGAGGTTTTTCTTTTGGGAGCCATTTAGGGTTTTAGGTGAGGAAGATGAAGATGGCAGATTTGTGTAGAGAGAAGAGAGAGAGAAAGGTGGTTTTGCAGAGGTAATGGTTTTGGGGTAAATGGGATTAATTGCCGTGTAAATTTTGGTTTGATTTGATGGGTTATTATTTTGGGGCGGAATTTGTGGGAATTGTGAAGAGAAATTAAATGTGGCTTTTCCCTTCCCTCTTTAAATCTGGTGAATGATTTTAGTTTTAGGTTTGTACATGAATGCTGGTGAAACGTTGCCATTAAAACAATTTTGTGGGGGATGAATGAAAAAGGATAATAAATGGAAGAAGAAAAAATAAAATAAAATAAAGATAATATTTACGAGGAAAGAAAGAAAAAAGTAGAAAGTGTGAAATCATGCATGTAACATGTTCAATCTATATGTACAACAACCTTTCTATCTTTACTCAAGTATATGCATGGACAATAAGGGGAGTATTATGAAGACTAATGTGAGTCCTTTACAATGACTGTATAATAAGTAATTAAATTCACAAAATGTTGCTGGCCACTTAGTGTAATCTTGTAACTAAGGTTTTTATTTGAAGTACTACACTCAATGAATTCTAATCATCCCTAGCTCTAAGAGAATTTTCTCGAATTTTTTTCTAGGAAGTGATTTAGTCATAATGTCAGCTATTTGATTTTCAGTTGGACAAAATTCAAGTTTGACAAGACCTTTTTCTACATTATCCTTAAGGAAATGATGTCTAATGTGAATATGCTTGACCCTTGAATGATGAACTGGATCCTTAGAGATACAAATAGCACTAGTATTATCACAGTAGATAGGAACACACTTAAATTTAATGCCAATATCTCTTACTTGTTGCTTGATCCAAAGGACATGGGAACAACATGCAGCAGCAGCCACATACTCCGCCTCTGCTGTGGATAAGGCAACAATATTTTGCTTCTTTGAGCTCCATGACACCAAGCTTGTTCCTAGGTACTGGACAATGCCTGATGTGGTCTTGCGGTTAGCGAAGTCTCCAGCATAATCCGCATCCGAATAGCTTACTAGGTCAAAAACATCACTTCGAGGATAGAACAAACATAAGTCATCGCTTTCTTTCAAATACCTTAGAATCCTTTTAACTGCGGTTAAGTAAGATTCTTTGGGATTTGATTGGAACCGAGCACATAAACCAACACTAAAAGAAATATCGGGTCTACTTGCTGTTAAGTAAAGTAATGAACCAATCATACCTCGATACTGCTTCTCGTTTACACACTTACCATTTGAATCTTCATCTAACCTTGTTGATATTCCTATGGGAGTGTAGTTGTTTTTGAGTGTTCTAGTCCATATTTCTTGAGTAGTTCCTTGACATATTTTTGTTGATGGATCATTGTTCCTCTTTCAGTTTGCTTGATTTGCAATCCCAAAAAGAAGTTCAACTCTCCCATCATACTCATTTCGAATTCACTACTCATAAGATCAGCAAACTCCTTACAAAGAAGATCAGTAGTAGCACCGAAAATTATATCATCAACATAAATCTGGACTACTAATATGTATGTTCCTTTTGATCGAAGGAACAAGGTTCTATCAACTTTACCTCTTATGAAATCATGTGAAAGCAAGAATATTGACAACCTTTCATACCAAGATCTAGGAGCTTGCTTCAACCCATAAAGAGCTTTGTCAAGCTTATAGACTTGATTTAGAAGTTCCGGATTTTCAAATCCAGGAGGTTGTTCCACATAGACATCTTCAATTAAAAAACCATTTAGAAATGCACATTTGACGTCCATTTGGTACAACTTAAATCCCATAAAAGCAGCAAAGGCAATCAAAATTCTAATTGCTTCTATTCTAGCAACAGGAGCAAAGGTTTCATCAATATCAATACCTTCTTGTTGATTATAACCTTTAGCAACAAGTCTAGCCTTGTTCCTTACCACAATTCCATGCTCATAAAGCTTGATCCTGAAGACCCATTTTAGTCCTATAACCTTCTGGTTCTTCGATTTTGTCTCCAGGTGCCATACCTTGTTCCTCTGGAACTCATTTAGCTCCTCTTGCATAGCGTTGATCCAATCAGCCTCTTTGAGTGCTTCCATGTGATCCTTAGGTTCTGTCATAGATAAGAAAGCGTGAAAAGCACAAAAATTCTTCAATTGGGATCTCGTTTGAGTTCCCTTTTTTATGTCACTTATTATCAATTCTAAAGGATGAGATTTTAGGTGCTTTCAAGGCTTTGGATCAAATCTCCTAGTTTCTTCTTGAGTTTCTTGCGGTGGTTGATTCACTTGATCTTCTCCTGGATCAGGAGATCCTTGATCTTCCTGAGTTCCTCCTGTAGCTTGTTTCTCAAGGGGATCAGGCACAGGGTTATCAGGATCAGGAACTTGCTTCTTCTCTTTTCCTGCAGGGTTTAGTTCCTCATCATTTTGGTTAAACTCATCGGGACAAGTCAAACCAATTTCAAAGTTATCATTGTGACTCTGTTCCTGCAGGGAGTTAGTCTCATCGAAAATAACATGGACACTTTCTTCGACACACATAGTTCGCTTATTGTAGACACGATAAGCCTTACTACTTAAGGCATACCCTAGAAAAATAGCCTCATCACTTCTAGCATCAAACTTTCCTAAATTGTCCTTTTCATTGTTATGTACAAAACATTTACATTTAAAAACAAGAAAATAAGAAATATTGGTTTTCTTCCTCTAAGTAGCTCATAAGGAGTCTTCATGGTGATTGGTCTTAGCATGACACGATTAATGATGTAGCATGTTGTGTTCACTGCTTCAGCCCAAAAATTATTCGGAAGACTGCTTGCAATAATCATCGTCCTTGCCATATCCTCAAGAGTCCAGTTCTTCCTTTCGACTACACCATTCTATTGTGGTGTTCTTGGAGCTGAAAAGTTATGATCTAAACCTTCATTGCTACAAAATTCATCAAACTTGGAGTTTTCAAACTCCGTACCATGGACAGATCTTAAATGCTTTAAGTTAAAACCACTTGTTCTTTGAATCTTTTTAGCAAAGGTTAGAAATTCATTAAACGTTTCATCCTTACTATGAAGAAAAATAACCCATGTGTATCTCAAAAAATCATCTACTATGACTAATACATATTTCTTACCGAATCGGCTTTGGATGCGTACAGGGCCACATAAGTCCATATGAAGAAGTTCTAATGGACTTTGTGTGCTTACCATTTTCTTGGATTTGAATGAGGATCTCACTTGCTTGCCTTTGACACATGAATCGCAAACATCGTGGTTTAGTGACTTAATCGTTGGTAGACCAACCACCAAGTCCTTTCCACTTAGTTTATGCAGTAGGGACAGGCTTGCATGACCACATCGTTTATGCCACATAGAAGGATCAGCTTCGATCACACTTAAGCATGTGAGATTATTCCTAGGAACAAGGTTCAGGTCAACCATATAGGTGTTCCCTTTCCTCATTGCCTCAAGGATCTTGGTTCCTGTACTTTCATTGCTGACTACACAAGACTCATTAGTAAACTTCACTGTATTTCCCTTATCACAAAACTGAGATATACTAAGTAAACTATGTTTTAAACCCTCGACCAAAAATACATTATCTATGGAATGTGACTGAGATTTACCAATCTTACCAACTGCTACAATGTTTCATGTAAGATTATCTCCAAAGGTCACAGTTCCTCCATTGAAGACTGAAAGTGAGAGAAATTTTGATCTATCTCCTGTCATGTGCGTAGAACAACAGCTATCGAGGTACCACAAGTTGTTCCCCCTCACTTCAGCCTGTACCATAGCAGACTAGTTAGTGGTAGGAACCCAGTCTAGCTTGGGTTCCATTGTTGGACTTGAGCCTTTCTTAATTTTCCAAACCTGTTTCACTAGGTACGTGTTCCTCTCAATACGTTCTTCTCTGGTGGAACAGTCAGACACAATGTGACCACTGTTCCCACAGTAAGAACATATTTTACTACTTAGCAGATCAACATATTTTTTCTTTTTGTTCTTCTTTTTGTGATTGAAACCTAGTCCGTCTCTTCCTTTATTTTGATACTTTTGTATCCATGTGACTGGGTCAGAAAGCTTGTTCCTTGAGGGTTCCAGTTTCTTCTTTAATACCAGATTTTCTTGAAAAATATTGTCAAAATCCTTTTTCAAATTTTCAGCAATATTTATGGTATTAGATGAAGAGACTATTCCTTCAGGAACAAACAGTTTCAATTCCGCCAGTTCCAAGTTCAAAAGATAATTTTCATTTTTGACCTTTTCAAATGCATCTTAATAAGCTCTACTTTTGTCAAAAAGTTCAAAATATCTTTTTTCAGTGTCACATTTTAGTGAGTTAAGCCAATTTGAAAGGTTCTTAGTGATTTTCAAGGCATTCGTTAATTGATCTCTTTTTGCACATACATCTTTGTAATCATCTAAGATTTCTAGCAAGAGTTTTATTAATTGGCTTTTGTTCAATTCTGTTAGTTCCTCTTCAATGGCATTAAAACTTACCTTGGGTTTTGATGATTCCACTTTGTCTTTGATATTTGCCATGAGACATAGATGGGCAGTTTCTTCCTCAGTTTGTTCCTGCTCCTCCTCTGAGTCAGACTCTCCCCATGCTGCCACCATAGCTCTCTTCATATCATTTTTCAAAAATGATCTTTGTTGTTCCTTGCCCTTCTCTTTGTATCTTCCTTAGTTTTCTCATTTTCCCATTGAGGACATTCCTTGATGAAATGATCAAGGCATCCACGCTTGTGACAACTTAGCTTTGTTGGTTTCTTGGTAACCTTTCCTTTGTAGTTCTTGTTGAAAAACTTCTTGAATCTTCTAACAATCATTGCTGCTTCTTCATCATCAGTTTCTGAGTCTTCTTGTTCCTCAAACTTGAAGGCTAGAGCCTTAGGCTTTGATGACTCAGTTTCATGAGTCTCGAGGTGTAACTCATGGGTCATCAAGGAACCAGCAAGTTGTTCAATGTTGAACGTTGTGAAGTCCTTGGTTTCCAACAGTGTCGTTGTCTTGGCCATCCATTTTTCATCTTGTAGTAGACTCCTTAGTACCTTCCGGACCTGCTCCTCTGGAGAGATTAACTTTCGCATAGATTCAAGTTCGTTTATAATGTTTGAGAAGCGAGTGAGCATATCTTGAATAGGCTCCTTTTATTTCATGTGAAACAATTCATACTTATGCATGAGCATATCAATCTTTGATCGTTTCACTTCGTTTGTTCCTTCATGAGTAATTTGAAGGAGTTTCCACATTTGCTTTGCAGTCTTGCATCCCATGACTCGATTGTGTTCATGGGGACCAAGACCGCAATAGATCAGCTTCTTGGCCATGTTGTTCATCTCCATTTTGTCGAAGTCCTCTTTGTCAAATTCGGCAAGGGGTTTTGGAACCAGCTCCCCTTTCTCGCTCTTTATTGTGACTTCAAAGTCACCGATTTCAATTACCTTCCACACTTGGTAATTTTCAGCTTTAATAAATATCTCCATACGGTTCTTCCAGTATAGATAATGTTTGCCATTGAACATGGGTGGGCGTTGAGTTGAATACCCTTCATCAAGCTTTTCTCCCGTCGTGTTCATTGTTCCAGGAACAATCTCCTCAGTGTTAGCTGATTCTAGAGGTACTAGGCTCTGATACCAATTGTTATTCTTGTATGAACACTAGACCAACTACAAGAGGGGGTGAATTGTAGTTGAGGAGAAATTTTCGAATTAAAATGCAGAATTAAAACAAACTTGAAAGTAGAAAGAAATAAGCACACGGGGTTTTTACAAGGAAAACTTCCTAGGCCCAATAGGAAGAAAAACCTTGACCACGAGGGATTTTGACTCAAACTCTCTTTAATATAATAGGCCTGTTGTAGTCTAACATCGATGGCTCTCTTTGAGACACTTGGGCTCATCAGAGCCGTACACGTGTCACCGTAGTAAAAGAAGAGAAAAGCCCCGAATCTCCGGGCTACACTCAAACTGAGTTAAAAGGATCAAATTCCGGGCCAACAATGTCGAGCCCAAGTAGCCAAATGGCTGAAGGAGAGTGGTTAATAGACATCCCCCGGTCATTGTCCGCCACGTGTCATGATCCGATTCCTCGGCCCAATCGAGGCCATTATTGTAGTTCAGTTTTTAAGGTTAGCTGTCAACTTGCTATCACTATAAATACCCCTGAAATCAGGAGAAAACACATTCAATGCAAACAGTGCAAAGTTAGTCTGATAAAATACTCTCTCACTTTCTCTTTCTATCTCTACTTTCTCTTACCACTCCTGATAACTGACTTAAGCATCGGAGGGGGAACCACCACCCAAACCTCCGGGGGTGGGTCCCTTTGTGCGGAGTTCGGGAGCGAAGCCAAGGCTAAGGATTAAGCTAATTCAAGCATTGTTGCACAAGTCTCCATCTCAAGAACACTCAAGATACTAATTTACTTGCTCGACAAGGAAGCTAAGCCTACAGCCTTACTTGTTGAACAAGTGGACAAAACATTTGGCGCCGTCATGGGGAGACGCAACGATGACCGATTGTCAATCGTCCAATATTGCCGAGGAATCGAAGCCTTCAAGTTAATGTCGAAGATACGGTGGAGCATGAAAGACCACCTCGAGGAAGAGATAGACCTCCATCCATCGTCAATGTTCCGGACCAAGTCGAGAACCGGTCATCCAAGTTAATCTAGATCGTCCGGTGGCTGTCGCCCACCTGGAGAATGTTTTGAATGATTTCCGGACCGGGATGGCGAGAGGTCGTCCAGGAAGCATTAAAAGCAATATGTTGTTTTTCCATCACAACCCGGAGCCAGTGCTAACAATCCACCTCGTCCCCAGAGGACGTTCTCAAGTAGATCGTCCGGGTCCTAGTCGGCATGTTCATCAGGAACCCTCTAGGAGGACAGCGAGAGGAAAGCAGCCAGAAGATGCTGATCAGAGAAGAAAGATGGACTGGAACCTGGTGGTGAGGACCCAGGATCATGTCCATCCTAGTGGGCACCGAATGGAAACCGACGCCAGGGAGTACTTAGAGGCAAAGAGGGCTGCGGCTTTGCAACGTTCGGCCTACGGGATCTACCCCACACCCGAGAGACCCTCCTTTGAGGTTGTCGTCCGTAGGGGAAGGCCGAAGTTTAAGCCACTCTCTTGTTCATCGGCGAGGAAGAAGACCGTGGCTCAGCCCATGGTCTACAGGCGTCCAAAACCAGCCAACACTTCATCCAACCCAGTAATGAAAGAATATCGCAAGGAGTTCATACCCATTGAGGGACAGTTGGGAGCTCTCCAAATCAACTGGCCTACTCCATTCTCGGCCAGGATTATGGAGACGCCCCCCTTCCTAAAGGTAAAACTCCCAACCATTGAGCCTTTCGATGGAACTACTGATCCAGACGATCACCTGTCTGCTTACAAGCATCAAATGTACGTCCAAGGAGTGGACGATTCTACTTGGTGTAAGAATTTCCCAGCTACCTTGAAGGGAGTAGCTCGAAGTGGTTCAATAATCTTCCCCCCAATTCGAGTCAACAATTTTACTTGAACTCGGTTTCTTATTCACTAGTCACTTTGTTGCCAACAAGCAAGAGCAAAAGACAAGCATGCACCTAGGCAAGGTCGTCCAGGGACCTAAGGAGGCTCTTAGAAGTTTTGTTAAGAGATTCAACCTAGAAGCACTTCAGATCCAAGATCTTAATGCTGGAGTAGCCTTTGACGCCTTCATCAGTGGCCTAAGGCCAGGAAGTTTCAAATTTGACCTTGTTAAGAAGAAAATCTCCACTCTTCTTTGAGGCTTTGAGGGAAGCCGAAGCATTTATTCATGCCACCGAAGTATGTGCTTGAGGCAAAGCATCCCGAGTCTAAGAAGCCTGAAGAGGGTACTCGGCCAAAAAAAGAGCAACCCCAAGAAGGCCGAGACTTGGGCGATAACCTCCAACACCACTCCGAGCTAGAAAGAACAAGAGAAAGGAGGCCGAGCCATCCTCATCCAATCTCGTTGAGTTTAACAAAGACCAATACTCCATCCTCATGGAGATTAAGGATCGAGTATGAGTTGAAGGCCCCGCCGAAATGAAAACTCCTTATAGAAATAGGGATAAGAGCAAGTATTGCCACTTCCACAAAGGTTGTGGTCATGAGACCAATGAATGTAAGCACCTCAAGAGAGCTTTGGAAGAGTTAGCCCGAAAAGGAAAGATGAATTCCTATATGACTCAAGGGGAAGGAAGTTTCCAAGGAAAGATGATTGGCATAACAAGAAGAAGGAGAGTGTGAGCACAGACGAGGATGTGGTTCTCGTAATCTCAGGTGGGTTTGCTGCTGGGGGACCAACCAATAGAGGGCACAAAAACTACCTTAGGGAACTCGGCCAAGTTTTATTAGCCGATCAGACAAAGGTTGAGCCCTTCCCAATGGTGGTAGTTAGTGAGCAAGATCGGGGCAGAGTTGAGGACTCCCCATGATGATCCCTTGGTGGTAGAAATGAAAATAGCAAACTTGAGAGTAAGAAGGATCCTGATCGACACCGGAAGTTCGACGGACATCATTAGTGCTGATTGCTGTCCAGACTAAAGTTTGAGGAGAAGAACTTAGTTCCCGTTCACCATCCCATCATAGGGTTTGGGGGAGGAGTCATCCATCCCATGGGAACTGTGACTTTGCCCGTTCGAGTAGGAGAGAAGGAAGCCTCAAGAACTCTGTTTATCAAGTTCTTGGTGGTCCGAGACTTGACAGCCTACAATGTCATTCTTGGACGACCAACTCTGAATCATGTAAAAGCGGTAATAGTAACTCACCTGATGTTGATGAAGTATGAGTGTGATGACGGCAAGATTGGCTCCTTGTATGGAGACCAGCAGGCGGCTAGGGAATGTTACCTAACTACTCTGAAACCATCATCATGGAAGGCAGATAAGCAAGACCAGACGAAGGTTGCTGGCGGAAGGAAAACGTCTGGAATAGAGAAAGATCAGACGAAGGTTGCTAGCGAAAGGAAAACGTCTGGAATAGAGAAAGATCAGACGAAGGTTGCTAGCGAAAGGAAAACGTCTTGAATTGAAAAAAGATCGACGAAGATGGCTAGCGAGAGGAAAACGTCTGGATTTGTCAAAGACCAGGTCGCCTCGTTAAAGCCGACCATGGAGAGCCCTCAGCACCTCCCCAGCAAGAAGAGGAAATATGAGGTCATCAAGGAAGAACCCTCTTCGTCTGAAGAGATCATGGCCATCATGGGACTAGTAGTAGAACGTCCAGAGCCAATGGAAGCCCCTGAAGAAGTACGTCTGGATGAAGCTCGTCCAGAAAGGACCCTCAAAATTGGATCTTCGCTCAGTCCTGGTTTGAAGGGTCCTCTAGTCCACTTGTTGAAAGAGTTTCAAGATGTGTTTGCCTATTGCGTCGAGGAGATGCCGGGAATTGATCCGGAAGTAGCCGTCCACCGGTTGAATGTTGATCCAAATTTGAAACCGGTTCGCCAGAAGAAGAGGCATTTGGGACCGGCTAGAAACCAGGCGGTCGACCAAGAAGTTCAGAAGTTATTGGAATCCAAGTTCATCAAAGAAACCTATTATCCAGACTGGATAGCAAATGTGGTTATGGTGCCAAAGCCCAATGGCACCTGGAGAATGTGCGTGGACTACACGGACCTCAACAAGGCTTGTCCTAAGGACAGTTTCTCTTTGCCTAAGTTGGATCGTCTAGTAGACTCCACAGCTGGCCATGCTTTGCTGAGCTTCATGGACGCCTATTCAGGTTTTCATCAAATCCCAATGTGGCCAGAGGATCAGGACAAAACGTCCTTCATTACTGAAAAAGGGTTGTATGGCTGGGTGAGGATGCCATTCGGCCTGCGCAATGCCCCGGCCACTTTTCAAAGATTGATCAATAATGTTTTTCAGCCGCAGTTAGGACGAAATATGGAGGCATATATTGACGATATGATAGTCAAGAGCCGTCAAGAAGAAAGTCATATTGGTGATTTGAGAGAAACTTTTGAAACTCTCAGGAAATACAAGTTGAAACTGAATCCCAGCAAATGTGTCTTTGGGGTTTTGTCGGGGAAGTTTTTAGGTTTCTTGGTGGATCAGAGGGGAATAGAAGCCAACCCTGAAAAGGTTCAAGCTATTTTAGACATGAAATCTCCTCCGAAGGTAAAAGAGGTACAGCGGCTGACGGGTTGCTTGGCTGCCCTTGGACGATTTTTGTCTAAGTCAGGTGACAAGTGCCATCACTTCTTTGCCACAATCAAGAAAAAAGCCAAGTTCGACTGGACAGCAGAGGCGGAGCAAGCCCTTCAGCTTGTCAAAGATCACCTTCAGCAGCTGCCTAGGTTGGTCAGTCCCGCCGAGGGGGAAAAGTTGTTTGTATACTTGGCTGTATCCACTCAAGCTGTGAGTGTCGTCCTGTTGGCTGAACGAGAGTCCGTCCAAGTTCCGATATACTTTGTGAGTCATGTGCTCAAAGATGCGGAAAACAGGTATACTCCAGTCGAGAAGTTTGGATTGGCCCTAGTCATGGCCAGCAGAAAGTTGAGGCCATATTTCTTGGCGCACAGTGTAATTGTCTACACTGACCAGCCCTTGAAGCAAGTTCTGTAGAAGATGGAAGCTGCTGGACGAATGCTAAAATGGGCGGTGGAGCTTAACATGTTTTGAAATATCATTTGAACCAAGAAAAGCCATTAAAGGGCAAGCCTTGGCAGATTTTATAGTTGAGCTTACTCGGCCAACCATAGAACCAATATCTGATCCAGCTAGAGGAAGGAAGCATTGGACGCTCATGGTTGATGGATCGTCCACGGTCGAATGGATGTGGGGCGAGAATCATTTGTTAATCTCCCGAAGGAGATAAGTTTGAATATGCACTGAGATTCCAGTTCAGAGCGTCCAATAATGAGGCTGAATATGAAGCACTCTTAGCTGGAATCAAAATGTGCAAGGCGGCTGGAGCTGTTGAGATTGAGGCCAAATCGGACTCCCTCTTAGTTGTCAGTCAGGTTAATGGAGATTTTGAATGCAAAGAAGCATCAATGAGCAAATACATGCGACTAATCAAAGATGAGATAGAGCCATTAAAACGATTTGTCCTCGACCAAGTTCCCAGGTCAGAATATCATCAAGCCGATGCTCTCTCAAAATTAGCTAGCTCGGCTGAATGTGATGTGCCAAGAACAGTTTTTTGGGAAGTCAAACCCAAAAAGAGCATCGACCAAGAACAGATTATGTTTCTCAGCCGAGGGACTGTCTGGATGGAGCCGATCATAGAATATAAGAAGACGGGACGATTGCCTTCAGATCCTGTAGAGGCTAAGTATGTAAAGGCTAGAGATAAGTGGTTTGAATTATGGGACGAGACACTTTACAAGAAGTCATTCAACCGGCCTCTGCTCAAGTGCGTCACCGAGAGAAGATGGTTTGGGGGGTTCCGAAAGAGCTCCATGAGGGATCATGTGCATCGCACATTGGGGGAAGAGCTTTAGGCGAGAAGGCTTTAAGGACGGGGTACTACTGGCCTACCTTAAAGGAGGATGCTTTAGTTTATGCAAAGAAGTGTGATAGTTGCCAGAAGCATGGAAATGTGCATCAGAAGCCGTCCAACTATTTGACCCCCATCTTGTTCCCTCTGCCTTTTGCCAAATGGGGCATAGATATCCTAGGACCCTTCCTTGTAGCCGCTGGGCAAAAGAAGTTTGTGATAGTAGCAGTGGACTATTTCACTAAATGGATAGAAGCTGAAGCCATGCGAGGAATAACAACAAATGATGTCAAGGGCTTCATCTGGAAAAACATTATAACTCGATTTGGCATGCCTCAGTCAATCGTCTTTGATAATGGTCCACAGTTCGAAACGCCTAAGCCGAAAGAGTGGTCGTCGAAAGAGAAATCAAATCCCACTTTGCGGCGGTCGCCCACCCACAAGCCAATGGGCAAGTTGAGTCCTTCAACAAGATTCTATCAAATGGAATCAAGAAGAAGGCTGGATAACGCCGAGGGGCAATGGGTGGAAGAACTGCAATTGGTGTTGTCCATTAGAACAACCGCTAAAAATTCCACAGGCGAGACGCCTTTCATGTTAGTCTATGGCACTGAAGCCGTCTTGCCCATTGAGGTTGAAAAGCCCACCCTACGAGTCATGTTATACACAGAACATGCCAATTGGACCGCATTACGCACGGCTTTGGACCATGTCCCAGAAGTCAGGGGCAATGCCTTGCTAAGAATGCAATTGTACAAACTGAGAATGGCTCGAGAGTTTAACAAAAGAGTTGTTAGACGACCACTCAGGGTGGAGGATCTCGTCCTAAGAAAGATGGAAGCGGTTGGACGCGCAAAAGAGATGGGGAAGCTAACACCTAATTGGGAAGGACCTTATCGATTGTCCAGGGAGATACGCGGTGGGACTTTTCGTCTACAAAATCTAGATGGACGACCTATTCGGCGTACTCGGAATTCGGACAACTTAAAGAAGTACCACGTCTAAATCGATCTTCGTCAGATAACTGTAGGGTAATTTGTAGTTACTCCAAAGTGCAACGGCACATGTTAGTCAGAAAAGAATTGTATACATGTATCTTGGCATTCAGCCAAGCAAAATCCATATAATACAATTCTTACTTTCTTATCTCTTTGTATATTTTCACCAATTAATTCACTTTGGGGCATTAAATCAGTTACTCGTCTAAAAAAGTGACAATAACTTGGACAAAATACAAACAAAAGCAGAACATCAAAATTACTCGCATTTACGCCGAACATCACTCCCTCAAAGAGACCGGCCAAAAATATAATGCATATATGGCCGTCAAATTGACAAAAACTCTAGTAAGAGTAACGTCAAAGTCTCTGAGAGAAAGCTGGCCTGAAATAAGACCTTAGTAAAGGATACTTACATTCAAAATCACGGACAGCTAAGTAGTCCAGACCCTAGTAAGGGATCGCTACTTAATGACGAGTGTTGCCCCCTCAAGGAAACCGGCTAAAACACCCTTTGAACAGATATCTCAAGCTCGTCCATCAACTTCGGCGAGGCTCAGCCACGGCTGGTCGCTCTCTCCTTCTTGGACTTTGGCTCTCCATCCACGAACGGTTGAGCTAAGCCCAATAAGGGGGGAATGATAGAAGGCAAAAGGACGAGCCATGTAAAAACAAGGACGAGCCATAGAAAACAAGGTCGTCCAAAAAAAACTAATACCTAGGCTATAGATGCCTTTCTGATGGTTTGAAACCATCCCAGACGAGTACGGCCCAAAGAAGGTGACCGTCTGAGAATGGACGTCCTACTGTGGATGACCATCAAAAAAAAAAAAAAAAAAGTTGGAAGTTTGAGTTAAACAGGTCTTGGCCGCAGCCTCGCCTTGGGCGAGACTCGTCTGAATAAGCAGACCGTCCAACAATCTAGGGAAAATCAAGCAAAATGCTTGGACACTTAATAAAGATTGGAAATCGTCCAATGCCTAGAATGATCGTCCAAGAAGTTCAAGACGAGTCAATTCTTTGCAAACAGTCCCAGATGAGTTCCTTTTTGGTATTTGGAAGCAAGTTTTAAAGGTTAAGAATCTGAGCAGGATGTTCAGCGATCATGACGAAGTTAAAGTTACACTTAGCCAAATTGCAATTGTAAAAATAAATAAATAAAAAGAAGACCGGCAATTGGCAAAAAGTTCTTCATATATATCAACTGCAAAACTTTACAACTTAAGGCTACTGAAGAGCTAAGACTACAACGGCACACAAGCCAAGAAACTTAGAAAAATAAACCTAAAGCTAGGCTTCATCTCCAGCGCGTGTTTCTTGGTTGTCCTCAGGCTTCTCATCCCCGCCTTCGTCTTCAGGCCCCTCATCATCGGCTGCAGCCTCGTCGTCAGACTCTAAGAATTCCGGAGGTTCCTCGGCACAGACCATAGCCCGATGAACACTCTGTTGGTACTCTAGACGACGCACAAAGCTGGGAACCTCATCAGATTCAGCCAGCATCTCGAAGGCCTTGACGGCCCAGCCTTTAGATGTTTCGATGACTTGTGTCAACCCTTCCTTGGCGTCATCAAAGGCCTTGGCCGTCTGACTCTCTAGACGGGCAGTTCTCGCCCTCAGAAGAATATTCTCCTTCCTTAGCTGCGCGGCGACGAGAAGGGCGGCATTTCTTTCATCTCTTAGATCAGTGGAGACAGCATCAATCACCATCTTCAGACGGTCTTGTTCCTTGAACATGTCATTAATAGTAACAAGATAATTCTTGTTTTCTGACTCCAGAAGAGCTGATCTTTTCTCCAGGGCCTCCAGGGATTGACGATGGAGAGTATTAGCCATCTCAATATCATGGATGGCCTTGTCGCCTGCCGTAGTCGCCATATGGACGAGCTTTTTATTCTCTTTTCTCAGCTCCTTCGCCCATTCTTCAGTTAACATGCTGCGAGCCAGAAGCTGGAACAATGAAAACAAATCAAGTTATTAGACGGGTTAAAGAGTTAAAATTTGAACAACTATAAAACAAAACCGGCATAAAGTAATACCTCGGCAGCAAGCTGGGACATGTAGCCCACATGCCCGGCAGAAGCCCCCCTTAATCCTTTGATATAGGATTCAGGGTAGCACTTGAAAAGCTCCTGTTTCAGACGCTCTTTCTCCAGCCTTGACATTTTGGCGAAAGCCGGAGAAGACTCCTCGTCCGAATCAACAAGGGGACGAGTTGGGGGAATAGCAGGGCCTTTGCGCTTATCTCAAAGAGGGGGAGAGTAAGTAATTTTGATAGGAAAGACGACGGCTTGTCTATTGGACGGACTCATGGACCGTCCACCGACCCGCATCGTCCTAACTATATTGGGGTAATACGACTCACCGGAGGAAAGCGATGTTGTCCTAATAGCTAAAGGCATCTGTGGCACCAGCTTAGCCACCGAGCCGCTGAACCCTGGATAGTTCTCGGCAGCAGCCCCAGATTCTGGTGCAACCAAAGCCAAGGCGGACTCTAGGTTGACCTCAGCAGAGTCGGCCGGCAAAACACTGAGTGGAACAGCTGCATGGGCGTCCTTTCCCTCCTCGGCCGGGCCAACAGTCGAAGGCCCCCTTTTAAGAGCCTTGGCTTGTGGGGGAGCCATGCTTTTCTCCCCGCTCTCGACAGCAGGAGCCGCCTTATCCGCCTTCTTCCTTGTAAAGCCCTTAGGCTTCTTTGCTGAAGGCTGGTCAGCGGCAGTAGTTGGCCTCTTCTTGGATGAGGACGACTTCCCAGGTGGAAATTTGTTAGTAGGAGTATTTTTCTGCAAAAAGTAAAGGCATCACATCGATCGTCCAAAAAACAAAAACAACTACAATTGCCAAAATCCAGACGAGTATGGCCCCAAGAAGGTGACCGTCCAATTATGGACGTTCTCCTATGGCTGACCCTCGCCCCAAAATTGGATGCAAAAATCCAGACGAGTATGGCCCCAAGAAGGTGACCGTCCAAGTATGGACGTTCTTCTATGGATGACCCTCGCCCCAAAATTGGATGCAAAAATCCAGACGAGTATGGCCCCAAGAAGGTGACCGTCCAAGTAAGGACGTTCTTCTATGGATGATCCTCGCCCCAAAATTGGATGCAAAAATCCAGACGAGTACGGCACCAAGGAGGTGATCGTCCTTGGCTGACCTTCATCCAAGATTTGGTGCAAAACTCTTGGACGAGCGTGGCCCCAAGAAGGTGAACGTCCAAGTCTGGACGTTCTCCTTCTTTGGGTGACTCTCGTCCAAGAATTGGATACCAATTCTTGGACGAGCATGGTCCCAAAGAGTTGACCGTCCAAGTCTGGACGTTCTCCTTCTTTGGGTGACTCTCGTCCAAGAATTGGATACCAATTCTTGGACGAGCATGGTCCCAAAGAGGTGACCGTCCAAGTCTGGACGTTCTCTTTCTTTGGGTGACTCTCGTCCAAGAATTGGATACCAATTCTTGGACGAGCATGGTCCCAAAGAGGTGACCATCCAAGTCTGGACGTTCTCCTTCTTTGGGTGACTCTCGTCCAAGAATTGGACACCAATTCCTGGAAGAGCATGGCCCCAAGAAGGTGACCGTCCAAGTCTAGACGTTCTCCTTCTTTGGGTGACTCTCGTCCAAGAATTGGACACCAATTCTTGGACGACCTTGGCCCCAAAGCGGTGACCGTCCAAGTCTGGACGTTCTCCTTCTTTGGGTGACTCTCGTCCAAGAATTGGACACCAATTCTTGGACGACCTTGGCCCCAAAGAGGTGACCGTCCAAGTCTGGACGCTCTCCTTCTTTGGGTGATCCACGTCCAAGAATTGGATGCCAATTCCGGACGAGCTCATATGGTCCTCGTCAAAAAAAAAAAAAAAAAAAAAAAAAATTTACCAATGTTTCTGCCCTTTTTTCGGCGCTACTCTTTGCATACTCCTTCCACAGATTATCTATAAATTGGGACATGCTGATTTCCCCCGTCCAAGATGGTTTGAGGCGTTGTCTGGCCGAGTCTGCAAATACACAAAAAAAAAATGTGTGTTCGTCATATGAGCTATGGACGAAGAGTTTTACTTGGATGATTTTAAATATACCTTTATCCTCAGCCAACCGCAAGCCGGCAGCGACCAAGAAGTCGTCTTGGTAAAACATTTCCTTAAAGGGTATCCAGTTAGATGGTCCCTTAAAAGATCGTTGGCCGGGTCTGGAGTACTCCTTCACTCTGAAGTACTCCACCACCTCCTCGTCAAAGTCGTCCTCCAACTCCAGACAAGACCGCTTCCGTCCAGTATTAGTGACGGATCTATTATAATATCTGTAGCTCTCGGTGACATAGTCGCTGGACGCCCGTAAAAAGATAAAATCGGCCTTCCACTCGTGCATCTTTGACGATTTTCCCCAAGCTGTCATGAAGCCTGGACGGTTGCAGATGCTGAGCCATGCTCCGTCCACAGCCCCAGGTACTTTAGACGCATAATGGATATGGGTAAAGGCTTGAAGGGAAAAGGCTAGGCCGCGTAGCTCGCAGACGGCAATAAACGTCAGGATGTTGTGCCAAGCGTTTGGTGCCAGCTGGTTATGGCCGATGTGGTAGTGCTGCACTTGTTCTACAAAGTCGTGAAGAGGAAACCTCAATCCAGCATCTAAGGCCAGTTTATAGACGGCGAAATGACTCCTGGGGGCACTCAGGATCGTCGCGTCGTTATTGGGAATGACAAAGGAGAAGCCCGGCATGGGCATGAAAGACAACAAGAAATTAGGGTCTGGTCATAGTTTCTCTAACCAATTACGGTTAACTAGAATGAAGCCAGGATCAGAAAGGGGACCTAAACGTCTTCTAATCTCCGACGAGGTGGTAGAAGCCTCGTCTGATTCTTCGGCAGCCTCAGGATCGCTACCATTATTACCTTCGCCGATCTTCGCCGTATCGGCGTCCCGGCCAGAAGTACTGGTCTCAGTTTTTATTTCTGAAGTTTCTGCATCATGGTCGAAAGGAGGCTTGTCCAAAGACTGAGCACTTTGGACCTCTCTTGCCTCATCTGGCACTCGTCCAGTTGATTCCTCCATATCCGAGCTATTTGATGGGATTATTGCTTTTCGTCTTAGACGGGCCGTTTGCTTGACGCGCGCGCATTACCCCGCACGGGTAAAGACCGGGTCGTCGACTTTCTCGGCCAAAACTATGAAAAAATATGTACTCGGCCAGAAGAGGCCCAACTCTAGAATGTGCCGAAGAAGAAGTATCGGTTCTAGGGTCAAGACAAGCTCTTGGTCGGCTAGGATTATTTGACGAAGATGATTCCATTTTATTGATTTTCTAAGAAAAAATAAAGAATAAAGAAGAATGAAAGGATCAAAGAAACGATACCTGCTAAGAACGTCTGGGAAATTCGGTGAAGGATGCTGAAGCTGGACGATCTCTCTCTCTCTAGAAAATTGCAGAGCTTCTCTCTCTAGGAAAATTTGTTCGAGGTGTTAAATGATTGAATGTTTTCACACCAAGGATATTTATAGAGGAATAAGAAACCTGCGCAGCCGGTCAAGAATGACCTAAAAGGGAATCCCACGGTCTAATATGACCGGTATAACACAGGAGAAGGCGCGCCCCTTCATTTCAAATTAAACTACCTTGAGTGTAAAAGGGCCTTAACCGTCAGATGGGACAACAGTAAAAGCCCTTTTAGGGGCAAATGTTGTAGTCTAACATCGATGGCTCTCTTTGAGACACTTGGGCTCATCAGAGCCGTACACGTGTCACCGTAGTAAAAGAAGAGAAAAGCCCTGAATCTGGGCTACACTCAGCTGAGTTAAAAGGATCAAATTCTGGCCCAACAGTCAGAGCCCAGCAGTGCCAAATGGCTGAAGGAGAGTGGTTAATAGACATCCCCCAGTCATTGTCTGCCACGTGTCATGATCTGATTCCTCAGCCAATCAGAGGCCACTATTGTAGGTCAGTTTTTAAGGTTAGCTGTCAACTTGCTATCACTATAAATACCCCTGAAATCAGGAGAAAACATATTCAATGCAAACAGTGCAAAGTTACTCTGATAAAATTCTCTCTCACTTTCTCTTTCTATCTCTACTTTCTCTTACCACTCCTGATAACTGACTTAAGCATCGGAGGGGGAACCACCACCCAAACCTCCAGGGTGGGTCCCTTTGTGCAGGTTCAGGAGCGAAGCCAAGGCTAAGGATTAAGCTAATTCAGGCATTGTTGCACAAGTCTCCATCTGAAGAACACTCATGATACTAATTTACTTGCTCGACAAGGAAGCTAAGCCTACAGCTTACTTGTTGGACAAGTGGACAAAACAAGGCCAAAAGACTCTCTTTAGTACAACCTATTACTGGACCTTCTCTGTTCCTCTAGGAACTTGTTCCCCAGTCACTCAGTTCCCCCTGAACTGATGAGACTCACTTTTGACTTCACTCGATGTCTTCTCTTTTCTCTCTTTCTTTCTCTCTCTTGAATACAAGAATATTCTCTGAATTTTCTCTCACCCACACACTATGAATATTACAATAATGAGTATGTTAAATAAAAGAGGAAATTATAAGAAAAACTTTCTAAGTAATGATTGACTTTTTCGCTTGAAAGTTCTTAAGTTTTTCCTTTAAATAATTTCATCTTATATAGCTGCTGCAAATCTTCTACTACTGGTCATATTGTGCTCCATGTTCTCCTCAAATGGCGTGAGTGGAATAACGGAGATCATGGTCCTAAATTCACTGCACTTTCTCCACGAGGTTTGCAACGGAAACAAACTTCCCACTACTATCCGTTAGTGGTCTAACTTCCAGCAAGTAATGCGCGGGTGGATCAAGTTAGTTGGAGAGCTTCAAGGAGTTAGCTCCACAATTTATGCCACACAATTTCCAACGCAATCTCCAACTGATTTTGCAAACAATTCCAACAGCACAAAAACATCTAATAACTTAATGAAACTTTTATTCAAAGATTTTAAGTTACTAGAATATTAAACATACCATATGATAAAAATTCAAAGTGTATAAAATAATATCTTGACTTAGATTAAATAAATAATCTTTCTCCACAAGATATAAATGCAAAACCAAACATTACATTATTTTTGGTATTTTATAATTTTCGCCAAAGAAAAACTATATAGTAAAATTAACCTACGTATTTGGCATCATCAAAACATGGAATACAACAGTTTAGAAAATGGAAATGGAATAAGACTCGAAGATGAGATGATCATATTGTTAGAAAAGTTAGATTGGGTTCCATATATTAAAATTATGTGTAGGTTCTAATTCTTATTATTGTTGTTGCTATGTTCATGGACATAATTTATGGAGTTCAAGATGGAGATCAAGTTTACGATTCTTGGAGGTTGTATATAGTTGTTCTTGAATTGAGGTAACCTTTATGTTCAGCAAAATGTATTTACATATGCCGGTGTGTGTAATATTTGAATATCATATATCGTTTATAGTCTTGACCATGGTTATAGATGTTTAAATATGTGTTGAGTTATGAATTGATATTGAAAGCTTATAAAAGTATGTTTATGTTCAGTTATGAGAATTGTTCGAAAATATTATGTTTCTTTAGATATGGTTTGAATATGATAATGTAAAAGGGGTTTCGTATTTGTTTTAGCTGGCTTAGCTTATGAACTGAGATAAAAAAAAGTGGGCAAGGTACAGGTGGAGAAAATGATTCGGATATAAGTTCAGTTAAGTTAAGACCAGAAAAGGTCGAATATTCTGTTATGTTATGTTATGTTACGTTATGTTATGCCAAAAACTGTACTTGCCAGCGATTTGTGTTAAGTGATTGAGCTATGCCACTGATATATTTTTAAGGATTAATTATTTCCGAACAATTACCAAACTTAATTATTGTGTGAAAAACGTTTGCGAACTAAAACAGTTTTTAAACGGGTTGAAGTAAAGTTACTGAGCTTTCCGCTCACTTTAGTTTCTGTTTGTTTTGTATTTTTCTTCTGGAATTTACAGGTTTGTGTTGGAGGATCAGAGTGGATCAAAAGCAGGTGTTTGGTAATTAATGTTAACTAAATTAGAGGTTGAGAAGTTGTATTCTAGAATATCAAGATGTTAGTTCTCAAGTGCTTATATAAGAATTAAGTATTCCATTATTTTGGGAATCGAGTAGATTACTTTGTAATCTGATATTTGGTTTTAAGGTTGTTGTATTGTGGGCCCTGATTCACAGGTCTAGGATCGATTTGTTGATTATGTTTCCGATGCAAGAGTAAATATAATCTCTAGGTTTATTAAGTAATAATTGAGATATTTGTATATTAAGTGTGATTAGCTAGCAGCTCGAAAGTGCGGGCTATTATAAGCATACTTTACCATACCAGAGAAAACCTCTGCAAATGGCATTAATGTCCTTTAACACTCTACTAGGAATCACCATTATTTGAGCCCAGTATACCTGGATACTCAATAGCACAGCATTGACTAGTGTTAATCTAGCTGCAAATGATAAGTGCCTTGAACTCCATGTTCTAATTCTGTTGCACATCTTCTCCACCAGAAGCTCACATTGAGTTCTAGTGATTTTCTTTGTACATATAGGGATCCCTAAGTAAATGAAAGGGAATTTTCCTTTGGTAAAACCTGTTAATGATATGACTTCCTGAATCTCTTCCTGTCATGCCACAGCAGTAGACATCAGTCTTCTGAGCACTAGCTTGTAGTCCAGTGCATTGAGAAAAGGTATTAAAACCTCTCATCATCATCTTTATAGTCTGTAATTCTCCTCTGCAGCAGAGAATCAAATCATCAGCAAAACTCAATTAAGTCAATTTCAAACCTCTGCATCTTGGATGGACTTTGAAATCTTTATGACTATTGACCACCTTCAATATTCTTGAAAGGTATTCAATGCATAACACAAAGAGCAAGGGGGAGATGGGATCCCCTTGCCTTAACCCTCCAGCAGATTTGAAAAAGCCATGAGATGACCCATTTATCATTAATGAAAAACCTAAAGTAGTCAAGCAAGTCATGATCAGTTTACTAAATTCTTCCGGGAAGTTGAGAGCTTACATCATTTCATCAATGAAACCCCATTCAACTGTATCATAAGCTTGTTAATATCAAGCTTTATGAAACACCCTGGAGCCACATTTCTCCTGCCATATTGCTTCACAAGATCTTGGCACATCATGATATTATGTGCTATGAATCTACTATGCACAAATGCACTTTGATTCTCATCAATGATTTCAGGTAGCACTTTTTTCAATCTCTCACAAAGCACTTTAGATATTCCTTTGTAAATGACATTACAACAGGAAATAGGTCTAAAATCAGTTATACACTTTGGGCTATTCCCCTTAGGGATTAAGGTCACAACAGTAGTTTTAATCTCTTTCAAGAGCTTCCCTGTGTTCAAAAAGTCCAGAACAGCCTCACAAACCTCATTTCCTATAATACCCCAGCTCTCCTTGTAAAATTTGCTCCCAAAGCCATCAGGCCCTAGAGCTTTAGTATCATTTATGTCAAAAATAGCACTCTTTACCTCATCTGCTGTGTAAGGCTTCCTCAATTCACTAGCCATTTCTGCATTGATAGTAGGGCCCTTCTTAACTATAGCCTCAATCACTTGCTTCCTGCCATCCATCTTACTTCCAAGTAGTTGCTCATAAAATTCCAAGAAAGCCTGTTTAACTTCCTCTAGATTACTCAAGTCCCTTGAGCATTCATTATGGAATATACCTTATTTTGCTGGTATTTCTTCTTTAGAGCTCTATGGAAAATAGAATGCTTAAAATATTTAATTTTGAAGAAAAATTATATTTCAAAAAATAAATCCCCAGTAGAGTATCCAGATTGCAGGCATGATTATTACATTTTAGCCCACACAATTTTAGTAATGTTATGGTTTGAAAAGAGTTGCAAATTAATTTTCAGGAAAAATGAATACAATCAAAAAAGAAGAGATTAATTAGTTTGATGTGAATTTCCTTACTTATTTAATGAGATATTCAAATACATGCACATAATTGATTAATTACATAAATAGACAAACATGTTAAAGGTTGATTTTTTAACACATGAGATGTAATTTTGGTGATCACTTAATTAAATCATAAGATTAATAGGTACATGGATCGGTTGTCCAAATTATCTTATTAGGCGTGATTTAACTAATTTGCATATCTGATTTAGCAAACAATAATATATTGGTGATCAGGCAATTGTAATTAAAAAGGCATATAGTAAATATTCAAGCATATAAATGATTATGGGAAGTAGAAAATAGAAAGATTATACAAAATATATACAAGATTGCATCTTTATTGAATTTAATCCCTACATCATGAAAATGAAATTGTTAGTATACAAGGAATTAAATTGGAATTGACCCTGAGGAATTATATCTTTGTCGCCTAGGTCTGACTGTAAGAACATCGAGGGAATCAATCTTTAGCCTTGAAAAGAGAGTTCTTGAGGATTCAATGAAAGAAAAATGAAAATTCTTGAGGTTGAATGTATTTGAATAGTTGAATGTGTTTAGATGTGGTTTGAATATGAAAAATGAAGATTTTTGAGAGGTTTTTTTGGTGCTTAGATATGTTGAAGTATATGTCAAGTCCATGAGAAAATTCGAGTGAAAACGAGGTACTTATAATGCAAATACGACTAGGGTTCAGAAAACATAAGCTACGAATAAAAATGAAGCTTGTGCTCCTAGCAATGGTTGTGCGCCTGACGCAATGAGCACGTGCCTGGCGCATGGGTGTCGCGCGCCATGCATGAGCCTCAAGTCGCACGCACGATTGCCACACCAAGGGCGATGCCCTTGCGCATTTCTGCTTTTTTTTTTTTGCTGAACTTCAGTTTTTATCTTAAATAACCATTTTGACTTATTTTCTTATCGATAGTTATCATTGAATAATGGTTTCAAATCATAAAATCATATTTTATGAACATAATTTAATAAAAGATTTATTTTGAAAATTAAATTAATTATCATAAATAATTAATTCGGTTTTAAAATTGGGTTTTTTTAAATGGACTTTAGAACATATTTTGACTCAAAAAGGTTTTGGACAATGTAGGTGAACATATTTTGAATAATGTGATTTTATTTCGCCTACACGGTGTGAGCGCGTATTTGACTATCCGATTTTAAGGTTTTATAAAATACGTTTTGAAGTCGCCAATAAGTCTTTAAAGGAAGACTTATAAACCTAATTGGATATTGGAAAATCGAAGAGACAACGGTGGAACTTATCCAATGGAGATTTCCCCGTCATGACTCCATTAATGGTCACTGAACCATAGATTGAGTTAGGGGGTGAGGGTACAAACACGATCATAATGAACCACATTCGCCCATTGCTGGCCTCTACTAAATATCGATTCATGTCAAGTTTTATGCTAAAGAATAACCAGATAATATTTTCATACACCCTAAAAATAAATTAGTCTTGGTTGGTTCATGAAACACATAAAAGACTATTTTTCAGTGATATGTTATTAAACAATCAAATTACAGGGAACCTAATAGGTTTTCCAAATTATCTGATTAATATTAGAATAGTTCCTTAGGTCTTGATTAGCAATAATAACATGTGGGTGATGAGCATGCAAGCAGGACAATCATAGCAAAGCATATAATAATAAAAAGAAGGAAATAAGGTTAGAATGTACAAAAGAACGAACTTTTATGTAAGATCTACATCAGGAAAGAAATCGTTAGTAACTTCAATACAAATAATAAATTTATTAGAGGACCCTCAGGAGTATATCGTGGCTTGGGACTGAGAGAAAAACAACCTTCAGGAAGAGCAATCGTAAAGCCTGAAGATCGATCGAAATATGTGTATGTATGTATGTGTTTTGTTTGTATTTGAAAGTGTGATTTTTGTGAGGGGTTTCGTAAGTGTTCATAAAAGTGTATTCGTAAGGTGTAAAGTTCGAAAGTCGTTTTAGATTCGGAAAATCGTTAAGTATTTATAGAAAAAATACTAAAAAAAGATAGAAAAGCATATTGCCCGTCACGCAGGGAGTGCGCTAGGCGCACGTCTCTTTGTGACGCACAGAGCCACATGTCAGGCGTAGATTGGTGCGCCAGACGAGGCTCATCTAGTGCGCTGCAAGCACGTGGTGCGCCAGGCGCACCGCCTTGCGTCAGACACGTTTTGACAGCTTTCTTTTAAACGCGTTTTTGAAGGTTTTATTTTATTTTTTAAATCCGAAAATCTGATTTTACGGGATAAAATCCGATTTTAACTCTAAAAATATCTTTGAAAATATTTATTTTCTGAAAATAAGAAGAATTAATTATCATGAATAATTAAATAGGATTTTCAATGAGCTCAAAATATTATTTTTGTGGGATCAAAATACAATTAATTATTAGGAATAATTAATTGGACTTTCAAAGAGGATTTTCGATCACTATAAAGAAGTCTTACACTATTAAAATGGTTTTGTGTCTGGCTATTCGGACTGCTCTCCCCTTGGGTCGGAGACAATTATGACCGCGGTATGTTTCATCATTGGGTCCTTAAATGGGGAGCCACGATTATGTGTCAACAGAACCCCCGCTTTGACTGAGGTTCGAGAAACCGATAGTCAAAGTATACGTTGTCGGGACGGAGAACGATTATATACGCTCTGCAGTTTAGAATTGATCTATATATCACCGGTTTCTGCAAAACAAAGTTAGTATGTAGGACGATAAATACAAGTAATCTGATTACCTACAGGAAAAGATGTTAGCAGATAGGTGCAAACATCTCACACAATAATTCACATAATGATGCAATACTGCAAACTTAGACTCTCTAAGGATGCATGAGATGCTATGCAAGGATTAACGTTATGCAAAGCTAAGGAAGATGAAACGTCATGCAAGGTCAAGGTTATGCAAGGCTAGGAAAGATGAAATGTAATGCAAGATCAGGGTTTTGTAAGATTAGGAAGTATGAAATGTAATGCAAGGTCAGGGTTTTGCAAGGTTAGGAGATCTGGATAGGTAGAGAGATGGATTGATGAGAAAGAGATAGATAGATTTTCGAAAATTGTTTTGGTAAATAAATCGGGGTCTGCAAGTGAGATCTGCATATTATAACTCTTTGGGAGTTTGATTTGAAGGAACCACCACATATGTAGGAAGCCCCCACTTTGGGTAAGCTTGTCTTGAATTAGGCGTTATGAGCCTTGATTGTACTTGATCTGTATTGTGCATTCAGAGTTCTTCACTGGGGATTCTTCTTTGGGGAAGTTGATACAGGCAAAGTCAAATATTGCCCGAAACCATGGAATTGTCTGAGAGTCCTTTAGGGACAAGGAGAGCTTGGATTGAAAAATAAAAAAGTTTAAATTTGTGACTTAAATGAATATTGGTGGGAAAGGCTTTAATGAATCTAGAAAGTTAAATCATTAGACCTTGATTAATTTTATTTTATTGAAGCGGTCGGACCTCGAGATGAGGATTCCTACGTATCCTTGCGAAATCGACCATTCGTAGCTCCGGATCCGATTGAACTTTTTTTTGTGCCCTAATTTTTTGCCGAAGCCGCCCTTTCAGGTTTTCAACCTAGCGGGCTTGGACATACCTTGGAGAAGGAGTTATGGTTGGATATGAATGGTTGAAAGGTTGAGGTTTTAGGTTTTGATGATGGTTTAATTGATTGGGCTAAAATAGGATCATGGATTTGGATTATATAGGTTTTAAGGGTTTGATGGATCGAAGGGAATTGAAACGAGGTTAAAACTTGTGTGCAAGCCCCCTAGCTTGACTTTTTATTTCTTTACCTTTGGCGTTTTCTTTTGCTTTTGTTTTTTTTCGCACTTTGATTTTTTTCTTTTATTTTGCATGGCATTGGTTTTTGTACTGAGGCCTGCACACAAGTCTTTTTTTTTGTTTTTGATATTGAAAGGTTTGAAGGCTATTTTGTTGGAGCTTTAATTTGAAAGGTTATCGAGCTAAGGATTATGGAGATAATGGTTTAAGGGATTTTCATTTTATTAATTTTGGTTGCATGGAGGTGACTTATGGATGATAGCTTATGGAAGGTGATGGAGAAGAGAGGGAAATAACTCATAATCCATAGTATGTCCTTTTTTTATCATTTTTTATTTTTTTATGTTTTTATTAATCAAGGTCATTAGAGATAATCTTTCATCATCGAATTCGAAACATATATGATGGTGAAAGGCTAATGAATATGAAAAAAAAAATAAAAAAATTGAAAATGGAAAGGCTATAATAGATGAAGTCCTATAGTGACATAGACTCGATGCAAAATGACAGAAATGGCTTAGGGTTAGGACTCTCTGACTCATCTTAGGAAACTAGAAATGAAAAATTAAGCCTGTTGAATTGTTGATGCACTTCCAAAGGGGTTGTTGGTGATGTTGATTCTCGTTGTAGCAAGTATTAGAAGTCTATTATCATAGACCATGTTTCGCAACACATTTGTAGGATCCAACGCTAGATGTCAGATGCTCATTATTCTGTTGGAATTCGCGGTAGAAATGTAGGTTGCACCTTTTCACTTTTCTTTTAGGTGCAGGGTTCGGAGTAGACCTATTGAAAGTGGCCGCGCCTCTACTGTGAAGGCGGTCAAAAGTAATCTCAAGACTCTAAGTGAAGTCAGGGTGGTGATAGTATGCTTAATGAGCTTCAGAGTGGGCTGCTTAATGAGCTTTAGAGTGGGCTCACCTTTTCGTTCCTCCACTAGGCGTTCCTAAGTTGTAATCTCTCGACCGGTCATGAACAAAATCGAGTGGACCTTGCTTGTAAGATTTTAGAAATGAATTTTGGAAATGAGAAATGGGCAATGAGAAATGCAAATGATTTTGAAATGGAGGATTAGAAATGATTACGGGTTTTGGACTAGTATGGGCATGAACATGATGCTGACATGGGCCTAACTATATGCATATGTAGATGGACTGGACTGGACTGGACTATTCAAGCAGACTGGACTAGACTTTGAACTTACAGGGAGCAAGCAGGCTAGGCCTAAGGATAAGAACTGGGCCTTTATAGTCCGAAGACTTGACTAGGGATGCAAACTAGACCTAGGTTGGGCTTTTATAGTCTGAAGACTTAACTAGGGTTTTGTAGACACCAAATTTCGAACCCCTTCTTCGGATAGAATCCCTTTTTCGAATAAATAAAGGTTTTGAAATATAAAAAATAACAAAATCATCATGCATCGTGGAGCGCGCGCCCCGGAGCGCGAGTTTCATTCCATTGCACGATTTTTTCATTTTTTGCGTATTGATCATACAGTTTCGGCTTAGAAGTATAATTTTCGTGAGTCGTAGTCAATAACTACAACCACCGTTTTAATGAAATGATTCATAATATAATTATGCTCGTCTTTATTAATTTAACGAGTTTTCGTTAATTGTCTTAAGTTAGTCTTCCGGAAAAATGAAAAACGAGTCGCAGTTAGGCATCGGGATTTTAGTCGTATCTCAAAACCGGCATTAATCAGTTTTCTTGATGGTCAAGTCATTGTTCATTGGAGAATAAGACTAAACACTAAACACATCCTTTATCCATAAGTTAGAGAATAAGAATCATGAAAAGATGTGAGAATAAGAATATTTGTATTTCCAAAGAGATTTGATGATGTCATTAGGGTGAGGTCATTAGAGTGATGTCATTAGGGTGAAAAATCTGATTTTCTACCTCTTTGAAACCCTAGTTCACTTCCCTCATTTCTCTATAAATACCCTCCTCTTTTCACTTCAAAACCAAGTTGAAAAAAACACAATTCAACTTCACTCTCATCTTCTCTACTACTCTTCTTCTCCTTAATCTTTTCATCTAAGCAAAAGTCTTAATTAGTAAGTAAAATAAGTTCATCAAAAGAAGACAAAAGAACAAAAAAAAAAAGTTTAAGTTAGTAATGAAGAGGATTTAGAAACTCACTTAGAAATTAAGAAAATCACAAAAAAAGGTTGAAAAATTTGCAAAAATGAAGTGCATCATTGAGCTAGCAAGGTAAAGTTGAAAGTTCTTGTTTATTTTAATTATCTTCTTAATCATCTACTAACTTTCTCCTTGTTTTCTTCTTATCTTTTTTTTAATTTTTGGAGTGATTTGGGTATGTGGAAGTCCTAATAGGTTCCCAACCTTAACATCCCACCTAGAATAGTCACCTCTAATGGGGTGACTCTTAGGAAACAATGTGATTATTTGATTTTCCTTAATCAAGTTGTTGTTCATCACAAAAAATGTTTTCATAAAAAATTCAAGAAAAGTTGTGTATAAACATCTCCATAAAAAAAGATTGATGTTGTAATTATATTCAAATTTACTTTCCTATCTTATTTCATTTTTTTCGTCTGCATTAACGAATTAGTTAGTAGGATTTAATATTTTTCCTATGAAGTGCAAGATGTTTCCAGCAATTGGGCTTTGGAATTTCTAAAAAATGAACTTTGTGTAAATAATTAAAAATCATACAACTTTGTTGTGAAAAACAGATTTTATCCAGCACCACCTAGGTTTGTTCTATGAATAAAGTTAAAAAACAAAATCATTTAGACAAAACTAAAAACATCAAGTTTAAATAAAACATCAGTGGATTTCCCAAAATATAAAAATCATGTTCATATGAATTTTATACAATTTTACATCATTTCTACAAAATCATTCATGTAAATTAATAAATTTCAGAATACTGATTTTCTCTTCAGTTAGGAAAATAAATAAAAAATGATCTTAAAAATGTCCAATAATAGTGAAAATTTCCGATCTAGTCTTTTCAAGTGTCTAGAATGCTCATACCAAATTTTACTTTGAATTAAGATCAATAAGTTAGGTTTGAAAGAACAAATTGAATAAAGGTCCCGTTTTGACCAGTTTTGACATAAAAGTCACCATAATTCAAGTGGTCACTAACAACTTGTGAAATTTTGAAACAACATAAAGAACTCACTGATATATCCATAGATATATCATATGCTCAGTTTAACTCTTTGTATAGAAAGTTATGATTTTTGTAATTCAGTATAAGAACAAAAAGGCAATCTGAAAAATGAAATAAAGTGATTGACTCAAATTTCATAAAGTTGTTTTCTTTTCATACGAAAATGTGAATAAAAAAATCATGAATTCCTTAATTTTCTCTTAAAATGACTCACTTTATCATGTAAATAAAAATCAATAAAAATTGTCATAAAAAAATCAAAATCAAAGAAGTTAATTAATCTTTAACTTTCACAAATTCACAAATTCACAAATAAACATGAATTCCAAAGCCCATTCAAGGAAATGAAGATCAAGGAGCATCATGGTGAAGATCAAGATTGAAGATTTGTACAGATCATAGATTTTGTACATTTTGTTGTAATAATGATTCTTTGTAAATAGTTATTGCATCACTCAATTAATAAAAAAACATGGAGATGTTTATGCATAATTTTCATAAATAATTCCACAACTCTTTTTAATAAAATGAGCAACCAATGTTACAAATATTGCATGTTGGGCTAATATATCATAGTATATGAATCAAATGACCCAATCTCAATTAAGAGGAAAAATTGCAAATCTAACTAAGTTAAATTGTATGATGATCCATCTTACATTTTAAAAATGTGTTCTCCATATTCAAATGGATTAATCATATAATTTGACATAATTAGATTGGTAATTATGATCTCCGAATTGATTTTAGGTCGTTTCACATGTCTCACTTTAAATGGCCAAATTCCAATTAGCCAAACACAAATCTCCTTATTCAATCTCAAATTGATCATTTCTCTTCAAATGACTTAATAATCTTCAATTAAGATTAGTTCTCAAAAGCGCCTTCAATTAGGAAGCAAACCTTCTAAGACCTCTCGAAAATCATAAACGTGATCACTATTAAGGTGGTTATTTCAATCCCCGATTAATCGCTAATTAGAGCGGTTGACACAAACTTCTTTTAATCACTTACCTTAAAACCCTAATAATCGTTAATTAAGACGATTATTCTTCTCATTTTGAATCACTAATTAGAGTGATTATTTCAAACCCTAATAATCGTTAATTAGGACGATTATTTTCCTCATTTAATCACTGATTAGGTTGATTATCTTAAAACTTGGTTAACCACCAATGAGGGTGATTAGCTTAACCTTTCATCATATTTAATCACTAATTAGAGTGATTATCTTAAACCTCAACAATCATCAATTAGGGTGCTTATTTCCTAATCTTCATTGTTAATCACTAATCAAGGAGATTATCTTTCTTTGAATAATCACTAATTAGGGTGATTACTTATTTCCTTCCTTATTAATCACTAATTAAGGTGGTTATCTTAATCTTTCATATTAAATCACTAATAAAGGTGATTATCTTAACCTCATTTCAATCACTAATTGGAGTGATTACCTCATTTAAAATAGATTTGTTTAATTCTTAAAGTGAGTTATTCATAATCTATTCCTCTCTCTTCTTCCCCCAGTGGAATTGGCCGTTTAGGGTGAGACATATGCTCGAACTACGACGATTTTGATCCATGAGTGGATTCCAATCCCGCAATGATTGGTACGTAGTGCAACTTCAGTGCTCAAACCTACCATGTACAAATGATATATTGGTCCTAAATAAAAATGGTTAATGTGTATATGTGTAAATTATGTGATTTTCTTTCTTTTTAATAGCCATGATTACTTTAAAATGGAAAATAACGCATTTAGTAAGTGCCCGTTCTTTAGAACGGAAGAGGAGACGAGTTCCAGACGTTCGCACCTCTTAACCTAAACCCCGAACCCTATCTCATGGTATGAAAGACCAATTTTCAAAAAGCCTTATCCATATGAAGTCATCATCGTTTTAAATGATTTTTCTTGAAATTGATTTTAAAACGATTTATTAAATAAATCTGCCCCTATTCAGAAATTAATAGGGTGGCGACTTCCAAGTTTTCTAAAACTCAAAGTCCAATGGGAGACTTTCGTGGGATTCAGACCGTAATTAAGACAGTCAAAAATTGAATACCACAGGTTTACATAGAGATGCAAACTAGACCTAGGGTTGAGCTTTTATAGTCCGAAGACTTGACTAGGTTTTACATATAGATGCAAACTAGACCTAGGGTTGAGCTTTTATAGTCCTAAGACTTGACCAGGGTTTACATAGAGATGCAAACTAGACCTAGAGTATGAATTGATCTTTTATAATCCGAACACTTGACTAGGGTTTACATAGAGATGTAAACTAGACCTAGGGTATGAGTCAGGCCTAAATGGACCTAAGTTTTGGATTGGATTAGGATTAGCCTTAGACTGGGCCTAAGATGAGAGTTAGATGAGACTCATATTGATTATAATGCAAGTGGGCCTAATATGAATGCATGGACTCAAATGGGACTAATATTAATGTGTGGACTCAACCTTAGATGGGCCTAGGATGAATGCAAATGGATTGAGATTGGGATGATTGGATTAGATTGGAGGTATTTGGGCTAGGCTTAGAATAGAATTTTCAAAATTCGTTTTCGAAATGGACCCCTTGTTTTTTTTATCTTTTATTGGAAAATATGATGGATTCATTATGAAAATATTTTTTTTTGAATATGTGGTGTTATAATGATTAATAAATATTTTTGAAAAAGATATAATAGAGAGGGTGTAGGACTGATTTTGAAAAAAGAGATATTTTTTGAAAAGGATGGAATATGATAGGATAGATGTGATAGAGGAGATTTGTTAGAGATGGGGTGAGATGGAACGAGGGTAGACATGCATGACGACTCTAATTCTACCATGATTACATTTCTAGATGCACGTTTTAGGATAGACTCAACCATGAATCTACGCGAATGCAGACAGAAAAAATACAGAATTGACCATCACGACGACTAAATCGGCAAAACACATTATGATGGACTTAATGACAGACTTTATTGACTTAAACAATAGTTGAATTGGCAATATCATGAGACGTAAAGGTTGCGCACTGTCCCTCGGCATGCAATTTGTCAATTTGGCAAAAGTTTGTCATTTTGATGGTGTTTTTAGACGCGGTTTTAGGCGCAATACATAACAACGTTTTGACAGAACATTAACAGGCAAAAAGAATGCATTCACAAGAAAATGTCATATAACATGGATGCAAAAGTTCTCAACCTAAAGTCCAGTTCTACGTTTCAACTATGTTCAAGTTTAGGTTAAGGCTGAAAAGGGTCCACGACTAAGAGATTGATCCCACGCTTCGTACCTTTGCTTAAAAAGGTGGCCACGTGTAAGACGGACTCCAGTTCTCAAGTTAGGAACAGGAGAACAATGAAATGGTTGGGTAGGTTTTCTTATGACTAAAATCCAACACTATCGCTCAGGAAGCTTTCGGAAGGATAAAGCACAAACCCCCCGGGGGTAGCCTCACGCATTGAACATGCGCTAATGAGGCATGGAATATTGTCCTTATGGTGGCTTAAACAATAGTCATGCATATGCAAAACTGTAATGTTATTTAAAAGCATAAAACAAGTATGAATCGTATTTTTCGAGTTTCACCCACACATTTAAAATATAATAATTTTTTAAAATCCTCCCCAGTGGAGTCGCCAAATTGTAGCCGTGATTTTATTTCGCCTACGCGGTGTGAGCGCGTATTTAAATACCCCGTTGTTAAGGTTTTATAAAATACGTTTTCAAGTCGCCAACAAGTCTTTAAAGGAATACTCATAAACCTAACTGGATATTGGGAAATCGAAGGGACAACTATGGGACTTATCCAATGTAGACTTCCCCTTCATGACTCCATTAATGGTCAGTGAACCACATATTGAGTTTGGAGGTGAGGGTACGAACACGGTCATAATGAACCACATTTGCCAATTGTTGGCCTCTATTAAATATAGATTCATGTCAAGTTTTATGCAAAAGAATAACAAGATAATATTTTCATACACCTTAAAAATAAATTAGTCTAGGTTGGTTCATGAAACACATAAAAGACTATTTTTCAGTGATATGTTATTAAACAATCCAATTACAAGGAACCTAACAGGTTGTCCAAATTATCTGATTAATATTATAATAGTTCCTTAGGTCTCGATTAGCAATAATAACATGTGGGTGATGAGCATGCAAGCAGGACAATCATAGCAATGCATATAATAATAAAAAGAAGGAAAGAAGGTTAGAATGTACAAAATAATGAACTATTATGTAAGATTTACATCGGAAAGAAATCATTAGTAACTTCAATAAAAATAATAAATTTATCAAGAACCTTCGGGAATATATCGTGGCTTGGGTCTAAGAGAATAACGACCTTCGTAAAGGGCAATCGTGAAGCCTAAAGATCGATCGGAATATGTGTATGTATGTATGTGTTTTGTTTGTATTTGAAAGTATGAGTTTTTGTGAGAGGTTTCGTGAGTGTTCGTAAAAGTGTACTCGTAAGGTGTAAAGTTCGAAAGTTCGTTTAGATTCGGAAAACCGTTACGTATTTATAGAAAATACTAAAAAAAGATAGAAAAGCGCATCGCGTGTCACGTAGGGAGTGAGTTTGGCGCACATCTACCAGATGACGCACGAGCCACGTGTCAGGCGCAGATTAATGCACCTGACGCGGCTCATCCTGTCCGATGCGCGCATGTGGTGCGCCAAGCGCACTGCCTTGCGTCAGACACGTTTTGAAAGCTTTCTTTTAAAAGCGTTTTTGAGATTTTTCTTTATCTTTTAAATCCGAAAATCTGATAAAATAAATCCGATTTTAACTTTAAAAATATCTTTGAAAATATTTATTTTCTGAAAATAAAAACAATTAATTATCATGAATAATTAAATGGGATTTTAAAAGGATTGGGCTCAAAATATTATTTTTGTGGGATCAAAATACAATTAATTAATTAATTGGGATTAGAAATAATTAATTGGCTTTTAAAACAGGATTTTAGATCACTATAAATAAGTCTTACATTTTTAAAATGGTTTTGGGCCTGGCTATTCGGACTGCTCTCCCGTAGGTCGGACCAATTAAGACCGCGGTATGTTTCATCATTGGGTCCTTAAATGGGGAGACACGATTATGTGTCTATAGACAAGGTTTTTGATTGCTCATATTAAGTCTGAACTAAGTAGGACGACATTATGTTTCATCAATGAGTGTTAAAAGGAGAGACATTTTTATGTCTCTACAATAATATTATAACAATAACATATTTGTATTGTTATATTAAACTAAGAATATAGAGTCGAGAAGGAGTGGTGGTAACTCAGTGGAGTATCAACCCGAATTCCAGGGCATTGCCCAAGGTTCGAATCCTCATTACAACAATATATTGGGGCACTAACTTGTGGTGGCAATGGCCCTTTAGGCCTGTTGTCTTGTGGTCTATTTAGCCTTGTACTTAGGGGTGTTCGCGGGTTGGTTGATGCGGTTTGCGATGTAACCCAACCCAAACCGCAAATATACGGTTTGACATTTTCCCAATCCAAACCGCACCATACTTTTGCCCAAACCAACCCAAACTAAACCGCACGAAACGGTTTGGTGCGGTTTGGTTTGCGGTTTAACCATTTTTCCTCCGCGACATTAATTTTGCAATCTAAGAGTAAAAAAAATTGGTAATAAATATAAAGAGTCCAAATAAATATGAAGTTGACTTCATAATTAAACATTCTGTCCAAATCTTACAGCAAACAATAAACATTCTGTCCAAATCTTTCACCAAACAAAGGAGAGAGTGTATTTAAAAAAAATCAAAATAGATAAAATAAATTTAAAAAAAAAATCATATAAAATTACGGTTTACGGTGCGGTTTCGGTTTACAAAAATTAAAACCCAACCCAAACCGCAAACCGCGGTTTGCTTGAAATCATAACCCAAACCGCAATTTTGAAACCGCAAGCCAACCCAAACCGCGAAAAAACGGTTTGGTGCGGTCCAGACCGCACTCTGAACAACCCTACTTGTACTCAACCTATGAACTAGAGATAATCAACATTGGCCCGGCCAGCGGGCACGACCCGGCCCAGCCCGAAAACGGGCGGATTTTGGGCACGATTTTTCGGCCTGCGGTCGCCCCAACCATGCCCGGTCCGATTTTTTTGGCAAAAGTTCCGAGCCATGGGCAACTTAAATATGGAAAACAGGTTAAATTTTGACCCGGCACAAAAATGGCTCGGAAAGCCTGCTTGGCCCGGCCTGAATTTGCGGGTTATGCATGCGGAAATTTCGGCATGTGGCTAGGCCCGACCAAGACTTTGGCCCGAAATGGGCCACTTTTTTTGGGCCAAGCCCGGCCTAACCCTGCCCATGATCACCTCTACTATGAACTGGTGTACCCTGCAGGCTAGTAGCCTAGCAGGGGTTGATCTTTGGACCCATTATATTTCCTAATTAAAAAAAATAGAGTCGACTTCATACCTGCAAAAGTATATCATCAACAATAGGTGGGTAGCTATTCAAATTGAAAATTCAATCAAACAAACTTACATGGGATCTAATTGTTTTTTAAAGGTAGTGGGCATTTGGTCTAGTGGTATGATTCTCGCTTTGGGTGCGAGAGGTCCCGAGTTCGATTCTCGGAATTCCCCAATACTCTTATCTTTCTTTTTTTTCCCCGAACCACCCCTCAATATTAGGGATGGCAGTGGGGCGGGTCAATAGGAGACCCGCCCCATCCCCGCCCAAGTGGGGTGGGGATGGGTGGCCAATATCTTAAACAATTCCCTACGGGACAACACCTTCTCCGGCCCATTGTCGTCAAATCAAATCTAATCTAATCTAATCCCCTCATCTTCTTCCACCCAAACAACTCCTTAAATATATACCCTCCCCCACTAGTCACTACTATTTTCCTATCCTTGGTTCACTCTCTTATCCTACAACCTATCCTCTCATTTCCTCTCCCCAGTCCTCCCAAACAAGAAAGCAAAAATGGCAACAGCAACACTCTCAACCCTGAACCTTCCTTCTTTCTCCTCCCACTCCACTCCCTCCACGTTCCCTAAAATCCCACAACCTCTCCAATTCCCCTTCCGCAGCAACAATCCACTTTCTCTCTCCTCAACTCGCACCAGCCGTGTGCGCCCCATTTCCGCCGTTGAGGCCCCAGAGAAAATTGAACAACTGGGGACTCAGCTATCCGGCCTCACTTTGGAAGAAGCCAGGGTACTCGTCGACTGGCTCCAGGACAAGTTGGGTGTCTCCGCCGCATCATTCGTTCCCGCTGCTGCTGTCGCTGCTCCTGGTGCTCCTGGTGCCGATGCCGCACCCGTTGTCGAGGAAAAGACTGAGTTTGATGTCTCCATCGATGAAGTTCCTAGCAATGCTAGAATTGCTGTTATTAAGGCTGTTAGGGTTTTGACTAGCCTCGGCCTTAAAGAGGCTAAAGAATTAATTGAGGATTTGCCTAAGAAATTGAAGGAAGGTGTTTCTAAAGATGATGCTGAAGATGCTAAGAAGCAGCTTGAAGAGGCTGGTGCTAAGGTCTCCATCGTTTAATTTTACTTTTGTAATCTTGGTAAATGTTGGGGTAAATCTTTTCTTGGAATTTAGCTACTTTAATAGAGATATTGGTTTAGATGTAGTCATTTTGTGAATCTTTTATTGTTGTTTTCTGATGCTTTTGAGAATCCAAAGGTTAAGAAGAATTAAAATTTTAAACATGAAACATGGTTTTGGTTGCTTTTGCTCTGTTTTCTCTAGTTATACTTCTACTTGGATAGTGAGGGCTTTAGGGAGTTCAATTGGATAATACTTGAATGTAGATCCATTTTTTATGTTTTCCTTTTTCTCGGCTCTTCGGTAAGATTGGATGCTTGCCTTTTGATTATAAGGGTTTTCTGATGGTTATGTAATGAAATGACATGTTCATCTCTTACATAAATGTTTATTGTAAATCAAGTGGATGATTATGAATTTATGATTTACAGTCCTTAAAGTCAAATACGTAGTCTTGATTTATGTTCATTGATGGGTAGTTAAGTTAAAAGTTTGGAATCAAAGATATTGTGTTGTTGACATGAGCATAGAAAGTGGATTAAGTTCATTAGTTCTACTTCTCATAAAACTTAGGAAGTGGAAACGCATAGGAATTGCAAAATCGAGTGCAACTTTCCAAATAAGAAGAGTTAAACATAATTTCTAACTAATTTCTAAACTTATACTTGGGTATTGTTTGGTTGCCATATAAATTCATGGGAAGTTGTATGGCCTAGGAAGTATATTCATGTGCATTTGTTTGGTTGACAATAATGTAGGAAATACAAATTCCTATGGGAATTAACTTCCTATAAAATGGAGGAAATAACTTACCTAAGTCCCCCCTAGGTTAGTGAAAATTCTCATGGGAATTAGAACTTCCCATATCCAACCAAAAAAATTTGGCATTTCCTAGGAAATATATTTTGATGTGCATTAGGATTTCCTAGGAAACTATACTTCCTACTTATAACCAAACGAGCACTTAAACATGATACTTAAATTCTAATTAACCAAAATAAGAAGAGTTAAACATTATTTCTAACTAATTTCTAATCTTATTCTTAGATAATATAATTAAAATCTAATTAACCAAAATAAGAAGAGTTAGGCGACATAAGATGCTAACTAATTGTGCATCAGCGAATCATTGTTAAAGAGTCAAAACTTGACAAAAAGAGGGGACACTCCTTGAACAAGCTCTTCCTTGACCAACAACATATACAAGAATATGCGTGTAAGTTGTTAGTGAAGGATTTATGTCCTCGACTTAAATGCAATTACTAATTATATTATGGATCGTATTATAGAGATAATAAATTCGTTACATTAGGTCGTCATACGTCTTGCTAGAGAATGCTTATACAACTTTGGGTTAGAAAATTATAAACCCGGAGCCCAATATAATGGATCCTATTAGGTCACACAAAATACTTGGATCAACAAAAGAAACCTAGAGCCCGTAAGGGACCCTAGAGTGGCCGGCCAAGAAGAGGGGAGAGGAGAAGTGATTTTCCTTCTAACCTAAATATATTTATATATTTGGTTAGGCAATAAGGAAAATATACTAGATATCTCTCATTATTCTTCTCTCTCATATTCTTTCCAAAAGTCACAAAAACTCCATTAAAGTAGAAGAATAATTTCTTCCTTCCAACTAGCATTGGTGGAGTGTTGATCCGGGTTGGTGGACCAAGTAGAGGAATCACAATTGAGGTTCTTTATCCGGGTTATTCAAGCTTTGTGGAATTCACACTTCAAAGGTAAATTCTTAACTATTATGTGATCCTTGAATGTATATGCATGAGATTCTGTTTTAAGTGCTTATGAATTTGATTCATGAAATTCCGCTTAGAGTACTTATAGAATCCTACAGTGGTATCAGTTTTAGCCTCTTGCATATAATTTTTGGTCATAATAATTAGATTTATTTTGATGTGTTCTTCACTAATTTTAATTGATTAAGGGGAGGAATCGAATTATGGATGTTTTATTTAATTGGATTAATTAAATTTGATTTAATCTGCCTAATAAACGATTTTAATTTCTAAAATTCGACCTAATATTTTTTTTTTTCGAAATATTTTTTTTCCCTTGGCCGAATTTTATGAAAATAAAATCCTAATTTTCGAAATTAAAATTCAATTTTAGATCTCAAATTTTTCGAAAATTTCAAGAGTTTGATTTATATTATTAATCTGTTTTTCATATTTAAATTGTTTATGTATGAAAATTAATTCATGTGAAAAGTGTTTTGTGTGAATTAGAGATTAATACATATGAATAATGCTAAAATTAAATTAAAATAGAGATTTTATGTTAATTTCGAATATTAAACTCATATAATTAATCTGAATTTTCATATTTAAATTGCTTATGTATGATAAATTAATTCATGTAAAAGGAGTTTTATATGAATTTAAGGTTAATTGATATGAATAGCCCTAAAATTAATTAAAATGGAGATTTAAATTAATTTGCAGAATTAGGCATAAAGGAGTTTATGTTTAATTTATTTTGATCACTAAATTAATTTACAAGAAGTTGTGATTTAATTTAATTCCCACAAAAGAAAAAAAAATAAAGGAGGGAGGAGGAGCAGCCACGGCTGGGTGGCGCTGCCACCTGCTGATGGGGCCACAGTGGCTGCTCCAGGTGGTCCTTGGTGGGCTGTCGTGGCTGCGGCAGCAGCAACGTGGCTTGCTAGCCACGTTTTGCTGCTGCCCAGCAGTAATTTAATAAAAAAAAATTTTTTTTTGAAAATCATTAAAACAGATTTTCAGAATAATAAGCAGATTTTCAGATAAATAATTCCATAATTTTATTCTTTAATCTAATTAAAATTAGTAGGAAAGTATTATAGGATAGAATCTTTAGGTGGTTAGGAATTACTTAAATATTTTATCAACTTGCTATAATTAAGAATATTTGATATTTTGATTGATGACAAGTATAATATGTGATATTATGATGTGGCTTTTATATATTTTGATATAATTGCTATGTATGACTAGTATGGCCCAAATTAAGTTAAAAAATACGATCTGCGTATCGTGATGTATTCTTGTAATTTTAAATACGATCTGCGTATCGTTAAGTATTTTTGTAATTTATTTAATTTAGTTATTATTTAAATTATTTTGATACTTATGTAATCCAAAGACGAAGTCCATCAAGAGAAGGCCCATGGATAAGGTGGATGGAGATCCATGAAGAGTCCAAGAATGAGCCATTGATGCTTAGTTCTTAGGATTAGGGGCCATACTAGATCATTTTATTTTCGCATTTTATTATTCTTTAAAATGCTTATAAGTTTATTGTATGTTGGTTGTTGATGCGCTAGAGTTCACTAATTCATAACAACATAATAAACTTAGGTCCCGTAAATATTAAGGTTGCTTTTCCAAACATAAAGTACTTATCAAACCCTTAATTAATAGTAATAGGTCATGCCTCCGCAGGGTGTTATCATTAATTTTGAGATATAAGGTAAAATTGCGAATTTTACAACTTAGTTTGGTTGTCCTTAACAAAATTATCAAAAGCGTTTTGAATTTTGAAGCAAGAGATAGTTAAGCATGCGATATTTATCCATCTAAACAAGAGTTATAATTTGTTATAATTAGTAAAAGAGTTTACTTACCTTGATAATGTAACGTTAAAGATAAGGCCTCCGTCTGCTTAGTGTTGCATGTTGATAGGATCTTGTAAAACACTTATTCAAATGGGACTTTAAAATTGAATAGTTGATCAACCTAGAAACCTTTGCATGTTTTAGGTTACTTTATAAACATAAAATTGAACTTTGTTTTATTTTTTTGTCTGTAGATACCATGTCTAATAACAACAACAATAACTCTGGTTTCAACATTCGTCCTTTTCTGGAAAAGGACAGACTGAATGGTGAAAATTTCCTTAATTGGGAAAGGACCTTAAGACTTGTTTTGAGGTCAGAGGGTCGAGAGGATGTCTTAGAAACCCCACTTCCTGTGATTACCGATGAGTCGGCCGAAGGAGACAAACGTCGTGCTAAGCGGGCCAATGATAGGTGCATGCCGATCACTTGCTTGATGATAGCAGCCATGGAGCCGGACCTCCAAAGGAGGTTCGAAACCAAGGATGCTTATACCATCATGCAAGAGCTGCGGGCTATGTCTCAAACACAAGCCCGAGTTGAGCGGTATGAGACTAATAGGGAGATACTTGAATGTCACATGAAGCCGAGTCAAGCTGTTGGCCCCCATGTTTTCGCAATGATGGGTCTTTTCGGAAACATGGAACGACTTGGATTCCCTTATAGGGTTGAGTTGGCTACTGACATTATTCTCCACTCATTACCTGACAGTTTCAATCAGTTCAGAATGACCTACAATATGAATGAGTCTGAAAAGACTTTGCAAGAGTTGCATGGATTGTTGGTCAATCTTTGAAAGGAACATCCCTAAGGTTGAACCAAAGAAAGAGGTTTTGATGGTTCAAAAGGGAAAAGGGTTTCAAGAAGAAATGGGCGGAAAGAAGGACAAAGGCAAGCAAGTTGCCACTTTGTTGCTTGAAAAACCTAAGCCAACCGCCAAGCCAAAGGTCGCTGCGGAAAGCAAGTGCTTCCACCTGTCACAAGATAGGACACCTTGGAAGAGGAACCGGCGGTATACTTGGAGGAAAAGAAGTGCGGGGCTTCCACTTCGGTATATATGTTATAGAAATCAATTTAACTTCTACTTCTTTATGGATATTTCATACCGGTTGTGGTTCTCACATAGTTAATGATGTGCAGGGACTAAAAAGAAGTAGGAAGCTGGCAAAAGGCGAGGTAGAGCTACGCGTTGGAAATGGAGCACGAGTTGCTGCACTTGCCATAGGGAGCTATAGTCTACACTTGCCATCTGGACTTATTTTAGAACTAAATAATTGCTATTTTGTTCCTTCAATAACTAAGAACATAATTTCTGTTTCAGTTTTGGATTCTGAAAGGTTTTGTTTTGAAATAAAGAACAAGTGTTGTTCCATTTCTTACAATAATATGTTCTATGCCAATGCTAAATTGATAAATGGCTTATATGTGCTTGATAGGTCATTACAAATCTATAACATAGATAGCAAGAAACAAAAATCAAATGATTCCAACCTAACCTACATTTGGCATTATCGAATGGGTCATATAAACCAAAAGCGTATTCACAAGTTACAAAAGGATGGTATAATTCCATCATTTGATTTTGAATCATTTGATGTATGTGAATCATGCTTAATGGGGAAGATGACAAAATCACCATTTACTGGAAAAGATGAAAGGGCCAGCGATCTTTTAGGACTCATACATACAGATGTGTGTGGTCCTATGAGCATAAAGGCAAGGGGAGGGTTTAACTACTTCATTACCTTCACTGATGATTTGAGTAGATATGGATATATATACTTAATGAAACATAAGTCGGGATCTTTTGATAGATTCAAAGAATTCCAAAGTGAAGTACAGAATCAACTTGGTAAGACAATAAAAGCACTACGATCCGATCGTGGTGGTGAGTATTTGAGCCAAGAATTTGATGATCATCTAAAGGGTTGTGGAATTCTTTCACAATTAACTCCACCAGGAACACCACAGTTGAATGGTGTATCTGAAAGGAGGAACCGAACCTTGCTAGATATGGTTCGATCAATGATGAGTCTTGCTGATCTTCCGATTTCTTTTTGGGGATACGCTATCGAAACTGCTGCACACACACTAAATAGGAGCCCGTCAAAGGCTGTTGAAAAGACTCCATATGAGTTATGGAATGGAAAACTTCCAAACTTGTCTTTTCTTATGATCTGGGGATGTGAGGTCTATGTAAAGCGGTTACTATCAGACAAGCTTGCACCCAAGTCAGATAAATGTCTCTTTGTGGGATACCCAAAAGAGACAAGGGGTTATTACTTCTATAACCGTCAAGAGATTAAAGTGTTTGTTGCTCGTGATGGTGTCTTTCTTGAAAAGGAATTTGTTTCTAGAAAGACAAGTGGGAGTAAAATAATTCTCGAAGAAATTCGAGATGAGCAACAATTGGACGTGGTTTACACCATGTCAGAGACGACCCGACAAGACGAAAGTCTAGTTCAGGAGATGACGTATTCAACGCATGAACCTCCTACCGTCCCACTTGAATCAAGTGAAGATCTTCAAGAAGTTGAAGAGAACACTTCTCTTGATGCTCAGACCCCGCGTAGGTCTAGTAGAGAAAGGATTCCAAACAAGAGGTTGGTTGATTTCTGATGGCCGAAAACTCTGAAATTATGATTTTGGAGAATTCAGAGCCTACTACCTACAAACAAGCTTTGACGAGCCCCCAGACTCTGAGAAATGGCTTGAGGCCATGAAATCCGAGTTAGACTCCATGTCTGATAATAAAGTTTGGACCCTGGTCGACTTGCCTAATGGGGTTAACCCTATTGGATGCAAGTGGGTGTTCAAGTTGAAAACAGACAAAGATGGGAATGTCTATATATATAAAGCAAGACTGGTTGCAAAAGGATTCAGACAAATTCATGGTATAGACTATGATGAGACCTTTTCTCCAGTAGCAATGCTTAAGTCAATTCGGATACTTTTAGCGATTGCCGCATTTTATGATTATGAAATTTGGCAGATGGATGTCAAAACAACATTCTTGAATGGGTTCTTGAATGAGGATGTGTACATGACACAACCTGAGGGTTTTGAGGATCCAGAAAATCCTAAAAGGGTTTGTAAGCTTCAGAGATCCATTTATGAATTGAAGCAGGCATCTCGGAGCTGGAATCTTCGATTTGATGAAGCAATCAAGAAATTTGATTTCATCAAAAGCGAAGAAGAATCTTGTGTCTACAAGAAGTTTAGTGGGAGCAGCTTAGTCTTCTTGGTATTGTATGTAGATGACATACTACTCATGGGAAATGACATACCAATGCTTGAGTCAGTCAAGGAATGGTTAAAAATTTGTTTCTCTATGAAGGGACCTGGGAGAAGCTGAGTACATACTGGGAATCAAAATCCATAGAGATAGGTCTCGAAGGATGATTGGACTAAGTCAAGAAACTTATATTGATAAGGTTCTTGCAAGGTTCAACATGGAACACTCGAAGAGAGGTTTCGTTCCCATGTCACATGGCATATCGCTTAGCAAGAGTCAGTGCCCGAATGAGCCTGATGAGTTAAAGCGAATGAGTAGCATTCCTTATGCTTCGACTATAGGATCTATCATGTATGCCATGATAAGTACTCGACCAGATGTTGCATATGCCTTGAGCATGTGTAGCAGGTTCCAAGCAAATCCAGGAGAAGCACACTGGACTGCAGCTAAGAGCATCCTTAAGTACTTGAGGAGGACTAAAGGCATGTTCTTAGTTTATGAGGGACAAAGTGAGTTGGTTGTTGAAGGTTACACGGATGCAAGCTTCCAAACCGACAGAGATGATTACCGCTCTCAGTCAGGGTATGTCTCTCGTCTAAATGGAGGAGCAAAGAGAGCTGGAAGAGCTCAAAGCAAAGCACTGTAGCGACTCTACGACGAGAATCGAGAATATTTAGCGGCGGTTGAAGCGGCTAAAGAAGCGATTTGGATCAAGAAATTCTTGACGAGTCGGATATCATACCTAGTGCTCTGGAAGGGATTGAGTTGTTACGTGATAACAATGGTGCTATTGCGCAAGCAAAAGAACCGAGATCACATAACAAATCCAAACATGTAATGAAGAAGTATCACCTCATTAGGGAGATTGTTGACGGGAAGGATGTCAGGATCTGCAAAGTTCACACGGATGAGAATGTGGCTGATCCGCTCACTAAACCACTACCTCAACCCAAGCATGAGAGTCACGCTAGGGCTATAGGCTTGAAGCAAATGTTAGAGTGGCTTTAGGTTGTACTAGGTTTAGAGAAACTTCTTACAATGTAAAGGCATGGTTTTGCTATTTATGTTTATGAGAATAAATTTTATATTATTTAATTATTGGTTTGGTATTAAATAAAATGTCCAAAATATATCTTGAATTCTATGGTTTTGTCAAATATGTGATTTGATAAATGAAACACCATAAGTGAACAGAATTCATAGAATATTAAAGTTCCTAATCTAAGTCATTAAACTGGACATAAATGACTTATTAAAGGGATTAGCATATAAGATTGATTGATAGCACCGTTTCATGGGCTATGGAAACATAGAGATGTTTAATCAATCATATGGATATGTATAGTTGATACATAGTCGAACTAGACCTGCTAAGAAGTTTTATAACTTCAAAATTATATTAGTAGATTCCTTAGACATGAGTGGAACATTACTTAGCCCAATGATTGGTATAACTTTGATACTGTCAAACGTCATGCCGTAAAAGGGGACTATAAAGGCAGCATTCAGGTTGTGCTAAAAATTGAGTGGGAGCATTGATTACCATAAGATTGAAAAGGTCCTCCTATATGAGATAGGATAGGTGTCTTGGCCCCTTGAAGAGAGAAAATTGAAAAATGCATGGCCTTGCTCAAATGGATCATTCGATGATCATTTGTTTGTCAATTCGAACTCGGATTTCAAGGATTAAATTTGAAAACTAGTATGGATGATATAGAAATATAATCATACTATCAAATAAAGACATTAAGAGACTTGAGGAATTTAAACATTGCACACTCGTCTCGGACAAGTGGGAGATTGAAGGATTTATGTCCTCGACTTAAATGCAATTACTAATTATATTATGGATCGTATTATAGAGATAATAAATTCGTTCTACTGGGTCGTCTATACGTCTTGCTAGAGAATGCTATAGAACTTTGGGTTAGGAAATTATAAACCTCAAGCCCAATATAATGGATCCTATTAGGTCACACAAAATACTTGGATCAACGAAAGAAACCTAGAGCCTGTAATGGGCCCTAGGGTGGCCGGCCAAGAGGAGGGGAGAGGAGAAGTGATTCTCCTTCTAACCTAAATATATTTATATATTTGGTTAGGCAATAAGGAAAATATACTAGATATCTCTCATTATTCTTCTCTCTCATATTCTTTCCAAAAGTCACAAAAACTCCATTAAAGTAGAAGAAGAATTTCTTCCTTCCAACTAGCATTGGTGGAGTGTTGTTCCGGGTTGGTGGACCAAGTAGAGGAATCACAATTGAGGTTCTTTATCCGGGTTATTCAAGCTTTGTGGAATTCACGCTTCAAAGGTAAATTCCTAACTATTAAGTGATCCTTGAATGTATATGCATGAGATCCTGTTTTAAGTGCTTATGAATTTGATTCATGAAATTCCGCTTAGAGTACTTATAGAATCCTACAGTTAGTAAGTTAGAGCACTTGAGAGTTGAGACTACATAGTTTTTCAAACCTAGGTTTCTTGGCGTTTGCCTCAAGGTTGGATCGATCCCGAAGCTAATGCAAGTTGGCCTATCATTACGTTTGGTAGGCCTAATTTCTCTTTGAGCCATTTTTAATATACTCCCTCTGTCTCAGAAAGATTTAAACACTTGTTGGGACACGTAGTTTAAGGTGATAAGTTTAGTGTGGTTATCAAATGTTATTTTATTTAAAAACTAGATATGATAGGAGTTGATGGTATTTTTTTAATTAGAGGAGAGAGAAAGTTGGGTAACTTTTTGTTGATAAAAGGTAGAATGTGGGCCAAAGATGTGTAAAAGAAATAATATATTAATAGTGGGACCATGCCAAAGATGGAAATGTTCAAACTAATTTGGGACAAACATAAAAGGAAAGTGTTCAGACTATTCTGGGACGAATGGAGTAATACTACTATGTGTGTTTGATCCTTAAGAGAGAGTGTATACTAGCGAACCGTAGAGAGGGTTTAATAAGTGGATCCTTTACTGCTTATATTGGCATGGGATTAGTCTTGAACATTTTCAAAAAGAATTTTGTTATAAAAAATGGGCTAACAAGAATAAGTACACAACTTCTCTTAATTACAACCAAAGGCACAATCATCTCAGCTTAACAAACAACAAACAACATCTGCACAAATTGTAGGATCTAAATCTACATAATTAAATAACTGAACTAGAATTTACAAGAACAAAATGTGTCGTGGTAAGAGAGTCATTACCTTACTTCGATGCTGATTCTTAATGACATTCGTCCCCCCAGTTTTACAGAATGAATTATGTCGTGGTAAGAGAGTCATTGCCTTACTTCGGTGCGGATTCTTAATGACATTCGTCCCCCAAGTTTTACAGAATGATCCTCGACTTCGTGCACCAGGATCAAGGATTGCAATTTCTCAAGAACTGCTCAATTATCATATGAAAAAAGGTAGGTTATATGTTTTAGGTTAATATTTTGTCAATAGAAAAGAATAAACAACCAAGAAGATATTTATATGAAGGAAGAGAAATAACACTGAAAGAAATTCGGAAATGAAGAAATTAGGTTTTCTGGAACTCCCCCGACAACCGCGAGCCGCGGTGGATAACACGAGACTTAGATTGCTCTCAGCAACCACCACGAGGCGCGACCATTGCGAGTTGCCGTCTTCGACACCTCTTTACTTATGGGTAATAATAGTTCTAACAATCCCCCACAAGCGCGAAGACACAAAAATAAGAAATGAGCAGTAAAAGGAAGGCTTGATACATACTACTACATGCTAGTGTCCAAAGGATTGAACTAACATGTTAGTGAGTTGGGGCGTCCCCTCACATACTTAGGATTGAATTTATAAGAGAGAGAAGAGACCGGTAACATATATCTTACCTTGAGAGCTTGAGAAACTCCGCGATCAAAACATGAGATGTAATCAGCTACACACTCTGACAATGGCCAACAATATACCTTGGAACATTCATGAGCGCTCTCAGAAGATTCAGTGGTCAACCATAGAAGGAGGTCAACCCTTCACACTCATATAGGTGAAATCACCAAATAATGTACAGCCACGTGAATCTCCCTATCAAGATATGAATCATCAAGAACCAAAGTTAAAGCTCTCGACATTAACCAAGAATCTATCAAGTTCACTAGTCAAACCACCAAGTCTGGTAATGGATCCTCACACATCCATCAAGTTTAAACTAGCTAAACCACAAAGTCTGGTTATAGGCATGTGACCCTATGTGAGAATGGCACGAGATATCATAAGATATAATCACAATAATATACACAACCAACTGGTTCAGGAAGAGCTTGCTTAAAAGAGCAATAAGTATATTAATGAGAAATCTTACACAAGTTCGGCATAGAATTCATGGAATAAAATAACCTATGTAGATTTCAGACCCAACCCTCTATAAAATTCTAATACTAACTTCTTGCTTAACCCTTTGGTAAAAGGATCAGCCAAATTCCTTTAAGATAGCACAAACTGAAGTGAAATGACACCATTCACAATAAATTGTCTCACATACTCCATGTCTGACTCGAATGTACCTCTTCTTGCCATTATACATACTGTTATTGGCAACATTTATAGCAGCTTGTGAACTACAATATAGTGACACAAGAGGAGATGGGTTGACAGAGACACTTTGTAACACGATGGAGGAAAGAAAAATGGGCTCGATAGGGGGTAGAGGATGGTGTTATTAGGGAAGAGTTAACAAAATCGGAGCACATAAGAATCAAATGCTCCGGTTTTGTTAATAAATGTAACATTTGCTCTTAATTTTCTTTTTAAAAAGTAAGTAATATATGCTTCGATTTTTTGTGAAATTGGAGCATAGCGCCACTTATAAGATGTTTTGGGGGGAGGGGGGCATATTGCTCCTCTTTGTAATGCCATCACTATTTTACTACCTCATTATAAATGTTTTAGTTTTGAAAATGTTTTAAAATAAAGAAGTCGCAAACAAGTCTTTAAAGGAAGACTCATAAACCTAATTGGCCGAATATTGCTAAACCATAGGGACAACTTAAGGACTTATCTAATATAGGTTTCCCCTCATGACTTCATAATTGGTCAATGAATTAAATATTAACTTCGGGGGTGAGGGTACAAATATGTTCAGGAATCACATTCGTCCATTGCTAGCCTCTGCTTAGTATGATTCATGTCTAGATTAATGCTATTAAACAACCAAGTACTTTATTTATACAATCTAAAATTAATCTATGTTGGTTCATTAAACACAAAAGACTAATTTTTAATGACACCTTATTTAAGCAAGCAAATTACAGGGAACCTAATCCAATTATCCAAATTATCTGAATTTAGCATTAGAACATTTAATAATGTCTTTGATTAGCAAAAATAAGCATGCGCGGTGATGAAAGCAATAAAGCATTCAACATGCATATGAATAATAATGAAATAGAAATATATAAAAAGAGATTAAGCGTTAGAATATACAAGAAAGCACGATCTCTTTGAGAATCTACATAGATTATTAGTACAATAAGAAATTTATCGGAATTGACCCTCAGAAATTATACCTTTGTCACCTGGATCTTGAATAGCGATCCGCAAGAGGTCTTGAGTAGCTAGCTATCTGCAGGAGGAGCAATTTTAAAGCTTGAGATATGGACTTAATGGAGATTTGAATGTGTGTTTGAATAAGTAAAGTGTTTTGAGAGATATTTCGTAGTATATAAGTGTGTACGTAAGTGTATGGAAAAGTCGTGATTAAGGTGTGTTAAAAGTTCTCTAAAAGTGTAATCTGAAGGGTTAATTACGGTTTTGGACATACCTTGTGGAAGGAGTTAGGATTATATTCATATGAGGATTGAAAGGGTTAGAGGTTTGGATGAAGGGTTAATTGGATGGGTCAAGGCAAGGGTTATGGCTTCTTTTTTTTGAATGCCAAGGTAAGGGATATGGCTTTTATGGAATTTAAGGTTTTTTGATGGATTGAAGGATTGAAGGAATGAGGGGTAAAACTTGTGTGCAAATAACTTAGCTTGACTTTTTTGCCTTTGACTTTTTTTTGCATTTTGCTTTGTGTGTTTTCTTTTGCTTCTGCTTTTTTTTTCGTACTTTAATTTTTTTGCTCTTTTTTATTTTTCTGACATTAATTTTTTTTGTACTAAGGCTTGCACACAAGTTTTGTGGTTTAGGTATTGAAAGGTTTGAAGGCTTTTTTGTGGAGCTTTGAGTTTGAAAGGTTATTTTGGGTATGATTAGGGAGATGGCTTAAGGTTTTTCCTTTTTGGTTGCATGAGGATGGTTTATGGATGTGACGCCTTTTGAAATGATGGAGAGGGAGAAGGAAATAACTTCTATTTCAAAGCATGTCTAATTTATGATCTTTTTGTATTATATTTTTATTAATCAAGTTCACTAGAGACAACGTGATTTGAATTTCATCATTAAATTCGAAGCATAAACATGATGGAAGGCCAATGAAAATGAAAATGAAAATGCGATAATTCTATTAACGAGAATAGAAGGCGGATAAATATAAATTCTTAAATGTGACATAGACTCGACAAGGAAGAAAAAAATGGCTAGGGGAGGGACTCCCCGACTCGACCTAGAAAACTGGTAATAACTAACTAAGCCCCCTGCACTATAGAGACACTGGCAAAGGGCTTGATGTTGATGTTGGCTTTTGCTGCAGGCGGAACTGACAATCTACCATCTTCAACCAAGTCCTGTAGAGCATGCTTCAAGGTCTAATACTGCGATATCAGATTCCCATACCCTTGATGGTACTTGCAGTATGAGTTGGGATTCCATTTCCTAAACCTACTTTGAGGAGCAGGGTCTGGAGTAGGGCCAAGAGAGTGGAGTGCTCCTTTTGCATTGAGCCTAATGAAGGCTTCTTCTAGAGACATACCTAAAGGAGTGAAGGTTCTTTGGGACCTTTGATAACTCCTCTTTCTAGTGTTTAGGGCATTCACTTCATTACTCTTGGAGCCAGAAGGATTATTGTTACTCTTCTTAAAAGAGTTATTGTTGTTGTAACCCTTATTTTTAAAGGCTTGCACCTCTTCCTCAATCAGTAGACCAACCTTATAGTGCTTCGTCAAAGACTCTATAGGCTGGAATTTAATGTGTTCTTCGTACTTGGATTGCAAGTTACATGTAGGTCGCTTCCATCTATCCTAAAGAAAATGTCTTCTCTTCGTTGCTCCCCTTCCTTGGCAAGAATCACCAGTCGGACTTGATCCTCTTCATATGGCCTATTAGTAGTTTGAGTGGCCTTTTCCCTCCATCTATTAAGGAAGGTGAAGAAGTCTTCGTTAGGGTTTTGTCTTGTTAATTCCAACACACGAAAACCAACTGGAAGCTAAGTGTTGTATCGATACTGCTTGTGGAACTCTTCTTTGATGTAGTCCCAAACATTCAAGTTTGTTTTGTTTAATGATCTAAACCACTTGGATGGATGTGCATCCAAGGTTTAGATAAAGACATAAGCAAACAGGTCCTTGATCATGCCTTTAGAGGCCATAGAGATGGAGAAGGCTCTCAAATGATCGTCTGGGTCTTTGACCCCCTTGAATTTTGGGAGGTCACCCAATGCCACCTTTTTAGGGAGCTTTTTCCCTTTAGTTCAGGATCAATGATGTCATGGCCATGAGCCTGACTCTCGAGTTCAGGAATTGACTGGATCAATTGCTCGAGTTTTATAAACATTAAGTCAGTCATGGACTTAACACGAGGTGATGGAGTCTCTTCCCATATGCATGCTTCTTCCTCGGTTGTCAGTTTTTCCTTAAGTATTTTAAGCTCTTTGTCTTGTTCCCCAAGACAAGAGTTCATCAGTTGGAGTTGAGCCATGATGGCATTGAGCTGTTCAGAATTATCTCCCATTTTAGCTGAGGATTCACAACAAGTTTCAGCTCATATGAAAACGTGAAAGTTCGTTTAACGAGTCTAGAGTGGGTTAACCTTTTTTCCTCTCAGCTGGACGTTCCCAAGTTGTAACCTCACAACCTATCCTGAACAGAAATCGGATGGACCTTACTTGTAAGTTTTTGAAATGATTTTCTAAATAGGAAATGGAAATGAGGAATGATTTTGAGATAGAGGATTTGAAAAGGATATGAGTTTGAGAATAGTATGAATTTGACTATGATGGAGACATGGGCCTAACTATATGCAAATGCAGACATGGATAGGACTATGCAAGCAAACTAGATTTAACGATTGGGCCTCTGTGGCGATAAAAGGAATGCTAGCTTCACTAGACTTAAGGGGTTGCCTTTATGGATTTTGGCATGACTAGCTTCGCTAGAATCGAGGACTTGGGTTGTTATGGACTTAAGGGAGGACTAAGTCCGCTAGACTCGAGGATTTGGGCCATTATGGACTTAGGCTGGACTAGCGACTCAAGGACTGGGCCGTTATGGACTTATAGAGGAGTAGCTTCGCTAAACTCGAGGATTTGGGCCATTATGGACTTAGGGTGGACTAGCTTTGCTAGACTCAAGGATTTGAGCCGTTATGGACTTAGGGAGGACTAGCTTCACAGGACTCAAAGGTTGTCATTATGGTCTTAAGGAGGATTAGCTACACTAAGCTCAAGGGTTGCCATTATGGCCTTAAGGATGACTAGCTTCGCTAGGTTCAAAGGGTGTCATTATGGTCTTAAAGATGACTAGCTTTGCTAGGTTCAAAGTATGAGAGAATTTGGATTTGGACTTCATCATGGAGATGAAGACTAAAGCTAGGATTTGAATTGGGCCTTTATGGGCTTAACTTTTGAATGGACTGGGAGAAGCACCTAGGCTTGACTATGGAATAGACTAGGATTAGACTTAGATTGGGCCTATATGGGTTCGACATAGACTAGAGTTCACATAGAGATGCAAACGAGTCTAGATTTTGTGCTAAACTTACATGAGCCTAAGATGGACTCTAATGCAAGTGGGCCTAATACGAATGCATGGACTCCATTTTAAACGGGCCTAATATGAATACATGGACTCAAGTTTATATGGGAATAAGACGAATGCAAATGGACTGGATTGGAATGGATTGATTGGGCTGAGAGTTCTCATAATTCGTTCTTTTATTGAAAATGACCCCTTTGTTTTTATCTTTTATAGGAAAAAAATGATGGTGATTAAGAGTGGATTAATTTTGATAAAAGATTTTCTTTAACGTGTGGTAGGATGATGATAAGTAAATGTTTTCGAAAAATATAAAATAGAAGAGGGTGTGACATAGATTTTAAAAAAGATATGCTTTCGAAATGGATGGAACGTGATATACTACCTCCGTTCTTTTTTTATTGCAACAATAGGTTTGGACACAAATTTTAAGGAAATGAAAAATGTGGGTAATTAAGCATACAGATATATACCCTTTAATTTACTAGAGTAGGAGAAAGAAATAATGATCATTTAATAAAGTAAAAGTACCTCTTTAACAATAAAAGGTGGGTTGGTGAATAATTAATGAGAGTTTTAGTAGGATAAAGTTAGGATAATAATGTCAACTAAAGTTGCTTTTTATACCAAAAGTGGAATTATTGCAATAGATGTGAAACTACCCAAAATAGTAATTGTTGCAATAGAAAAAGAACGGAGGAAGTAACAGATATGGTAGAGAATACTAGCTTTATATGCACACGATGTGTGCGAAAACATATAGAAAATTAAAAGAATTGTCTTTTCATTTTATTTTTTAGAAAAATTGTTGTTCAGTTTAAATATGGTACTTTTTTTCTTCCTTTTTCGTTTGAATGAAAGAGTTAGTTATCCCCTATTTCTTTTTTCTTTTTTCCTTAGTAAAATTTTTGGTGTCCTCCCATGTGTTGCCATATATAATAGAGATTGGTGGGATAGAATGGATAAGATAGTATAGTATGAGATGCATGACGACTCAAACTCTATCATGACCACTTATCTAGGTGCACTTTTAAGGATAGACCAATCTTAGATGATATGCATGAAAAGATCGATTTTTATCTTTGAATAAGGTGAGTTTTGTTTGGAAAAATGCCCTAAAAGTGGTCATGAATGATAATGCAAAGATGGATAAAAAATAGACAATAAACCATCGAAACTGAAATGTGGATGCTTTGTGTAGCTTGCGCCAAACGCAAAGGTCTTGCATGTCATGCAAGAAATGTGTGCCTAGCGAATGAAGCTTGTGTACCGCGCAATGTCATGCGGCAAGCGGAGCGATTTTTCCGTCTCGGTAGTGTATTGGTCGTTTTTCGATAAATCTAGCCTAATTCGAGGGGAATACGAGGGGAAAGCGTGTTGAATATAGCAAACAAGCAATCAATAATGTCAAATGGGTTAGAAATAATATGCAGTTCCAACCTAAAGTCAAAAGGCTTGAATGGCTCCATGACTAAGATGATCCCACACTTAGTATATTTTCTTAAAAAGATGGCCACATGTAAGACGCACTCCAGTCTCACGTCAAGAACAATAGAGAAATGTTGTGGTTGGGTAGGTTTACTTATGACTAACATCCAACACTATTGTCCAGGAAGCTTTACGGAGGGACAAAGCGCAAATCCCCCGGGGTGGTATCATGTATATAATATGCGCATATGAGGCAAGGACATAAAACTTATAGTGGCCCTGAAAAATATCCATGCATATGCAAAACTGTAATGTTATATAAAGGCATAAAACAAGTATGAATCGCATTTTTCGAGTTTCACCCACTCATCAAAATTTAAAGTTTGAATCCTCCTCAGTGAAGTCGCCAAATTGTAGGTGTGATTTTATTGCCTGTGCAGGATGAGTGCGTGTTTGACTACCTCACTGTTTAGGTTTTAGTTTGAAAATGTTTAAAATAAATAAGTCGCCAACAATTCTTTAAAGGAAGACTCATAAACCTAATAGGATATTGGGAACCATAGGGACAACTTAGGGACTTATCTAATGTAGATTTCCTCGTCGTGACTTCGTAATTGGTCAATGAACCAAAGATTGAGTTCAGAGGTGAGGGTATGAATATGATCAGGAATCACATTCTCTCATTGCTAGCCTCAACGTAATACGATTCATGTCTAGATTTATTAAACAACCAACTAATATGTTTTTGCAATCTAAAAATTATTCTATGTTGGTTCATTAAACACAAAGACTAATTTTTGGTGAAACGTTATTTCAGCAATCAAATTACAAGGAACCTAATCCAATTTTTAAAATTATTTGAATTTAGCATTAGCACATTTATTTATGTATTTGAAAGCAATAAAGCATACCACATGCATATGAATAATATTGATATAGAAATATAAAAAAACGAGATTAAAAGTTTAAATATACAATAAAGCATGATCTCTTTGAGGATCTACATCATGGCAAATAGATTGTTAGTATGAGAAGGAGTTTAATTAGAATTGACCCTCAAGAATTATGCCTTTGTCGCCTGGGTCTTGAATAACAATTCGCAGAAGGAGCAATCTTGAAACTTGAAATATGAAATTAATGGAGATTTGAATGTGTGTTTGAATATATGTTTGAGAGATATTTCGTAGTATGTAAGTGTTATCTAAGTGTATGGAAAAGTCGTGGTAGAGGCGTATTAAAAGTTCTCTGAAAGTGTATTTGAAAGTTGTAAAAATGTTCGTCGAAAATAGGCATTTTTATAGGAAAATAAGTCTGAAAACCACATGGAGAGGATAACAACTGGCGTGGCCCTGGTGCACGGCCGTTGTGCGCTGCGTAGCCACCATGCGCCTAGCGCACTACCGCTGCATATGGCGCACCACCGCTGCATCTAGCGCAACAAGTCTGCATGGCGCGCAAGATTCTGCTTCATGGTAGCTCTTGTTTGTCTGCGTGTCTTATGTTTTGTAAACTGCCTCTGTGTTGCACATGTGCATTATGGTGCACGGGACGCAACGCAAATATGAGGGTTATTCCAAAATTAAAAGATTCCTTTTATCCTTTTTTAAGTATTATCTTTTAAATTCGAAAATCAGTTGTCTCAAAGAATAAAAATCTGATTTTCATAATATATTCGAATTTAGAAAATATTTATTAATTATCAAGAATAATTAATATTTATTAGAAATACAATTATAATTCAGCTTGGAATACATAAATAGATTTTATATTCTTTGAACGATTTTGGGCTTAACTTGTTTGATAGCTCTTCCTTTGGACTGAACCAATTAGGATGACAGTATGTTTCATAATTGAGTACTAAATGGGGAGACGCAATTATGTGTCTACACTTGGCATTACGACTCTAAATTTTTGGACTTAATTTCAGTTAAGTTCAATAAACTCAAATTAAATTCAATTCAGTTCAGTATACTTAAATTAAATAAATTAAGTCATTTTCAATTCAATACACTTAATTTGAGTTAAATTAAATTTAGTTCAATAATACACATAAATTCAGTTCAACTATTATTGTTGTTGTTGTTGTTGTTGTTTAAATTACAATTACCAGTATTATTTTAATTATGCTCCCTTTTTCAGTTTAGTTCAATAAAATTTAAATTAAACTCATCTCATTTCAGTTCAGCATACTGAAATTAAATTCATTTCATCAGTTCAGTTCAGTAGACTTAAATTAAATTCAAGTCACTTAAGTCCGAAACAACGGGGGACTAAAAGGGAGTCTAAAATGAATTTCAAATTTACACAATAACTAAGAGTAGATATTTAACCTTAATGCATAAGCATAAGAAACAAAACTATACTTTCATGAAAATACTGTGTTTCAAATTTTGGGTATATTCTTCTCAACTTATTTTTGCTGAATTTAATTTATCTTTGCCGAACTTGTTCTTGGAACTTATATATGTTAGAATTAAACTTACTTTGTTGAGCTTAACCTTATTTTTGCTCAAAGTAAACTATTTTTTGCTAGACTTAACTTAATTTTGGCTAATCATAATTGATTTTGGTTGAACTTATATTTACTGAACCTCGGTTTTTTTTAGCTACACTAAACTTATCTTTATTGAAATGAACATATTTTTGCTGAAATTACTTGAACTTATATATATTGAATTTCACTATTTTTTAATGATACACTAAACTTATTTTCGCTAAAATTAACATAGTTTTTCTCAAACTTACTCCTTTTAATAAGGGAGTTGAGAAGAACCAACCTTTACTATCCATAAAAAAAAAAAAAAAAAAAACAACCTTTAATATCCCATAAAAAAAACCAATCTTTTTATTTGGGAATGAAATTTTTTCTTCTATTTGATAAGGGCGTTTGGTTCATATAGTGGTATGGATTTGGAATCATGAATGAAACCAAGGTGGTATAGGTTTGGAACTTGATACCTAATACCATGTGTTTGGTTTTATTTGGGAATGAAATTTTTTCTTCTATTTGATAGCTTGAGATATTGGTATGAGCCATACCCACCTCCCCCCTTGGGTTTCTAAACCCCATACCTTATGGGTTTGAGGTATTGGTTTTAAATCCATTTATTTTGTAAACAAACACTAGGTATGGGTTTTGCTCATTCTAAACCCATACCTCATACTAGAATCATATGAACCAAACGCAGAGTTTTAACTCGGTAAAACATCTAAAAATTTACTCCATTTATTATGCTTTCCATTAATTATTTTCCCCTATAAAAACTCCTAATATAAATGCAGAGGTGGCCTCTTGTGAAGGTTGAGCACCACTAGTATTTTTTGCACGCGATGCGTGCGCGAACATCACGGTGATATTGTACATGTTTCTTTTGTTTTCAAAAATCAGGAAATTACTTTCACTAAAAAAAATGTGGTAGTTTTTGTAGGGGAAAAATCTGGCAGTTACATTAGAGCTTTTTTTTTTAAAAAAGTTATACTTCCTCCGTTCTGTTTTAAATGAAACATTGGGTGAAATGACACTATTCATTGATTAATTTTGACTCCAATTTATCGCCATTATATAAAGAAAAACATAGTCAAGTGGGATCTTGTTAGATTCGTCTCGATGCATACTATCAAATTATAACTTATTTATATTTTTTATGTGTGCACAACTAAAGATATTAATGATTAAAGAAGTGTGTTGGGTTGCGTGAAAAAGCAACCGTTTCATTTAAAACAGAACGGAGGAAGTATGATTTTTTTGCCCTCATTAGTTATCTTGGAAAAATAATAACATAAAGGGTATTTTAGGAAACTCAAGTGGACACCAAAGTCCTCAAGAGTTTCCATATATAATAGAGATATTCCCAAATTTTAGAACTTCCACCAGGAAGGCCTCCTCTCTCTATCTCTCTCTCTCTCAATCAAATTTCTCTTACAAATTAAAGAGAGAAACCAAACCTCCGAGGGTTCCATCTCATAACTCTCTGTCTCCACCTTCTTTCCTCCATTCTCAATCAATCAACAATCACTTCCCCCAAAATCCTAACCCTAACCCTAACCCTAAAAAACTAGTCATAAAAAATGGCGTTCAATCAGCCAGAAAAGGACGGAAATCATGAACACCGTCTCTACAATCCATACCAAGACCTAGAAATCCCAGTCCAGAAACTGTACCAACTCCCAACCCAACCTGAATACCTATTCCATGAAGAATCACTTCGACAACGTAGATCTTGGGGTGAGAATCTGACTTATTACACCGGTTGTGGCTACTTAGCTGGCGCTTCTTCCGGCGCTGCTAAGGGACTTTTCGACGCACTCCATGCTTTCGACCACGGGGACACCCTGAAGCTCCGTGTCAATCGTGTACTCAATACTTCCGGCCTCACCGGTCGCCAGTGGGGCAACCGCGCTGGAGTTATTGGTCTTATGTATGCCGGTTTTGATACCGGGATCGTCTTGTGGAGAGATACTGATGATGTTTACAACAGTGTCGCTGCTGGCCTTGCTACTGGGGCTATCTATAAGGCTGCTTCTGGCCCTCGTGCCGCTGCCGTTGCCGGTGCCATTGGAGGTCTCCTCGTTGGATGTACTGTTGGGATGAAGCATGCCCTCAAGAGATATATCCCTGTTTGATTCCCGTGACCGTGAGCCTTCAATTCTCTTCGCACTTAATATTCAAACTCAAAAAGTTTCCTAATTTTGATCTGATCAATGAGTCAATGAAATGGCCCTTTAATTTTGTGGTGTGATACAGTTAGTATATGGTTTTTTGTTTCTATTTCGTAGGTATTACAGGCATGATTGAAATTAATGCTACTCTTTATTAATTATATTTTCGCTTAGTTTTGCTTGTAATTCGTTAAAACATTTTAGGTGCCTCAATAATATTACAGAAAAACTTGGACTTTACTGTCGATCAACCTTTATGTTTGTAAATTTTGTTCTGCTATATGTTAATAGTGTGGTATTCTAGCTTCTTTTTGCTCTTATTTTCGGTGCTGGTATATCTGTGATCCATTAGTTTTATGTATAAGAAGATGAAGGTATTGAACTGTGGCGCGGGCGCCATAAATATATGTTGTTTCATCATATGGCTGATCTTGTTTGATTTAGACTATAGGATGTGTTGGTTGAGGTTTATTTTGTTCTAACTTGGGGTTTTTATGATCATGATGTTTAATGCGTAAATGCGTGTCTGTCCACATTGTCTTGGGGTAACCTCATAGCAACTCACTAAGGTTGTGAATGGTTGATCTTTCACTTATAGGAATTCGAAGTGGAGTAAGAAACCCACAGTGAAGTGATAGATGTATATCTGAAGTTGGACAAAGCTGTGAATCTTTGAGTTATGAAAAATCTTTTACTTCCTTTTTTTCTTCTTAACTTGCTCTATATTGTACCTCCATTATTTTGTATCAACTAGCTTTTAACATTTGGAATTTTGGATGCTTCTATTTACCATTGGCTGATGAGGAAACATGTACGCTTAGTTATTTCCCTTTCTGTACACCCAAGATTGGGTAGTATTTGCAAGGTTATGGGGGATAAACTTAGACTCTTAGAGCTTTGTAGTTAGAAGTCTATTTATAATAAGTTTGGACAGTGCCCAACTCTAGTTTTTTTTAGCCAGTTAGCCTGCTTATTTGTCAATTATCATTCACCTCATGCATAAATTACAACTTTGATTTCCCTCTACTTTAAAACAAAATTATATATGAATTCGAGTACCTATTAGTTTCCTCTCCCTTTCCAGAACACGGGATTGCATGGCAACCACCTAGGGCTATAGCATTTATCTGAGTTTTTAAGTGATCTATCGTACTTCCATTGACTCTTGAGAATTGGTTGTTTGTTGCTGGTACTCTAACCTGATTACTGATCATTCATCTTTGTAGTTATTTTTGAAATATGAATTTTATTTCGCTTTGCTGAAGAACAGAATTATATTGAATTCAACCACTTGTCAAGTTCCCCGTTCTTTCCCTGTTGCATGACAACCACCTAGGAAGCACCTGCTTGAGTTTTTGATGTGAGCTATCTTACTTCGTTAAATCTTTGGAGTGGCTGTTTATTGCTATCATTCATCTCATACTTGAATTGGAATTATGTATGCAGTTTCCCTTTGCTTTAGAACAAAACATATATATACTCTATATGATTTTGAGCTCTTCTTAATTTCCCCTTCCTTTTCTGAAACATAGGATTTTAAGTAAATTGATCCAGTTGAGGCATAAGAACGTTTTGATTTTGAATTATTCCCTCCGGACAGTTGAACTCCGTCAAGCCTCTAGAAATGGTTGGGCTCTACTAGCCTTTCTTACAAAGTATATTGCTAGTGACAATATTTAAACGAAGTACTTTTTCAACAACCTAAAGGCTTGGGGAGAATGACCTCTTATGGCACGCAGATGATCATGTAGGGTTTAGGCTTGTAGCATATGTGCTTTTCTGTTGACGCTTGAGAAGGGATGTTTGACAACTTGCTCAGAATAACAAATTCTTGTATTTTTTGCTCTAATAAAGGCACTTTTTCAAGAAACATTATCCCTCCAAGCTTACAAATTTATTACTCTCTCCGTCTCATGATATGGTGCTTGTTTATTTTTACATGGTCTCTAAAACGTGCCTTTGACCGTCAATAACTTTACTTTTGTACTAATAAAAACTAGTTGATATTATGAAAGAACACATTGATGCAAATATAACAAGATCTCACTTGAGTATGTTTCTTTAAGTATATATAAATGATAATATTTGGTAAAGTTTTTAAAGTTTGACCATGAAAATGAAACAGGCACTATATGATGGGACGGATGAAAGGAGTTTTTCCTTATTTTTCGGTTCCAATTCCTGTGGCGATCTTCAAATCGTTGCATGGCTTCTTCAAAATCCCAGACTTCGACAAATCTAGTCCTCAATTAAAAACTAGCTCTGACATTGTTCTCACATCAATTCCTAATAGCAATGAACAATAAACAAGGGCTTTCTTCAATTTATTTACTTTTATCATAACATAAGCTGAGTAGTGGGTGTTAATGAGGTAGGGTAGTTAACTATTCCAGTCAGCTCGGTTAAAGCTTGGCTCGGGTTTGGGATCGACGTGAGACATTAACGAGTTGAAACTCGGCGTCCTTACCCCTTTTAATTTTAAGAAAAGTTGACGTGTAGAGCTTTAACCCATATTTCGACGATAAGTCGATAACCCCAATTTTGAAACATTTTGAAATCATCGTAAGTTTATATGTTGGCTTCTCAAGATAAACACTCGGTTTTCCTACATACAATAAACCCAAAATTAATAGAATTAATAGTGAAGGCACCAAAAATAAGAGTTTGGGATTATTTTGAGAGGACTCTACTAAATTTTGGGATTATTTTTAATTCATCCAAATCTAGGATTATTTTGAGAAGATAAATGAAAGTTAGATATATTAAAGTAAAAATCGACAAGAATAATCCCACCTTTGAACAGTCTTCTTAAAATTGTTCCACCTTTTGAATTAACTCAATATAATCCTACCTTTAACCCTTATCTTCTCAAATTGGTCTAGGTTCACCTGTTACCTCCTGAACTAGTCAACTTTTTAATTTTAATATCTCTTTGCTACTTCCATGGTTTGAGCGCATATTAAATCCAAATTTAATTCACAAATTTTTTCTAACAACCGTGAGAAATTTCTCCTCAACTGCATAATCAACGGCAATCTCAACGTTGCCGTAATGACCACAAACCGACACAAGTTACCAATCTTGATGTTCATACAATGAAGATTGTTTGGCTGGTAGTCATCATGAATTTCAGGTTGATGATCATATGGCTCGTCATGTTGCTACTGATCCTGTCCCTCCCTATCTCGTACTCTATTTTGTTTTTTAGTTTGATTTGATGACTTTTAAGATTAGACTAATGGAAAAATTGTCAAGAATAAGCTAACATTTGGGACGTCTGCTCAAAATAAGTCAAGACTTTGGATTAATTCTGAATAAGCAAAGCTTATGAGGGTATTATCTTTTAACGGGTTCAACAGGTAAATAACATGTTATTGTAGGTCATTTGCCCATGTGTCTTATTTTTGTTGGTTCGGATTTTCGGTTTTAATTTTATTTAAATTTTAAACATTAATTAAATAAATAAATAAACCCATCTACCCTTTGATCCTTTCCCACCCAAAACCCCTCCCCACTAGGGGTGAAAGTTATACGGATAAAATCCAAAATCCAATCTGAATTAGTAATTCGGATCGGATTCGAACGGTGTTCGGATTGGATTCGGACTGAGATTTTATGAAAAAATGGATTTTCGGATCGGATTGGATTGAGGGTAATTGGATCCAAAAATCCAATATAACCGATTAGCAATATGCCTTGTATTATGTATCTGGATTGGGCATAAGTACTTAACTGATTTTTTTAGAAAAGCCTAGTCCATAGCCCAATAGGCGTATCATTTCAGCCCTTCCTCTAAAACCCTAACAACACTTAATTCCTCATTTCCTAAATCTACTAGGCTGCTGTTGTGCTTAATTTATTTCATCGAAAAACTAGAGTTTTAAAAAAATCGGATTTTCGGATCGGATCCAATCTAGAGTATGAAAATTTTGATTGGATTGGATCGGATTCAAACTCTAATCTGTTTGGATTCGGATTGGAAAATTAAAATCCAAATTTTGTTCGGATCGAATTGGATTATACCCTAATCCAAACCATACACCGAACTTTCACCCCTACTCCCCACCCTCTCCCCTAGTCCTACTAACACCCCTCCCATGCCTCACTCCGCAAACGCCCCGTCCGCACCACTCCTCACCTCAAGTGAACACCTCCCTCATCTCCTCTACCTGCGATCACCTCCCTCATCTCCTCTACCTGCGATCACCTCCCTCATCTCCTCTACATACGAACCTCCCTACCTCCTGCCTCTCCTTACTCCTTGCGAACACCAGCACTCCCGAAACCACCATTCCAGCCACCCTGTGAGCTGCGACCATCCCAACCTGCAAAACAGCTCTCCCATCGCTCTTCTCCACCTCTCTAAAAAACCCGATTCCAATTTCTTACTCTTTCTCTCTCTCAGACTCCGCCTCCTTCGCCGAGGTTAGTGTTGGGTGGTGGTGGCTTGCGAAGGAGAGAGAGAGTTTGGTGGTGTTTTGCAATGGAGGGAGCAACTGGTGGTGGTGGTGGTGGTGGTAGCGGCTCGTGAAGGATAGAGAAAGAGGTGGAAATGTTGGGTGGTCGTGGTAATGACTAATTCCGACGAAATTTTCGTGCTATTGAGTGGTAGTGGGGGGTTTTTAGTTGGGGTGGTGGAGCTAGGGTGAGGCAGGGGTGTCGGTTGTGGTGGGGAGGTGGAAAAAGAGGGGCTGGAGAAGATGGTGGAGTGAGAGAGGGATGGAGGTGGGAGAAAAAGGGTTGGAGGAGAAAAATTAGTCAAAGAAAAAGAAAATTTTAAAAAAATTAACATTCTTCGAGTCGTTGGTCACTCGAACGTATTAAAATATAATACCCTGATAAGCTATTTTATTCAGAGTTACTCTGACTTATTTTGAGTAGACCGTCTAAAGGTTGGCTTATTCTTCACAATTTTTCATAAATTAAAAAGTTGAATTATTTGTATTAGGGGACTTTGTTGTTGTTGTGCTTTGTTGATTCTAAGTTGTTTCTGAATAAACTAGTCCTTCACTTGTCCATCGAGATTTACATAGTTAATTGAGGAATTTGTTAACATGTTTGAGCCAAATTTCTAACTCTAAAATCTTTATATTTTATTGCTAAGGTTTATATTTATTTTTGAATGCCACTTTTTTTTGTTACCCCGAGATTGTGAATTTGATTTTCAGAGTGCGATACCGGCTAAATTCTTCCCATATTTAGAATTGGTAGGTTTCGGTTTAGCTGAATCTTAGTAGAGGTTTCCTCTATAACCAGATTGGTTTCGTGCTTAGGAGGAGGAAGAATGGTCGTTTCAGTGGGTAGGTTGGTTGTAGTTTCAGTGTTATAGTTGGGGTTTCAAGGGGTAGAGTGGAGCCTTGTAGGTGGTTTGGTGGGTTACGTAGTGGTTGGGTGGGTAAGATTGTTATTGTTTGGTGGAATGAATTAATGCTAGTGGTGGTTCGACTGAGTGAAGGTGGAGAAGTAAGTGGTGGTTCGGCTGGGTGCAGGTGGGTGAAGGAGGTTGAGTGAGTAAACGTAAAATGGAAGAAAAAAAATAAAAATGTAAAAAAGATAAACAATTAAGCAAATAAAAATATGTCAGGTGTTCCTTTTCACCTTTTATTAGGTTGATTACGGTAATGGACTAATATGAGAAGATAGTACCTAAAGTTGGGATTAATCCCAGTCAACCGAAAGGTGGGATTATCTTAAGAAGATGAGTTAAAGTTGGGATTATGTTGTCAACTTTTTCAATATCAATCCTTCATTTTATGAATTCATTTTATGAATATCATATATATATACTTTTGATTCAAATTAAAATGGTTGTGAGTACCGTTTCAATTTTATGAGATGTCTCTGAAGAGAGCAAATTACTCATGCAAACTGACTTCTAGACTTGCGAGCTACAAGCCTACAACTACGAAAATACAAGCACAGAACTCCCAATCACTCATACAAGCCCATTCGGAAAAAAATACATGAGTTTGGAAATGAAACCTTTTTCTTTTTCTTTTTTTGTACGATATCTCTTGTGAGTGGAGGGGATTTCGGGATCCCACTTTGCAAGGGGTGAAAATCGAACCCCTGTCACAAGGGTGGAAGGAGGGCCTCCAACCAACGTTACATAACCTGAACAAAATTAAATAATATCTACGTATGATTAAGATCATTACTAAGTTGATATTTAAAATAAAAAAAAGGTAATATATTTTACTTAATGGAAACAATTTTATCCTAAGTGGAAAATAATCAAAAAACTAAACTTAATTTAAATGGAGAATAATTAAAAGAATTATATCCTTAATTCTAAATGAACATCGACCAATACTAATAGCTGATTTTATTTGCAACTTAACTCAGTTCCACTTAGCTCCTTTATTCCAAACATACTCAAATTCCTATACTAATATGAATGACTTAGAATAGTTAAACTCCTAATTTTTCTAACTTTTGATTGTTTGAAGCTCCTCCTATTCTAGAATTCACTTTTTGGATGTGGTTACATTTCTGAAACCCCTCTAGGATTTTCATTCAGTTTCTTAATTAAGCCTATTTTACTAGAACATTCTTGACTGTATAACATTCTTGGAAATTTAATTCCTAATTCTTGAGAACTTGCTTGGATCTTAAAAAAATCGAACATCTTCTAGTTTTCGTAATATGAAATATCATATTCTACATTTTGGTTGAGATCATGTAACTTTTAATTGTTTGAAGCTCCTCTGATTCTAGAACTTAACTTTTTGGATGTGGTATCGTCTCTGAAACTCCTCTAGAATTTCACTTGGTCTTTTAAATAAGCCTATTTTACTAGAACATCCTTGACTGAATAATGCTCTTGGAACTTTAATTCCTAATTCTTGAGTACTTGCTTGGATCTTGAAAAATCGAACATTTTCTCGTATTTATAATGAAAAACATCATATTCTATATTTTGGTCGAGATCGGGTAATGGTTCAAGGTTGGCATATTTTTTGTATAATATATTTGTCATGTATTTATATTTACTACATCTGTGTAAGATTCGTTAAAGAGAGGTCTAGTAACTTTTGATTGTAGATGGATAGAGACAAAGAGGAAGAAGAGGAAAGGGGTTATGCGAGGTTTAATAAGGTTGTGACCTGCTACAACATGTTGAGTTACCTATCGGGTCCAAGTAAAGTTATAACCCTTTGTAGCACGACCTTTACAGGATAATTGATAGTTGTAACCTATAAAAACTATTTATTTTTTAGTTGAGACCTCTGGTATTAATTTTTCCAAAAAGAAAGTGTATCTAGTAGATACCTTAGATATCAAAACCTACCATAAGATAGTTCATAAACTTAACATTTTAAGGAGAAATAGTAATACTTACCTTTAAACTCACAAAAGTTACACTCGTATGACCTCTCAAGGTAGACAAGGGTATAACTAAGAGGTACTTTAGAAGTCAAGACATTAGATCAATGACCTTGTATAATTTTCGTGAAAACAAACATTTATTATAATTTTTGTGATAAAATATTTTATGTAAATTAGAACATTGTGTCTTATTTCATCCTAATAATCAAATTTCGGGTCATTAAACCCTCCAATTTTCTATTCTCTATTTGTATTTTGAATTTTGACCAAAAAAGTTTTGTTAATGCAATTTTCATAAACGAAGGACGAAAGATGGAAGGGTCAACAACATAAAATTTGACTTTTTTTGTGATGGGAACCTAATGATAATGTAAGTATTTTGATAAAAAAAATGCCATATGTAGTGTTTTGTCACAAAAAATAATAATATTCAATGCTTATTTACAAAAACGATTACAAAGGTCATTTTTAACAAAAATCCATAGTACTTTTTGTTTCTCTTGTAGACTTGCACATTCAATTGTGCTTAAACTATTTTTTGTTTTTTAAAGAGAAAGAAACAGAATAGAGTAATTTTAGCTATACCCTCCATTGGCAGGAATCGAGCCCCTAATTTTAAGGATTCGAGATAAGATCCTCTCAAACTGAGTCAATCTTTTTTTTTTTTTTTTTTTTTTTTTTGAGGGCAAAAGTTAGGAGTCAATCTTTCTTTGTAGTGCTTAAATTAGTACATGAAAAACAAATTTATAAGCAGAAATGCACTATCAACCTCTATAATATGTGGCTAATGTATGTAACGGAAATGAAAGGGGGAGTCAGGTGGCCAGAGCACAAGCAAAACTTTTTTTTGTGAAATCTTTGTACCTAAAAAGAAAATAAATAAAAATAGAAAGAAGAGAAGAATTCCTTTGTGAATAAAGTACGTTAATGTCCAATATATTCAGACAGTAAGCCTCTAGTATTGTATATACAACAATTAGCAGCCTCATCAACTCCACCTTTACCAGGACAGAATAATATCTCAGCCTATATTCATCCATGCTGAGGCCTAAAGAGCTCCAAATCATGTTATATAAATCAACAAAGAAATAGGAAAAAATAAATCAGGGTTCTGAAACAAGATGCTAAACTATTGCCAACCTTTCTAACCAGGTCCTCTGCTGTCTGATCTATATGCTATGTCCCATTCATCAAATCACCCTCTGTACCTTCACTTCGTTTGAGCTGAATGACATCATGGGGCATCGGCCAAAACCACATCTGGATAGCTCTATAAGCAAGATAAGGAAGAAGAGTGGAGAAGACAACGACGATAATAACTATCCAATATAAAGGACTAGGAGCGCAGACCTCTATTAAAACCAGATAAGCTGTCTTTGAAAAAGTAGGAGTAAGACTGCCATAAATGAGCAGGAAAATGTACCACAAGGCAATACTGCCCCATATGAAGAAATGTTGTATCCAAGTGAAGTAGGTGATGAAGAGTGCCATTTGACAATTGACAGCCCAGACTATACAACTGTACATTGTTGTTGCCAATACTGAAAAGTCAACCACTTGACCATCACTTCGAAATGCTTGGTGCTTCAGAGAACTAGTGGTCAGGAAGAAGATAATTATTGAGCTAATAAGACCATTCGACATCCACCCAAGTATACGAGGCCAACTGTAGAGAATGTTGTGGATGCCCTCAGTATACAGAGCAGGAAACTGCAGAAGTCATCAAAATTATGGTTATGTGTTTTATATAAGTGTGAAACTCTCAAGTACAAGGGTGGTTTACAGTTTAGTACCTTGAGGCAAAGCCGTGCAGAAACATCCTGATCAAATACACCAAGTGCAATCACAGGAAGTGAAGTGAAAAAGACATTATAGGTCGACATGTACCAATCATTATAAGCAGGTTGGGCAGAGAAAGAAGAATGTGTTTCAAACCAAAAGAGAGTTAGCCCAAATGTGATGTTCTTATAGAAGTAGTAGCATATCTACATTAAACAAGCAAGACATTAGACTAGAGCAAACAGCTATAGCAGTCATTCACAAATCAATCCAGCTTTGTTATTCTAGGCTTTGATGTGGTCATTACCATCATCGATATACGCCTGTAACACCAGTGACCATGCAGAAGCAATAAGCGTTCAAGAAAACGAAATTGAGCAATGTTGAAATCACTTGACATAGAGGCCTGCACAAGACGTGGAGTGAATCACAATCTAGGCAATCTAATTTACTATTCTGTAGAAATAAACAACCCATGAAGATACAGATCAAATAATGACAAAGCAAACTGAAAAAAAGGAGCTCTGAGGATATCATATATTGGCATCCTTTTCAATTGGTTCCAGAAGTATGTGGAGATTAAACTCTTTCAATTTGAATTATATTAACGATAAGAGAATCCCAAATTATTATGCCACTAGATGAGGGGTCATAGAGCATGCTTGCCTATGTGACCATATCAACGTCTTCCCTTCGGTGAAAATGCTTGCACTCGTAAAGTATGATTCAGAAGAAAATTGGCCTCATGGCACATAAATGACAGGAGAGATTGAAAGGTATATTCCCCTAACGCAATAGTTACTGCTGTTACTTGTAGGCTGCTCAATGTATACCATGCAAAACTTTAGCATTCAGTTACCTTCACCCAATAAAAGAATCTCCAAGGATGTACATTGGGGGTCTCTAAACTTCAATCATCATAGTTTCGTGTTTAGAGGGGGTTAAATTTGATGTTTCACACACCAAAACAAGATTTCTTGTAAGAACTGGCATCACTAGCCGATTATGCAGAGAATAATCAAACTTATCACAACAATCAAATAATGAACAGCAGTAAGATATTGCTTGAAATCAGGGTAATCTCAGCAATAAATATTCCTAGTCAATTGAGAGGGCTAGGTCTCTCCCAAGTAGAGAATACAAAAGGAGCTAATTTATGGATCTCTCTTTGTATCTCCTCTTCGATGATTTTTACCGGTGACCAAGACTGACAAACACCACAAGATTACAAAAGAGAAGGTAATATGAGCGGCCTCTCTTTAATTCTTCATGCCCTCTTGTTCCAAATACTCGAAAGAAACCAAATAGCTGCAAACATTTCAGATATATGCTGCTGGCACTTCGATTATTTTGGGAGAACAAATGCTATGAACCCATCCACTAAATGCCGTATATAGCTGCACTACTGTACTCTAATTAAACGCCAACAACCTTGAAATTAAACTCACTAGCTACTACATCTTGGACGCATATTTCCCATGCCTAACAAACCATTTCTTATGCAGATTCTTATGCATAAAGTAAATAAAGAACCCATGTCCAAGAGTCCATACAAAACCGAATAATTTTTAAGATCCAAGCATCACTGCTCCAATCCCTTTCTAAAAAAATTCTTATATCAGTCTTCTGCACCATGTCACTTCCTAGTTCCTATTGTTCAGATTATTTAATTTTACAGGTAGTGCAACCTTAAACCTCACCGTTTCAACAAAACCTTAATCCCAAAATGATTTAGGATCAGCTAACATGAATCGTCGTGAGAAATCGATTATGTGACTGAAGAAACGATAAAAGTACAAGAATAAGAGTTTAGATAAAGACAATTGAGGGAGTAAAAGTGAGAGGATTGACAAGAGAAAACATAAGGAACCAAAAATATTGTTTGAGAAGAGAAAACCAAATATGGAAATATAAAAATAATATTTGAGAAAGTTATATATAAGAGGTAAAGAGAAAAACAAATGTGAAAAAAAAAAAATTGAAAGATTTGAGAAAACCCTAAAAAGAAAATAAATAAAAATGTTTCGAGGGAAGGAATAATGTAAAAGAGATCAAAATGATGAAAAACAATATCAAGTCGTGTCATCGGCATAAATTCTCTCCCTCCACTTTGCTCAATCGAAAGCCATATTTTCCTCAATCCCAAATAAACCCATCACTTTCAATCACCCTTTTCCATGTTTTTTAGGTCTACCCTACATCACATTGTCACTATTCAAGCCTTCTAATTGGTGCATCACTTGGTGTCCGTCTGACATGTCTAAACCACCTCAAGCAGTTTGTAGAGGTCTTAACTTTGACGGGTACTTTTTTTTTTATTGGATCTAGTTGACTTGTGACTGGGTGCGCAGGTTAAAAATCTGTGCATGGGCACACTCTTCATCTCTTTCTTTACAACTTATATGGTTCATCCCTAAAATCAGCCATTACATTTTGTTTGGGTTTCTCTCGCCTACATGATTGAACAACTGATATTGCATCACCTGTATGCCTCTGACAGGCATGCCAGAATCCATGTTCCACACCAAAGACAAAACCAATCTAGACCTGAATTCTAATAAGAAGCCAAAACCCTCAAAATTTTGTTATTATCATAAAAAAAATAGGAAGAACAAGTCACTAGAGGTGAAAAAAAAAGTGTGTCGAATTTGAAGAAGAAGAGGCAACCTCTTTGTTTCTCTTACCCAGTTCTTATTACTTATCTCTGACAATTTTCCTACCAAATTTTCTCTCTATTTCACCCCCATTTTTTACTATTTCAGATCCATTTTGCTTTCCCGTATTACTCTATCGCTACTTCGTAAAACGCCCCATGCTGGTCTCTGAAATTCAATCAGAATCACATATAGGATGTGCATACAAGCTCTTAAGGGAAGGAAAGGAGCGAGGTTAGGATATACTATATGCGGGCTGTTGTTGTGAGAGCTGCCATGTAACAAAGCAGGTTTAGTAAAGGGAAGAAGATAAAGAGGGGCAAAGGAAGAGAGAGAAAGTGGATTAAAAAAAATAGAAAAAGGAAGAAAAATGTGGGGCTGGGTTGTTTCATCTAGAGTCACGTAACTTTTTAATGAGGTCACGTGACCTAAATAAACGTCAAAGTTAAGATTTATTGATAGTTGGGACCTTCTAAAAATGTTCGGCCATAGTTAGACCTGTAACATCAATTTTTGCCTTCTTCCTCATCATCTCATTCCTAAACCGATCCTTTCTTGTATGTCCAAACATCCATATGCATCTCCGCCACATTCATTTTATGAACGTGACTTTGTTTAATGACTCAACATTCTGTACAAGTATAATCGTCGTGCGCTAGAATTTCCCCTTCAATCTATGGGGCAATGCCAAAATCACATAGAAACCCCGTGGCACTCTTCGACTTAAACCAATCTTTTTTAATTCTATGAGTCACGTCTCCATCCAATTACCCATCATTTTGGATAATAGCTCCTAGAATCTTAGACAAACTTCCCATAGAGGGTAATTCCCCCATCCTCCTTCAAACATCACTAAACTTACACTCCAAGTATTCTTTTTTATTTCTACTCAACAAATCCCTCGAAATTCCAAAGTTTGTCTCTACCATTCCAACTTCTACGGGACAAAACTTGTAGGGATATTGATAGGTGGTTTTATAATCCGGGAATTCCTTTTCATGCGGCCACTTATGAGAGTCATTTATGAGAGTTTTGGTACAATGATTCAATTTATTGGACAATATAGTCCCGACTTAAAGCCACCTAATATGCATGAGCTAAGGGTTCCACATCTTAAGAAGGAAGTAGACGAAAATCAAAAGAAATTGGAGGAGCACAAGAAAGTGAGGGCGATAAAAGGTTATTCCATTTTATCCTATTGATGGCCTGATTCGGTTGCCAATAAGGAATTGTGAACTTTCTTGTCAACTTTCCAAAGGGATCCATGTCACAAAATACATGGATGTTTTCAAAATTGTGAAAGATGTCAACTTTTTATTTAAAATGCTTGATGAAATTTTGAGGAAGTTGGGGGAGAAAAATGTAATGCAAGTGGTAACGAACAATGCTTCTAACTACGTGAAGGCATGTAAGAAAAAAGGATATCCTTTAATTTGTTCAATTGGTTTTATTTCATTTATTATTTATTAATTATAATTTTATAAATCCATGGATGTTTGATAAAATTTGTAGTGCTTGAGGTACACGATCCCATCTTTATTGGACTTCATGTTCGAGGCATTACCTTAGATCTTAGGTCGGAGGATGTTGGAAAAATCCCGAAAGTCAAGATTGCACTAAAAAGGTCATGAAGATAGAGGCCGGCGATTACTAGACATGCAACATCTTTTGTAACTCTAGCACAATTTCAAAAGCAAAGACAGAACTTAAGGAAGATGATTACTTCTCAAGAGTGGAAGGATTCCAAAATGGCCAAAGCAAGTGGGAGGGGAAAATATTGATTCCTTTCTTTTTGAAGACACGTTCTGGAGACATTGTTTATACTCTGCACCTCTTGTCAACACCTTACGATGGTTGATGGAAAAAGAAAACCACATATGGGTTACATTTAAGAAGCTATGTATAAAGCAAGGAGACTATTGATAAGAGTTTCTCAATGAAGGAGGAAAACTATAAAATAGCTTTTGAGTGCATTGATATAACGTGGGATTGTCAAGTTCATCGACTTTTGCATGCGGCTGGCTATTTCCTCGATCTAGAGTTCTATTATGATAACCTCGATGTAGTAGGGTACAAATTGGTTGTTCAGTTGCGTTACACGGTTGACTCCGGATGTAGAAATTCAAGACTATCATTGGAGAGTTGGATATATAGAAGAATGCAATTGATCACTTTGGCTTACTCGTGGCCATTAGGCAAAGAAAGACAAAAGCACCCAATAATTATTTATTTAGAATTATTTAATCTCAATATCATTTGTATCTTTAAGAACTACTTTGGTACTTATTTAAGTATTAATGTTTCACATTTAAATCAAGTAGCGGAATTGTGGTATACTGTTGGAGCTTCTGCACAAAACCTTCAAAAATTTGCTATGAGGGCTCTTAGCTTCACTTGTAGTGCTACTGGTTGTGAGAGAAATTCGGGTGTTTTTCAGCTTATAAGTAGCTTTATTTCTAATGTTTTCACTCTTATAGGCTAATGCCTAATAGCATACCAATGAGCTTTTACTTGAAGTAGCTTCATACCAAGAAGCGCAAGGCAGAAAGTCGGTTAGATGAGATGATGTTTGTGAAATCCAATCGTGCTTAGCAACGCTATATGCTAGGAGAGACATTGTTGATCTAATTCTCTTAGAAGTGATTTATGATAGTAACGAGTGGCTACTTAGAAAAATGGATGATAATAACTCTTCTCATGAAAATAACGATTTTGTGTTTAAGGGTGTAGATTTGACAGATCATGTGGTTAGTAGAGATTCTCGGGCTCATGTGCCTAGTACGTCACTTAAGCATCAAAGGCTAGCAAGGATGGTCCGGGATCCTCATCTACACCTTATAAGGGGAAAGTTCTTGCTAGTAACTGTACCCCTAGAGATGATTGTGGAGTCATGGTGTTGGATGATGTTGAGGAAGAAGAGGACTTTGGCGAAGATAGAGACTATGAAGAAGATGAGGATGATGATCAATATGATTTGGATGATGATCTTGATTATGATGATTTGGATTTCAAGTTGTTTTAGTGGGTTATCTTGAAGACTATGCTTGCTTTTGTTTCTACTAAGTACTTTGACTTGTTGCGGTATTCTAGCAATGCTTCTATATTCGATTTCTATGTTTTCCGGTACCAAAGGCGCACCTCGCCTACGAGATGTTTGTGCCTTGATGCTCCTTGCGCCTTTTAAACTAAGGTTGGTAGTGCCTTTTCTCAAACCAAGTGTTCATCATCTTTCAGTCATTATGCCAAAGCAAAGTAAAAAAATGCAATCTCCCGCTTCAATCTTGTCCCCAAAGCCAAAACCACCATGAATGCTTTCAAATCCATTGCAACTGGAGCCCACATATCCGTTGAGATCCTTACCAATGATCAATATCTCACCTCTTGGAACACGTTGCACTACTTCCTCCACATATTCCAGAAATTCTTGTCAAATTGAGGGCAACCCTACTAGTGGTATATAGGCCCTTACCATAGTTATGACTTCATCTCCAATAACAAGCTTAATACGTATGTTACCCGGACTCGTCTAGGAGTGTCGAGTATGAGTACGGATCCGAGTGTCCGGTGCGGCACTTCCAAAAAATCAGGACACGGGGACTCTGTCCGAAATTTGGACACGGGTACGCGAAATTAATAGTTTATAATATAAAATTTAATAATAAATCCAAATTAAATCTACAGAATAATAAAAAAAAAAAAGAAAAAGAAAGAAAGTATAAAAGTAACTGATCGATTACTTTAACACTAAAAAAAGAAGAGAAAAGATAAAGAAGGGAGAGAGAGGAGAATAAAAAAGAAAAGTCAAAATTCAAAAAGTAAAAATTGAAGCTTCCCTTGAAAGGCTCCACCGCCTCCACGTGACTACACCACTCCCTCTTTTTTATAAAATCTGAAAAGAAACTAAAATACTAAAAAGCTCCTTGGCCCACTTCTTTTAATAATTAAAAAACAACTCTTTTGGCCCACCAAGTTTTCATCTTCTTCCTCTTCACTTCGAGTCTTTGACGATTCATTCACCTCCTTCAACCTCTGAGTTCTTCCTCCTACCATCAACAACCATCGAAAATGGATGAAAACATCATCATTGAAATCGCCTCATTAGTCATTAGGGACGCAAAAAGCCCTAATATTATTCACCAATTTCTCATGAATCAACACCAAATGTTCAGATCTAACAACTAGGGTTTAGCGACGTGTCCGAGTGCAACTTGGAGGATCCGCCTCGTATTTTATACCCGAGTCGGTGTCGTGTCGTACCGACCCGGGTATTTGGCAAAAATTGCCGAGTCCAGGTAACAAAGCTTAATACTCATAGTCTGATCACTCTTTCTAAACACCTCCACTACATCCTCTACATATTCTCAATCAATGAGAATACCCACCCTTAGTTTTAAAAAGCGCGCCCAAGGCGCTAGGCGAGTAGAGGCGCTGAGAAAATCGCCTCCTCAAACTCAAACTCAGGCGAGGCGCATTACGTCAAGCGAGGACAGGCGCGCGTCTCTAGCCGCCTTTGTGAGAGGGGCAAGGCGTACCGCCTGACCGCTTTGAGTAAAGAAGCGCATGAGAGAGGGTTGAGAGTAGATCTGGACTGAGAATCAGCAAAAAAACAAAAAAACATTCAAATGTAAACTTACTTGGCTTTAGATTCACGCATTTCGAGCAAAAGCCCTTTCTTAATTGGTTAAATTTCAGCAAAATTGAACCCTAATTTTAAAAACCCTAAATTGAGAGAAAACCCTAATTTATGGTTTGGTTGCAATTGATGACCGCGAAGTCGCCGAAGAGGAAGCCGGAGGTGACAGAGGAAGCCGGAGGTCCATCTACCATCAGTTTCCGGCACCGGCGAGAAAGTTTTGCCGGTGTTCTTCTCTTTTTCTTCGTACTTCGTTTCTTCTGTGTTCTGTGTTTCTACTTTGTTCGACTAATTTTCATGGCTTTTATTTACTGCATGTTATGAGTTGTAAAACATTAGGACCCCACTCCCCTTTCTTTTTTTTTAAAAAAAATAAAATAAGGACTGTTTCCTGCTTCTCACGTGCTTTTCTTTTTTAGTTTGACCTTTCTTTGTTTTTTTCTTTTTCCTTCTCTCTTTTCTCGGTTATTTTTTTCCTTTTCTCTTTTCTTAGTTTTTTTTTCTTTTCCCTTCTCCACTTTTCTTCTCCTGCTTCTTTCTTGATAAGGCCCCCCAGTTTTTCTCAAATATACCTCTTATCAGATTTTTTTTTTTTTAAAAAATAAGAATATACAGTTTTTTTTTAAAAAAAAAAAAATCATAGGTAAACTAAAATTACAGCAACCATAAATTTACAGTACCTACAAAGAGTATATATAGCTTATCATTTTTAATTACAGCAGCTTATATTTTTTTGAGTTTAAAATTATTCTCTAATTGATTTTAAAAGTTTTTGGCATTAAAAGTGCGCCTCGCCTACAAGAGGCGTGCGCCTTCGCCTTGCGCCTCCCTATGCCTTGCGCCTTTTAAAACTAAGTATCCACCCCATTCCTACCCTTATCCTTTCTCGACTTCCAAAGCTTATGACCCTATGAACCTATTTCTCTCACATTATTTTGGCCTCCTGGAGACACAATATGTTAATCCGCCCCCCTCATAATCTCTACTAATTCTACGTATCTTTTTGTCAAAGAAACAATGTTCCATGTCCCAAAATGTATCCTACTACCCTTACCATTACCCTTCACATAAACCCTTGCATATTGAGCACCACCCACGGATGTCACACTGTTGGGCCACGACGTAGTAGCCCTTGCACATTTTTTACTACATCCCGGCCTGTAATGAAGTGAAGCACACCCATACATATTTGACACCATGCTGAGATGGCGCGCCACTCCAAGGTGACGACATAGCCGCCCTTGCATATTTTTCACTACACCCATGGAAAGTGTAGCGCGTCGCTGAGAAGAGGACTCCCCCCACGATATTCTTACGTCGATCTATGTCATAATATGTGACTAAATTTTTATTATTAGCCGCCACAGACCTACCACAACCTCCCCACTTCTAAGTAGATACTTCTTTTAGATTAGCAATGAACCACTCTAAGCTAACAGCAAAAGAAATATGCATGGCGTGTGTACTTATCATTTCCCTGTGCTGATTATAGGCAAGTGTAACCAAGAAATAGTTACCTGCATTCCTTCCACACCACTGATACCAACACCAATGTTAGCCTCCTGAATCATGCCAACATCATTTGCACCATCACCGATTGCCAATGTTGTTTTACCTGTCCCTACTTTGACCAATCTTGCCACCTGCATATGTTCAACATCTTTATCAGATCATTTTGGGATCAGTAACAATTGCAACTGACAGTCTATTCAACTGGAATTAAAGGGCAACCAAACTTTCCAACAAGAGAGAAGCTTACAAGTGCTTTCTGTTTGGGTGAAGAACGACAGCATATAACTGAATCACAGCGAGTTGCAAGTTCTAGAAAAGAATTCTCTAGATTTCTATCCAAAGCGAAAGCTAAAGATTTCCCGTCGATTATCAATCCAAATTCTCTTGAAGTTCCTTTAGCAGGACTAATTTGCGACATGGCGTCGCATAATTGCTTTCTTACACTCTCCAGGGAGGCCTGAAATGATTAAACTAATTTAAGCATTTAACAAGAAAAAGTTGTTAGCAATTTACAGACTTTGTTTAATACCCATTGACCTTTGCAATGGATTCCTTGTCCCCACGTTTTTCCTCTGAAATTATTTCTGGTGAATCTAATGAGATCACGATCTGCTTCATCCCTTGCCTCAATAGGCTACATGCATAACTGCAATGGTCGAAGTTTAATGCATGGAAAATTTGACACACATACACAGTATCATTGAAAGAGTTCTTAAAAGAGTCATATAGAGAAACATAAATAGACCCATATAAAAGCACCATCACCATACCCAATATTAATCGCTGTTTCCATCTTATCACCAGTTAAGACCCATATCCTGACACCTGCCTGAGCAAGTTTCTCTATGCATTCTGGCACCTGTTGCACAAGTAATAAAAAAAGGTCAATAATTTTTAATGATGTCCGAAGAAAACATACTTCAGATGCTACCTCTCCACAACTGCTTCTATGCTAGTAGTAGGCATTACAATAGAAAACGGGAGGCCAATGCCGATACTAACAAAAAAGACGAGAATCTAAAAATTGAAATTCTCATGTACCCCCTTTTGCAGTTTATCCTCAACAGCTGTAGCACCAAGGAGAATAAACTCCTTCTCAATCTTCCCAGCAGCTGCATCGACCAATGCCTCTCGGTCAGCACTTACAGTGGTTTTGGCATTTTGAAACTCCTTCTCCCATTCTTTCAACTCTTCTTCAGTAAGCTTGCGATACGCAAGTATCAAGGTTCTTAAACCTGCCTCAGCATAACTGTTGATATGAGCCTTGGTCTCACCTTCAAATGACCGTCCTTCTTCAGATAGTCTCTCAAACATAACACTGCACATATAGCATACATAGATATAAAACCTCTCGCTGATAACCCATATTCTCATAATACACCATAAAAAAAAATGAACGACACGTTCTGTACAACCTGTCTGCCCCTTTGCACAAAAGTAGAATTTCATTTTCTTCATTACGGACGATTACAGACATTCTTTTGCGTGAGCTGCTGAACTCTAGGATATGAAGAAGTTCATACACCCTGAAAATAGAACAAAACTCTTCAGGATTTGAGGGGAAAAAAATTAAACTTTCTAAACAGTACACACAGACACACGCGCGCACGCACAGATATAGAGAGAGAAGTTCATGTGAGAATGCATTTTTACGTGAGAAATGAGAAAAGTTGTGACTCTAATCAATAAGTAGTGTGACTCTAACCTTTAAAAATAAATTTGTTGCGACTCTAATGAGGAAAAGTTGAGACTCGGATGAAAAAGTGTCATGACTCTAAGTCCTTCTCATTTCCCACGTAAGATGTTTTCTCATGAGATATATATATAGAGAGAGAGAGAGAGAGAGAGAGAGAGAGAGAGAGTTAACATGAGAATGAAACTTAATGTGAGAAATGAGAAATGTTGAGACTTTAAGTAAGAAATGTTGTGACTCCAACCTTTGAAAACATTTTTTTTTTGTGGCGGTGACTCTTAAGTAAAAGTGTTGTGACTCTAAGTCCTGAGTTTTTATGTAAGATGCTTTTCATGTATATATATATATATATATATATATATATATATATATATATATATATATATATATAATAAAAAGGGTTGGATTCCCGTGAGAACAATCCTTATATGACGTAGAACGTGAAAGCACTTTGTAGTAATCCTTTTTAACCAATACGTAATCCATTTTGGCTAAACTGTAACCATTTTTTACTTGCACGGCCAATCTCTTAAAAGGATGTCCCTTGAAGAAGGATTTACCATGTAATATCATTAAAAAGGATATCGTTTTTACCAAAATAGATTACTATTCCACTGTTCCCACGTTCTCATATAAGAAGTTTTCTCACTTGAACTTTTTCTATATATATATATATATATATATATATATATATATATATATATATATATAAAGGAGAGAGAGAGAGAGAGAGAGAAAACAGAGATATGGAACAAATAGATAAATACAATTATTATCACCAATACATTAAACATGCTGCAAATATTTAACTGTCTGTCACTTCCCCCCAAAAAAAAAAAAAACAATTTGCAGAATAATCCAATAATGAAGAAGGTTGGTGAAAGAAACAGATTTGCACAAAATAGACAGGTCAAGGTCGATATATGTAATAACTTATACGAATAACAACGATAAAGGAAAAAGAATAAACACTGTATCTTTCTGGACTTTGACTCTAAAATATTGATTATGAAAAATAGATTGGAGGGCAGGCAAGAAATCTAGAAGTCCACCTGTCCACCATTTGCCCAGTCTCATGGTCCAACTCATGCAAAAAAATGCTTGTCTGCGTCCTTCTGAAAAACTCAAAACCAAGTTCTCTAGCAGCTATGACAAAGGCTGCCTCATCAGGTGATTCAGCTTCATAAGTAATTTGACCTGTTTCCTCATGGACATCAGGAATGGCTGTATGGCAGATTGCCAACACCCTAAAAAATTTCTGTATTATATCTGAATGAGGTTCATTGACCCAGCCTCCATTCATGAGGCGTTCATCATTGAAATTAAAACCTTTAACTGGCCTATCTGAGGCCATGCTGTCCCCCCCTCCAGCCAGCACACAGGAGGAAATTGGTAGCCCTTGCCTTCTTGCTAGAGCAAACTCTACTTCTGTCATTCCTTGACCATAAGTGGTACCAGCTATGGAACATTTGATAAATTCCATAGAGTTGCATGTTAATGTACCTGTCTTATCCGATAGTATGGTATGAACTTGACCGAGTTCCTCATTCAAATTAGATGTTCGTGCTTGAGCAGGTCTGTCAGTTTCCTCAAAATACATGTGCCGATCCTGATTTATGAAAATACACTGTAGAACCTTCACAATCTCAATGGATATATACAACGAGATGGGAATCAAGTAACCATACAGCATGAGGTCAGTCAGCAAATGTAGAAAGGCAGCTAAAGGTGCTCTTTTGGGGTCATAAAAGACAGCTGTCTTATCTGGTCGAAGATACCATCTTGTCAACTTTCCAGCATCGATATCCTTCTTAGTTATAATGCCAAAGAAAACAGACCCAGTGAAGGCTATCACAATAAGAAAACTGAAAAGAATATAGATGATTTTATCCAATCGTTTTTCAATCCCACTCCTCTTCGATGGAGGGTTGATAGCATTCTGCATTACTTTCGTATCATGCCCCGTGAAAATCACCACACCATAAACATAATCAGTATTTCGAAGTTTAGAATCTCTCAGAAGAAGTTGTTGCGGAGAAAGAGGATACTGCTTTCTATTATAATACAGGGTTCCAATAAAAGAGTACAAATTTTCATTAGGATCCTCACACTTGGTTACAGCCTTGAATTGACACAAGGAACTTTCGTCTTGCAAGCAGGAGGTGGCTTCCAAAGCATGCTTCAGCTTTAGATTAGTTTCTCCATCAAGATTCGAGGTCTCTACATAGCAGATCCCATCTTCATAGTTTGATGAGAGGAAGAGCAAATCAGCTGGAAAATATTCATCTTTACACACCTTAACAACATCACCTACCCTAAGTTCTTTCCACTTAGTTATAACAAAGACTCTATTTCTACCATCAAAAAGCTCAACTTGCTGATTATTGGCCTCAATATCCTGCAATGATTGAAGAATGTCCATTAATTTGCTGGCCAAAATCAAATTATAGGGACATATTGTATGGTTGAAAGTTGAAACACAAATATCTTCAAAGAAATTTATGAAGCATAGAAAGATATACCAGAGACATCACATGCATAATTGCATGAAATGTCCTCTGATCACCAATCTTAGATAAGTAAAACAGATTGTAGTCAGAAGACACACTAAACAATTACATATTATAAAAGAATATAATGACAACAGGGCAAGCATACAACGAAGGTCCCTTAATACAACTAGGTTAAGAAAGTAGTTTAAAGTCAAAACTTAATGTACAACTAGTTCAGATTGCCCATCTGCGCCACAAGTATGCTTCGATGGAGATTTCAAAAGTACCCATTGTGTGCAGAAATGAAGATGCATAACCAACAGCGTTATGAAATATCATTAAATGGCACAACTTACTATCTTGGTGGATAGTGGAGCCACCAGTAGCTTCTTAGAGCCAATAATACGTAGGAAAGGTGGCTTGAATTTAGGAAGCTGCAGCGGTCACAGCAGCTGATGGTGGCAAGATGTACACTTAGTACATCAGTCCACTGTTTACTTGATTTATGCAAGGAAGCAGAATTTTACGTATGATAAGAGTCGGGGAGGGTGAGACATAGTCCTTGGAGGTAATCTAATGAAGGAGTATAACCTTTTGCTTTATGATAATAAGCATGCTCAAAGTGTCATACACTCCTAGGTCAAAGGTTGAAAACCAATGATGTTGTCAGGTGTCTCTAAGGAAGTGTCTCTATGTTCTATGCCATGAAAGAAGTTACAAAAACTGTTCAAAAAGATTTTAAGCTATAGGCTCATGTGGCCAGTGGCATTAGGATTCTTTTGCCTATAGGTTTACCTTTCACTTGAAAGAGTTTTTCCTATTTTAGACCTTAGATTTAATTGGAGTTATTTAGAGTTAATCATAGGCGTGTTGTTAGGAGTTTGTGTTAGATTAGGTTTCTTGTTTCCTAAGTAGGCGTGTAAAAGGAGTCTTACGTGGTCATCAAGTATTTCCTAGTTCGTTATTTATGTTAATCTTTTAAACTTTCCTAGTTCTAGTTGGATTAGAATTATTTAGGCCTATTTATATGCTTTTCACGCCATTAATAATGATGATGAGTTTTATGAAATTTTATTCCTTTGTTAATTATTGTTGTTCTTGCCGAGATAGCAGAAAAAAAAACTTGTTGAATTTAGCGGAGATAGCTTTATTCTTCATACCCTAGTTGAAATTGATTGGGATAGTTGAACTCTCCTTATCCTTTGCTACTGATTTGGCCCATTATAATATCCAAATCACCGAAATTAAGTTCAATCTAATAAACACACAAAAAGATCGAAACGAGCCAAGAAAATCCACATTAAGTGGTATTAGAGCAGTGTCAAGGCGATGGCGTGTGTGAAGTCGGAATCTTGATTTTTTGGTTCGATGGGAAGCTACCTTGTGTCAAAATTTCAGCCCAATCCGATCAGTAACGAAGTAGCAGCAATCAGAAACTTTTGACGGAAAATTCCTGGCAGTTTCAGTTGCTATGGGGGATTCCGAGCAGCTTAAGGCTTTGGTGGCAACTTTGACGGATCAAGTGACTGCGCAAGTGGTTGAACTTCTTGACGAACGTTTAAAGGAGTATGAGAAGAAGGCTAATGACAATTCAGAACTCCTAGTGAAACTCACAAGTGAAAGGAGAGGGGAGAAGAATGCTAAGGAATCCGAATTGAAAATTGGAGAACTTCCGGAGTTTGATGGAACTTTGGAGCCAGATGTTTACTTAGATTGGGAGAGGCGTATGCAACGAATCTTTGATCACAAGAAGGTTAGTGATGATAGTCGGTTTTCATATGCTACTCTTAAATTCACAAAGTATGCTTCCTTATGGTTTGAGAATATGCAAGTGCCGCGAGAGAGAGAAGGGAAGGAGTCCATCTCTACGTGAATTGCATTGAAGACTAAACTTAGAAAACGGTTTGTTCCATGCACTTATAAGCAAGATTTGTTTTTAAAGTTTAATACTTTGCAACAACGAATCTTTGATCACAAGAAGGTTAGTGATGATAGTCGGTTTTCATATGCTACTCTTAAATTCACAAAGTATGCTTCCTTATGGTTTGAGAATATGCAAGTGTCGCGAGAGAGAGAAGGGAAGGAGTCCATCTCTACATGAATTGCATTGAAGACTAAACTTAGAAAATGGTTTGTTCCATGCACTTATAAGCAAGATTTGTTTTTAAAGTTTAATACTTTGCAACAAAAACACTTGAATGTGGCGCAATATATACAAGAATTCGAGAGGCTTTCGATGGCTTGTGATTGCAAGGATGAGGATGAACAAAAGAGTGCTAAGTTTCTGATTGGACTCAATAAGCCTATTGCTAACATTGTGGAACTTCAAGCTTACAATTCCTTTGATGAGTTATGTTCACTAGCAAGTAAGGTGGAACAGTAACAAAAGGATTCCAAGGGCAAGAGATCTTTTTGGCCAAAATCTGAAGCTTCTTCTATGGAATTGTCACAATCTCCTGTTCAAGATTTGGCCAAAGAGAAGGAAAGTGGTGAGGCTTCTCAACCTACTGGTCTAGATGCGGCTAATAAGGCACGGAAAACAGTTTCTTTTTGTTGCCAAGGTATTGGTAATGTGGCTCGGAGTTGTCCTAACAAGGTCTTGAGTTCTCGAGAGGAATATAATGCTTTCTTTGCTCAAGAAGCTCACCCCAACCAAGAGTCATCTCATGCTCGTGATGAAGATCTTGAGAATCCTTCTTTTTGGGAGCAACAACCAATTTGTCAACAGGAGAACGACACATTGATCTTGAGGCGTAGCTTGCTTTATACTATAAATGTTGATCATGAAGATGAGCAAAGGTCCAATCTTTTCCATTCAAATTGTTTAATTAATGGTAAAGTTTTTTTTTTTTTTTATTAACAGTGGCTCGTGCACCAATGCGTATGTGTTATCTCTAATCGACCCTTTAAGCTTTCTACGCGTGCATATCCGCAACCCTTCAAGTTCAACTGGCTTAATGATGATGGAATATGGGTCAAGAAGCAAGCCTTAGTTGGTTTTCGTGACGCAATTCCCATGAGTGCATGTTCGTTGCTGCTAGATAGACCTGGCAAAGTGCTCGTCAAGTGCTTCATAATGGTAAGACAAATGCATACTCGTTCTAATGGGGGATAAGCACATGTTGCTACAGTCCTTGCCTTCCCGTCGAGCCACTTCGCCTCTACCTACAACCACGCAAGCGCTTAAGGCACAGCCCATGCACAACGCTGCCGAGACTTCTTCGCACATTTGCTTGAGTTCATGCCAGCATGAGGTGCTAGAATCCGCGCGCAACAAGAAGGAGAGACGTGCTCATGCCTTGCATATACATCGAGGCACACACCTAGCTAAGGGTGATCGAGTTTGGTTGTCCCTTGCTGCATAAAAGCTTCACGTTAATCATAAGTATGATGAACCATTGGATGAAGGACCCTTTGAGATCATAGAAAAGCTTGGGTACGAGACATTCAAGGTGTTGCTTGGGAATGGAATATGTGCTACCTTAACTTTTGCTGACTTGGTACCTTGTTTTCAAGAAGATGGAACTTGAGGAAAAGTTCGTTTCGAGAGGGAGAATTTGATGTTGACATGGATGACTTCTCTAAAACAAGTCCTAGTTCTGTTAGGACAATTATGTAGTCTCCTAGTTCTGTTAGGAAACTATGTAATTTAGGTGTTTCATTTGCATTAGGATTGTTTTGCCTATAGGTTTTTACCTTTCACTTGAAAGGGTTTATCCTATTTTAGGCCTTAGATTTAATTTGAGTTATTTAGAGTTAATCATAGGCGTATGGTGAGGAGTTTGTGTTAGATTAGGTTTTTTGTTTCCGAAGTAGACGTGTAAAAGGAGTCTTACTTGGTGATTAAGTATCTCCTAGTTAGTTATTTATGTTTATCTTTTCAGCTTTCCTAGTTCTAGTTGGATTAGAATTGTTTAGGCCTATTTATATGCTTTTCACACCATTAATAATGATGAGGAGTTTTATGAAATTTTATTGCTTTGTGAATTATTGTTGTTCTTGCCGAGATAGCAATATGACTTGTTGAATTTAGCCGAGATAGCTTTATTCTTCAAACCCTAGTTGAATTTGACCGAGATAGTTGAATTCTCCATATCCTTTGCTACTGATTTCGCCCATTATAATATCCAAATCACCGAAATTAAAGTTCAATCTAATGAACACACAAAAAGATCGAAAGGAGCCAAGAAAATCCACATTAATTGGCATTTGAAGATATTTTCAAGAGGAATGAGACTACACCCTATAAGGTCTCATGATCATGCCAACCTCTTAGGAGGTACATACCGTAAGCCTGATAGCATTGCTATAGACCAAAATACTTGTTCTAGTTCTCTTCCTGCTCTTTAGCTAGCATATAAATAAATTTATATTAAATAGACAAAGAGACTATCCCTTGTCAGGTTTCATGATCACCCTATTCCTCAAAAGAGGGAGATCATCTAGTGTGTACAAGGCCTTATAGGCTCCACATTCCTAGAAAACAAAATGGACATATAAGTGAAAATAATATAGTTATATACCATAGCCTAACTAATCTCTCATGAAATTATAAAGTGATACGTCAAACGCTGTGAGCATGTACACAACCAAATGAACCACTCAAATTCATAAAGAAAACCAAGAAGACACGCTACCACAAATATTACTACCATTCCTCTCCAACTTCGGTATCCACATAATAGCAAAAAAAAAAAAAAATTAATCCCGATATTTTGACTACAAACAATTTGATGCCTAGACAATTAACCACAATTTCTGAATTTGAACTTGGCATTGGCTATGTACAGCCGAAGCCCGCTCGGGACGTATACACGACTGATTTCCGCATCAATCAAAGCCATAACAGGCTTAGGGTCATGCCCCTTTGATATCACCAATGACCCAGCCACATTCCATCTCTTACAAGTGATATTGTTTCCTTTATATTTGAGGAAGTGTGTTCTGGTACTTGTTTTACAATGTCTTGGTCTATAATAAATCTGGAACAGAACATTTGAGGGCCGGATTGGAACTCCTGGGTAGCACCAGCTGTTTACAAAGATAGAATGTGCTTTTGGACCAGTAGGATATCTAGGTTAAATCATCTCTGACAACAGGGTAATTGAATGTTGACCCTGATAAGATATTTGTAACGCAGCAGTGGTGAAACCAGAATACATCAAATTCTTACAAGAATTGATTGGCTTAACACGGTATTATAGCAAGTTTTTTCTTCACTGTGGGGGGATCTCAGTAAGGACCTGACTAATATGCGGTAAAAGAATAGCTTCCAGTAGACTCAAGTGGTTCAGCAAACTTTTATAAACAAGATAAGACTAATATGGTACAAGCACCAAGCCACCAATTCTTGCTCTTCCTGTCCTTTCACAGCCCTTCACAAGTTCACACTGGAAAATGATGCATGTGACAATTTTACAAAAAGAAAGAAACATTCTCTTTCTCTGTTTTTCCTTTCTGTTCTCCAGACGTTCTATTACGAACCTTTGATGGCTAGTTGATGTGGGAGCAACCATACCCTCATTTGAGCTCAATATGAAGGTTGAATCCAGGTTTCTAAAAGGAGAATATATGGTTTGCAGGTGACTTAAATCAACGGATCCTTTACCTTCTCTTTTGCAGGCATGCTACATGATAATTATTCAGTCTTGATGGTTATTAAATCCTACAGGCAATGTTTGGAAGTTTTGAGGTTAAGTGACAAGTGTTAGGCATCAAGTCTATATCACAGCTACGGAGAGAATGCTCGATTGTCCTACTGTAGACTTGCCACACTATCATGACGAGGCAATGGCTGCTGTACAGTATGCACGCGGATACTATGTTACTCCTAGTTTGATAGTCCTATCAGACACTGGTACGTGTCTAAATGTAAAACTCTGCTATATACCAAAAGAATTCATTATTTTAGCCCCAAATGAAGTGTCGAAGTGCCACACCCATAGTGGAGTGCCGAGGACTAGACATAGGTACTTGAGATAAAACAAAGATTTCGAGTAACATAAAACGGATGCTGCGTTCAGATCCTCGCGCAGATGCTCCCTTAAACATAAGTGTGGACACCTTGTATAAGATGCGACAAGGTTGTAGCTTCAGTATGTTTGTATGTAGACTCTCCAGACGCTCCAAAATACTGTTGTGGATGTGCGACCCCATATGGAACACTGTGAATCCCGCTGTGAATGTGAGGATGTCTTCAACAAGCAAATTTGGGCTTGTCTAAGTGGCTGATAAATGCTGCCTTTTAGGCCTTGACCTTCAACTGTATGATCTAAGGGCTGGATCAAATGATCTTCAATTGTATGATCTAAGGCCTTCATTAAATGATCATTAACGTTATAATTCATGTTTGCAGCTTCCCTATATATTCCAGATGTGTTTAGAGTTGCAATTAGACATTGATAAATATATAAGATTAGAGCCACTGGGTTGGAGAGATGAATATCTCTCATGGATTTCGTTTCATTTGTCTTTGTTTAATCCTTAAATAAAAGTAGCCAAGTGCTATTATATTTGTTTGAGAACATCCCTTTTTTACTACAGTAATCTTTGTTTGGTGCTTGATTTAGCCTTAGCTCTTCAATCACTTGGTTCAAGTTTATATCCTTGGCTCCATTCGTTCCCTACTGCCTCTCTAGGCTTAATACTTATCTCTCAAAATTCCTCCTCTCTCATTTACATGTGCTTTGGAGGCGAACAATCCACAGCAACCCCTTGAGCATCTAATGTGTTTGGAAGTCCCCAGGTATAGATAAATCAATATGCATCCATCTAAGCTCACCAAAGAAAACGTCTACTAACTCAACGGTGACTTCCTTAACAGACCTTCATTGCAATCAAACCTCAGCAAGGAACTCTCTATGTTAAGCTCACCTACAACACATGCTATGATGACCACCACCAGTCTGGTCCTTGTAATCTAGCTAATGCAAATCTTAGATATATCAATGCCTACAATAGGGTAAAATTTACAGCGATGAAATCCTAGATAACATCAAGTACTCTAACAAGTAACAAACAAATTTAAGCGATTATGGGATTGAAAGAGGTTAACTTGAAATTACCCAATCTTGAACATAAACTCTGAAGAAGCTCTTGAAGCCTTGCCCCTGCAATTGCAAAGAGGCTACTTCTTCCTAGACCCTTGATCACAATTATAACTGGAAGTAGAAAAGTTACCCTTTTTTCAGCAAAGGAAAGAAAAGGTAATTTTCTAATTTCTGGCTATGGAAACTACAATAGTCTAGTCTACCTAATCGTCCTATCAAAATACGGTCCCAGGACAAATTTCTTGCCCTTAATCATGAATATTTGAATTCTTGACTGCAATTAAAAGGTACTATGCATTACATAAACAATGATTACCACTATGCTAATATGCTTACACTCTGTAGACATTAGAATATACATTAACAACCAATAAGAACCAAAACATATATACTATATATATACACACATATAGAGAAGGGAGAGATCCAATGAGAAAGATGAGAAGCATCCGTATGCAACTTTAAATGCAAATTGTTTGACCTCTATGAACATCTATTCTTTCTCGAACTGAAAATACATTTAATTGGGCAGAAATTACTTTGCTTGACGAAAAAGGATGCACATTTCATTCAAAACAAATACACGTGACAATTTATATGCAAAAAAATCCTTCTCCGTCTAAGAATCTTCTCAGTAGACCTTAAATCGATATACATATTTCAAAGCAAAGAGTAATTCAAAGAGTATGTATACCTGTTTTTTGCGCCTCCAATCTTCAACAGCTTCTTTAGCCATGGTAGCTCCAATGACCACCACCAAAGGGAAAGCAATACTAACAGCAGCATAAGGTGCCAAGGGACTAAACGATACACAAGCTACAACAAGGAAATACAAATTTGCAACGCGCCGAAATTGCTCAAACAACGATTTGGGTATGAAATTAACAACTGTATATTTAGTGGTAGACACATAATTGCCCTTGTAATTTAGCTCAATGGCTTCTGGGTTATCTGGGTCATTGCAATATACCACTCTTTCGTAACCCCTTTGCCCAATTTGTGAATGATCTTTATGAAAACGTGGTTTCATACATGCAAATGTGTACAATTTGCTCAATAATACATCCCTTTTCCTCTTACGTTCCATTTTCTTACACTAAATTCACACCCTCCGTACAAAAGATTGAAGCTCCTTTTTTTTCAGATCAAAATCATTGACCAAAATAGAGGGAAATTCTTGTTTTAATCACCCATTATTTTATGCAATCTATCTGATTTGATAATGTCGGTGAAAATGTACCCAGAAAGGGTAAATCTTCCACTATACACTGGTTTTTTATGCTTGTTAGGACCTAAAAAACAATGGATTTTGAACATATATTTTGTCTGCTTGAGCAAAAAATCAACAAGAACCATACCAGAAAAGAAAAATGAAAAATGAAAAATGAAAAATGAAAATGAGGAAGAAAAACCTTTGTTAGTGGGGTTGTTTTGAAGGGAGATTTTGTAAGAGAGTCCCTTACTTTGGAAAGAAGTTGAGGAATATCTCTTCCTTGCACTGTTGATCAAAAATAGAGGGAGAAAACAAAAAGTCTTTGGAGTTGGAGATTAAGCTAGCAGGTGAACGAAGTCGATCGCGGCACGCTCCTTGTCTGGTTTTTGTTTTTTCTAGGTGTCATGTCCTTCTTAGTACGGGAGTAATCAATGCACCAATAAACAAACAACGTAATGTAGACATGTAGGCACGTTCTCTTCGGCATAAAATAATTGAACTGAACCGAATTGAATTAAACCAAACTGAATTGAGCTGAACTGAACTGAACTGAATTAAATTATAACTAATAGTAATGATAATAATTTAGCTATCATTAACTAATAAATATAAATTAATAAATAAATAATAGTTATAACAATGTTAATATAATATAATATAGAATTAGCAATGACAAATATTATTGAAATGTGTACATCTTAGGCTTGAATTATCATTTTCAATATAATTGCGAAGCTAGTCACCCTTAAGTCCATAACGGCACCCTTTGACTTAGCGAAGCTAGTCACCCTTAAGTCCATAACGGCACTCATTGACCTAGCGAAGATAGTCATCCCTAAGACCATAAAGGCACCCTCCGAGTTTAGCGAAGCTACTCTATCTTACATCTATGGCAGTCCAAATCCTCAAGTCTAACGAAGCTAGGCTACCCTAAGTCTATAATGGCCCCAAAACCTTTAAATCTAGCGAAGCTAGTCCATCAAACCCCAAATCGTCAAGTTTGGCGAAGCCAATTCCTTTCTAAGACTAGCAAAGCTAGCATAGGCAATCATTTTGAGTCTAGTCTGTTTGCGAGTTCAAAGTCTAGTCCAGTCTAGTCCAGTCCACATCTGCATATACATTGGTCACAGGAGTGTTGGAGTTCGCTTGAACAAGTTAATGCCTTCCAATCATATCGGCAGAACATCCCATACTCCAACACATACAATCCAGGATTGAGAAATCATCCGAATCTGTCATACAAGAGCACTAATGTCCTAAATCCTCCTGCACGACAACCACAGGCACAACAATTGAACCAGAGGTACTACCAACAACTTCTCAACATCCCCCTGGTTTCTCTAGACCACCTTTCAATCCCTCTCAACAAGCACCTCCTGCCGATCCCATGATGGTTGAGATGAGAAATATGATACTGCAGATGCAAAAAGACAGACAAACTGACAAGGCACATATTGAGTCCATTCTAGCTCACAACAAGATGTTAGAGAACCAGTTGGCACAGTTGGCTACTTCGAACTCTACTCGACAACATGGTGCTCTTCCAGCATAATCAGTTCAGCCAACAGACTCGGCAAACGCCATCACTCTCGGCAGTGGTTCTCATTATGATGGACCACCCATGCCTACTGATGATATTGTGAGCGTGAGGAACAATGGGCAACGGGTCCAAGATCAACCTCAAACTGACAAGGAGAACTCTAAGCAAGTGACTGAACATGGAGAGACAAACGAAGCCACGAAGCCTACTATTGAGGTTCCTCCCATCAAACTTCCTTTTCCAAATTGTCAACTCAAGAGTAAGCTGGACCAACAATTTGCTAAGTTTTTGGAAGTCATCAAGAATCTTCAGGTAACTGTCCCTTTCACATAATTAGTTACTCAAGTGCTTGCTTATGCAAAATTCATGCAAGACATCTTGACTAGAAAAAGGGCTTTTAATGAGGTGGAGACAGTTGCATTTACTGCGGAATGTAGTGCCTTTTTACAAAATAAATCTCCACCAAAATTAAAAGATCCTGGTAGTTTCTCTATTCCCTGTCACATTGGTAGACTATTCATTGATAAAGCATTGTGTGACTTGGGTGCTAGTGTGAGTGTTATGCCATTATTTGTTTCCTCAAAATTAAATATGGGAAGTCTGAAAGTTACCAATATTACTCTGCAAAATGGCTGACCGTTCTGTTAAATACCCCCTAGGTATTCTAGAGGATGTGCCTATTAGAGTAGGAAAATTTTTTATTCCCATTGATTTTGTTGTGCTTGACATGGAGGAAGACAAGCAAATTCCAATTATTTTGGGTAGGTCATTCCTTCATACTGCAGGTACAGTAATTGATGTGAAAAATGGTAAGCTTACACTATTTGTAGGAGATGATGATGTCACCTTTAATCTGAGCAGCGCTATGAAAAGTCCTATGCTAGAGAAAAAATGCTATAGTATTGATGTGGTTCATGTGATTTGCCATGATAACATGCCCCAAGCTCTCTATGGAGACCCCTTGGAGGCGGTACTTTGTCTTGATTCTTCCATAGGTGATGGCAGTATTTGGAGCAATGAGGTCGATGCTATTGAGAAGGCTCTAGCAACTAAAGAGCTTGACCTTGGTGAACGTCAAAAGGTAAAGAGTTTAGTTCAATCTGCGTGCAATATTGAGGTAAAGAAACCCGAACTTAAACCTCTCCCCTCTCACTTGAAGTATATATTTTTAGATGAGCATGAGTTACATCCTGTAATTGTTAGTGCTGCACTTGATGACAGCCAACTCTCACACCTTCTGACTATTTTGAAAAATCATAAGAAGGCTATCGGTTACAGTATTGACGATTTTTAAGGGTATAATCCCCGATTTTTGTATGCACAGGATAAACCTTGAGGATGATCATAAGCCGTGCATTCAACCACAAAGGAGACTGAATCCAAACATGCACGATGTGGTTAAGAAAGAAGTGATGAAACTACTTGTAGACAAATAATCGTGTCTCCCCATTTAAGGATCCAATGATGAAACATACCGCGGCATTAGTTGGCGCGACCCAACGGAAGAGCAATCTAAATAACCAATCCAAAATGTGTTTTGAAATGATATTCTAAAGCACAATTAATTGTTCATGATGATTAATCGTATTTTAAGCCCATAAAATGTTTTAAATCCATTTTTAAAAGCCCAATCAAATATTTATTATTTTAATAAATATTTTTCATAATCATTTTCATTATCTTCAATCAAAAATCAATTTTTTAACCCATAAAATTTCATCTCCGAAATTTAAGGGATAGAAAAGTATCTTTGAAAGACGCGCAAAGGAATATGCTCGAATATTCCCGAATATGCGCCGGACACGGGGGCTGTGTAATTCCCCATAATTTTAAAGGATTTTATAAATATATTTTAGTATTTATATACCTATATTTTAGTTGAAATGATTTTTATTATTTAAAGAAGGTTGACTATTTTAAAAGTCAAATGAAATTATTTTAAGGATTTAAGAAAGTTGTAAATATTTTAATTAGGCATGCTTTGAAAAAGGTTTGAAATACGTATTTGATTTAGAAAATAAGTCTAATGGACTTGAGGAACCCAAATTCTAAGTAGATTAGGAAAGAGGAGTTATATTGATGCTAGGAGTCCTCATTTATCAATCCTAGTTGTCATCGAATTCTATTTAAACTCAATCTCCTTTTCCTAAGCCCAAAAGGAAACCCTACTTATAAATACCTTAAGCCCAATTATTTTACCCTACACAAAGATTTATTTTTCTCTCTCTCTCAAAACTCACGACTTTCCCTCTTCCTCTTCCACGTGAAATAATTCAACTTTTCTTCTTTCAAGTTTTTCTTTCTTCTTCTTCAAGTAACGCTTTCTTCTTCGCTAAGAAACGTCACCACCACCGTCGAACATCGGTGCACCGCCGCTGCTGCCGCCGTTGCTCTTCCTTGGCCGGCGCATCATCCCACTTTCCTCTTGTGTTGGTTTAATTCTTTTCTTCTTCCTCAAGTTTCCATTAAAGACTATGTTTTTATGTTTTATTTTAATGTTAATCATGATTATTGATTTTAATTTACTGTTTTAATAAATAATCTTGATTCATATATATTATATATTATAAGAATAAAAATTCAAATTTGTTTATTATTGTTAGATGGAAGTTTTAATCATTAAAGCATGGATTTTTAGGGTGTTAATTATGAGAAAACCATAGTAGCATATTATATACTATGAGATTAATTTAATTTATGATTTTAAGCATATTTAAGTGGGTTTAAAGAGGGTTATATGATTTTATAAGTTGCTGAAATTTCAGAAAATATTTTATTTAGGGAGTTTTAAGAATTTTAATTACTAGTATGGTAGTACTATGCTAGGAATTAAAAGTAATTGAAGTTTTGATAGTAAAATCAACTTTTGAATATGTTTAAAGGGGTTTTTTAATATTTTAAAGTTGTTGTCCTTTTATTTAAGAGTATTGATTTTAGTTATATTTGATTTCTAGGCGGAGAGTATTCCGTAGGAGATTTTTAAAGGGTTAAAAGTGGCCAGTCGACTAGTTTACACAAGGTACGTACATACTTGTGTGATTATATGATTAGTATCATGATTTAAGGAGGAAAAAAGTTGTAGTATCATGTACAGGAACTTTATAAGTTTATATGTGATTTCTAGTATGATTGATTTTACATGTTTTATGCCTGTGAGCAAGCATGTTAATTATCAGATTTATTATGAGTAAGGAATTGTCATGTTTGTATGGATTTATTGATGCAAGCATGTGGATGGGAACTTTAGTTATTAATTCACATGGGGGAATTAATATGCTATTAAGATTGATTCATGATTATTCATGTGTTCCCTTGCAAGTATTATTTTCACTACTCTATGAGGACTGTGGGCCTTATATGGTAGGTTGATAATTTATACCTTTGAAAGGTAAGTTGATTGTTGGCTAGGTTCAACAAATAAGTAGAACTGAAATAAAATGAGATTGATCTTGGATTGTAAATTTATAATCACTTATTTTAATTCTAAGATAAAAGAAGTTCAGTTGTGAATGTCTGATTTGATATTTTTGTATTACTTGTGTGTTATAATAAGTAATAAATTGTAAATCACGTAAAGTGTAACTTGGATAGTAATAAACTTTAGACTGGTGCACGTCTGAAGTTGGACAATCAGGAGTTGGGGTACATGGTGAGCGTGCCATGGCTTTTTCTGGGAATTGGATTGATCACCGTTCCTCTTTTTATTCAAAGGTTCCTCGATATCGCAGGTCATTATGGAATACGGAGTCGCGCCCGTATTTCGTCTTCCTAGGGAAGGCTGGTTTAGTTAGACAACTCGGTCCAATAACTATTCCATTTAAATTAATAAAAAGATGATTAAAGTTTAGTTCAGTAGGAGTTATCTGCAGAATTTTACATGGTTATGTTATGATTTATCTGTGTTTATTATTTCTTAGTATCATGATTAGGATTGTTTATGTATTGTTATGCAGTACTCAGCTTTGCTGATTACGTGCTTTGTTTGTATGTGTTGATCATGGCTTTGCCTTATTGATCCTGTGATGACCCAATTTTGGTGAGCAGATTCTATAGAGCATTGACATTTACAGGTTCGCAGATGTAGCATCATTGGGAATCTGGGAATGGAGAGCTTGCGTAATTTAGTTTATCATGTTTCCTGCATTAGTCGGAACATGTTATTATAAGTTGGTTTGATAGACATTTATAGAGTGGTTTATTGATGAAGTACTTATTTATTTATTTATAAAGTTTAGTTTGATGTTTTCCGCTGCAAAATTCTGAATAAGCCGATACGTTATCACACGGGCGATAATACTTGGGTAATTCTCTAAGTTTTATATATTATAAAGGTATTTCTGAAAAGAGAGAATTATCGGGGTGTTACAGGCTGTGCTCAGCGCGCCACATGCGTCCAGCGCATTGGCCAGAACGTGTCAGGCGAGCCAATGAGCGCCTGACACGTAGGTTTCGTGACTCACACAGAGTCCTGCGTCAGACGCAAGTCTTGTGTGAGACGCAACTTTCTTTTCTATCTTTTCAAGAACACGTTTACACGTGCCTAAACTTGATTGGGCTGGCTGCGTCAGGCACACCAATGTGCGCCTGCCACGGATGCACGCAAGCCTTCTTTTTCCTATAAATACGTCGTATTTTCCGGAATTACGGACGGCTTTTTAGATTATTATTTACGCACACAAAATCCTCTCGAATACTTCGAATACTTCAAACACCCAAATATACTCAAATACTTTCAATACTCTTCAATACTTTCAATCAATTCTTCCTACTGCCTTTTTGGTTTCACGATAGCTCCGCCTAAAGATCGTTGTGCTCCTCAATCTAAGCCGCATAGATATAATCATGAGGGTCCTTAAATAATTTTTTTTTAATATTGAAGTTACTAACAATTTTCTTTCCTAATGTAGATCTTTAATGTGAAATCGCTCTACTGTATTCTAACCCTTTTTTCTATACTTTTTTTTACTTTATTTTATTATTATTCAATGCCTTTGTATATTATATGCCTGCCTGATCATTATATGCATAATATATGATTGTCCTGCTTTAATGCTTTTATCACCCACATGTTATTATTGCTAAACATGACCTAAAGAATTGTTCTAAAATTAATCAGATTAATTTGGACAACATGTTAGGTTCCCTGTAATATTGATTGCTTAATAACATGTCACTAAAAATAGTTTTTTTATGTGTTTCCTGAACCAATTTAGACTAAATATTTTTAGGGTGCTTAAAACATTATTTGATTGTTGTTTGGCATAAAATTTGTTGTGAATCGATATTTAGTAGAGGCCAACTTTGGGCGAATGTGGTTCATTACGACTATATTCCTACCCTCACCCCCGAACTCAATCTTTGGTTCATTTTGACCATATATGGAGTCATGACGGGGAAATCTACATTGGATAATTTGTCCATATGATTTTCCTATATCCAATTAGGTTTATGATTCTTCCTAAAAAGAATTGTTGGCGGCTTCTTTCAAAACGAATTTTTTAATAAAACCTTAACAATGGGGTAGTCAAATATAATACGCGCTCACACCACATAGGCGAAATAAAAACACGCCTACAATTTGGCGACTCCACTTGGGAGGATTTTAAAAAATTAATTTTTTAAATGAGTGGGTGAAACTTAAAAAATACGATTCATTCTTATTTTTATGACTTAGAATAATATACAGTTTTGCATATGCATGGCTACTATTCAGCCACCATAAGTACAATCTACCTTGCCTCATTAGCACATGTTCTATGTGTGAGGTTACCCCCTGGGGTTTGCGCTTTGTCCTTCCAAAAAGCTTCCTAAGCGATAGTGTTGGAGCTTAGTTATAAGCAAACCTACCCAACCATGCATTGTTCTCTTGTTCCTGACTTGAGACTGGAGTGCATCTTACACGTGGCCACCTCTTCAAGCAGGGGTACAAAGCGTGGGATCAATCTCTTAGTAATGGACCCTTTTAGCCTTAGCCTAAACCTGACCAATAGTTGAATGTAGAACTAGACTTTAGGTTGAGAACTTTTGCATCCATGTTACATGACATTTATGCGTGATTGCAATTTTTGCTGCTAATATGCTTTCCGTCCGAAATTATTGCAAATCGCGTCTAAAACAAATCGTCATTTTCGCCCGAACTTTCGTCAATTAATCAATACGCGTGCCGCAGAGCATTGCGCCAAACGCATTAATTTGCGCTGGGCGCAACGCTCCTGCGCCAGACGCATAGACTGCGCGCCGCGCACACCTGACATTTATGTGTGATTGCAATTTTTGCTACTAATATGCTTTCCGTCCGAAATTATTGTAAATCGCGTCTAAAACAAATCGTCATTTTCGCCCGAACTTTCGTCAATTAATCAATACGCGTGCCGCAGAGCATTGCGCCAAACACATTAATTTGCTCCGGGCGCAACGCTCCTGCGCCAGAAGCATAGACTGCGCGCCGCGCGCACTTGCTGCGTGGCACGCAGTCTATTCGTCCCATGCTTATTGGTATTTTAACCTTCGTTCGAGCCTAAGATAACAAGTTTGCATCAGTATCACATTAAAAAAAAATCAGTCTTTTCATGCAAGGTCAAGTCTGTTATAAAAAAATGCATCTAAAGGGTCATTGTAGAGTTAGAGTTGTCATGCATATCTACCTCTTCCCATCTTCTCCCTGCTGTTCAACTAATCTTCCCTATCAATTCTATCCTACCATATTCATCAATTTCAAAAACTTACATTTTTTTAAAAATCAATCCTACACCATATTCTATTCTACTCTTTTTCAAAAACATTTACTAATCATCATCATATCACGATAATTCAAAAAAAAATATTTTTCAAATCAATCCATCATATTTTCCTGATAAAAGATAAAACAAGGGGTTCCCTTCAAAAATGAATTTCAAAAAAAATTCTAAGCCCATTCTAAACACCTGCAATCCAATTCAATCCAATCGACCCAATTCACTTGCATTCATTCTAGGCCCATATGCATTAGAGTCCATTTTGCATTCATGTAGGGTCCATCTAATTCGAGTCCATGCATTCATATTAGGCCCGCTAGCATTAGAGTCCATCTTAGCCCATATAAGTCTAGCTCCTGTCAAAATCTAGGCCCATTTGCATCTTTATGTGAAGTCCAGTCCAAGTTTATCCTTAATCAATTCCAATCTAAGTCTAAGTCTAGTCCAATCCAAATCTTAGGTCCATTTAGGCCCAATTCATATCCTAGGTCTAGTTTACATCTCCATGTAAGCCCTAGTCAGTCTTCAGACTATAAAAATCGAGTCTTAGGGCTATAAAAGTTCATCCCTTAAAACCTAGCCTGCTTGCTCACCTGTAAGTTCAAGGTCTAGCATTCCTTAAATCTATAGGCAATTTTTGCTCTAGCCTGCTTTCTCACCCGTAAGTTCAAGGTCTAGCATTCCTTAAGTCCATAGGCAATTTTTGAATCTAGCCTGCTTAGTTTAATGTAAGCTTCAAAGTCTAGTTGTCTAGCTTGCTTGCTCACCCGTAAGTTCAAAGCCTAGCATCCTATAAATCCATAGGAAATTTTTTGAGTCTAGCCCGCTTAGTCTAATGTAAGTTCTGAAGTCTAGTTGTCTAGCCTGCTTGCTCACCCGTAAGTTCAAAGTCTAAGTGCCTAGCCTGCTTGCCTTAAGTTAAGAGTCTAGTCTCCTTTATTGTCAAACCTTCCCTAAAGTCTAACCTGCTTGCTTACCCGTAAGTTCAAAGTCTAGTCTCTCCTAAACCCAATAGTAGAGTCCAGTCTGTTTGCACAGCCCAATCCAGTCCATGTCTGCATTTGCATATAGTTAGGCCCATGTCTCCATCATGGTCAAGTCTATACCAGTCCAAAACCCATAACCATAAACGTTTCCATTTCAAAATCATTTTCCATTTTCATTTCCACTTCCATTTCCTATTTCTCATCTCCATTTCTCATTTCGAAAGCATCATTTCTAAAAATTTACGGGGTCCATTCGATTTCTATTCAGGACAGGTCGTGAGATTATAACTTGGGAACGCCCGACAGAGAGGATACAAGGTCGACCTACTCCTAGACTCGTCAAACGCATCCTCACATTTTCAGACGAATCCTCTGACTCTTCTGAAGCATCATTTGAAATGGGGGACACTAATGAACAGCTCAGTGCCATTATGGCCCAACTTCAACTGATGAACTCACGTCATGAGGACCAAGACAAAGAGATTAAGGCACTGAGGGAGAAGCTAACTGAAGAGGACGAGCAAGGCGACACTCCACCACCATTCAAAACCAACACAGATTTGAGGTTTGAAAAACTCGAGCAATTGATCCAGTCAATTCCTGCGCTCGAGAGTCAGGATGACATCTTTGATCCTGAACTAAGGTAAAACTCCCTAAAAGGTAACATTGGGTGACCTCCCAAAATTCAAGGGGGTCGAAGACCAGATGACCACTTGAGAGCGTTTTCCATCTCTATGGCTCTCAAGGGCATGAGCAAGGACCTGTTTGCTTATGTCTTTCCTTTAACCTTGGATGCACATCCATCCAAGTGGTTCAGGTCACTGAACAAGGCCAAGCTGAATGACTGGGACTACGACCCTGTTCTTTTGGACTTATTTTCAGTTAATTTCAGTTCAATTAATTTAATTTCAATTCAGTTAATTTAATTTAGTTTTAGTTAATTTATTTTAATTTCAGTTAATTTATTTTAATTTCAAATTCAGTTAATTTAATTTCAGTTCAGTTAATTTAATTTAAGTTCAGTTAATTTCAACTTAATAATAATAAAAATAATAAAAATAATAAATAATAAATAATAAATAACAAATAACAAATAACAAATAACAAATAATAAATAACAAATAATAAATAATAAATAATAATAAATAATAGATAATAGATAATAGATAATAGATAATAGATAATAGATAATAGATAATAGATAATAGATAATAAATAATAAATAATAAATAATAAATAATAAATAATAAATAATAAATAATAAATAATAAATAATAAATAATAAATAATAAATAATAAATAATAAATAATAAATAATAAATAATAAATAATAAATAATAAATAATAAATAATAAATAATAAATAATATATAATAAATAATATATAACATATAATATATAAAAAATAATATATAAAAAATAATAAATAAAATTAATAAATAAAATTAATAAATAAAATTAATAAATAATAAATAATAAATAATAAATAATAAATAATAAATAATAAATAATAAATAATAAATAATAAATAATAAATAATAAATAATAAATAATAAATAATAAATAATAAATAATAAATAATAAATAATAAATAATAAATAATAAATAATAAATAATAAATAATAAATAATAAATAATAAATAATAAATAATAAATAATAAATAATAAATAATAAATAATAAATAATAAATAATAAATAATAAATAATAAATAATAAATAATAAATAATAAATAATAAATAATAAATAATAAATAATAAATAATAAATAATAAATAATAAATAATAAATAATAAATAATAAATAGTAAATAATAAATGATAATTAATAAATAATAAATAATAAATAATAAATAATAAATAATAAATAATAAATAATAAATAATAAATAAAATAAAAAATAATATTTAAAAAATATTATTAATAATATTAAAAAAAAAAAAATAATAATAAATAATAATTATTATTATTATAATAAATAATAAATGAAATTAATAATAATAATAAATAATAATAATAATAAATAAATATTAATAATAATAATAAATAATAAATATTATATAATAAATAATAAATAAAATTAATAATAAATAATAAATATTATATAATAAATAATAATAAATAATTATAATAATTATAAAAATAATAATAAATAATAAATATAATAATAAATAAATATTAATAATAATAAATAGTAAACTAGAACTACGAATGGTCTGAACCCGCAAGGATACGTAGGAATCCCCATCTCGACGTCCGACCGCTTCAATAAAATAAAACTTAGTCGTGGTCTAATGATTTGACTTTCTAGAGTTCAGGAGCATATTCTTTCTAGATCCCGACATAGACTCGAGTCTGCACCTAGCCTCGTTAAAGCCTTTTCCTACCTATATCTATTTGAGTCATAAAATTAAACCCTTTTTATTTTTCAGTCCAAGCTCTCCTTGTCCCTGAAGGACTCTTCGACAATTCCATGATTTCAGGCGATACTTGACTTTGCCTATATCAACTTCCTAAAGAAGAATCCCTAGTACAATCCTCAATGACAACTTTCAACGTTCAAGACCTAGCAACTCCATTTCAATATCAGATCAAATACATTTCAATCAAGGCTCAACCCTAATTCAGGCAAGCTCACCCAAAGTGGGGGCTTCCTACGTGCGGTGGTTCCTCCAACTCAAATCAAACTCCTGAAGAGTTGTAATCCGCGGACCTTGTTTACGAACCCCAATTATTTACTAAAAACGATTTTCGAAAATCATTCTATCTATTTCTGATCATTCTATCATTCTACATATCCACATCTTCTAGCCTTGCAAAATCCTGACCTTGCATTGCAGCTTTGCAAAAACCCTGACTTTGCACTGCATTTCATTCTAGTCCTGCATAACACTGACCTTGCATGACGTGTCACCCCTTAGCTTTGTATAACCTTAATCCTTGCATTGCGTCTCATGCATCCTTAGAGAGTCTAAGTTTGCATCATTTGCATCACTATGTGCTTATGTGAGTTGTTTGCACCTATATGCTAACATCTTTCCCTGCAGGTAATCAGATTGCTTGTAGTTATTGTCCTGCATACTAACTTTGTTTTGCAGAGACCGACGGTTATTGATCAGTTCTAAACTACAGAGCGTTTAGAATCGTTCTCCTTCCCGACACCGTATACTTTGACTATCGATTTCCTAAACCTCAGTCAAAGTGGGGGCTTCTGTAGACACATAATCATGTCTCCCCATTTAAGGGTCCAATGATGAAACATACCGCGACATTAGTTGGCGCGACCCAACGGAAGAGCAATCTAACGAACCAATCCAAAATGTGTTTTGAAATGATATTCTAAAGCCCAATTAATTATTCATGATGATTAATTGTATTTTAAGCCCATAAAATGTTTTAAATCCATTTTTAAAAGCCCAATCAAATATTTATTATTTTAATAAATATTTTTCATAATCATTTTCATTATCTTCAATCAAAAATCAGTTTTTTAACCCGTAAAATTCCATCTCCGGAATTTTAGGGATTGAAAAGTATCTTTGAAAGACGCGCAAAGGAATATGCTCGAATATTCCCGAATATACGCCAGACGCGGGGGCTGCGCTCAGCGCGCCACATGCGTCCAGTACATTGGCCAGAACGCGTCAGGCGAGCCAATGAGCACCTGACACGTAGGTTTCGTGACTCACACAGAGTCCTGCGTCAGACGCAAGTCTTGTGTGAGACACAACTTTCTTTTCTATCTTTTCAAGAACGCGTTTACACGTGCCTAAACTTGATTGGGCTGACTGCATTAGGCACACTAATGTGCGCCTGACGCGTGGCATTGCGCCTGCCACGGAGGCTTGCGTGCAACGCACGCCTTCTTTTTCCTATAAATACCCCGTATTTTCCGGAATTACGGACGGCTGTTCAGATTATTATTTACGCACACAAAATCCTCTCGAATACTTCGAATACTTCAAACACCCAAATACACTCAAATACTTTCAATACTCTTCAATACTTTCAATCAGTTGTGCTCCTCAATCTAAGCCGCATTGGTATAATCCTCTCGTTTTTGGTTTCACGATAGCTCCGCCTGAAGATCGTTGTGCTCCTCAATCTAAGCCGCATTGGTATAATCCTGAGGGTCCTTAAATAATTTTTTTTAATATTGAAGTTACTAACCATTTATTTCATAATGTAGATCTTTGGTATAAAATCGTTCTACTATATATTCTAATCCTTCCTTCTTTTTATTTATTTTCATACATTATTATATGCTTACCTGATTGTTCTATACATATTATATGATTAATCTATGCATGATTTTATATTTTTATCACCCACATGTTATTTTTATTAATCAAGACCTAAAGAACTATTCTAACATTAATCAGATTAATTTGGACAACCTGCTAGGTTCCCTGTGAATTGATTGCGTAATAACATGACACTAAAAAATAGTCTTTTTATGTGTTTCCTGAACCAACCTAGACTAAATATTTTTAGGGTGCATGAAAATATTATATGGTTATTTTATTGCATAGAAATTGACATGAATCGATATTTAGTAAAGGCCAGCAAGGGGTGAATGTGGTTTATTATGGCCATATTCGTACCCTCACTCCCGAACTCAATCTTTGGTTCATTTTGACCATCTATGGAGTCAGGACGGAGAAATCTACATTGGATAAGTCCCTAATTTGTCCCTACGATTTCCCAAAATCTAATTAGGTTTATGAGTCTTCCTTTAAAGACTTGTTGGCGACTTGAAAATATTTTTTAATAAAACTATAACATTGGGGTAGTCAAATACGTGCTCACATTGCGTTGGCGAGATAAAAACACGCCTACAGCAGAATTTGGAATACTAAGAGGATGGAAAGTCGTTGATGAAGGAGGATAGAGTAAGGATTTTGTGCTATAATTTGAGATGATATCAAGGGTGACAAAAGATATACAAGTTCGATTCATTTGGAGTACGATAATAAGCAAACAATTAGATTATAAGATTAAGAGGGATGTAAAACAGCATAGGGACAGGTGACAAAGCCAAAAGCTCCTGTGAGCAAAAATAAATGCCTGCTAAGGTGGGGGCATGGTCCGAGCTCCAACACATAAAGGAAAGAGTAGGTGGCTGGGAAGGGGAGTGGGTTTCAGCAGTGGTAGAGGAGAGAGAGGTTGTTGGAGACAGTTTCACTGGTGGGGGAGGGGTGGCAGGGGAGGCGATAGCTACTGGTGGCAGTTTTGAGGCTGGGGATGGAGCTGGCAATTACCATGGGTGAGTGAATTATCCACCCACCCGCCTCAAATAAATGGGTGAAAACCCGCATTGAGGCGGGTAACTGGCGAGTGGCGCGGCGGTTGGAGGGGCGGGTCGGAGATGAGTGAGATTTTTTTGACCTATCACCCGCTCCATCCATCTACCTATGATATATATATATAAAGTATTAATTTTCGAAATGTATTATGAATTGAGAATTGATATTTATTCTCTTTGATGTTAATTGATGGCTAAATTTTCATGTCATAATTTTTTAAAATTGTTAAATGTACAAACATCTTTTTCTGGTATCATCGATTTCCACACGCCCTATCCGCGGTTGATGGATGGGGCGGATATGGGTGAAATTTTTGACAGGTGATGGATAATGTGGATGGTGATATGGTTCGTGGGTGATGGGGCGGGTTGAGGTCCACCCGCTCCATCTCCGACTCATTGCTAGCCCAAGCTGGGGAGTGATGGGGTTGGTGGTTTTGGTCATTTTACTTATTGTAACAAAACTAAACTTGCTGGGATCATTTTTGTAAAAAATGAACAATAGTTGGGACCATTGAGAAATATTCATAAGTTGGGACTAAAAATGGCGAAACTCCCATAATTGGGACTATTCTTGTCAATTTTTCCTAACCTAAATAACCCCTAATTAACCTAATTAATGCGAATAAACCTAGTCAATTTATACGAATAATTGACTCTGATATACTTTCAACTGGAAAATTTAATTTTTTTTCTTGTTTATGGGTCTTGCCTTTCATCCTTTATGAGGCACTTATTTTGAGGCAATTTTAACCTTCTAGACTACTTTTTTGAAAGAACAGACGCCACCGAGCGCCTGGATGCAAATTTCGAGAAGACAGTTAAAATGAGAACCAATATGCTAAATTTTTTACGCACGAATTTCAAGGCGATATTAAGCAGTCCTTTTTGCCTCAAAATGACTTTTTTGGAAAAATATACTCCATCAAGCGTTCTTAAAGGGGGCGAATTTCAATAATCCGATCAAAATGAGTACCAATAGGTAAATTTTTTAGGTAAGTGATTTTAGACTATTGTAAACGGGCTATTTTGACTTTCAAAACGACATTTTTTGAAAACTGAGGCCAACGTGCAAATTTCGAGAAGCCGATCAAAATGAGTACCAATATATACTTTTGGGCACAAGTTTTGAGGCGATCTTAAACGACACTCTTGACCTTGAAAACGACTTTTTTTTTGAAAAAACGGACGCCACCAAACGTCCTTAAGAGGTGCAAATTTCGAGAAGTCAATTGAAGTAAGTGTCAATACGTCAATTTTCGGGACACGTGTTTTAAGGTGATATAAAAAGACTCTTTTGACCTTCAAAATGATTTACTTTGTTAAAATGGATGCCACCAAGCACCTTATAGGGGTGGTGTAGTGTGTGGGTAACTAGTGTTAATTAGGGTTTAACTAGAGTTAATTAGGATTTAATTAACATTAATTAGGGGTTATTTGGATTAATTAGGTTGATTTCAGTTTTTTTTTAATTTGATAGTTAACAGAAAACTTGACGACAAGATCAAGTAATGTATTTTTAAAGACCTCATGGGTATCTTGTGCATTTTTTAAACTCTTAGTGCATACAGTGCAATTTCGTAAAACTCAAGGATATCTAGTGGAAAATCGGATTTAATAATGGTAGAACCTTGTCAATTTGGCAAATGTACTAATTAATGTTGAACAGACAAAAATGAGAAATGTAATGAATAATATGGAATGGAATGAGCAATTAGGGTTATTAGTAATCAAAGTCGTATATTGATAAATGTATTAGTCTAAGTGTTGCATATATATAAAACGGTTTTTTCACCATATACCCCTGACAAATTTTTTTTTGCACCATATACCCTTTCAACTTTCCAAATTCACCATATACCCTCCATGTTTCAAAAAATACATTTAAGCCCTAAACGCCCCTCTAACCCTAATTAGCTAACCTAAATCTAATCCCTAATCTAATACCCTAACCCTAAACACCCCTCCCCCACCCTAACCCTAAGTAAACATTAACTCTCTCTCTCTCTAACCCAGCCCACCAGCCCACCCACCCATCCCCGCCCCCCCACCCCTTACCCCCACTACACCACCACCACCCTTCCCCTCCCCACGCCGACCCCCCCTCCCCTCCCCTTCCCTCTCCCCTGCTCCCCCCACCCTCCCCTTCCCCGCCGACCCCCTTCTCTTCCCCGCCGACTCCTTTACCACCACACCAAAATCATACCATAAGTAAACGCCGACTCCCCCGCCGATTCGAATTCCTTACGGCGCAAGAAGGGTTTGATGGGGGGTTCGCGACGGGTCGGGGAGAGGGGTTCGCGATGGGGCGGGGGAGGGGAGGGGGTTCGCGACAAGGGAAGGGGAGAGGGGTTAGCGACGGGGCGGGGAGAGGGGAGGGGGTTCGCGACGGGGCGGGGAGAGGGGTTCGCGACGGGGAAGGGGAGAGGGGTTCGCGATGGGGCGGGGAGAGGGGAGGAGGGTTCGCGACGGGGCGGGGAGAGGGGAGGGTGGGGTTCGCGACGGGGGGAAGGAGAGGGGGGAGGTGGTGGTGACGGGGAAGGGGAGGGGGTCGGCGGGGGAAGGGGAGGGGGAGGGGGCGGATGGGGAAGGGGAGGGGGAGGGGGTGGTGGTGATGGTGTGGTGGTGCAGTGGGGGTAAGGGGTGGTTAGGGCCCAAGTTAGTGGTTAGGGCCCAAGTTAGTGAATTGGGTTAGAGTTAGTATTAGGGTTTGATTTAGGTTAGTTAATTACTGTTAGGGGGAGGATTAGGGCTTAATGACTAACGGAGTTTAACGCCGTTAGTCATTAAGGGCAAGTGGATGTATTTTTTGAAACGTGGAGGGTATATAATTTGGAAAATTGAAAGGGTATATGGTGCAAATTTTTTTTATCAGGGGTATATGGTGAAAAAACCGTATATAAAAATATCATGTAAGACTATTTTAACATAATTTATGGTTAAATGAGAGTAACTTGTTGTCCCAAACGAGTCACTTTATAGTAGAAGGGGCCCCTTTTAAGGTGCAAGTGAGTCATTATCTAAAAGTGATGATCCCTTTAATTTATAATCACCCTTTTACAGGAAAAAAAAAAGATGGACTTACTATTATTCTATTGGATTTTTCACCAAATATTCTCGAGTAGACTTTTTATTTACCAAATACCACCCAATTTTAATGACTAACGACTGTCATCTCAATTAAGAGGAAAAATTACAAATCTAACTAAGTTAAATTGTATGATGATCCATCTTACATTTTAAATTTGTTCTCCATCTTCAAATGGATCAATCATATAATATGACATAATTAGATTGGTAATTATGATCTCCGAATTGATTTTAGGTCGTTTCACATGTCTCACTTTAAATGGCCAAATTTCGGCCAAACACAATCTCCAAATTTATCTCAAATTGGTCATTTTTCTCAAAATGACTTAATAATCTTCAATTAAGATTATTTCTCACCCATCCAAAAGCCTTCAATTAGGAAGCAAACCTCTAAGACTTCTTGAAAATCATAAATACGATCACTAATTAGGGTGGTTATCTCAAACTTTGGTTAATCACTAATTGGGGTGGTTACTTTAACCTCTTCATTTAATTACTAATTAGAGTGATTATCTTAAACCTTGAATAATCGTTAATTAGGGCGATTATTTTTTTCCTTCTCATTAATCACTAATTAGGGTGATTATGTTAAACCTTGGTTAATCACTAATTAAGGTGATTAATTTAACCCTTCTCATTTAATCACTAATTAGGGTGATTATTTTAAACCTTGAATAATCACTAATTAGGGTGATTATTTTAAACCTTGAATAATTACTAATTAGGGTGATTACTTCCTTCCTTCATTTTAATCGCTAATTAAGGTGATTATTTTGACCTTGACATTTAATCACTAATTAGGGTGATTATCTTAAACCTTGAATAATCACTGATTAGGGTGATTACTTCCTTCCTTCATTTTAATCACTAATTAAGGTGATTATTTTGACCTTTATATTTAATCACTAATTAGAGTGATTATCTTAACCTCATTTCAATCACTAATTGGAGTGGTTACCTCATTTCAAAAAGAATTGTTTAATTCTAAAGGTGAGTTATACATAATCTATTCTTTCCTTTTCTTTCCCCAATGGAATTGGCCATTTAGGGTGAGACATAAGATCGAACTACGATGGTTTTGATCCGTGAGTGGATTCCAATCCCACAATTATCGGTACGTAGTGCAACTTCAATGCTCAAACCTACCATGTACAAATGATATATTGCCCTCTTCAAAATGATTGATGTGTATATGTGCAAATTATGTGATTTTTCTTTCTTTTGAATAACCATGATTACTTTAAAATGGAAAATAAGACATTTAGTGAGAGCCCATTCTGTAGAACGGAAGAGGAGACGAGTTCCAGATGTTCGCACCTCTTAACCTAAACCCCGAACCCTATCTCATGGTATGAAAGAACAATTTTCAAAAAGCCTTATCCATATGAAGTCATCATCGTTTTAAATGATATTTCTTGAAATTGATTTTAAAACGATTTATTAAATAAATCTATCCTTATTCAGATATTAATAGGGTGGCGACTTCAAAGTTTTCTAAAACTCATAGTCCAGTGAGAGACTTTGTGGGATTTAGACCGTTGATTAAGACAGTAAAAAATCGGGTACCACAACGGGAAATAACGAGTGAAAAAAAGAGAGAAGGGCTGCTGTTTTTTAAAAAACTACAACCTTTTCCATTAATGGTAGCTATTAGCCCAAAAACTGCAGCCCTTCATCACAAAGGGCTGCGGTTTTTGGGCTAACTGTAGCCCTGAATACCCATCTTTTTCCCTCATTTTTTGAGATGGATTAAGGGTTGCATTTTTTAAATAACTACAACCCTTGCATAGAAACCCTTGACCTTTTTTCCTCTAGTGAACTTCTTATCCTCACCACAAAAATATCGAAACTATCCTTATCACCACAAAATACATCCCATATCGCCACCATAGAAATTATCTTTACAAAATAACATATCCCTTATCCCCTCATCATAAACTTATCCCATATTCCTACATCACAAATCCATCCTATCTTACATAACAAATGCATCATCGTCACAAATTAATCCTTCCTCTACAAACATTTCTCATTAGCAAGAGTTTTGAACAAATTAAGTCCTCATTTCCTTAATTTAATCCCATCTATTTTGAAATCGACCAAAATAATGAATTAACCAACAAATTGCGTGCCGCAAAGTTGTGCGCCACGCGCACCACCCATGCGCTATACGCACCACCTCTGCGCCATGCGCACCATTGTTGCGTGACGCGCAGTCTTATTCGCCCCCATGATATTGTTAGTTTTTGATGGAATATTGGTCATTCCCACATTTTCAAAACATGCCCTTCTGCTTTTCCCTTCTTTCTTAGTGTCTTGTCCATCTTTTGGAGAGTCATAAGTCAATGTGTTCTTGTCAAACAGGAGAATTGAGAATACATACTCGAGAACTCGTGGTCATGCATGAAAACATCGATCTGTTGATATATAGCTGAAGCAAAAATGGGTGACGAAAAGATTGCAGAACTGACTAACATTATTGAGCGACTGACTAAGAACTTAGAAGAGGTCACTCTTCGTATGCATCAAGTTGAAACTGGTGAATCTCCTAATTTAATAAGCAAATGAAAAACATTGTTCATAAGGTCACCAACAAAGGATCCTACTTTGAGGTGGACGAGAGCAACAAATTCAAGGGAAAGTTGCCTAAAAAGTTCTCTATGACTAACTTTCCCAACTTCAAACCTACTGACAACCCTAAGTACCACTTGAGGAATTTTAGGGCCACCATGATCATTAAGTCAGTGGACCCCCCGAACTTTATCCAACGGATATCCCGATGTCGATGGACCCAATTTGTCAGAATTGGTTCTATTCACTAGACCCAAAGCATGTTGAAACTTGGGGTGATATCACTAGAGAGTTCATGAAACAATATGAACACAATACTGAAATCCAAACCTCTCTAATGCTCTGTTTAGGAATAAGCATTTCATTTTCAATGTTGGATTTGACCTAATTCAATGGTTTAGGAATCCAAAGTATTTGGATTTGGATTTGAGTCAATTCCATACCTTTATTAAACATAGGCTAAGTTAAGGATTTGCAAATACATTCTAAATATAAGTTATTTCAAATTCCTTTGGTGAAGCCCATCTACTGACTCTTACTCACCCTTCCTCTGGTGACTGGTAATATGCAAATCTCTCTCCTCCATCTCTCATCTTGAGTTCTCTTTTCTCCATATCTTATCTATCCTCTATCACCAAATCCCTACTTTCTCTCTGCTATCTTTTTTTTATTTTTATTTTTTATTTAAAATTTTACCCCATTTTTCAGCCATGGATCTGCTTATTCAAGCTTCGTGTTTCTCTCTAGATCTCCAATTTTGATAACCTCGGTGTTGTTTTTTAATTAGTGTTGGACAGTTTTCGATTTCCCATTGTCAACAACTAGGCGATGAAAGTTTCACGTTGTTTAATACTGCTCCATTGCGACCATGGATTCTACAAAAAGTTTCAGAAATATGGGAAAGAAAGTGGAGAGAGAAAGAAGGAAGGATCCTTAACATTAGGGAGAAGTTTATTAGTTGATTTTTTAAGAAAAAATCCCCAATTTGAAAATGAAGTCACATGGATTTTACAACAACACAGTAATTAGAAATCATAAATTTCAAATTCTTAGCTTTGCCAAACAAATAAATTGGAATTGAATGTTGGGATTTCAATTCCCAAAATTGAAATCAAAGAATTGAAATGAATTACAAGTTTCCAAACACTACCTAAGCAAGATAAGGATGAAGGTTTTACCACCTACCTCTTAAGGTGGAGAGAAAGTGTAACACTCCCAAAATCCATACACGTCTAAGCTACGTTGCATCGACTTTGGGAGTGTTACCGCCGCGGTGAAACGCAATGCTTATTGAATTTAAAACACTAACTTACTCTTTATTATGAAAATTAAATTGCAGCGGAAATAAAATGCTAACTTAACTACAACTCGGAATCACTATTGACCCCTTTTATTTAACACCATTAACTACGTAAATCATAAACAATCTCTAGGATGTTCAACCAAAACACTTTAAAAGTTTATAATCAAAAGTATCCCCCGTATGCCCGAACTCATGCAGCATCACCAGCATACCTAATCTGCTCCCCATTGAAACATCAATGGTTCATCACAGGTCAACAAACAACACAAATGACAAACAATCAGCTATGCTGAGTACGTACATAATCAGTTACATAATACACTAAACATAATCAGATTAATATTAACAATTCCTAAACATGATTCTACAAAAACATTAAATTCCGTTTTTACAATTTATTTGGCATCGAACGGGCACCGTCATCATTCTAGAATCATACGGGCTACTTAATCCTTAATAGACAACTTGGTCTATTAGATGAAATGTAAATACGGTTTCGTTCCGTTCCACATCCATCACCTTGGTATGCATACCCCCAAGATCGTACGGAACCTTCCGCCTACTTGAGTTATCAAAATTTATAAGGACACTACTGTCGTCACAGTAGGCCTACGTAGGAGTGTAGAACAAGTCTCACACTCCCCCCATTGTTCATTACTTGTAGGGAATCCAACTACAAGTTTATCGCCAAAGATCCTTCTTAGTGATATTCATTCATACAACATTATGCATATAATCATTTAATTTTCCTTCTTAGATACATTGCTCAATTCTTTAATTTAAGCAACTTATTGTAACATCCTTGCTACAACAATAAATCATAGGATTCCAATCCAATTCTCATTTCATGCTTGTGATACGATAGAATTTCGCATACCAATAATAATGCATTTCAACTCACAAGTCATACAACAAGGAAATACATACAGATTTCCAATTGATTTCATGTTACCAAACAATCTCATCAATCATAACCATACAATTGTTCCCTATCATGATTCTAGGTTCCAATGACAGAATTCATAACGTAAACATAATACTAACATACCCAATTGAACTAGTACGCGTACGTACCTTGTAACGGAGAATCTTCGCTGACTACTTAAAACGTTCCGCTTATGAAATTGGAACCTAATCGAATAATAAAGTATTTCAGTGCTAATTCCTTGACATATTAATAGAAAAACGGCTTAACTAACTATGTAAACTATGATGTCTTAAAGATTAAAATACTCAAAGATTAAAATACTCAAACTCGTTGTTTACTTTCTTTTCATAAACTTTATTGAAACTATCGTAGTTAGGACTTAATAGTATGTTTGCAAATCTGATTTTTGGTAACTTATATTATACTTGGTTGAGAATTAAATTATCATAAGAACTAAAACATAATTATAAATCTGATTCTATACCTTATTCTATATTTTATTTATAATACAAGTTAATCCAAGATACATAAGAATTACAAAAATCAGATCTTACAATGTAATTTAAAGTAGAAAAGAAGAATTTTTTTTTATACCGGACCGACTCACCGGCGACACGAGGAACTACGGCAGCAGCACCGACCTACGCGAGCCTCGACTCGTCGCGCCTCACAGCACCCACAACACCATCCACTCGAGGCCTCGACCTCGCTCAACACCACACTCAAGCCGCACACTTCGCACACCAGCACACTCGTCTGCCCACACAGCACGCAGCCTTCGAGCCACCCACACGCGAAGCCACGCGAAGCTTCGCACACAGTGTTCGCACAACACTCGAACGAACCCAGCCACTCGAAGCCTCGCGCGACCACAACTCGCACACCCCTCGGCTCGACCCACATCAGCGACGACTGGCACACACACACACACCCGCACTCCTCGACAACCCACGACTCAACTCGTCAGCAGCAAAGCCTCGACTTGCACGACCTCACTTGCACACTCGTCGGCACACCGCACACACCACACGCCTCAAAGGTGATGATTGGTTTATATGCTTGAATTATGCTTAGTTTTTAATAGTTTTTGTGATAGTTTTTAAGCTAATTTAGGCTAAGTTCATTCACTTTCTTTCTTTTTGTGCATTTTTCCTCCTTTGCTCTCTTTCTTTGGGTGTCTGTTTACATTTCAGGATTTGGGAGCGCGTTTGGAGGGTCTATGCACAAGCCCGAGGCAAAATGTTGAAGAAATGGAGCACCCAGGAGCTCGAAAGAAGAGAAGAAGGAAAAGAATTGGCTGACCCGAGGTCCCGGGTGTGTGGACCCGCCCGGGTCAGCCCAGCCAAGCAACGCAGCAACTTCTTCCAGCAGACCCGCGGGCTCGGGTCAGCCAACCCGAGGGCTCGGGTTCACAGACCCGCCCGGGTCGCTTCTGATTGGAACCCAAGGGAATTCCTGACACTTTGACCCGCCCGGGTCATGTGACCCGAGGGCTCGGGTCAGCCCACCAGCCCGGGTCGGGTCATTTTCCGGAAACGATTTTGCGATTTTGTTTACCTTAATGCGGGGGCTGTTTTGTAATTTTCTGATTTATTTCTTGTGACTATAAAAGAGGGACTCCTCTTATTTTAACAAAGGCAATGATTACTAGAGATTAGAGAGAGATTAAATCTTGTTTTTAGTATTCAAACTCTAGAACAAAACCCTAGGAGAGAGAAAGTGAAGGTTTGAAGGTTTTGAATCTCCATTCTTCATTTATGGAAGCTTAAAGTTGGTAATTTTTGTTTATTTTCTTCTTCTCTTCCATTGTTCTTGCTTATTTCATGCTTTGTTTGTTTAGATCTTACTATTAGTTGATTATTTGCATTTTTTTCTCTTTTCCTCCATGGTTATGGTGATTAAGTTACTTCAAGCTTTGTTTTGTGTTATTTCCATAATGTGTGAGTAGTTCCTTACTAGGGGAAGGGATGTAGCCTTCATTTACTCTTTGGATCTTAGATCTAAGTTAGGGGGTTAACTTTTGGGGTTGAACTTGTTGATCAAACTTATTTTACTTGGTTTGTTGGGTGCTTGATCACCACTTAACTTACATATTTGGAATTCCTAGTGAAGGATCGAGAGATGAAGTTAGGAATAAACTAAGTTTGGTTGCTAGATTAGAATTTCCATGAAAATAGGTATTTTCTAGTTTAGGGAAGCTTGATTAATCATGTTGTGCTTGATCTGGCTAGATTAGTTGCTCATGCCATGAGAATAGGTCATGAGTGACTAATCAAGCTCCTCTAATTAGCTCGAGAGAGTAATTAGAGTTCATATGTCCGTGATTTTCCCCTTTGTGATCCCCCATTGATCCCCCTTGGCTTTGATTTTGGATTCTTGGATTGAGTGTTGGTGAATCCCCCTAATCCCCTAGTTTCTTTTATCCTTGTCTTAACTCCTTTGCTTAATTACTTGTTGTTTTATTTTACAAATTTCTTAGTTTATTTAGATTTTAGAATTATTGTTAAACTCTCAAAAACCCAAAAATTGATTTAGCTCATTATAGTTAAGCTAATTACTCTTGATTTAACCCTACTTCCTTGTGGATTCGACCCTTTACTTGCCCTATATTGGGTGGTTTAGGTATCTTTGACGTGTTTACAACGAGCGCGTCAAATTTCGGCGCCGTTGCCGGGGAGGTAGCGGTTAACATTAGCTAATTGGTTAATTTTGAGACTAAATTGCCTTTTTCTTTATTTTGGTGTGTTTACCTCTTGCTTGTTTTTACTAATATTTTCCTTAGCTTTGTTGGTTGCATGTCACGGAGATTGAGGGGCGATCCAACCATCCCCATCGATCATAACTTTGAAAATACTTTGAGGCAATTAAGGAGAATCTTTAGGGAACCTACGGTCCAACCGGGTGTTGAACAACCGGGTTTTGAGCAAGAGTCTTCTATCTCCACTACTTCTAGCACTATGGGGGATGAGGCTCCTAGAGCATTACGGGATTTTGGACATCCCGAGGCATTCGAACTCAAAAGTGGTATTCGCCGCCCAACTACTACCGCCAACTTTGAATTTTCTCCGCATTTGATTCGCATGATCAAACAAGAGCCCTATGGGGGTATGACTCATGAGTGCCCTCTTGAGCATTTGGCTAACTTCTTGGAGCTATGTGCCACGGTGAAGCAGAACAATGTGAGTCAAGAGTTTGTGAGGCTCAACCTATTCCATTTCTCTCTTGTGGGCAAGGCTAAGAAATGGTTGTAATCTATTCCGGAAGACTCTTTGACAACATGGGCACAAGTTACCACGGCTTTTGTGGATGAGTTCTATTCTCAAGAGAAGACCTCCGAAGCTAGGAGGAAGATAGCTAATTTCTCTCAAGAGGAGGATGAGACATTGTATGGAGCTTGGGATAGGTTCAAGGATCTTCGAAGATCTTGTCCTCACCATGGTTATAGTCAATGGATGCTTATACAAAGCTTCTATAATGGTCTCCTACCCATGACCCGTGCAAGCCTTGATTCGGGTGCGGGAAGCCAACTAACAAAGCTTCCGATTGACACTATCGAGCCTACAATTGAAGAGGTAGTACGACACTACTCTTGGGGGAATTCTACTAGAACTGCAAGCAAGAAAAGTGCAAGCAAAGGTAAGTATGATCTTGATGCCATTGACCACATCAATGCAAAACTTGATACCCTTGCAAAGAAATTGGAAAAGGTAAGCTTGGCATCTCCTAGCAAAGGTACTTCTCAAGCTTTCTCGTGTGAGATTTGTGGTGGGTCGGACCACGCTAGCTCCTATTGTGGTGGGTCTATGGACCATGTTGCTTGGGTGAATACTAGGGGTGAGGGAAATCCTAACTTCAACAACCAAGGGAGATGGAATTACAATGTGGGTGGAGGATGGAAGAACCCTCAACCACCCCAACCTTACCAAGCTAGACCACCCGGATTCCATAACCCCTAACAAACATTCACACAACCACCTCCTAGAGCTCCCTTTGAACCAAATCAATCCTCTCTTGAATCCACTCTCCAACTTTTCTTAGCTCAACAAACAAAAACCAATGCCGAGAACGATAGGAAGTTTGGAGACATACACACCTCCCTCCAACAAATGAATGCCCACAATAAAATCATTGGAAACCAACTTGCCCAAGTCGCTCAACAAGTGAGCAATAACCCTTCAAGCTCTTCCACACAACTTCCTAGCCAACCCATTATCCGAGAGCAAGCTAAAGCGATCACTTTGAGATCCGGGGCTCACTATGAGGGTCCTAAGATGCCTACACTTGATGATGCTAACCCCTCCAATTAGAGTGAAAATGTGGATAGTGAAGTTGATAAAGAGATTGAAAATGTCGTTGTGGAAAATATATATGAGGATGGGACTCCTATAGTTGTTGAACACGAAGCATCAAGTAATGAGCCTCCTCCAATGAAGAGCTACACTCCTCCGGTCCCATATCCTCAAAGGTTAGCAAAGAAGCACTTCAATGACAAATTTGTCAAGTTCCTTGAGGTAATGAAGGGTTTGCAAGTTCACATTCCATTTCTCCAAGCTATGGCTCAAATGCCCACCTATGCCAAATTTCTAAAGGAACTTCTTTCTAACAAATCTAAACTTGAAGAAAGTTCCACCATTGGTCTCACCGCCGAAGTTAGTGCGGTCCTCCAAAATAAGCTCCCCAAAAAGCTTGAAGATCCGGGGTCTTTCTCCATACCATTGAGAATTGGAGATCTGGAGCCAAAGAGAGCATTGGCCGATCTTAGGGCTAGTGTAAGCCTAATGCCCCTCTCCATTGCAAAGAAGCTCAACTTTGAGCTTAAGCCAACAAGAAGGGTGATACAACTAGCGGATCGCTCGGTTAAGGTGCCCGTTGGAGAATTGGAGGATGTTCCGGTGCAAGTAGGAAGAGTCTTCATCCCATGTGACTTTGTAGTGATGGAAATGGAAGAAGACTCCCAAGTCCCTCTTATTTTGGGAAGGCCTTTCTTGAAAACGGCCGGAGTACTAGTTGACATGAAGAGAGATGTGATGACATTGAGGGTTGGGGATGAGAAGATGGAGTTTGCTTTCAACAAGAGCATGAAAGCTCCTATTATGGAGGAAGTACACCGGATCGATACCCTTGAGCAAGAAGTGCTAAGCCTAAGGGCTTTAGTTGAAGCAATGGATCCTCTTGAAGATGTACTACTAGGAGAAGATCAAGAGCATGAAAGTGAAGCTTGACATCTCAAAAAGGCCATGGACAAGGCACCAATTTACCTTCCTCCTAATTCGAGCTTTGAGACTTTAGAAGCTTCGTTGAAAAAAGAGGAGAGGACCACGCCTCCTCCTACATGTGAGTTGAAACCCCTTCCCCCTTCTTTGAAGTATGTTTTTCTTGGAGATAACGAGACTTACCCCGTGATTGTCAATTCTACACTCAATGGTCCTTCTCTTGACAAACTTCTTTGTGTTCTAAAACAACATCGAAGTGCCATTGGATATACAATTGATGATCTCAAGGTTCTAAGTCCCACCTTGTGTATTCATCGAATTCATTTGGATGATGGTCAAACCTCCTCTATTGAGCCTCAAAGAAGGCTAAATCCTAACATGAAGGAGGTGGTAAAAAAAGAAGTTTTGAAACTCCTTGAGGCGGGAATAATCTACCCTATCTCGGATAGTAGGTGGGTTAGCCCCGTTCAAGTTGTCCCAAAAAAAGGAGGAATGACCTTCATCAAAAATGACAAAGGTGAGCTTATCTCCACAAGATCGGTCACCGGGTGGCGCATGTGCATTGATTATCGTAAGTTGAATAAAGCCACCCGGAAGGACCATTTCCCCCTCCTTTTATTGACCAAATGCTTGAAAGATTGGCGGGTCATACCCATTTTTGCTTTTTGGATGATTATTCGGGGTTCTTTTAAATTCCTATTCACCCTGATGACCAAGAGAAGACAACATTCACATGTCCATTTGGCACCTTCGCTTATCGAAGGATGCCATTTGGATTGTGTAATGCTCCTTCTACCTTCCAAAGGTGTATGACCGCCATTTTTTCGGATATGCTTGAATCAACCATAGAGGTTTTCATGGATGACGTCTCCGTGGTAGGTTCATCATTTGACATTTGTCTCTCCAACCTTCAAAAGGTTTTAGAGAGATGTCAAAAGATGAATCTCGTTCTTAGTTGGGAAAAATGTCATTTTATGGTTGAAGATGGCATAGTCCTCGGTCATAAGATATCTCAAAAAGGGATTGAGGTGGATAGGGCTAAAATTGAGGTTATTGAGAAATTGCCTCCCCCAACTTCGGTGAAGGGAGTGAGATCTTTTCTTGGACATGCGGGCTTTTATCGCCGTTTTATCAAAGATTTCTCAAAAATCTCAAAGCCCCTATCCAATTTGCTTCAAAAAGACATTGAATTCAAATTTGACAAAGATTGCATGCATGCCTTTGAAACTCTAAAAAGGCTCTAATTTCCGCTCCCATAGTGCAAGCTCCGGATTGGAGCTTGCCTTTTTGAACTAATGTGTGATGCTAGTGATAGCGCAAATGGGAGCCGTTTTAGGGCAAAGAAAAGAAGGGAAGCTACATGTGATCTACTATGCAAGCAAGACGCTTGATTCCGCTCAAAGGAACTATGCCACTACGGAGAAGGAACTCCTAGCAATCGTGTTTGCTTTTGACAAGTTCCGGTCATATCTTGTGTGCTCCAAAGTGGTGGTGTACACGGATCATGCGGCGATCAAGTATCTCATGACTAAGAAGGATGCCAAGCCGCGTTTGATTAGGTGGATCCTTCTCCTACAAGAGTTTGATATTGAGATCAAGGACAAGAAGGGCACCGAAAACTCGGTTGCCGACCACCTCTCCCGCCTTCCTATGGATGATTCTCATGATTTGGACCCTCCCATCAATGATTCTCTCCAAGATGATTTCCTTTATGCCATTAAGGCCATGTATGCTCCTTGGTTCGCGGATTTTGCTAATTTTCATGCTAGTGGAGTCATACCGGATGACCTTAACTATCAACAAAAGCGGAGGTTCATGCATGAGGCCAAGCACTATGTATGGGAGGACCCATACTTGTTCAAGAGGGGGGTGGATGGTATTTACCGGAGGTGTCTCCCGGATGATGAGATCGAGAATGTAATAGGGATGTGCCATTCATCCCCATGTGGTGGTCATATGGGAGCCGACAAGACCGTGGCAAAGATCTTACAATGTGGTCTATTTTGGCCTAGTATGTTCAAGGATGTTTGGGGCTTCGTCAAGGCTAGTGATCGATGTTAAAGAGTTGGCAATATCTTAAAAAGGCATGAACTACCCCTTACAAGCATCTTGGAGTTGGAGGTTTTTGATGTTTGGGGGATTGATTTCATGGGCCCTTTTCCCTCCTCCCTTGGTAATCGTTACATCTTGGTAGCGGTTGATTACGTTTCTAAATGGGTTGAAGCAATCGCTTCCCCTACAAATGATGCCAAGGTAGTGGTCAAGATATTTAAGAAGGTGATTTTCCCCCGTTTCGGAGTTCCAAGAGCCATCATTAGTGATAGGGGATCGCACTTTGCCAAGAAATCATTCAAGACCCTTCTTGCCAAATATGGGGTGCATCACAAAATGGGTCTCTCTTACCACCCTCAATCTAGTGGTCAAGCGGAGATATCTAATAGAGAGGTCAAGCTCATTTTGGAGAAGACGGTAAATCGATCTCGAAAGGATTGGTCTTCCAGGTTGGACGATGCATTGTGGGCCTATCGCACGGCCTACAAAACCCCTATTGGCATGACACCTTACAAGCTTGTATATGGAAAATCGTGTCATTTGCCCGTAGAATTGGAACACAAGGCTTATTGGGCCATCAAGGCTTTGAATTTTGACCTTCAAGCTTCGGGTGAAAGAAGGATGCTTGATGTTCATGAGCTTGAGGAGCTTAGGAGGGACACCTATGAGAGCTCCCGGATGTACAAAGAGAGAACAAAGGCTTGGCATGATCAACGAATCATGAAAAGGGAATTCAAAGTTGGTGACAAAGTCCTTTTGTTCAATTCGAGGTTGAGGTTATTTCCGGGCAAGCTCAAATCAAGGTGGTGATCCAAAGTCTAGCCCACTTAAAGGCTCTTTGGTTCATGAACCGGTTGCACTTGTTTTAGAAGCTCTTGGCTTTTCTCCATTTGTTCATAAGCCCGAGTTTGTTACATGTTTAACTTGGATGGTGGATTGAGGCGTGCATCACATTTTGAAGAGCCCAAGTTCTGTTTGGGTTACAAGCAAGGATGTAAAGGAAGCCCCAAGTTCTGTTTGGGTTCCTATTTATTTTTGTTGTTTTGGGTTGTAATAAAAACATGAGATTACTCATAAAGTATCTCATGATAGGCGTGTGCTTAGGAGTGATGACTAGGCATGATAGGCGTATGCTTAGGAGGAGTTTAAACTCCTTAGTTGCTGGTTATTTCACTTTGTAACAGCTCATTGAGTGAGCTTAATGAGGGGAGTGAATCAAGGAGCTTTTCATGCTCCTTGAAACCGATTTGGGGGGGGGGCGTTTTCTTAGGGTTTGCTGAGTGTTTTGTGCTTCTTTATTGCTGCTCCTAACTCTATTTAAGGACAGCTAATGTTCAATAGAAATTAGTTTTGAGTTTTGAAGTAAAAACCTTTGTGTTTTCAGTTTTTAGCTTTGAGTTTGTCTCAAGTTTGAAACTAACCCTTATTACTTTGAGTGAGTCTTGAGTGATAAGATTAGGGGAGAATTGAGTGAGTCTTGTCTCGGCCTAAGATCCCAAATCATTGAGTTTGTCTTGTGATTTGGTCATTTATCCTAAAATCGTGAGTTACAAAGTGTTCTTGTGAGTGTTCTTGTTCTTGAGTTTAAAAACATCGTCCAACTCTTAGAAGGGTGTTTTTAGATTCACATCATCTCGGTATCGAGCTTTGGTGAAGAAATTCATCGGAAAAATCGAGTTTTGGAGAAGAGACGAAACCGCCGTAATTCAATCGTTTTTCATCCGACTTTGAAGGACGATTTCTCAACCTTCGGGAGTCCAAATTGGTTGATTATTTTTTTCATTCTCGCATAACTTTTTGTCTAGAATACTCACAGAATTTTTCAGATTTTTGTGAATTTTTTAGATATTAAACCGGGCACGTTTTTCGCAATCGCGCTAAAACGGAGCAAATCGGCACACGTAACTTCAAACGACGATTCCTCCTTCATCCGGAAAGCTTTTCAAGAGTTTCTTTTTTGATTCCGCTTGAAATTTCTTGAATTTTATTAATCAGTAAGCCTTTGAGAGTCTCAAGGCCATTTACGATTTCGTTTTGTTGTTCAACTTTACGGCAATTTGCATCTTGTATTTGTAATAGTCTAGCAAAAATAGTGAAATCATGGCCGATGGTGATCTTGCTAGGATGTTACAAGTAATAACTCGAAGTTAGAAAACTTAGAGAGAAAATCATAAGCAAATGATGAAGATAAGGCTCAACAAAAGACTAGGTTAGATGCTATGTCCGAAATGTTGATGCAAGCAAGTAGAAAACTGAATTTTCTTGAAAATGAGGAAGGTGAGATTAATACACCTAGAAACCTTGATGAAGATAGGGGTTTGAGAATTGAGATGCCCGAATTTGATGGGGGACATGATAGTGAGGCTTTTCTTGATTGGATGAGGCAAATTGAAACCGTTTTTGATTATAAGGGGTATGATGATAGAAAAAGGTTTAAACTTGCTGTCCTAAAACTCACTAAACTTGCTGCCTTGTGGTATGAAAACCTCAAGTCAAATAGAAGGAGAGAGGGAAAAGAGAAGATAGACTCATGGGTTAAGTTGAAGAAAAAGATGAGGGATAAATGGGTTAGTAAGGAGTATGAGCAAGAACAGTACCTAAAACTTACCCACCTTTCCCAAGAAAATAACATGAGTGTGGAAGAGTACATGAAAGAATTTGAAAAGTTGTGCTTGATTTGTGATTTGCAAGAAAAGGAAACCTTTAAAATTGCTCGATTTGTTAAGGGTTTGTCCAAAGAGATAAGTAAGAAAGTAGAAGTGACTCACTATGCCACTTTTAGTGATGTTTGTAAACTTGCTTTAAAATATGAGGCACAAGCTAAGGAGGAAAAGGAGAAAGAGAAGCCCAAAACTTCTTCTTCTTCTTTCAAGGGTACTTCAAAATTTACTCCTTTCAACTCTAAAGGGAGTACTTTTCAAAGTAGAGCCTTTTCATCTAGTTCATCCAGTTCTAAATCTGATAAGGGGAAAGAAAAACAAGTGATTTCACCTAGTGAGCTTGCAACTAGGAGAAAATGTTTTAAATGCCATGGGAGGGGTCATATTGCTAGTGAATGTCCTAGTAAAACTGTTTTGACCGCCACTCAATGTGCTATAATGGATGAAGAAGAACAAATGTATAACTTTGTAGTGCAAGAAGAAGATGGCTATGTAGAAGATGACTTTGATGAAGAGATAGAACCCGAGGGTGAGTACAATATGATGGTTGTAAGGAAAGTGTTGTTTAGTGAGCCTCAAGTTGATGAGAGACAAAGAAACAACTTGTTTCATACTAGATGCAAAATTGGAGAGAAGACTTGCAATGTGATAGTCGATGGTGGAGCTCAAACGGATGTTATTTCATCCGAAGCGGTGAGTAAGTTGAAACTTACCACTAGAGATCATGATGAGCCTTATAAGCTCAATTGGTTGAATGATGGCAATGGCATTAGGGTGAAGAAGCAAGCTTTGGTTTCTTATTCTATTGGCAAGTTTGAAGATGAGAGATTGTGCGACATTCTTCCTATGGATGCTTGTCACTTGTTACTTGGAAGGCCATGGCAATTTGACCATGATTCGGAGCACAAAGGCAAATCTAATGTATATCTTGTAACTACCAAAGATGGTAGAAAAGTGAAATTGCTTCCCCTACCCCCTAAAGTTGCTAAGAAAGACAAAGAAAAGAGCAACTATCTTGTATCTTGTAATGAGTTCGAGAAAATAGTGGAAGAAAATGGTGGGGGGTATGCTTTGGTTGTGAGGACCAAAGATGAGAATGAGACTACTTATAATAACTCACCACTTTTGGATGAGTTGTTGGAAGAGTTCAAAGATGTGTTCCCCAATGACTTGCCCAAGGGCCTCCCTCCAATAAGGGGCATTGAGCATGCCATTGACTTGATTCCAGGATCACCTTTGCCCAACAAGGCTGCCTATAGGTGTAATCCGGAAGAAAGTAAGGAACTTGAAAGGCAAGTGAATGAATTGATTGAAAGAGGCTATGTGAGAGAGAGCCTTAGTCCTTGCGCGGTTCCTGCCCTCTTAGTACCAAAGAAAGATGGTACTTGGAGAATGTGTGTTGATAGTCGTTCCATTAACAACATAACCATCAAATATCGTTTTCCTATGCCTCGTTTGCAAGATATGCTAGATGAATTGAGTGGTTCCTTAGTCTTTTCCAAAATAGACTTAAGGAGTGGATACCATTAAATGAGAATACGGGAGGGAGATGAGTGGAAAACGGCTTTCAAAACAAAGCAAGGGTTATATGAGTGGTTGGTTATGCCATTTGGGCTTTGCAATGCCCCAAGCTCCTTCATGCGGTTGATGAATGAAGTCCTCCGTCCTTTCCTTAATGATTTTATTGTTATTTACTTAGATGACATACTTGTGTATAGTAAAAACAATGAAGATCATGTAATTCATTTGAGGAGGTTGTTTGAAAAATTGAGGGAGATGAAGTTGTATGGCAAGATTGAGAAATGTGTATTCATGACTCCTAGTGTTGTATTCTTAGGATACATTGTAACAGAGAGAGGGGTGCATGTAGATCCGGAAAAAGTAAAGGCCGTACAATCATGGTTGGCTCCAACCAATGTGCATGAAGTAAGAAGCTTCCATGGACTAGCCTCCTTCTATAGGCGGTTCATCAAGAACTTCTCTACTATCATGGCTCCTATCACCGAGTTAACAAAGAAAGGTGAGTTTGAGTGGGGTGAGAGTGCACAAAAGGCCTTTGAGAAGGTCAAGCATATGCTTTGTAATGCTCCCATACTTGTACTTCCCGACTTTAACAAAGTGTTTGAGGTGGAGTGTGATGCGAGTGGGATTGGGATTGGTGTGGTTTTGATACAAGAGAGGAAGCCTGTAAGCTACTTTAGTGAGAAGTTAAATGGGGCTAAGCTTAACTATTCCACCTATGATCGTGAGTTCTATGCCATTGTGAGGGCTCTTGATCATTGGTCTCATTACTTGAGGCCTAAGCCTTTTGTCCTTCATTCGGACCATGAGGCGCTTAAGTTCATCCATGGGCAACAAAAGTTGAACCAAAGGCATGCTAAATGGGTGGAGTTTCTCCAAACATTTACCTTTAGTTCAAAATATAAAGATGGGAAGAGTAATGTAGTGGCCGATGCTTTGTCTCGTCGGAACTACTTGCTTTCTATGGTGGATGCTAAGATTTTGGGTTTTGAACAACTCAAAGAGGGCTATCAACATGATCCTGATTTTGCAAGTGAGTTAGAGAGTCCATCAAAGGAGTTTGTGCAGCAAGATGGTTACCTCTTCAAGGGTAACAAGTTGTGTGTCCCCAAGAGTGGTGTGAGGGAGTTGTTGGTGAGAGAAGTGCATAGTGGTGGTTTGGCAGGACACTTTGGCATCCAAAAGACTCTTGATATTCTTGGTGAGCATTTCTATTGGCCAAGAATGATTAAAGATGTGACTTTGGTTGTGGAGAGATGTGCTACTTGTCAAAAAGCAAAGGGTCACTTCACCAAAGGTCTCTATACTCCTCTTCCAGTTCCGGATGCCCCATGGGAGAGTGTTAGCATGGACTTCATTGTGGGATTGCCAAGAACTCAAAGGGGAAGGGATAGTATCATGGTTGTTGTAGATAGATTCTCTAAAATGGCTCACTTCATAGCTTGTAATAAAACTGATGATGCTGTAAAAGTAGCGGAATTGTACTTCAAGGAAGTAGTTAAACTACATGGCATTCCTCGAAGTATAGTTTCGGATAGGGACTCCAAGTTTCTTAGTCACTTTTGGAGGACCCTATGGAAGCTTGTTGGTACCAAGTTGTTGTTTAGCACCTCTCATCATCCCCAAACTGATGGGCAAACGGAGGTGACAAATAGAACTTTGGGTACATTGTTGAGAGGACTTGTAAGCAAAACGCAAAAAGATTGGGACATGAAACTAGCCCATGCGGAGTTTGCTTACAACCGAGCTCATTCCTTAACTACTTCTCGCTCCCCATTTGAAGTAGTTTATGGAGTGAATCCCTTTGTGCCTATTGATCTTATTCCTATGGTTAAAGGGGATATTGTGGAGAAAGATGCTAAAAAGAGGGTGGAAGCCTTTCAAAAAACCTGTGAGCAAGTGAAGAAAAGAATTGAGGAGATGAATAAGAAATACCAAGAGAGGGCAAACAAACGACGAAAACAACCCATCTTTTACCCTGGGGATTTGGTTTGGCTTCATTTAAGAAAAGAGAGATTTCCCAAACTTCGCAAAAACAAACTCATGCCTCGTTCTGATGGTCCATTTAGAGTGCTTGAAAGGGTGAATGATAGTGCTTACAAAATTGAGCTTCCTGATGAGTTGATAGGTGTTAGTGCTACTTTCAATGTGGGGGATTTGTCACCATACTTAGATGATTCAAGTTTGAGGGCAAACTCTTCAAAAGAAGGGGAGAATGATCCAAAGTCTAGCCCACTTAAAGGCTCTTTGGTTCATGAACCGGTTGCACTTGTTTTAGAAGCTCTTGGCTTTTCTCCATTTGTTCATAAGCCCGAGTTTGTTACATGTTTAACTTGGATGGTGGATTGAGGCGTGCATCACATTTTGAAGAGCCCAAGTTATGTTTGGGTTACAAGCAAGGATGTAAAGGAAGCCCCAAGTTCTGTTTGGGTTCCTATTTATTTTTGTTGTTTTGGGTTGTAATAAAAACATGAGATTACTCATAAAGTATCTCATGATAGGCGTGTGCTTAGGAGTGATGACTAGGCATGATAGGCGTATGCTTAGGAGGAGTTTAAACTCCTTAGTTGCTGGTTATTTCACTTTGTAACAGCTCATTGAGTGAGCTTAATGAGGGGAGTGAATCAAGGAGCTTTTCATGCTCCTTGAAACTGATTTGGGGGGGGAGGGCGTTTTTCTTAGGGTTTGCTGAGTGTTTTGTGCTTCTTTATTGCTGCTCCTAACTCTATTTAAGGACAGCTAATGTTCAATAGAAATTAGTTTTGAGTTTTGAAGTAAAAACCTTTGTGTTTTCAGTTTTTAGCTTTGAGTTTGTCTCAAGTTTGAAACTAACCCTTATTACTTTGAGTGAGTCTTGAGTGATAAGATTAGGGGAGATTGAGTGAGTCTTGTCTCTGGCCTAAGATCCCAAATCATTGAGTTTGTCTTGTGATTTGGTCATTTATCCTAAAATCGTGAGTTACAAAGTGTTCTTGTGAGTGTTCTTGTTCTTGAGTTTAAAAACATCGTCCAACTCTTAGAAGGGTGTTTTTAGATTCACATCAGGTGGAGTGGTCCATTCACCGTGCATCAAGTATCCCCACATGGTGCGGTTGAGATTTGCAATGATGCAAAAGGGTGCTTCAAGGTGAACGGGCAAAGACTCAAGTTATACTATGATGGTGCGCCAATTCAAGAAGCTTACTCTATTGCACTTGAGGATTACTTCGCTCCTAATGATTGAAGATTTATGGTAGTCAAGCTAATGACTTAAAACAAGCGCTTAGCGGGAGGCAACCCGTTTTTCTCACTTATTTCTATTTCTTTTTCTTCTTTTAGTTTTGATTTACTTGGAATAATGGATTATCACATATTATTATGGCATTTGAAATGCTTGTTATGGTGATTTTGTGATTTGGATATGCTTAGGATTGCTTGGGAGGAATCTTGGAGCAAAGAGAGGCAAGGAGAGAAGAAGAAAAAGAGCCATGAGGCTGACCCGAGGGCCCGGGTCGCTCAATGGGAGCCAAGAAAGATTTTCCTGACAATTGGACCCGCCCGGGTCAAGGAAAACCCGCCCGGGTCACTCGACCCGAGGGCTCGGGTGTGTTGACCCGCCCGGGTCGGGTGTGCGTTTGAAAAAAAAAAATTTTTTTTTGCTGAGTCTCATGCGGACCCGAGGGCTCGGGTCATTTTACCCCGCCCGGGTCGGGATATCAGATTGGCCGAATTTCTTTTTTTTCAAACTCTTTCATTCTTTTCTTCACTCCTCCTTCATCTTCAACCTCTCAACTCTCTCTAACCCTCTTCAACTCCAAACCCTATCCTCCTAATTCTCACTCAAATCACTCACTCACCACTCAAAAACTTAAAATCCCTCACAAATCTTCATCCTCATCAACTTTCCTCCACAAATTTCAACTTTTTCTCCTTCAAAAACCCCATCTCCACCATTTTTCATCATTTTCTCTCTCCTCAAAAATTTTACCACAACTCTCAAATTCATCATTTTCCACTCAAATCTCTTCACAAATTCTTCCTAAAACATCATTCCCCCTCCATTTCTCTCATAAAAAACTGAAAAACAAACATAAAAATTTCACTTTTTTTTCCACCCTCACCATTAAGTTACGGGATTTTGTTTTTTTGAGCAACAAGTAATTCGAAGCATGGAGAGGAGGAATTCAAAGCGGAGTAGACAAGCGGGGCAAGCTAGCTCAAGCCAACCACCACAAAGGGAAAACGTCTCGGAGCATGATGCCCCCGGTGAGTTTCATGATCCCGAATTTCCTTTCATTGTTTTTGTTGGCTTAGAACATTTTAATCAATTCCAAGCCCTTAAGGCTAAGGAATTCGCCCCTACTCGTTTTGTTGATGAGACCTTGTTGTCTTTATGGGGGATTCGGGGGGATGTAAATAATATAGCTGACGGATTGGATATGAAACAAGTGTTATTGATGAGAAAAAAAACTTATAAATGCTTAACACTTGAATTCCTAAGCTCCTTGGAAATAACCGGAGAGCAACGGCTTGCGTGCTCAACTGGAGCCGAAGCCGTTCTCAAATTTAGCTTGGGGAATGTTGCTCGTTCTATGCCTGTGATTTTGCTGAAATTTTTGGTTTAAAAATTCAATCGAGCACCACTCCCGCACCTTCTTTCAACCTTTATGATTATTGGAGTAAGTTGAGTAACGGAAAGAGTTATGAAGCTAAAAATGCCAATGACTCACTCATACACCAACCAGCTATCCGGTACTTCCGCAAGTTTCTGGGGAACACTATCTTTGGGAGAAAGGATAACTCAAAGGTAAGTCAGTCTGAACTTATGATCATAGGTTCTTACCGATGGAATAAGAAGAAGCTGAACATACCCTTGATGTTCGCCCGCCATCTCCAAAGAGTAGGGACCCCAAAAACTCTCGGTCGTGGGTCGATTGTTGTGGGTGGTTTAATTACCGCCATTGCTGAACACCTTAGGGTTCGCCCTAGGACCCCCGAGGTTCCAGGACCGACCCTAATAAACCAACAACACCTACAAGATGCGCGCTGGTTTACAGTGACTGGAATACATTTTACTTGGAAGATTGGTAAAATGTCTTCCATTCAACTTCCAACCCGCCGCATCACCGAGATTAAAACAGGAGAAGTCAACTTGAGTTGGTCTCTTCCCACCCCCCCTCCCCGCTTGTTCTTTCTTTCACACCGAGGACGGTGTTTGGTTTAGCTTGGGGGGTATTTTCATGATTTGGGTAGTTTTTACTTGATGGGGTAGGCGTTAGGAGGCCCTTGTTGCTATTTTGATTGAATTGTTGTTTGTGATTGTGGTTAAGCTTGGTGAATGGGCCAATGCTTGTTAATATGTGGTGTACCATGATTCCATTTTTCTTATATTTGAAAAAGAGCAAAAATAGCAAAAAAAAAAATCTAAAAAACAAGGAAAAACAAAAAGAAATTTTAGTTGTGAATAAAGTTTTGATTTCCTTGCCCAAGGAAGATGCTAGTTGATGATATATGTGGATTCCTTGCTTGGATTTTAAGTATATGTTTAGAGGCTCCTTTTGGAAGAGTGTGAGCTTGGGTTGTGGTGCTTTAGGAGGTGATTAATCTTGATTGCATTAGATTCAACCAAAATGAAACTGATGAATGCTCAATTGAATGTCTAGTCTTGAATCTTGACTAAGTTGCTCATGCTTGAATAAATTTAGCTTCAAATTTCGGTCCCTAGCGTCCCTAGATATACTTATCATGTCCCCAAACGAAACTCTACAAAAAGCTTAGTTTTTACTTCTTTTCGTTTGTAATAAGTGGTACAAAAGGCCACAAGTTCTCATGTTTCTCTTTAGTGAGTAGTTACTCCTTATTTGTATAGCAAAAATTCGAAAAAGAAAAAACCCAAAAACAGTCAAAAAAGGCGTGAAAAATGAAAAAAAAAATGAAGAAAAACGAAAAGCAAAAAGAATAGAAGAATTCCAATAAAAGAGGTCAATTTGTGGATGCCTCCCACACTTAGTACTATTTTTATAAATTTTTGAGTAGAGGGGAGTCTAAGGCTTGTTTGTGTGTCTAGGGATGGTGGACTAGTAATTTGAGCTTCTATAACACTTGAAGGGCTCTAAATCGTTTGGATAGCTAGGTGTTCTCTAATGAGCGAGTAAAAGGTCTAATTAGGTATCCTTTGCAATCTTGATTAGTTGCTTTCTCTACCCATAACCTATGAGTACACTTGGAAATTAGTTGTTTTGAAAGTTGCTCTTCATCCTTGCTTGTGAACCATCTCATTGATAGTTGACTTAGGCATTACTCTTGAACTTGATTGAATAAATTGTTGATGAAAACTAGAGTTGTGGGTTTGAAAACTCTTTGGAAACCCTCGCGAGATCTCACTCGCCCTTTAGAGCGATCTAGGGGTTTAAAGAGCTTGTTGCATGTGCTAAATGCAATCGTGATTCCTACGAAAACGAGTTAGTGTAAATTCTTTATCCTTCCCTTTTCATTTTCTTTTCCTTCCTCTTTCTTCTTCATTTTGCTTTCAAATAAGTTTTCATTCTCCTACTTGTGTTTTAATCTATTTTGCTTGAGGACAAGCAAAGATCTAGCTTGGGGGAGTTTGATGATTGGTTTATATGCTTGAATTATGCTTAGTTTTTAATAGTTTTTGTGATAGTTTTTAAGCTAATTTAGGCTAAGTTCATTCACTTTCTTTCTTTTTGTGCATTTTTCCTCCTTTGCTCTCTTTCTTTGGGTGTTTGTTTACATTTCAGGATTTAAGAGCGCGTTTGGAGGGTCTATGCACAAGCCCGAGGCAAAATGTTGAAGAAATGGAGCACCAAGGAGCTCGAAAGAAGAGAAGAAGGAAAAGAATTGGCTGACCCGAGGTCCCGGGTGTGTGGACCCGCCCGGGTCAGCCCAGCCAAGCAACGCATCAACTTCTTCCAGCAGACCCGCCCGGGTCTAGTGACCCGAGGGCTCGGGTTCACAGACCCGCCCGGGTCGCTTCTGATTGGAACCCAAGGGAATTCTTGACACTTTGACCCGTCCGGGTCATGTGACCGAGGGCTCGGGTCAGCCCACCCGCCCGGGTCGGGTCATTTTCCGGAAACAATTTTGCGATTTTGTTTACCTTAATGCGGGGGCTGTTTTGTAATTTTCTGATTTATTTCTTGTGACTATAAAAGAGGGACTCCTCTTATTTTAACAAAGGCAATGATTACTAGAGATTAGAGAGAGATTAAATCTTGTTTTTAGTATTCAAACTCTAGAACAAAACCCTAGGAGAGAGAAAGTGAAGGTTTGAAGGTTTTGAATCTCCATTCTTCATTTATGGAAGCTTAAAGTTGGTAATTTTGGTTTATTTTCTTCTTCTCTTCCATTGTTCTTGCTTATTTCATGCTTTGTTTGTTTAGATCTTACTATTAGTTGATTATTTGCATTTTTTTCTCTTTTCCTCCATGGTTATGGTGATTAAGTTACTTCAAGCTTTGTTTTGTGTTATTTCCATAATGTGTGAGTAGTTCCTTACTAGGGGAAGGGATGTAGCCTTCATTTACTCTTTGGATCTTAGATCTAAGTTAGGGGGTTAACTTTTGGGGTTGAACTTGTTGATCAAACTTGTTTTACTTGGTTTGTTGGGTGCTTGATCACCACTTAACTTACATATTTGGAATTCCTAGTGAAGGATCGAGAGATGAAGTTAGGAATAAACTAAGTTTGGTTGCTAGATTAGAATTTCCATGAAAATAGGTATTTTCTAGTTTAGGGAAGCTTAATTAATCATGTTGTGCTTGATTTGGCTAGATTAGTTGCTCATGCCATGAGAATAGGTCATGAGTGACTAATCAAGCTCCTCTAATTAGCTCGAGAGAGTAATTAGAGTTCATATGTCCGTGATTTTCTCCTTGTGATCCCCCAATTGATCCCCCTTGGCTTTGATTTTGGATACTTGGATTGAGTGTTGGTGAATCCCCCCTAATCCCCTAGTTTCTTTTATCCTTGTCTTAACTCCTTTGCTTAATTACTTGTTGTTTTATTTTACAAATTTCTTAGTTTATTTAGATTTTAGAATTATTGTTAAACTCTCAAAAACCCAAAAATTGATTTAGCTCATTGTAGTTAAGCTAATTACTCTTGATTTAACCCTACTTCCTTGTGGATTCGACCCTTTACTTGCCCTATATTGGGTAGTTTAGGTATCTTTGACGTGTTTACAACGAGCGCATCAAAAGGCCGACGAAAACTCAGGGGAGGGGAAAAGTATTAGTGTGACGAGGAAGAAGAAAGACAAGTGACGAGGGAGAAGAAGAGAGGAGAGAGAAAAACTTTGAGCGGGGAGGTGTAAAACGGCTGATGGGGAAAAAGGTGTTAGGGTTTATTTTATTTTTTTCTTTTTTTTTCTTTTCCTTATTTATAGCATGAGAAACCTAGGTTTAATAGGATTTGTTTCCACATCAAATTCCGATTTCTTATTTTATTTATTTGAAAAACAAAACCAAAATCGAATTATAATATAGTTAGGTACAAAAAGTAGTTTATATTTTCTTATTTGTAAAAAAAATAACTCTGAAAAATACTGAGTATTACAGAAAGGGCCACTCACTTAGTCTCCAGGCCTCCTGAGAAGGAGCTGGTTCACATCTTCATTGCCAATCTCTTTCCTAAATACACTACCCATCTTAAGTACTTAGGCATTGAAACTTTTTGGAAGGTCTACAATGTAGGCATCCAAATTGAAGACGACTTGTTGACAAATGCCCAAAATGACAAAAATCTTTATAAGGGCAATAATAACAACAACAGGAAGAACGACTTTGGATCCACATCCAATGGTGGAGAGGTGAACCTTCTTGAGGCACCTAACAAATCTTCCAGAGGAAACCAAGGAGGACATACACTTTGGTAGGGATGTCATTGGACAGACTCCTGATCCAGATGAAAATAGAAAAGGTCCAAGATGGGACAACAATGCCTACTGTAAGTGCCACAGGGGGAAATGGTCATAAAACTAAAACGAGTGCTACAAACTGAGAAATGTCATCCAAGACATGGTGGATGAAGACAGTCTTCCCATTCCTCCTCTAGGGAAGAACCCAAGTAATTAGAATCATTAAACCATGAATTGGCCATCCCAAATGATCAATATTGTTATGATCCATCTCTATTGATCGCGCCCATATGGGATCCTGTCCCCACCCTCATTCTAACTGAGACACCATTCGACATCAATGGCATATGGGCTAGTGATGATGAAGATGAATATGTCACTGAGGGAAGTGACTATGAAATAGAAGCATGCATTCCTCGTCCTCCAAGGCTATATGATGATAATGAGATCGTTGATATCTATGATGATCCTTTTGTTTTAGGGGAAGATTAATACCAATCCGACACTGAAAAGGAAGAGGTACAAAGAGAAGGATTTATGTCCTCGACTTAAATGCAATTACTAATTATATTATGGATCTTATTATAGAGATAATAAATTCGTTCTATTGGGTCGTCTATACGTCTTGCTAGAGAATGCTATAGAACTTTGGGTTAGGAAATAAATAAACCCAAAGCCCAATATAATGGATCCTATTAGGTCACACAAAATACTTGGATCAACAAAAGAAACCTAGAGCCCGTAAGAGGCCCTAGGGTGGCCGGCCAAGAGGAAGGGAGAGGAGAATTGATTCTCCTCCTAACCTAATTATATCTATATATATTTGGTTAGGCAATAAGGAAATATACTAGATATCTTTCATTATTCTTCTCTCTCATATTCTTTCCAAAAGTCACAAAAACTCCATTAAAGTAGAAGAAGAATTTCTTCCTTCCAACTAGCATTGGTGGAGTGTTGATCCGGGTTGGTGGACCAAGTAGAGGAATCACAATTGAGGTTCTTAATCCGGGATTATTCAAGCTTTGTTGAATTCACGCTTCAAAGGTAAATTCCTAACTATTATGTGATCCTTGAATGTCTATGCATGAGATCCTGTTTTAAGTGCTTATGAATTTGATTCATGAAATTCCGCTTAGAGTACTTATATGATCCTACAGTGGTATCAGTTTTAGCCTCTTGCATATAATTTTTGGTCATAATAATTATGTGTTCTTGACTAATTTTAATTGATTAAGGGGAGGAATTGAATTATGGATGTTTTGTTTAATTGGATTAATTAAATTTGATTTAATCTGCCTAATAAACTATTTTATTTTCTTTAATTCGACCTAAAATTTTTTTTTTAATTATTTGAATTACTTTTATTTGGCCGAATTTTATGAAAATAAAATCATGAATTTCGAAATTAAAAATTAAATTTTAGATCTCAATTTTTTCGAAAAATTCGAGAGTTAGTTTTATATTATTAATCTGTTTTTCATATTTAAATTGTTTATGTATGATAAATTAATTCATGTGAAAAGAGTTTTATGTGAATTAGAGGATAATACATATGAATAATGCTAAAATTAAAATAAAATAGAGATTTATGTTAATTTCGAATATTCACATCATATAATTAATCTGAATTTTCATATTTAAATTGGTTATGTATGATAAATTAATTCATGTAAAAGGAGTTTTATGTGAATTTAAGGTTAATTGATATGAATAGCCCTAATATTAATTAAAATGGAGATTTAAATTAATTTGCAGAATTAGGCATAAAGGAGTTTATGTTTAATTTATTTTGATCACTAAATTAATTTACAAGAAGTTGTGATTTAATTTATTTCCCACAAAAGAAAAAAAAATAAAACAAAGGAGGGAAGAGGAGCGACCATGGGTGGGGTGGCGCCGCCACCCGCCGGTGGGGACACGGTGGTCGCTCCCGGTGATCCGCGCAGGTGGCTGCCGGGCTGGGGCCGGAATGACCATCTTTGCGGTGGCAGCAGCAGCGTGGCTTGCTAGCCACGTTTTGCTGCTGCCCAGCAGGTTTTTAAATAAAAAAAAAAAATTTTTTTTTTGGAAAATCATTAAATCAGATTTTCAGTATATTGAGCAGATTTTCAGTTAAATAATTCCATAATTTTATTCTTTAATCTAATTAAAATTAGTAGGAAAGTATAATAGGATAGAATCTTTAGGTGGTTAGGAATTACTTAAATATTTTATCAACTTGCTATAATTAAGAATATTTGATATTTTGATTGATGGCAAGTATAATATGTGATATTATGATGTGGCTTTTATATATTTTGATATAATTGTTATGTATGACTAGTATGGCCCAAATTAAGTTAGAAAATACGATATGCGTATCGTGATGTATTCTTGTAATTTTAAATACGATCTGCGTATCGTTAAGTATTTTTGTAATTTATTTAATTTAGTTATTATTTAAATTATTTTGATACTTATGTAATCCAAAGACGAAGTCCATCAAGAGAAGGCCCATGGATAAGGTGGATGGAGATCCATGAAGAGTCCAAGAATGAGCCATTGATGATTAGTTCTTAGGATTAGGGGCCATACTAGATCATTTTATTTTCGCATTTTATTATTCTTTAAAATGCTTATAAGTTTATTGTATGTTGATTGATGATGCGCTAGAGTTCACTAATTCATAACAACATAATAAACTTAGGTCCCGTAAATATTAAGGTTGCTTTTCCAAACATAAAGTACTTATCAAACCCTTAATTAATAGTAATAGGTCATGCCTCCGCAGGGTGTTATCATTAATTTTGGGAATATAAGGTAAAATTGCGAATTTTACAACTTAGTTTGGTTGTCCTTAACAAAATTATCAAAAGCGTTTTGAATTTTGAAGCAAAAGATAGTTAAGCATGCGATGTTTATCCATCTAAACAAGAGTTATAATTTGTTATAATTAGTAAAAGAGTTTACTTACCTTGATAATGTAACGTTAAAGATAAGGCCTCCGTCTGCTTAGTGTTGCATGTTGATAGGATCTTGTAAAACACTTATTCAAATGGGACATTAAAATTGAATAGGTGGTCAACCTAGAAACCTTTGCATGTTTTAGGTTACTTTATAAACATAAAATTGAACTTTGCTTTATTTTTCTGTCTGTAGATACTATGTCTAATAACAACAACAACAACAACTCCGGTTTCAACATTCGTCCTTTTCTGGAAAAGGACAAACTGAATGGTGAAAATTTCCTTAATTGGGAAAGGACCTTAAGACTTGTTTTGAGGTCTGAGGGTCGAAAGGATGTCTTAGAAACCCCACTTCCTGTGATTACTGATGAGTCAACTGAAGCAGACAAACGTCGTGCTAAGCAGGCAAATGATAGGTCTGTACCGATCACTTGCTTGATGATAGCAGCCATGGAGCCGGACCTCCAAAGGAGGTTCGAAACCAAGGATGCTTATACCATCATGCAAGAGCTGCGGGCTATGTTTCAAACACAAGCCCGAGTTGAGCGGTATGAGACTAATAGGGAGATACTTGAATGTCACATGAAGCCGGGTCAAGCTGTTGGCCCCCATGTTTTCGCGACGATGGGTCTTTCCGAAAACATGGAACGACTTGGATTCCCTTATAGGGTTGAGTTGGCTACTGACATTATTCTCCACTCATTACCTGACAGTTTCAATCAGTTCAGAATGACCTACAATATGAATGAGTCTGAAAAGACTTTGCAAGAGTTGCATGGATTGTTGGTCAATGCTGAAAGGAACATCCCTAAGGTTGAACCAAAGAAAGAGGTTTTGATGGTTCAAAAGGGAAAGGGTTTCAAAAAGAAATGGGCAGGAAAGAAGGACAAAGGCAAACAAGTTGCCACTGTTGCTAAAAAACCCAAGCCAACCGCCAAGCCAAAGGTCGCTGCGGAAAGCAAGTGCTTCCATTGTCACAAGATAGGACACTGGAAGAGGAACTGCCCGATATACTTGGAGGAAAAGAAGTCTGGGGCTTCCACTTCAGGTATATATGTTATAGAAATCAATTTGACTTCTACTTCTTTATGGGTATTTGATACCGGCTGTGGTTCTCACATAGTTAACGATGTGCAGGGACTAAAAAGAAGTAGGAAGCCGGCAAAAGGCGAGGTGGAGCTACGCGTTGGAAATGGAGCACGAGTTCTTTGCACTTGCCATAGGAAACTATAGTCTACACTTGCCATCTGGGCTTATTTTAGAACTAAATAATTGTTATTTCGTTCCTTCAATAACTAAGAACATAATTTCTGTTTCAGTTTTGGATTCTGAAGGGTTTTGTTTTGAAATAAAGAACAAGTGTTGTTCCATTTCTTACAATATTATGTTCTATGCCAATGCTAAATTGATAAATGGCTTATATGTGCTTGATAAGTTGTTACAAATCTATAACATAGGTAGCAAGAAACAAAAATCATATGATTCCAACCTAACCTACATTTGGCATTGTCGAATGGGTCATATAAACCAAAAGCGTATTCACAAGTTACAAAAGGATGGTATAATTCCATCATTTGATTTTGAATCATTTGATGTATGTGAATCATGCTTAATGGGAAAGATGACAAAATCACCATTTACTTGGAAGAGGTGAAAGGGCCGGCGATCTTTTAGGACTCATACATACGGATGTGTGTGGTCCTATGAGCACAAAGGCAAGGGAGGGTTTAACTACTTCATTACATTCACCGATGATTTGAGTAGATATGGATATATATACTTAATGAAACATAAGTCGGAATCGTTTGATAGATTCAAAGAGTTCCAAAATGAAGTACAGAATCAACTTGGTAAGACAATAAAAGCACTACGATCCGATCGTGGTGGTGAATATTTGAGCCAAGAATTTGATGATCATCTAAAGGGTTGTGGAATTCTTTCACAATTAACTCCACCAGGAACACCACAGTTGAATGGTGTATCTGAAAGGAGGAACCGAACCTTGCTAGATATGGTTCGATCGATGATGAGTCTTGCTGATCTTCCGATTTCTTTTTGGGGATACGCTCTCGAAACTGCTGCACACACACTAAATAGGAGCCCGTCAAAGGTCGTAGAAAAGACTCCATATGAGTTATGGAATGGAAAAACTCCAAACTTGTCTTTTCTTAAAATGCGGGGATGTGAGGTCTATGTAAAGCGGTTACTATCGACAAGCTTCCACCCAAGTCGAGATAAATGTCTCTTTGTGGGATACCCAAAAGAGACAAGGGGTTATTACTTCTATAACCGTCAAGAGAACAAAGTGTTTGTTGCTCGTGATGGTGTTTTTCTTGAAAAGGAATTTGTTTCTAGAAAGACAAGTGGGAGTAAAATAATTCTCGAAGAAATTCGAGATGAGCAACAAATAGACGTGGTTCACACCATGTCAGAGACGGCCCGACAAGACGAAAGTCTAGTTCAGGAGATGATGTATTCAACGCATGAACCTCCTACCGTCCCACTTGAATCAAATGAAGATCTTCAAGGAGTTGAAGAGAACACTTCTCTTGATGCTCAGGCCCTGCGTAGATCTAGTAGAGAAAGGATTCCAAACAAGAGGTTGGTTGATTTCCTGTTAACTGAAAACTCTGAAATTATGATTTTGGAGAATTCAGAGCCTACTACCTACAAACAAGCTTTGACGAGCCCAGACTTTGAAAAATGGCTTGAAGCCATGAAATCCGAGTTAGACTCCATGTCTGAGAATAAAGTTTGGACCCTGGTCGACTTGCCTAGTGGGGTTAACCCTATTGGATGCAAATGGGTGTTCAAATTGAAAACAGACAAAGATGGGAATGTCTATGTATATAAAGCAAGACTGGTTGCAAAAGGATTCAGACAAATTCATGGTATAGACTATGATGAGACCTTTTCTCCAAAGAGCAATGCTTAAATCAATTCGGATACTTTTAGTGATTCTTTGCATTTTATGATTATGAAATTTGGCGAGATAGATGTCAAAACCGCATTCTTGAATGGGTTCTTGAATGAGGATGTGTACATGACACAACCCGAGGGTTTTGAGGATCCGAAAAATCCTAAAAGGGTTTGCAAGCTTCGAGAGATCCATTTATGGATTGAAGCGAGCATCTCGGAGCTGGAATCTTCGATTTGATGAAGCAATCAAGAAATTTGATTTCATCAAAAGCGAAGAAGAATCTTGTGTCTACAAGAAGTTTAGTGGGAGCAGACTTAGTCTTCTTGGTATTATATGTAGATGACATACTAGTCATGGAGGAATGACATACCAATGCTTGAGTCGATCGAGGAATGGTTAAAAAGTTGTTTCTCTATGAAGGACCCGGGGAGAAGCAGAGTACATACTTGGGAATCAAAATCCATAGAGATAAGTCTCGAAGGATGATTGGACTAAGTCAAGAAACTTATATTGATAAGGTTCTTACAAGGTTCAACATGGAAAACTCGAAGAGAGGTTTCGTTCCCATGTCACATGGCATATCGCTTAGCAAGAGTCGGTGCTCGACCGAACCTCGATGAGTTAAAGCGAATGAGGAGCATTCCTTATGCTTCGGCTATAGGATCTATCATGTATGCCATGATAAGTACTCGACCGAGATGTTGCATATGCCTTGAGCATGTGTAGCGGGTTCCAAGCAAATCCGGGAGAAGCACACTGGATCGCAGCTAAGAGCATCCTCAAGTACTTGAGAAGAACTAAAGGCATGTTCTTACTTTATGGGGGACAAAGTGAGTTGGTTGTTGAAGGTTACACGGATGCAAGCTTCCAAACCAACGAGAGATGATTACCGCTCTCGGTCGGGGGTATGTCTTTCGTCTAAATGGAGGAGCAAAGTGAGCCGGAAGAGCTCAAAGCAAAGCACCGTAGCGTAGACTACTACGAAATCGAGAATATTTAGCGACAGCTTAAAGCGGCTAAAGAAGCGATTTGGATCAAGAAATTCTTGACGTAGCCGAATATCATACCTAGTGCTCGGAAGGGATTAAGTTGTTCTGTGATAACAATGGTGCTATTGCGCAAGCAAAAGAACCGAGATCACATAACAAATCCAAACATGTAATGAGGAAGTATCACCTCATTAGGGAGATTGTTGACAGGAAGGATGTCAGGATCTGCAAAGTTCACACGGATGAGAATGTGGCTGATCCGCTCACTAAACCATTACCTCAACCTAAGCATGAGTGTCACGCTAGGGCTATAGGCTTGAAGCAAATGTTAGAGTGGCTTTAGATTGTACTAGGTTTAGAGAAACTTGTTACAATGTAAAGACATGGTTTTGCTATTTATGTTTATGAGAATAAATTTTACATTATTTAATTATTGGTTTAGTATTAAATAAAATGTCCAAAATATATCTTGAATTATATGGTTTTGTCAAATATGTGAAAGTGAACAGAATTCATAGAATATTAAAAGTTCCTAATCTAAGTCATTAAACTGGACATGAATGACTTGTTAAAGGGATTAGCATATAAGATTAATTGATAGCACCGTTTCATGGGCTATAGAAACATAGAGATGTTTAATCAATCATATGGATATGTATAGTTGATACATAGTCGAACTAGACCTGCTTAGAAGTTTTATAACTTCAAAATTATATTAGTAGATTCCTTAAACATGAGTGGAACATTACTTAGCCCAATGATTGGTATAACTTTAAAAGTCAGCCGTAAAGACTATAAAGGCAAATTTTAAAAAGAGATATTACCATAAGATTAAAAGGCCCCTAAAAAGATAGATAGGTTCCCTCAAGAGCAAAAAAAAAATGCCGTCTCAAATGGATCATTCGATGGTCATTTGTTTTCAAGAACTCGATTTCAAGGATTAATTTGAAAACTAGTATGGATGATATGTAAATATGATCATACTATCAAATTAAGACATTAAGAGACTAGGAAATTAAACATCCACACCGCCTCACAAGCGGAGATAAGGATTTATGTCCTCGCTTAAATCAATTACTAATTATATTATGGATCGTACATAGAGATAATAAATTCTCTATCGGGTCGCCTATACGTCTTGCTAGAACTATAGAACTTGTTAGAAAAAAAAACCCAAAGCCCAATATAATGGATCCTATTAGGTCACACAAAATACTGATCAACAAAAAAACCGAGCCCGCAGGCCTAGGGTGGCCAAGAGGAAGGAGAGGAGAATGATTCTCCCCCAACCTAATTATATCTATATATATTTGGTTAGCAATAAGGAAATATACTAGATATCTTTCATTATTCTTCTCTCCATATTCTTTCCAAAAGTCACAAAACCCATTAAAGTAAAAGAATTTCTTCCTCCAACTAGCATGAGTGTTGATCCGGTGACCAATAGAGAATCACAACGAGGTTCTTAATCCGGGATTATTCAAACTTGTGGAATTCACGCTCAAAGTAAATTCCTAACTATTAGTGATCCTTGAATGTATATGCACGAGATCCCCGTTTTAAGCCTTATGAATTTGATTCATGAAATTCCGCTTAGAGTACTTATATAATCCTACACAAAGTGGTCACTCGAACTGGAAGACTAAACCAACCAATTCAGGACAATACTCCACAATTGCATGCGCCTCCTGAAGAGCTTATTCGAAAAGATAATGCTATCATTCAATAACTCATGATGACAAAAGCTGAAATCAATGTTTGGCAACTAATTGCATCTTCTCATAAGCATTGCATGGCACTATTGAACTCCCTTACAAAGCTAAAAGTGTCATCTGACACATCTCTTGAAGGATTGGTTAACTTTCTCACTACCGATAAGCCGATCCAAGGAAAGCTAATCTCATTCACTAATGACGACCTTTTATTTAAGGGTAATAAGCACAACAAAGCTCTGCATCTTACTATAGCATGCGTGGGCATGAACGTCCTAATGACTTTGGTAGATAATGGATTTGCAATCAATGTTTGTCCACGACGAATTGTGTGACGTTTAGGCTTCAAGGACGTGGACTTTAGTCCTTCACACCAAGGCATTCGAGCATATCATAACTCTCGTCGCCAATCCTTGGGTACCATAGCCCTAAACATCTCTGCAGGGGTTATTGAAAAGCACACTATATTCTAGGTCATTGACATCAAAGCGTCATTCAACCTACTACTAGGACTACCATGGCTTAATGAGCTTGGTGCAGTCCTATCTTCTTTGCACCAAAAAGTCAAGATGATTGTAGATGTCATTCCTGTCACACTAAATGCCCCTACAATGAAAGTGCAAGTAGTAGACAAACCTCTCATCCACATGAATCATAATGAACAAGATGAAGATCTTCGAGGATTTATCCCTGAAGAAGTAGCCCTTATAAAACAGGACTTAGCGCCATTTGACTTCAACTATTTCTCCAACTTAGTAGTCAACTACATCATGCTCAAGAAAGGACACTTCCCATATATGACATTGGGAAATAACAAACCAAAAGCACCTCCTGTCACTAACTCTAAATCAGTGGAAAACCTATTTGGCTTAGGATACAAACCAACAAGGAGGAAGCCAAGAGAGCGCATTGCACAAAGAGTAGCTTACTGCAACATCAAGGATAAATATAGTATCCCTTTTCCTCCCTATCAACCCACTCTAATGGGCAATTAATAAGGGAAGGAGAAGATTATCTTTGCTATGAGTTTTTAGAACCTTTTTACAAGGTCGAGAAGGAGTGATCTACCCAAAATTTGAGATACTACTAGACTGACACTTTCTAGAAGAAGGGTTTCCTGATCCCATAATTAAATAGTTTACTGAAGACATGTTTACACTAGTGGAGAAAACCTTAAATGTCACAAGCAAACTGATCCAGTTCTCCCAAAACCGGATCAGTAAATTTGTTTTTTTTTTTCATAAAATTTTGGCCACAAAACTGATCCGGTTTGGAGGAGAATCGGATCGGTTTTCTTTAACTGATTCGGTTCTTATTAATCCGGATCAGTTTTTCTGACCGAAAAAGTTTGAAGGCCCAATGTTTTCCCCTTAGCCCAGTGATTCTATTGTTAAATGAGAGAGTCCAACCCCTTTCTCTCTCTAAACCTCTCATTTTAAACTTAACCCTAAAGCTCCCTAAATCCCTCACTCACCTCTTCCCTCATGCCAGCTTCGCCGTCTACTTCGAACTCCCCCCTCCTCCTTCGAACTTCTCCATCTCTCATCGTCTCCCACCTCCCTCCCTTCTCTTCCTCTTTTGAAACACCTCCCTCATACTCACGCACCACCCCTCTCTCATACTCTCGCCACCACCCCTCTCTCATACTCTCGCCACCACTATAACAGCCCGCACTCTCGAGCTGCTAGCTAATTACATTTAAGATACACAAATCTCAATTAACACTTAATAAACCTCGAATTTACATTTACATGAAACGATTAAATCGGATCTCCAAAATAATACAATAATACACCATAAGGATTTTTTTTATTCAATTAACTTATATAATCTCCTCCATGGCTCGTCCGAAAATCATCTCTTATAATGCTCATAATACACATCTCACCCCGGAGCTGGCTTTAACATTTCCTGCAAAAATCACTAACATTGAACATCGCCCCCACCAGGACAGGTTCCGAGAACAAAATCAGCGAAACTGAGTACACACTGTCCAACCAGAAAAAAATTTTGGTGGCTTAAAGCATATTTACAGATTTAAGTTCATCATACGAGACCATTTGAAATCAAGAAATCAAGGTACAAAATACTCATAATGAAAGAATTATATAACCAATACTTATAGACAACCTTTAATGTCACTCGTTTTTAATAGTAATAAGAGTCTCACACAAAATGAATAATATACACTTACTCTTAGAGAGACCACATAAGGATTCTATAGGATCTAATACGATATTCCAAAATCCACCCTATCTGACATACTCTATGTCATAACAATGTTTCCCACTTCTGTGTTTCAAAAAGAATAACCTCTAATCCAAATATGTGCAACACATCTAACTCCTTTCATAAATTCCTAACGAGTTTCTTCATAAATCATTCCCTTATTCGGCACATGATTTCAGTAGACTTGGGAGAGTAAAACATTACTTCGACAATAGAGTTCGAAATAACTTTTCACAAAACCATTTGCATATTTAAATGCATATTCTACTTTCTTTCAGAAATCATATTATACTAGGGAAGAGAACACGAATAGAGTTGTCTTCCAGGCGAATTCTCTAAACTTTTACAAGGGACGTCTCCCTTTTTCGTTATGTACTGCTTGCAAGACTTTTCAGGACATGTCCCCAGAATACAGAATACAGAATGTTGTTCATCACTGCTCTAGCAGCTTCTTCCCCTCACAGAAACAGAATCAAATACATAATCTATAATTTCATATTTTCGAAAACTCGGATTCATAATTCTCAAATTCTCATAACATAATTGCTTTCGGGTATTTAATAAACAAAATAAATTGCTTGCATAATATACTCGAGTTTCCAATAACTCAGTATAAATCAACCCTTTATAAAATTCATTTGCTAAAACCCATTCAAATACGGACTTTAAAGGAAATATAGTCCAATTCTTTAGTCCTAAACATAATTAAATCCCAAAACATAGTTTTTCAACCAGAATCCCAAAATAGAATGCAAGGTTTATATACACTTTATATCTTAGTCACAAAGTTCTATACTCAGATTTATCTTTCCAACTAATCTTATTTAACAACTTATATGGCTTATAACCTGAGTAGATCTTGATATTTATACTTATGTTAATTATACTAAATATTATAGTATTGTCATATTCAAGGGACTTCTATTATTCTTCTTGAATACTCGTCCTAAAGTCAAAATGTTATAACATTAAACCTTCATCACTCATATCCCTACACTTAGAAATGCAGATCACATGCACTTAGTCTCATAATATAAAACATTCTGGGACATATATTTGTAATTTAAGCGAAAAACTTGTGAAGTTCGGACTCATATATTAGAATCATAATCAACTCTTCCATTAATCTGATGTCTAACACTCGCTTCTCTCAATTTTTTTAGAACTCTCTTACTTGAACTTCCAACTTTTAGTTACCCAAATGACAAAGAATCTTATAAAATAATTAAACTGACATCTCATAGTTAAACTAACACCTCATTACTTTAACCTTAGTATCATAAGATAGTTATTAGTGTTTCCGACTTTCTTGCCTCAATACTTTATACTTCTATGTCCATATTCTACCATATTTTATAATCTATAACTATTATTAAAAATATTTATTCCATCTTTCTGTGTTAATAAATTTTATTATCTAACTTTAACTCATAACCCATATTAGTTTTAAACCTATAACCCATAACAACATTTCTCAAATATTTAAGCTCAATGTTCATATTAATCTTAATTCTATATTTATTTCATTATCAGATCATTTCACTAGTTCCCAAGCGTTTCATTATACAAGATTCATATTTTCCCCAGTTTCCATTCTTTACCTTACTATTTCAATTAGAGGACATCATCTCTAAATCTTTTATTTGTCCTCACTCCATATTCATAGTAGAAAACTCCCCATTTGGATATAGGCCTTCACAACTTAGGTACTACGACTCATTATATTGTTTATCTATTCCTTCGATACATCACTCATCTCTTGAGTTATTATATTACTAATATAAACATCACATATTCAATTAATTCCCAATACTTGATTTATGTTAACCCAAAATTTACAACTTCTTTGCTCAGCATGCTTAGAGGACCCATGCTTAGAGGACCCATGAAATTCCTGTAAGAGCTCCTTTACTCTACTAAACATTTAAACTCCGAAAGTTACTTCCTGATTTACAACCTTAATTGTCCAACTTAACTTTCTCAGATAACAACCTACATTCAAAAGTAGAACTCTTCAAACAAACAACTTATTCTATGACCATTCCAACATGGATTTTCAATTTTATAGAAACTTAATTCCAAAGATTCTTTAAACACACCTCTGAATAATATAATATGACTTTTGATATAAATTTCTTCTCTTCACAAAAACAGAATCAAAAAGCTTACTTTATAACATCACCAATTTAAACTCCAGCTAGTATCCAAGGAATTATGGCTAACCCCAGTAATTATCATATATCCAAACATATAGATAAATCTTCCATAATTCATAATTTGTACTATACTTAACATCTCCAATAATAGTTTGCTTTTGAAATCTCCATCCTCAAAATTTCCATGACCCAAATAATCTCGGCACACAAAAATCAAAATAAAACATATAGATCCTGAGGTTTTGTATCATAGTCAAACTTTCCAAACTCATATTTTCAAAAATTCAAGTCCACATTCCTTGATGGAGATAAATCAATATACTACAAATCTTTGTATCTTGAACGTATATTTCAGAATTTGTATATAGCGAGTTTGAATCAGAAAACACTTGACCATTACAATATATTCGGACTTTCAATAACATTCTTAAATATCATATAATAACTTAACATATGGGTCATCGATTAGCTTATACTAATAGATCTCAGAAACCAGACATATTCTAACTTATACTATTAGATCTCAGAAACCAGAATATTCTTCAATATAGAACAAGATTGACTTAGTATAGCAGAACTTGGTATCCTTGGATAACCTATTCAAATTTTCGAATAAAACTATCTTCCATAACCAAAACTTACAAAGATATATCTCAATTCAAAATTAGGAAATCAATGATAAACACTATATACTCAAACAATTAACGTTAAATCATATGCTCCGAAAAATCCGAAAAACATAGTATTTAAACATCACACCTTGAAACAAGCTAGACTTTATAATCATAAATTGATTACAAGTTCAAGTCAGATCTAATTTCATTTAATAAAATCATGAAATTCATACAACTTGTAGTTGCGCAAACAAATGTAGTTATAAAGTGGATGGACAATGTGTACCTTCTCTCGTAATATTAGAACTTTGAGAATCCATAATCTTGGTGTCGTTCATTTGCTTGAACTCCCATAATCTAATCCGCATAATTCACCTCAACAATAATGACAAACAAAGTATTAATACCCATTCTCAATCATGTTTGAATAAAACCCATAACGTGCTTACAATGATAATCTCACTCCTTAGCCTTAAGATCATTAAACTAGTATTTCACCCCAACATGCCATAATGGAAATCAATTAACCAAGTTTAGAATTCCTTAAAATCAACTTGATATGAAAACTCCAACTACCTGATTACTAATACTAATTACTAACAACTTTTTCGAGAATGAGTTCAGAAATCTACTTGTTGCTTGCAAAATATAAACCTTTGATTGAATTATAATAAAACGTAATTTAAACAAAGTTTTTACCTTTAATTTGAAATGAGCCCAAAATTGAATTGGGTGTTCTATAACTGAGAACCAAAATCATCATATCTTAAGGCCACAATTCAGCAAGACACGCTAAAGAGAGAAAAGTTAGAAGTTGAAGATGACAACAGCTGAACAAGAACAAGTTAATTCGGCAACTCGTTCGACGACCAGCATATGCAAGAACAACAACGCAACTACGGCAACACACCGCATATGGGTAGCGCAAACAGAGCTGAGGAGAGAGAAAAATTGCAGCAACACCATATCAAGGAGAGAGAGAGAACGGGCAGCACCATAGAAGGATTAGCAGTAAGCGGCCACTCGTGGTGGCGAGCATGGCTGAGGAACAGAGGAGGGAAAGGAAGAGTTATGTGAGAATGGGAGTGAACGGAAGAGGAAGAGGAAATAAGTTGGGGTTTTGATTCAAGTGATTAGTAAATACTAAATAGGATGATAGGTTTCTCTTGAAGACTCTAGATGATTCCTCAAAACTTTCTTTCTTCTTTTTTTTTTATAAATAAAATCAAAATTCATACTTAGAACATGATAATACTTAAGTGGTTTAATAAATAAAATATAGATTTCTCATAAAACTTGAGGCAATTAAATTTATCACTTAGAAGCACTAAAATTAACTTTATATGTGCAACTGAATATTTATCAAAAGGTTTCCAAAAAGAAAACCATGTTAGCAACTTAATTAAACTAATAAAGTATAATTTACTTTGTAATTGAACCTGCTTAGAATTAAGCTGTTACAACCACCCCTCTCCCTTTCTTCGTCTCCCTCTCGAACTCACAATGAATATATAAAAAAAATATAACTCCTAATCCTAATTTATTACAAATCAAATCAGTTCATTATTCATAAGCAACACTTGTAAGTATAACAACACAACATATACTTGAAGAAAATAGTCATCCTTACTTAGGTCCTCAAAACTAAAACTCCTCGAAAATAATTTTCCTTAAAGTGCCATAATCCATATTCTCTCAAAATAGACAGTAGCTAACTAGGACTTTAGACAATAAATAAACAACATTGCTTGAAATTAATATAATATTTATTTCAATAAAATTAACTCCTTCACATAATATATACTCAATGCTTAAATCCATAAGACAAAAAAAATTACAACTACTCTTTCCAAAATCAATTACCTTGATTGACTAGTTTCTTCCCTTTCCTTTATTAAACTCTGATTTTTTTTTCCAAAAGTATATTTCTTCCACTATTAGAGACTTAGAGTCACTTAGCTCCTTTATAATTAATATACCCAATCCTTTATAACTCGTTGTAACAAACATCAAGCAAGAGTTTAATACTACTCTCAAAAATAATGCTTCTCTTGACACTTAATAATCCCCCAAAATCAACTTAGCATACATTTAGAGAGTTCTAGTATCTTACTTCCACCTTTTAAAACAAAAAGGATCCAAAGGAACCTACTAAAAATTCAAATATGGTCTTTTGTACTTTATTTGCTTTACTATAACAACGACAACTCCTTTAAATATATTTGCAATTCAGCATAGTGTAAAATTCCTTAATTAAATCAAACTTCAAATATGGTATCTCATATACCTATAATATCCTCATAATATCCCTTATTTTGTCACCTTTTTCTATAATATCCTCATAATATCCCTTATTTTGTCACCTTTTTAAGGTTATATCTATATCATAACTAAAATAATGGTGTTGGCTATATCCATAAGCATAATATATAACTTATCTAAATCATGATAATTCATCCAAACTAGTATAAACCATTGATCTCCTACTTCTTGTTTCCACCAATCATAACTTTTCCCTTCCTTACTCATGTCACTAAACATTAAAGGTCATCCAACTAAATAAAATTTCAAATGACTAATTTCACAATTCTTAGCACATAACTTAGGGTATTGTCTTCTTCATTCCTAAAAAAAATAACTACTAAACTTATTTCCTTCAAAGGAATAAATCAAACTTATTCACCTTTAATAAATCTAAAACAACTAGGCTTACTTTGAAGTCATAGGTTCTTGTAACACTTATAAATCAAAAAAATAAACATATAAATCACTTTGCATGAATTAGATCACATGCATACATGTCATATAAGACGTTAAATAATCAAATTCATCTCGTAGAAAATATTTGTGCCAAAAAAAATGCCCCAAAAGATAGTAATATCACAACTTGCAAGTAGCTTCTTAATAATATGCCATGAAAGACAGAATAATAACTCAATTCTTATATAATAAAAAAAATAAACTCTTTCTTTTGCTTATGAAAAATACAAAGATTTTTCATATTCACTTGACAATAAGTCACACTTCCTTGAAATATATTCAAAAAATCACATTTCTAATATAACAATAAATAACTAAACAATTCATATACAAAAAATTCAATACTTCATAAAAAAAAATTCAGCTTTATAATTCGAAAAAAATATATAGATATATAAGTAAAAATATAAATTACATGTTGACATAATAGTCAGTATAAAAATAAAATCTTAACTCTAATTTGAAATGAATAGAAAAATATTCGAAATCTCTAAAAAAAAAATATTAATTTTTTTTAGTTGAAAAATTTGAAGGATGCATATATACGCATATGATCAAAAAAAATTATTTATTTGAGTACTAGGTTTATAGTGTGTGAATAATTAGTCGAGTGAGTTCCCAGGAAAGAGAGGTGCGGCACAACCGGCCAACTTAAGTACCAAGTCCTTCCTAGCCATAACTTTCTTCAGAATAATATTACACACACTTATTTCGTTCTTCAAAATATAAATCAGAAAATATTTATACATGAAAATATAAGTATTTATGCTAGACAAAAAATTGCACATAAAATGCCAAAAGAAAATGCAAATGGAATGTGAAACTCTAGCTTATATGCCTTTCCTAGATCTAAGCATACTCTCATTGACTATATATTTTTTTTTAAATGACCTGGAAAACTGATACCACTTTGTAACACCCCCAAATTTCTCTCTTTCTAAAAAGATATTTTGATATAAAACTCTTGAGAAACTTAAGAGTATTACCGCCACGTGATAACGTTAAAGGCTTTAATACTAACTACTAACTGAACTTCAAACTAATGCAGCGGAAATATCTAAAATTACTTATCTCTAATGATATAAACTTTAGTGTACAACTATGACAATGGAAATTAAGAAAATAAAATAACAACTCCTAGACTAATTATTATTCCTCACTAGCTCCCCCAGTTGAAGTATGCAGCATATCAACCTGTAAATTCTGCTCGCCAAAATAGGGTCATCACAGGGACAAAGCCATAAAACAAAACAAAAGCGTGTCAGTAAAAATACTGAGTACATGTATATGCGGAATAGAAAAACACTTTAAACATTTGAAATATTTAATTTCGAAAATCCTTCCTTGGATACTTATAATACTTAGATAATATAAAGTATATAACTTTAATAAAAACTTCTTTTTCCTTGCCTAGGTACCTTTCCTAAAGTGTGCACACCCCCCAAGTTTAGTATTCCTTACTGAGTTTATTACGAGGGGAACTACCTTGTCCACATGACTTATACAAAAAGTACATGGGTAAAATATAATAGCTATCGTTCTTGCTAATAAATAACAAGCCGTTGCCTCTTTATAATTGCGATCATAAAAGATCATATAACTAATAAAAATCCTTTGGAATTAATCCATCTTTAAAAAGAATAATAATACTTATATACTTAGCCATATAAAGGCATAATATAAATAAAAGTTTGCTCAAGTAATAACCTTGAAACTTCATGCCATATGCGACACAAGACAATAATATGACTAGTGAATTTAGTAATCAGTAATTACATTTACTTTTTGTGAAGTCAACCATTACCATACCATAAACAACCTAATGATTCTAAACGAAGTTACACCAAGCAGTAGAGAACAACATCTAGAATAATTCATTAGTCTTTCACCAAAAAAAAAAAAAAAAAAAAAGAATAATTCATTAGTGTATCAATCCAACTAATATATTAACATCTAGTGGTAAGTAACCATATATGATAACTCTTGAACTCAATGGCCGTGAGCTATGCGCCGGCAATTAGCTTTTTTTTTTTTCTTTTTGTAAATCTTTTTGTAAAATCTTTTGGATTTTTTTCCTTTAAAACATTTCTAAAAATTTTGTTTTAAACAAACTACCTAGATTTTAAAATTAGTAATCCTAGGCCCAAAATCCAAATTGAGCTAGGATTAATTTTAAACACCCAAAATCTTTTATTAAAGCCTATTTTAAAAGCCTTTTTAGTAAATAACAACCTTTTTAATAACCAAAACTTTTCTAAAAAATATAAATATTAACTACTAAAAATACGGAGTATTACACAGTTTGACTTTTTTTTAACAATGGATGATTTGCGTCGCACGCAGACCATCATGCGACGCAGATGGTGCTGTTGGGGCTGGGGCTAAAGGGTCATTTGTGTCGGACTATGCAGTACATGCGACGCAAATAGCACCAAATCTGTGTCGCATCCTAATCCGACGCATATCATGTTTCCGTCGTTTGCGTCGAGACCTGTGTCGTCGGATCGATGTCCGATGCAAATGGTGGTCCCAGGTCCGACGCAAATCATTGATTCTCTACTAGTAGAATTTTGGGTTTTCTTAACAACTCTAATTCTGATTAGGGTTTTGTTCTACAATATATGTCTCTAGTAAAATACTTCCATTTTTTTATTAAAAAAAGTCTGTTTTTTAAGGTTTTTCTGTGATCAATGACAATTGTTAACTCATTCGCTTTACTTGACAACGAAAAAGGCGATGACGTCGAAATTCTTGTCAATCCAATTGTTAAGAAGGTCGAAATCCCTTTGATCCATCCTCAGAATGGCAGAGAAACTTCGGATTTTGGTAAGTTTTGTGCCCATTTCTTTTGGGTTTAAGGGCTAAATGTTTGAAGTAAATGAGAATGAGAAACACTTCGCTAAGAATGAGAAACGAAAAAAGTGGATGTCTTAGTCACAGGGGACAAGAAACGAAAAAAGTGGGTAGCGAGTACAAAGCACTAGCTTTGTACATCGCGCTTTTTTTTTAATTTGACATGTTACTCAACTGATCCGGTCATTGCATAAAACCGGATCAGTTAAGTTACTTAACTGGTCCGGTTTTGAACCGGATCAGTTAACTTTGCTTAATAGTTGCGAGCCCATCCGATCCGGACCAAAACCGGATCAGTATAAGCCCTGTTTTGACCGGATTGGATGGGCTTTTTTCCACTAGTGTTAGCCTACAAGGCATTAGGACCTCTATACGGTCAATCAAGAATCGAATGCCCAAATGACACTGCTCACGTTCAGGCCGTACTGCAACATGAAGCCTTTGACCCTACCACGCTGATTACTCCTGCAAGTGTCACCATGCAAGGATGGAGGAAGACTGTTAAGTTGACTACACCAAGTGGAAAGAAGCTGACTTTCACTATAGGGAGGACCGATGTTCGAAGAGTCTGAGTCTTCCGAGTCTAGCTTCCCATTTAGGACTATGTCTAAGTCTGTTAATCCTAGTGTCCAAGTAGAGTCTTTATCTTCTACCGAGTCCTTGTTTGATGTTATAATATCTAATTTCAATAAGATTAACTCATTTGCTTATGACTTGTGCACTATCTCTACTTCTTCTCCTCCTCCTTCTCCTGATTGCAACAATGAATCAGAAAAAGAATTAATCAAAGCAGTGGAAGAACATGAACATAAGACACCAATCATCGAAGAAACTGAAAGAATTAATCTTTTTGATGATAACGAACCAAAGAAGGTAATAATTGGATTAACTCTCAACGATCATGAACGCGCCGAATTAATCTAAACGTTCATCGAATATATCGACATATTAGCATGGTCCAACTTGGACATGCCAGGCATTGGTCGTGAAATCGCTCAGCGTACTATACCTCTAATTGAAGGAATGAAACCTGTTAATTAAGCAGAAACTGTGCAAAATGAAACCCGACGTAGCCTTGAAAATCAAGGAAGAAGTTGCCAAACAACTCAATGCAGGTTTTATTAAATCAAAGTAGCTAACTACCCTGACTGGATAGCTAATGTCGTGCATGTACCTAAAAAATATAGGAAGGTTAGAATGTGTGTTGACTGTAGAGACCTCAATAAAGAAAGCCCCAAAGATGGCTTCCGCTTACCTCACATAGATGTCCTAGTAGACAATACTGCCAATCATGCCCTCCTTCCTTCATGGATGGGTACGAGGGGTATAACCAAGTTAAAATAGCTGAGGAAGACATGGAAAAGACTACCTTCATTACATCGTGGGGGGCCTTTTGCTATACTATTATGCCTTTCAGACTTAAAATGCTGGGGCAACCTACCAAAGAACTAACCACTACCATTCTCCATGACATGATGCATAAAGAAGTAAAGGTATATGTAGATAATATGTAGTAAAGTCCAAGTATATAGAGGGACATTATACCGCCCTTGAGAAGTTTTTCATAAGACTTCAAAAAATACAACATGAGATTTAACCCACAAAAATGTGACTTTGGGGTAACTTCAGGGAAACTCCTAGGTTATGTCACCAACTAGAGGGATTGAAATCGACCCTACCAAAATAAAAGCTATCATGACTATGCTTCCACCTAAGAATGAAAAACAAATAAGGGGATTCCTAAGAAAGATCTAATACATTAGTAGGTTCATCTCTATATTAACCACAGTGTGTGAGCGCATGTTTGAAAGCTTAAAAAGAGTGTTGTTGCCGAATAGGATGAAGATTGCCAAAAAGGCTTTGAAAAAAAAAAATAATAGTTGTCTAATCCGCCTATCCTAGCACCTACATTGCCTAACCTACCTTTAGGACTCTACTTTAATGTGACTAAGATCGCAACTGGGGCCATGTTGATACAAGAGGTTGATGGGAAAGAGCGTGCCATTTACTACCTTAGTAAAAAAAACTTTTGGACTATGAATCCCGATACACTTCCTTAGAAAAGCTTTGTCTTGCACTAGTGTGGACTACTAAGAAGTTTAGGCACTATATGCTCACTTGCTTACACCATCAACATAGTATCCCAAGTAGATCCTCTCAAATTCCTACTCGAAAAGCCAACCCTCAATGGTAAACTCTCCCGATGGGTAGTAATGCTTGCCGAATTTGACTTAAAATTTGTCCCTCACAAATCCATCAAAGGCAACGCTGATTCAGACTTCCTAGCAGATTTCCCCTGTAGATTTATCTTGCAAAGAATATGAGTTTCTAGATGAAGACCTTCTCATGACGGAAGATGACAGTTGGCATTATACTTCGATGGTGCTTCGAACCAAAAAGGGATGTGGCGTTAGGGTACTCTTAGTATCCCTTGAAGGTGGACACACTCCTCTATCTGTTCAACTCAACTTCGATGTTACAAATAACACTGCTGAATACGAAGTGTGCATCATCAGGCTCCAGGCCGCTGTATCCCTTGACATTCAAAAGCTTAGAGTATATGGTGATTCATCTTTGATCATCAACCAAATTTCTAAGAGATGGAAAGTCAGAAACGAAAGCCTTTTGTAATATAAACCCAACTAGAAGCCATCGCCGAAAAAATCCCTGAAATACAATACACCAACCTTCCCCGAGAAGAAAACCAATTCGCCGATGCCCTAGCCTGTTTGGCCTCGATGATTAAGGTTCCTCGCACCATGCCTGAAATGCCTCTTATCATTGAGAGACGGCAAGAGCCTACTTTCATTTATACCTTACACACAGAACCAGATCAAATTCCCTCTGAACCTTAGTTCACTGATATCCTCAATTACATAACCAAAAAAGAATACCCACCTGACGCTTCAACAAGAGCCCAACGTGCCTTGAGGCTCTTGGCCTCCCAATATGTCGAATACAATGGGATACTGTACAAAAGAACGTTGTAAGGCGTGCACCTTCTCTCCATAGATAAACTAGATACAATGAAGGTTATGGATCAAGTGCATAATGGGATTTTTGGTACACACATGAATGGATGAATGTTAGCCCAAAAGATCATCGTTTTAGGCTACTACTGCATTACCATGGAGAAAGACTGTTATCTCTATGCTAAAACCTGTCTGAAGTGTCAACTATGCGCGAACCTATAACATGTTCCACCTTCATTATTATGTACCTTCACTTCACTTTGGCCATTCTCAACCTAGGGAATTGACATTGTTGGCAATATAACACCACCTGGTACTGGGGGACGTGATTTCATCCTTGTAGCCGTTTATTATTTTACCAAGTGGGTAGAGGCCGCATCTTATGGTGATATTGACAGCCAAACATGTAGCCACTTTCTTAGTAAAGACTATCATTTGCTGTTATGGAGTGCCCTATGAACTTATAAGTTATCAAGGTACCCATTTCCAAGCTGAATGTGAGCAAGTCCTCGAAAAATACGGCATCAAACACCATAGGTCCTCCCCCTATAGACCCCAACCTAACGGATATGTGGTTATATTCTTGTTTGTCACAAAGTGTCCCCCATAATGCAACGTAATGTTAATTGACTCCATAAATTTATACCAAGGTTCCAGAATATTAATCCTACCAGTAAACCTGACAAACAAATAATGCATTAGTTTAATTTCAAACACACACAGAGACTTCCACATTCAACAACAATAGTCATCTTCATTATATCAGGTATAAATTAACTTAGCTTAACAAGCAATATAAACATCACAAAATTATACCCATTTCACCATAATCAAGATTATACCAATTTCACCACAAACAAGATCCACATGCATCAATAGTCATTAATAGTAATCTTTCATCAAACTGAACTCATAATTTGGCATGCCACAATAGGATTTAATCACTATTAAGTAACATAACTTTGTTAATTACTGCATCAGCTTCAGAATCAATTAAAGGTTCAACCTTTACTCAATTAAATTGTCTAATTATAACCCTAACTTAATATCAAATAATCACGCACTAGAAGTTATAAGCTAAGGATATGTACCTTGGTTTCTGAATTATTAAGTAATTCGCTCCTCTCTTCCTGTTTCTAAAAGACCTTTGTGTGGTTTTCCCTTTCGCGCCATTGAAGAAAACAAAAAATTAGTGTTAAGCTCTGCACATTACTTAGATTAACAACCATTTTAATTCAAAAGGGTTGAGTAAATGAAAACAATAGCAGCAGAGGTGAATAAATGCTTACCAGTATTATTGTCGCACCTTCAATGGCAGTCTGCAGATGGAGAATGATGATGCCCTACTCTTGCATAGGGTGGCACAGAAGCATTATGGAAGAGAGACAAATGAGGAAGATAGAGATAGAGAATATAAAGGGTTCTTTTGTGATTAATTTAGGGTAGAAAAGGGAGGGAAATGAATTGTAAGGGAGATGGAGTATCAACGCTAAAAATGTAACAATCAATGATGGAAAAGGTTTCATCACGTAAAAAAAAAATTGTTTAAGGTTGTAAGTTGCCAAAAAAAATTAAAAGGTTGTTTCTCACAAAAAAGTGACTCGAAAAGGTTATTTCTAACAAAAAAAACTCATATATACATATGTGTGTGTGTGTGTGTGTGTGTGTGTGTGAAGAAATTAAAGAAAGTTGAGATCCAATGAGAAAATTCTTATAATGAGAAGGGTGATATGGAAGCTAGACCCTTCAATGCTAATAATCCAATGGCTATAATTTCACTTGAAATAGACCAATCAAATTAAGTCTCTAAATTGGGAAAAAAAAGCAAGTCGTAGCTTGCCTACTTCTTCCTCTAAATTTGTATTTCAATATTTCCATGGCAACATCATGTCTTTCTCTCCCATGAAACTCTGAAACCTCATCACCTCCTTTCCTTAACCTCCATTTCCATGATGAATCAAGCTTAAACACCACTTCAAAATAACGACCTCGCCGACTCACTTCTTCTCGCTCTTTCTTCTCCTATTCTCTCTCCATTTCCGCCCTCTCCTCGTTTTTCCCGGCACTTTCCGACAGACTCTCCCTCGTTGGAAAAAAGCTCCGACGCTGATGCGCTTCCTGGTAAACTCCGCACTCACTCAGAGCGACATCGATTCTCTCTCCTTGAAGTTCGACTGCATTAGCAAAATGGATTTTTTGTTTTTCAATCATCTTATGCACATTTAGTTCATATATAATGCACATTCAATTTAAAAGTTATGCATATTCAAATATCGTACTCCAGCAAAGTGGAACTTTCTTTTCATTCATCTTATGCACATTTAGTTCAAATATTATGAACATTCAATTCAAATATTATGCACATTCAATTTAAAAGTTATGCATATTCAAATAAGAAGACACATGCACATTGAATTCAAAAAAAATAAAATATGTACATATAATTTCCATATTTGTATCTCAAGCACAACCATTGGATTAAATTTACATGGTCAAGTTTCCTTCTTACCCTTCTATTTAAGCATCCTTTTCATTTGACCCTAAATTTATATGAGAACACTTGTTATATGAGAACCTGAGAACAGTGGAAGTGTAATCCATTTTAGTGAACATATAATCCTTTTTCGACATATTACATCATGATCCTTTTTCCTTAAAATACAACCATTATGTAAGATTGACCTCGGAAGGAAGAAAATGTTATAGTTTGGTCAAAATGGATTACATATTGGTCAAAGAAGATTATAACAAAGTGTTATCATGTTCTTATGAGAATCCAACCCTCCCCCCCATACACACATATTATTACTGATAAAGTAATGATGTGGCCTGAATTTCAATTGATACAATGATCCAAACCGGATCACGCGACATCGAAATGACTTAATCCAAGTCTACCCGAACGCAACTTGACCATACTTAAGTCCACTTGTAACCCAACTTGACCCAACCCAAGTCTACTCGAAATCCAACTTGACTCATATAAACTCTTTTAGAACCCGACCTTGGTTCACCAGATATCAATTAGAACCAACCAAAAAATGGTCCGACAAATACTCGTTCATACGCTGATTCAACTTTAACTAGACCGAGTGGGCCTGACCCAGTTAGACCCAAATAAGGTTAAAGGTTAGATTGGATCAGAATTCGATATGCATCCGATTCAGCTTGGGTCAACCCAAACGAGCTTTGATAAACATCAAATTGCTAGACGTTTGTAAAGATATAGCAAGGAATAAAAAAAGTAATAAAAGACAATAATAAAAAGAAAAAGTATTTTTATTTTATTTTTGCAGATTTTTATTTACCTTTTAATATATAAAAACACCAGTTGGTTTCATGAACACTATGTATATTTCTTGAACACTATTTGTTAGTTGCATAAACACTACTTACAAATACATGAACACTATTTGTAGTTGCATGAATATTCGTTAACATCGCATTTTTCGAGGTCAACCTCTTTGTTAGACTGACAACTTTTTGTTCGACTGACGCTATTTGTAAACACTATTTATATTTCATGAACACTACTATTTGTTTTTTTTTTTTTTGGTGCGAATGAGCCACAAGGGCAGGGATGAGAATATCACCTAGAACCGGGAGGGAAGCTCTAACCAACTGAGCTATCCCTCACTCTCCACACGAACATTATTTGTAGTTGCATGAACACTATTTGTGAGCATCACATTTTCCGAGGTTACCTTTTCGTTTGACCGACAACTTTATCTTTCTTGTCCCATGTAAATTGACAATTTTACCCCTACTAGATATTTACTAACATCTATCGATTAGATGTTTACCATAGCTCCAACCCAAACTCAACCCATTTGACACCTCTACAGTCGGGTCATCAGACTCATCACTCATCAGTCATCACACACAAGATTTGCTGTTGCTAAATATTATCATGATGATGGTTGACGATCTCCGAAACTAGTTCGGATCTCCCCCCTCACCCCACCCCCACACATTCTCTGTTTTTTTTTATCCTCATCTCTGCACTCTTCCATCGTCGTCGTTGAAATTTCATCATGTCTTTATGCACTGGTCTTATCTCTTCTTTAGTCTGGGGAAGCGACTTGTGCTCAAATGGGGGCATTGAGCTCATAGTGAGGCGTAAATTTAAATTCAATCGATCAAGTCCTAGGGTTTATGCGATGTCAAAAGACAATGAAACTACTTACAAGATGAACTTGAATGAGTATATGGTGACCTTAGAGAAACCCCTTGGCATTCGCTTTGCTCTTTCGGTTGATGGCAATGTGTTTGTCCATTCTCTCCGAAAAGGGGTCAGTTATGTTATAATTCCAGCTTTCTCTGAGAGAGAGTTCTAGTTTCTAAGTTTCTTCTTGATTTTCTCACTTTTCATTTGATTAGTGTTCTTTTTCTTTTTTTTTTTTTGGGTTTGTAGGGGAATGCAGATAAATCAAGGATAATAATGGTGGGGGACTCTTTGAAGAAGGCAAGTGATTCTTCTGATGGCCAGTTTATTGAAATCAAGGACATTGGTGATGCACAGTATACATTTCTTTTACTTTTGAACTTTAGTTTCTTGGGTGCTATAACTTCTGAATATGTTCTCATTTCTAAACGGTTTGCTAATTTGTTTTATTAGTTGGTTTACAAAAAGACGTCTTACCTTATAACTTAGGAAAAATTGATCACAATACTGCGCTTTTCATAATCACAACTATGCAGTATTTCACAAATCACAATAATCCCAACTATTGGGTCATGCTTCCCACAATACTCCGACTTGACGGGTTACTAGTTGCTCTGGTTGAAAGACCAAATCACGCTCTGATCATCTAATTTCCTCTAAAGCTCATTTAGTTTACTCCAAACAGCTTCATTGATGGCTTATGCAACATCCCATTGTTGATCCTCATCTCTAGTCACCCTCATCTTTATCATTATTTTTGCTCTGCGCTCTGTCTTCTTCACCATCAAAAGCGAAAAAAAAGTTGAAGGAACACAAAACCCCAATTGCCATAGTAATAAGACAATGGGAACAATATGATAACTAAATTTGCAATTAACTTCATTTACAAAGAAACCAATTCATCAAAGTTGACTACCCTATTTCTTTTTTTACAGAATATAGAAGCCTAATTTTATTATATGATTCCATTAATAGAATTATGAATGATAGTGATGGCAAAACTGCACTGCCTCCTTTCACAATCACACCCTTGAAGCCCAAAAATAGAAAGTAAGAGGATTAAAGAGAGTATTGTGTCTCGTGTGGGAAAGAAAACCCATAAATAAGAGGAAAGAAGAAAAAATATTAATAGAGGGAGAAGGGAGCATGAGATCATGAATAAGGAAGGAAAGGGGAAAAAAACCATAAAAGGATCCAAGAAAAAAATATAATTCTGATAGAAAAAATGAGTTTTGGTAATTAAATTTGAACTTTGAACTTTCTTTTGAGAAAAGGAAAAGAGATGGAGGGGGTCTGGCCAAAGAGAAAAAAGGATGATGGAATTTCCAAAAAGATAGCGAAAAGTGAAAGAGAAAATCATGTGGAGCGCACATGTCCCATTAGCCGCCTACAACATGTCAAAACGTCATTGGAGCATTTTCGGAAGCATGACGCAATAGTTGGGATTATCCAAAGCAGATGGTCCATAGTTGAGATTATTGTATCAATTTTTCCTATGTTCAAGCTAAAAGGAGTCATTTGTAAAAAGCATAATAAAATAAGTGACCCATTTGAGAAAAAATTGAGCTAAAGGGGTCACTTGTGAAAAGTAGCGTAAACAAAAAGTGACCCTTTCGAGATAAATTGTGACATGGACTCATTTGAGAATTTGCATGTTCTATCGAACTAATGAACTATCATTGTGAATGACTCGTAATGCCAATTTTATTTAATGATGTTATCTTTTGTTTGGGGCTTTGACATGAAAAATACAATTGAACTGCTGATTCTTTTTCCTCTGTATGATCTGGAAATTGGAAATATGTTGCGTGTAAATGTTTGCTTGATTCTGTGAAATTGGGCAAGAGTTCTTAGGGCAATGATTGTTTTTGTCTTATAAACTCAGCCTGAGTGTCTATAGGGAATGTAACCTGGTAGCATATTCAAATTGTTCTGAAAAGGAAATTTCTTGGGCACTGATTGCCTTTAAGCTGCTCTATATGGCTTTTCTTGCTCCCTATGAGCGAGAAAGTGGCTCACATATTTATTAAAATACAATGGCAAATTACTATTAAGTTGATATGTAAGATATATAAGTTATAATTAATGTTCAGGAATGTGAAAGATATAAAGCATTTGTGATCTTTCATCAACATAGGGTGAATGGTTATTTAATCAATACTCAAAAGAGTAAATATCGAGAAGGATATTGCATGTCGTTTCATCATGATGATGAATTTTTGGGATAGAAAAGAATGACTCTCTAATTTGTGGGGCCTACAAACCAAAACATTAAACTCCTTTCTCATTTGCTCCAACCAACTATATGGTGACACATGGCACACAAACTAATTCAATTACTAAAGTTTTCTATTCTTCTTGCAACAGTTTATTGATTTTTTTTTTTTATTAAAAAAAATCTGGTAATAATTTATTTCCCAATAGTTATAATTTTTCTGTATCTATAAAATGAGCCTAATATTGGATATATTTCTTACACAATCTACTTTTTTTTTTCATACACCATCAATGTTGTATGAACATATTGCAATGTTGTATTTAAATTGAATATTAGCTTTTCATGTTGTATGTTAATTTTTCATTTCATGCCATTTTTATCAAATTGAATATTAGCATTCAAAATTAATATTTTTTAAAAAATTAAAAATTAAATTATACATTACATAAATTATGAAAAACATTGAATTTTTTGTCATTATATTTAATTTACGTGAATGATTTTATTCATATAACTTTGATCATAATATAAAATGAGTTTCATTTATTGACATGGGGACCACCAAATAGTGATAAGTTGAATGGAGAGCTCTAAAATAGCTTTATTGTTGTTGGGTGTCTTTAGATATAGTTCTTGAGAGTAGCTTGAAGAGGGAGAATAGATGAGAGGGAGTGGAGAGCTCATTGGAGAGCCGTGTACTATTGTACATGCTCTTATAGAGAAATTACTTTTAGGGTTTATGCTGGAGGGAAAATGGCAGATCTTGGCCAGAAGAATGTTTGCTTCATTGTCTTTTGTGGTTTCTTGTGCGATCAATTAGGCTCCTAATAATTAATATACTTTTATAGTTATTCCAGCTACCATGAGTCTTTCTCTGGAATGGAAAATGGGAATTTTTCATTTGAGAAACTTACATAGAATAGGTGGGATCCTGTATTAGTTTCCATGATTGGGAAGTGTATCTCTTATAACTTAATACTTCCTCCGTTTCCCATTTATTTGCAACCCTTCCGGTTTTACGCTTACCAATGCATAATTTACACTATTAATATCTTTAGTTATGTTTTGCTAAAAATGATAAAAATTAGATCTTCATAAAACACACATTGAGACGAATACAACAAGATCCCACATGACTATATTTTTCCATAAATATGGAACACAAAAGCTAGTTATATGAGTGATTGTGAATAGTGCCAAAGCTGGAAGTGTTGCAATCAAATGGGAGCAGAGGAAGTATTATGCAACTTTTAGGAGTACACTGTTGAGAAACTTTCTAGTTGTATGCTAACTATATTTAAAACTTTCTTAACTATCAACCCGCCTAGAAATTAGTAATCAGTAGCCCGTATCGTTGTCAATGAACTACTGGAGAAGCTCTTCTTGTGCACTATACTACTTTTTCGTGGCTTGATTATCTTGTGGTCTTTCTCAGGAGTATGCTCAAGGAGAAAAGTGGATCATTTAGCCTTGTTCTTGAGCGACCCTTTTCACCCTTCCCAATACAGGAGCTTCTTTTGATGAATGACCTTGATATTCTTTTCAATAGAGGCCGTGTTCCTGTAGCCACTTGGAGCAAGACCCTAGTGGCTTCAGTTTTACAGGGTTCCTGTGAAAGTAATGGGAATGCTGGATTTGCAATGTTCTCTTCGAAGTATCTTGTATCCCGGGCATGGAAGATTCTGACTGGTCCAAATGGAAGTGGCCATCCACTTGTACAGACAAACACTTTTCCAGCACCACTCAACCAACTTGTTTGCTTTTTTACACATGAAGATTCTACTGATTCTGAATGGACTCATGGAAGCTTTCCGTTAGGTGAATATACTAAGGCAATTGATCGTTCTAGAGGAGAAATCTACTATAACCATTCTCTTGGTATGCAGTATAGCAAGGTGCGATGTTCAGCTGTCTTGGTGTAACTCTCTTCATTTTCTTCTCCCTCCTCTCCAGTCCTCTTGTAGTACTATGTGCTTTCTTAACATAACTAGTGCTTGCCTACGCTTTGCATAGGACTTCATTAGCTTTGACTATTTTTTGTGAAGACAACCCCCCCCCACCCCAAACAAAAAAAAATTAAATGTTTTATCCCTATAAAATTTTCTATTATATGTAAGACATTATGTTCAATATTAATAATCTTCAACAACAAGGATTGTACCTACCTGGCTACCTTGATCCCAAAGTCATCTTTGGTTTGATATTGATGAGTCATCCTCATGGCTTTGAACATGTGAACCTTTATGTTGAGTTTATATCCTTTGCTACTGTCCCCGTTAGGTGTTTATACCTGAAATTAGGGTTTTATCATTTTATATGTAATTTCTGAATAATACGTTGGCAGCCACTGAAACAGTAGTGGGCTCTGTGCAAAGGTCAACAGCTACCTTATGTCCAAATTTGTGCCTTGCTTGAGATATATTGATTTTTATACTACTCATACATTTATCTGTTTGTGTATCTGTCAGATAACTGAACAGTTATATGTAGGTTCATGCATACAAACAGAAACTGATGTTGAGGCTTTAGCGAGTTTGGTGAGTGCTATTATAGTCATTAACACTTATCTTTAATCTCTATAACCGATCATTGATGTTTTTACTGACTTTTGACGAGCATGTACCAGGGAATCACTGCTGTCTTAAATTTCCAGAGTCCTATTGAAGCGCAAAACTGGGGCATTAACTCTAATACCATCAAGGAGTGTTGCCAAAGATGTAATATTCTAATGGTCAATTACCCTATAAGGTGACTGCAGCTGAATAGTTGCTTCTTTGCTCTCGTTTATATTGCCTGATGTTTGAAATATGATTTCTGTAAGTTTTGCCAAATCGAAGCAAGTATCCTGTCACTTTCATACATTGTTCCTTTAGTTTAACAGTATCTTTTAACAGACTGGTCTGATTACTAGGAATATTATTTTTTCTGATAATGAAATTCTTGATATTATAGATTCTTTACTATTCAATGCGAGTAAAGGGATAAACTTTTATTTTGAGAAAGAGGATTTTGTTGAAGTTATGTGAATTAGAAATACCATCACTATGTTAAACTATCTTCTATGCATGGGAAAGGTACATGTCTTTCTTTTGTCCCTCTTTTGGCATTTTATTTTTATATTATTCTATTCTTGCAGGGAAGGGGACTCCTTTGATATGAGGAAGAAATTGCCTTTTTCCGTGGGACTCTTACTACGCCTGTTGAAAAAGAACCATCGGGTTTTTGTTACTTGTACGTCAGGCTTTGACCGCTCGCCAGCATGTGTCATTGCTTATCTGCACTGGATGACGGACACTTCCCTGAATGCAGCTTATAATTTTGTCACTGGACTACACTCTTGCAGGCCTGACAGGTGCTTCCTGATGATATGAAGACTTCAATTACAATGTCACTAATATACTAAAAGTTATCCAAATATAGCTTCCTCTCCCTCTTTCTGATCTCTGGATATTCATAGCTCTGGCATTCTCTCTCTCTCAGAGAGGCAGAGGAAGGAGAATATATAAAAAAGAAAACCTTCTAATATGGGAACACTTTTTATATGGGAAGTGAGAGAACTTGAAATTATAATCCATTTTAGTGGAAATACAATCCTTTTTTGTCATATTACATGATAATCCTTTTCTTGAAAATATATTCCTTTTGGAAAATGGGTTCTGTAAGGAAAAAAAGCATATAATTTAGCCAAAATCGATTATATATTGGTTAAAAAGGATTATAACAAAGTGTTCTCATATAAAAATTGTTCTCATGGGAACCCAACTATATATATATATATATATATATATATATATATATATATATATATATATATATATATATATATATATATATATATATATATATATATATATATATATATACTCCTTCTACCTCCGTTTGTAATAGTTGTATCATATTCTGGATTTAGGGTGTTTTGAATTAATTGTAGCATTTTCCCTCAAATGTAAGTAAATAGATTAGAAACATATAAAATGCGGTTAATCCGGCCGTGAAATAAGCGATTATTGCGAAAATTGGCGAATACACCCAACTATCATTATTTCATCATACCTATATAGAACTACCCTTAATATGCGTGTCATTTCCTTTGGGTACAACTACTAAAATACGGAGCAAGAGTTACTGTGTACTAGTAAAGAAAGATATTGATTGTCAAATGTATGTATTGGAGACCATGAAAAAGCATATGAAACAATTAACATAGAAACGGGGGAACAGAGAAAGTAATAGAATTGCTGCTTATGTGTTTTTTTACCGTTTTTTCTTAATATCTATTTAACTTCAAAGTTAAACTGAGTCCTTAATGCAGGCCTGCTATAGCGTGGGCAACATGGGATCTCATAGCTATGGTAGAAAAAGACACACATAACGGGCCACCAACCCATGCTGTTATATTTGTCTGGAATGGACAAGAGGTAATTGAGATATTTTGGTCTGGAGCTTCGTGTTGTCTCTCTCGTTTGCCTCTCTAGCTCTAATACCATGTTATTTTGAATTATTTATGCATTATTAACGTGTGTGTATTTGTTTACTTGTTCATTGCAGGGTGAAGATGTGTGCTTGGTTGGGGATTTCACTGGTAATTGGAAAGATCCAATCAAGGCAGTACACAAAGGAGGACCAAGATATGAAATTGAAGTTAGACTACCTCAAGGGAAGTAAGTACAATCTGTTGTATGCAATGTCTTGATCAGCTATACCTATCATCATGGGGATCCCTATAAGCAAATTGACTTGAGCTTTAAGTTTGTGCATCTTTAAGACACATAGTTGGAGATTGAATTTGTGGGGGTTGGGACAACAAATTAGAAAAGACCAGCTGTAAGTGGTGTAGGTAACATTGGATATTTGACCATCATAAGTTTACAATCCTAAGCAATATTATCAATGATGCTAGGTGGATCTTATTCACTGAATCTTCTGGTTCTACTAAGAATATGTGCATACTTTTTCTACGGAGATAGGTGCTTAAAATGAGACGGATGTGAAAGATTGACCGATTGACGTGCATGTTTTTCTATCGGATGTATATCCTTTATTAACTGAAGGTGCAACTTTTTCTAAAAACAAAATACGTCGTTTCATTTAAAAAGATCCACATCTCGTTTGAAACAGATGCACATGGATGTAAAGTTCCTGCCCAGTCACGCAAACATAAGCAAGAATGTTATACTCACCCTTCCCTTTACATACAAAGTAACACTCCAAATACATACTATGAAAGATCCTGTAATTTCCTACCTTCTATCTGCTCGCCCTTCCCTTTACAAAGTAACACTTTCTCTCTCTAGCCAAATATTCCCTTTTTCTAACAAACTTTCTGAATACATCAGCCACTACGGCACTACCTGACCTCAACAACCATTAATTATTCCCTTCACTTTCTTGACTGATTTTCCCTTTGCTAGCCTTGTATTTCTGGTGCCCTGCCCTTATTGCGGCGAGTGTAAGTCAGCATCTGAAGAGGGTTGGGATTCATTACAATGGATCCTTCTCGCCCTTCTCATTTTAAGTACTTTTGCATTGATATTTGATATATACAGTAGAACAAGTAGGGTGTTATTTATGTGCATGTTTTTTGAACTAAACTTAAATCTAGTTTGAACTGGAAGTGCAACTTCATTGAACAAGAATGTTATGCATCTCTTTTTGAATTGATCATGTTTTTTTATTTTCTATATTTTATTTATATGTTGAATTGAGTTTATTTCTTTTTAGAAAATGTACATATATCTTCCCACCCTTTCATTTAAAGCGCCTTCTCAACTTGGCCAGCCTTGCCTTGTTGTATTGGCGGCTTTGGCGCATTGAGTGTGGTAGTTCAACGTATTAGCTATCAGCATGAACATTGATTTTTGTACACACACTACACAGATTAATAGACATGCAAATACGTGTGTGTACCCCCACATAGACATGTATAACTTTGAGGTTTTCCCTGCCCTTTTGGATATCTTTTGAACATTCTTTAACAAAGATCTTGGCATAATTGCGTAACTATGTGAAATGGTGTTTATTATAGGTATATGTAGGATTTTATGGTGCTTGGTCTGATTTCATTTTCCAATTATAATAACCTATTCTGACCATGGAATTAATATTCAACCGTTCCTTTACAAAACGGCCATTATATAACGGATTTTGAACTCGGTGTTGTGCAGAATGCGGTTATATAACGCTGCGATAAATATCACGTCTTTATCGCCGCTTCGTCCGTTATATAAACTGACTTGCTGCTCTAGGACATTCTTTTTCTTGTTACGTCCAACATTGTCAAAATTGGTTGAAAAGGGTGAAAGGGACACCACACGTTGCGACTAGAAAAACAATATGCTCACAGCAAAGAAGGGAGAAGTAGCTGATTCAAGCTCAAGCTTGCCTCCGCGATGGACCTTCGCCCCCGAGAAGAAACATGCTGTTCCAGATGACTGGAAGCCTCTCCCAGAGTGGGATTGGGACCGCCAGGGCGCTCAAGCCCTACATGACGTGGGCATTCAAGTTGGGCAGTGTATATGAGTCAGCGTCTATCTATATAATAGGATGATAAACCTAAGCATATGATAGAATTGTCATATTATGTTGAAAGAATACTTCTTGAACTTGAAAATTCCAGATTTGAGGTTAAAAATCCATTAATGTGATGTTTGAAAAAAAAATCATGCCGCATTAACGGGATCTGTTCCGTTCATCCGTTACAAGGGGCTGCCTATTGTCTTCCTTGATCCTGACAACCTGAGCTCTTAGGGTTTCAGTTGGCAGGAGTTACACTACACACGTCTGAGTGAAAATGTTCGTGGATCTATATTTAATTATATGGGTATATGAAAAACATATTACTTTGTAAGGCAGTACAAGTTTTTTCTGTAATATGTTGAACATATTATCATACTGATGCAAGATTTTGTCTTAGCTTTCCATTAGTCCATCCTGGTGCTAAGGTTCTCTGCCCTAGTCATGGAAGAAAATTGCGGATGTGGTCGTGATGTTGCATTCAAGATTACAGTCACAATGTCGTGGAAGTGGCTTATCACGGTCACATTAGTGGATCTTTAACCTCAAATTTGCCCTTTTCAAGTTTAAGATGTATACTTTCAACATAATATGATAGACCTATCATATGATTGAGTTACATACTTTGTGAATGAATGATTACTGAGAATATGATGTCCGACCCTCTTATTAATATAAAATAGATACAACTCATATTCATTACCCAATCTAAATGTCCACGTCATGTTGTGCTCCTTTCTTTGGTGTGCATGTTTTTTTGTTACAATGTATGTTTTCCCCTTTATTTTGGGACAATTGAAACAAGGAACGGACGTAGCAGGAATAAGAATGTTAATGCAGCGAATTATCGTCATGTAATGGTTGACGCATCGATAAGGACGTGATTTTTATCACACCGTTGCGCAATGACACTTTGCTGAACGACAACTTCAATTGGTTACATTATGGCCATTACAAAATATTTTTAATTCCATGGTCCTAGTACCCAAGAAACTATAATATAGAGGCATCTTAGCACTGAATTATATTGAAGACCAATCTTACCTTTTTATTTGCTAACTTTTCTAAGTTGCTTATAATGCAAATAACCAATCTCCACTATCTTATTTCCCGCGGTTGCAAGATTTGTGTCAAATTATTTTTGATTTTTTTGAATTAGCCACCTTTCTGTGTCTGGGTTTATAATATGTGTACTGTCTTCAGGTATTACTACAAGTACATTGTCAATGGCCATTGGAGGCACTCAAATGCCTCCCCAACAGAAAGCGATGATAGGGGAAATGTTAATAATGTTATTGTGATTGGTGATACAGCCAGTGTGAGGCCTTCTGTCCGTCAACACAAAAAGGTTAGTGCTCTTTACTAATATTTCATGAGTATAAATTTTGTTTTTTTGGTGGATGCATTCTCATGATGGGAGTTCATTTTCCTAGACATGCTTTAAGTCCAGCTACTGCTAGCTAGCTACTTTAAGAACAAAGTTTTAAATTGGTTCTCCACGTAGCTTTATAAATTGTTTCAAATTTTGGACGATTTTATGTAATAAGAGATCAGATAATCATCTTTAAGGCACGTAAACAACACCATTTTCCTATTTGTACTAATAGACTCTCTTAAGAACAATTGAGTACACAATAGTCTACTATTGGGATAAAATGAAGAACTATTGACTTTAGTTTTTCTACAAAATCAATTAACAAGAGTTTGTGCTTTTATGTTCATCTTGAACCAAGAAAAAATACTATAGTGATTTTTCTCAATAAATAAAAAAGAACATATTATCTTTGGTATATGTCGTACCATCTTTGTTTATGGAGAATTGTGTGAAGAGGTGTCTTTGATCTTAAAAGACATGTCTTTTGATGTAAGAGAATATCCATTAATTAGTACTCCTTAGGTCTATTTTTAACCTACACACTTATATATCTTGACATGATCTACATATTTCACACTAACCATCATTTGTACTTTATACATTAAAAAAAGACATGTAGGATCTTATTAAATTTGTCGTAACATATATTTTCGAACATATCAACTTTTTTTTTAATTTTTACTTATTCATATTTAGAAAAATTAATAGTCAATATTGTGCATTGCAAGCGTGAAAGTTAAACTATGTAGATTGAAAAGAAACATAGGTAGTATATTAGTTAGAGAAACATTATATTACGAAAACATGATCAAGTGAATCTAGGAAAAAAACATAGTAGAACATAACAGTTATGTGAGTTTTGCCTGACTGGGACCGTAAGGATAAGTAAAAAATTTAATAGAAAATTGTCCCCCCCCGGGGCACGAATGTAAAAGTGATGCCAGGGAAGCCCACACTTTTTCCTTTTTGTCTCAAATATCCCTTAAACTCCATAGTTTACTTTGTTAAAGCCCCAAATTTATATTATACTATTACTACTTCTAGTATAGAACATAATCCCTTCGTTCCCTTTTGCTCTTCAATAAAAATTGTGGGTGGAAACCAAGAAAAAGTTGATGGAGGAAGGTAATGGCGTAAGTGGATCCCCTTAAGTGGGGCATTTAGGGTAAATAATGATTAAGGGTTGGTGGAGATAGGGAGTTAAGTGGGACCCATTAGGTGGAGCTTGGGTGTAAAATGACGTAAAATGAAAGCCATAAAAGGAAAGATTCCAAACAAGAACAAGAAAAAAAAATCTTAATACGAAAAAGAGGGAGAAGAAAGAGAAAAGGGGGAGTTCCAGGAGCACATTTGTCCCATATATGTCCCAAAATAAGTACAATAATAAATTTGTGCCACAACAATTTTACGATCTGTTGTGTATTTATATTCTGTGGCCATTAGGCATTTTGTATTCAAGATATGACAATTTTCTTTCGGGTTGTTTGATAGGGAAGATTTGGATGAAAAATTAAGAAAAGTAGCTCCTCTTTGTTTCCCATGTTTTGTTCCATAAATCATACAGTATGAGATTTCATGAGAAGGAGGAAAGTGATAAGAAAAAAATTTAATAAAATTTTCACTTTTCTTTCCTCCTAAATTGAAGGAGTTGGGGAGGAAAAAAACTTGTCAATTTTTTTTTTCCCCTCTCCCTTTCTTATCTTAGTTAACTGTTAACCTAATATGAATCTTAATGCCCCTTTTGGTCAAACTTTAAGCAAGCCCTAATCTCGAGGGAAACATTCAGTCTTGGTTACTTTCTTAAAGATTGAATGTGATGCATAAAACGGTAACATAACACACTCTATCCAATGAATGAAGAAAGTGAATTCTTTTTGTGTATTTTGTGTGTGATAGTAATAAAATTGGAAGATAGTAACCTTGTGATCGCGACATAAGAGTAATTAACCTAAGCACGAGCACAACACAAATTATTCCCCTAGAACCCTATTTGAGTTTGGTAGGGAAACTACCTCACCTCTTGTAGCGCTCTCTTTGAAGAACTCACAAAAAACATTCAATATGAAATTGGGAACCTAATAGTATTAGGGTAAGCGAAGTATTTATACAACCTAATAAGCACTAACCTAGGAAACATGCAAAGGAATTCCAAGTTATTTATAACTGCTTTCCTAAATTGACACTTTGTAGGAAATAAGATAAAAACACTTATAATCCTTTGGAATGCCACCCAAGCAACCTAATAGAATAAAGAAACTAAACAAAACTGTGTATTAACCTTGGCGTGCAGGCAACAAGGTCATTACTACAAACTATCTTGTAACACATTGCCAGGTAATGTATTATAGACTCGATTATTCATTGAAAAAAGCCACTACAGAACTTCCAAGTTCCAACCTCTTAAACCCTCATTTCAAGAGTAAGGTAAAACCGTGTGAATCCTAACAATGAAAATTATAATTACTCTATTTCCCCTTTTCTTCATTTCCCTTTGTTTGCTGAAAAAGATACCAAACAAGTTGTTAGAATTGATGATTTTATTATTTATCTTTTTGATAAACAAATTTGATTCATTTAAGCGATGACTTGAAAGATAATATAGTAATTCATGACAACTAATGTCATTTGGTGCGGAAAGATGTCCATGAAAAGAAGAAAATTAATGATTTTATTCATAATATGCATTAAAACATTGTAATTTCACTCTTGGTTTCCATCAAAAACTCAGGATATCATCATTAATGTTGATAAAAGAAAAAGCAATGAGAGTGTAGTGGAATGGTAAATAGATCTCTTTCTTCCATAAGTTGTGAGTTCGAAACTTCACATTGACAATGATTGTATAAGGTGGATAAAATGTTATTGTAAGAGGGGAGAGTGACATATGGCGGGCTATAGCTTGCCCTTGCATTCTAATAATATTTATTGATTGATAGGGATTGTTAGGAGGTGTGTTCAACCTAGAGTGATAAAAAGCCAATTCCCACATATCCTATGGTTTTCAATTTTATTTGGTTTGAATTTAATTTGGATAGGTTAGACTTGATGAAAGGCTTCCAGTTATTACTAAAGTGAGGGTTGGAGGAGAGGTAATATACGTCACAAGCTAGACAGTAGTAGCTCCTTTGAAGAAAAGGAGGTGTACTAATCAATATCATTTTAGTTTTCTATCTATTTTCCAACATTTCCATACAAGCCAAACAAGGTAACGTGTTTTCTGAATTGAATTTGTTAGTTGCTAATTCTTTCTGTTTCATATATTAATCCCCAAAGTCCAATTGTCCTGTTGCATTTTTTTTAAAAGTTAAAACTTAACTATGTAATTGGTTCCTTCCAAGTTTTTGGAGGATTGGTACTTGTTTTTAGAAAGTCATTGTCACTGTTTAGAAGGTAAGACACATGTAGTATTTTTTACCATATAACCATATGAGGGACATAAAGAGATATGAAGACTAATTAAGTTCGAAAAGAGGAAAATTTCCTATCTATTTTCTCATTTTGCCTTTTATTTGGACTTTTTTTTGTTGAGATTTTTCCTTCTCTGTTACAATTGGCCTTCTTTCGTGGTGTTGTCGAATCTATTAGATTTCTTTAGAATGGAAAGATTATATTGTTGGAGAGTTTGAAAGCATTAGATGGTGAGAAGAAAGCTGATGGTAACCTTTTGGTTCTCGTTTCCTATTAGTTCTTTTAAAATTTATCTATTTGTTTGTCAGACCATCATCCTTATCACTGCACAAATTATTAAAGGAACCAAATATGCAGCAAGTAATGTGGTTTGTACATACACAGGATGCCAATGTTGTGAAGGTCATCGAGAGACAACTGACTGAAAATGAGCGCTTCATGCTGGCAAAAGCAGCTCGCTGCATTGCTTTCTCTATCTGCCCAATTAGATTGGTGCCTAAATAGGTTTGTACGAATGCGTCAAGGGACAAACTTTGTGCCACTTAAACAAGCTTCTGAGGGGATTATTTCAGAATCAAATGCGAAATCTGCAGAGGGATTCATCAATCTGAAATCAAGGAGCTGCACATTTGCAGGAAGCCGTGTTCATGTATGTGTAAACTTGTTACTTTAGCGCACTGTACAATTATAGCAAGGGGAATATGTCCTTATGTAGGCAATGGATTTGTAAAGAACATGAGGTGCCATCTTTGTATCTCAGTTGAGCTATCGAAGTCGATTAAAATATAGTGTCTGAAACGCGTGGCATTCCGGTTAGCATGTCCCGTATTTATAGAATGTAAAATGATGAACAAAGAAAATGAGTATTTGTCAGAAACTCAGAATCTTACCCCCTCCATTTTTGAATAGATATTCTATTCTAACTTACATGTTAATGTATAACATAGATGATTTTATATATTTTAATTATCCATTACTAAAAAGTTGCAAAAAAATTTTTTTTGAACTTACATCGAAATAAGTTCAACATCTTGTATGTTCTTCAGAAACGTTTGGGAGCCTTTCGAGGGCTTCCTCACTTTTTGGAAAGCAGTAGCAACAGGATCCAGAAAATACAATCTCCTATAACTACCGAGAAAATAAATTCTTTTAACTCTCGAAAATAGTCAATTTCGCATTTTGAGATCCATACAATATTATTAAATAGCTCATGGGATACCGGTGGTGAACTAGAGAAGTTGGCAGCCCTCGGGGGGGAACTATGCCGCATTGCATTTTAATAGGAAGTTAAAGCTTTAAATTTAATAAGATACACCTATATTTTGACACTCTTGAAAATTTGTGTTTGATTTTATATATTGTATGCCAAGGTTAAAGAATTCGTGATCCGATACAAGGCTTCGGTTAAGAATGCAAGTGGTAATCATTTGACCTCAAAAACCATATGGTACAATAAGCAAAGTTTTCGAGACAACCAATATTTGGATAATGCAAATAGGAAGGCTTTCCAAAGATCACTTACAAGATGTGGTTGTGAGGCGATTATTAAGTCCAAATGGGATAAAGTTAAGGAGAAATATTTTGTGAAGGAATTCAATGATGTCCACAATCACAATCTTGTTCCCCCACACCAAGTACCATTTATTTTCAATATGAGTTGTTTTCATTTACTTTTTGCAAGATTTTGTTTCTTAAGATATTACCTACACTGTTAGGTTATTACCGAAACTATTTTGGGTAATGATCTAAACATATTCAGATGATTTCCTTGTCAACTGACGATGTTTGGTAACTACCCAAACTATTTCAGGTGATTAGTAGTTCCATTGAGTGGTTCACCTTGACAAATAATAAATGAAACAAGTTTTGTTAATCATTTTTTTTACATGCACCATCGTAATATTTCTGAGGCTAACAAGAGTCGTATTAAATCCATGATCAATCCGGGAGTCGCTCCTTGTGTAACTACGCGGTAACTTTATTCAAGAAGCATGAGGTCCAGCCAAGTTTTCTTTTCTAGCAAAGGACATGTGCAACATTATTTACAAGTTACAAAAGGAAAAAATTGGCGATGGTGATGCAGAGACCGTAAATGGCATACTTGCTACGTGCACAACAGCATGACACTGAATTTTTCTTAACATACACACGGGACAAAGACAATGACTTGGAGAAGATGTTTTAGTGTGATGGAACGTCTTGTTGAGATTACAAAACATTTGGTAATGTCATTACGTTTGACACGACTTACAAGTACAACGCTTACAATAAGACATTAGTCGTGATCGTCAGTATCAATCACCATGGGAACACAATCCCATTCGCCGTTGCTTTGGTTTCAAATGAAACAATGGAGACCTATAAATGGGTTTTAGAGCAGTTCGTCCAATCTGGGGAAGGAAATATATCACATACGATCATAACTAATGGGGACATAGCGATGGCCGCTGCAATCAAGGATTGTCCTACCAAATACCCATCGTAGATTATATTTTTCGCATTTGATGAGGAATATCTGGACGAGTAAAGGAAAACGATTTGGCAACGGCTGCATGAAATGTGTTGACAAATGCCGAACAAGAGAAGAGTTTAAAGAGGTGTGGCTTGAACTTGTTGTAAAGTGTAAATTGCAAAATAAGAAATTAAATGGGTTGCGGATTTGTACAATGACAAGGAAAAATGGGAAGAAACATTTATGCATAGATAGTTTTTTGCTGGTAAGAACAAAACCAAATTTTAATGCTCCATGCATAGCTTTTTAAATAACCAATTGTCATTATTGGTAAATGTGATATTTCGGTAATTACCATAGTTATTCTGAGTAATTACTAAATAACCTTCTTTGTAAGTACACACTATAGGTCACTATGATGTTTTAGTAATTACCTTATTGTGTTTTAGCAAGTACCTAACACGTTTAGTAAGTACGCTATCCTTGTTCCAGTAATTACCTAAATAAATCATGTACAAACTTCTTACTTATTTAACCAATGAATAGGTATGAGAAGCACACAAAGTGCTAGTCAATGAACCACACTTTGAAGATTGTTCTAGGAAGCAAAATAAAGTTGTATAGATTTGTTGCATTATACGATTTAGTACTACAAAGAATCAGATCCTCTAAGGCTGAATACGACTACATCACGGAACACACATTGCTGGTGATCAAAGGAGTCTTGTGGGATGTCAAAAAGCATGCAGGGCACTTATAATATGATGTGTAAGGAACTTGACTTTGAAGGAATGCACGTCTTCATTGATACTCAAGAATGTTTCCATCCCGATGGTCCATTTACATGCTATTGGCTCACAAACCCCGAGAACAAAGATGCACAGTACATTGTTGCTCATTATAAAAGAATGGAGACAATATATTGTTGATGTATGAAGTTTGAATCGCTTGGTTTCCCATGTCGCCACATGTTTGTTGTCATGAATTCTGCTTACATTGATCAGATACCAGCTGTAGACACAAAATCGTGTCTCCCCATTGAGTACTCGATGATGAAACATATTGTCATCCTAATTGGTCCAGTCCAAATGAAGAGCAATCGAACAAGCTAAGCCAAAAAGCATTTTACAAATATAAAGTCTATTTATTAAATCCAAGCCCAATTTAAAGGCCCAATTAATTATTTCTGATAATTAATTGTATTTTTAATATTAATTATTGTCGATAAATTAATTTTAAAAGGATATTTTGAAAATCAGAATTTTATTCCAAAAGATAGTTGATTTCGTATTTCAAAGGATAGATTTCATCAAAAATAAAAATAAAATGAATCCTAAAACAATAAAAAACCGCGCTAGGTTTGTGTTGCGTCAAGCGCACGTTGGTGCGTTGCCGCAACATCGATGCCATACACAAATTTCAAAAACGCAAAACGAATGCGCTGGACGCACTAGCACGAGCGGAGCGCACACTCCGTGCGCCTAACACACAGTGTTGACTTATCCGCTTCATGTCGTTTTCAGTTTCTTTTGCCTATAAATAGCTTGGTTTCTTCGAACGGTTTTACACGCTTTGACGACTTATAACACAACTTTTAGCACTTAACAACACACATTCAAACACATTGAAACTACATTCAAACTCCATTGATTTGCATTAGAGCTTCAAGATTGCTCCTCTTGCATATCGTTACATGAAACCCAGACGACAAAGGTATACTTTCCTGAGGGTCAATTCCAATTACTTCATTTTTTACTAACCATTCCTTGTCACAATGTAGATCTTAAAGTAATTACTATTCTCTTGAACATTTTTCTCTAATCTCTTTCTTTTTATATTTCTTTTACATCGTATTCGTATTCATATGCATGATTGTATGTTTAATGCTTTTATCCCTCACACATTTATTATTGTTAAATAAAGACCTAAATAAATGCTCCAATGCTAAATTCAGATAATTTGAACAAGTTGGATTAGGTTCCTAGTAATTTGATTGCTTTAATAACATGTCACCAGAATTTAGTCTTGCTTGTGTTTAATGACCAGCGTAGATTAATTTATAGATTGCATTAACATTACGTGGTAATTTAATTGAATAAATATAGACATGAATTGATATTAAGTAGAGGCCATGAATGGGCAAATTTGATTCCTGATTATATTCGTACTCTCACCCTCGAACTCAATCTTTGGTTCATTGACCATTCATGGAGTCATGACGGGGAAATCTACATTGGATAAGTCCCTAAGTTGTCCCTACATTGGTTTATTGACCATTCATGGAGTCACGACGGGGAAATCTACATTGGATAAGTCCCTAAGTTGTCCCTATATTGGTTTATTGACCATTCATGGAGTCATGACGGGGAAATCTACATTGGATAAATCCCTAAGTTATCCCTACAATTTTATAATATCCAATTAGGTTTAGGAGTGTTCCTTTAAAGACTTGTTAGCGACTTTAAAACATTTTTGGATAGTTTGCCATGGATCAATTCCAGAGCAATGATGATACTGCGGTACTTGGATAGTTTGCCTTCCTCACATTGGTTGGTGCAGTTGTCAGCTCCACTAGAATTCAATGACCAAAACTTATCTCCAAGGTGTCTGGTAGGTTTAAATGATCGAAAGATAGCGTCGGTAATTGGTAAGCCAAAAAGGAAGAAGGCAAAATGTTTGTTCAACGAGCCCTCCACTGTAACACCCCAAAAATCCATACACGTCTAAACTACGTTGCATCGACTTTGGGAGTGTTACCGCCGCGGTGAAACGCAAGGCTTATTGAAATTAAAACGTTAACGACTCCTTATTATGAAAACTACATTGCAGCGGAAATAAAATATTTACTTTAAACTACAACTTGGGAATCATCATTGAACCCTTTTATTCAAACCATTATCTAAGTAGATTATAATAATTCTATAAGTTCAACAAAACATTTAAAAGTTTATAAACTAAAGAATATTCCCCGTATGCCCTTTCTCATGCAGCAACACCAGCATACCTAATTTGCTCCCCATGGAAGTATCAATGGTTCACCACAGGTCAACAAACAAACACAAACAACAAACAATCAGCTATGCTGAGTACGTACACACTCAGTTAAATAAAGCACTAAGCATAACTAGAATAGTAATAACATTTCCTAAACATGATACTACAAAACCTTAAATTCCGTTTTTACAATTTATTTGGCATCGAACGGGCACCGTCATCTTCATAGAATCATACGGGCTACTTAATCCTTAATAGACACTCGGTCTATTAGATGAAATGTAAATACGATTTCGTTCCGTTCCACATCCATCACCTTAGTATGCATACCCCCAAGATCGTACGGAACCTTCCGCCTACTTGAGTTATCAAAATTTATAAGGACACTACTGTCGTCACAGTAGGCCTGCGTAGGAATGTAGAGCAAGTCCCACACTCCCCCCATTGTTCATACTTGTAGGGATTCCAACTATAAGTTTATCGCCAAAGATCCTTTTTAGTGATATTCATTCATACAACATTATGCATATAATCATTTAATTTTCCTTCTTAGGTACATTGCTCAATTCTTTAGTTTAAGTAACTTCTCGTAACATCCTTGCTACAACAATAAATCACAGGATTCCAATCCAACTCTCATTTCATGCTTGTGATATATCATGATTCTAGGTTCCAATATAACAATCATAACCTAAACATGATACTAATATATCGAACTGAACTAGTACGCGTACGTACCTTGTAACGGAGAATTTTCGTTGCCTACTTAAAACGTTCCGCTTATGAAATTGGGACCTAATCGAATAATAAAAGTAATTCAGTTCTAAGTCCCTGATATCATTAAAATAAAACCAGCTTAACTAACTATGTAAAACTTAGTGTTTCGAATAATAAAATGAACGTTATTGTTGGTTGAACTTTTCTTTCATAAACTTTATTGAACTAACATATTTACGACTTAATTATATGCTTGAAGCTGATTTTGTTAACTTACATTATACTTGGTTTATAATAACAAAACTTACACAAATATACATAAGTGTAATAAAATCAGAATTGACAATTATAGTCATCCTAAGAACTATCTGATTTATATACTTTACTTTATGCCTTATTTATAATCACCAAACTTAATCAAAGATAATCAAAGAATAACAAAATCAGATTATATAAATTAATTTAAAGAAGAAAAGAGAGAAAAGGACCGCCGAAAGCACACCGGCGACCACGACGACGTTGACCACACACGGCTGCACACCAACGAGCCACGAACCTCCGACTCGAACAACACACTCGTAACGTCGGCCACGACCGAGCAAGCCTCACGACACACGAGCACTCGACAGCCACTCGCAGCACTCGTCGATCTGCAGCCCTCGAACCACACTTCGCACACCCGCAACACTCGTCGACCCGCACAACACCGCACACACCCTCGAGGCCTCGCACGACCCACGACTCGCTGGCACACTCGAAGCCTCGCACCTCCGCACTCACGATTCACGCACAGCACAACCCTCGACTCACACACAAGGCCCCGCACACCGCTTGACTCGCTCCGCTCGCACTCGACCCTCGCACACGAACGCTCGCGCAGGACACACGCCCTGACGTCGATGATAGTCGACGCAAAACAGGGGAGGAGGGAGGGGAAGGTGTAGGAGGAGAAAGAAGAGGTGCAGGGGAGAAGAAGAATTACGCAGGGAAGGAGAAAGAAGGAGGAGAGACAAAACTTTCTCTTGGGTAAAATCACGGCTGATTTAGTAAAAGTTAGGGTTTTTAATTCTTTTTTTTTTTCTTCTTCTCTTATTTATAGCATGTGAAACCTATGTTTAATAGGACTTGTTTTCCAAATCAAATTCTTATTTCTTATTTTATTTATTTGGAAAACAAAACAAAACCGAATTATAATATAATTATTAAAATACTTTCAACTTTATTCTTTATATTTTCTTATTTATAAAAAATAACTCCCAAAAATACGGAGTATTACAGGCTTCCCCCCTTAAAGGAAGTTTCGTCCTGAAACTTTGAGGTAGCCAGAGTTAACGACGATCTTTTGCACTTCTAAGTCCTAATATTCCACAAACGTTTTCTAGTTTTCGCAAGTCATATAAGCGATAAATACACATAAATAACAGACTTTAGCAAACTTTAGGGTGGAAGCGCGAAATTCTATCGCATTCTCCCCCCTTAAAAGAAGAGTTGCGTCCCTGTAACTTACCTACCCCTTGAAAGAGCTATTTCCTATCAGTAATAGTGTGCAACCCATACACTGCCACAACAATGAAATCATAACTTCTAGCTTTTATCTTCATTGTCATACATTGTCCTGTACTCCCTACAGCCTCTACTTGAACTTCTCCAGGTCTCCAAGCAAACCATATTCTACCTCTTGGAGAATAATCATAATTACTACTCCACTTCCACAAATCCCCAATTTTTTTTGTGAACTTTAACAACTTTAGTGCATCTCACTCTAGTTTCAAACAAAGCACAAAAAGAAGCATTTTGCAGCCGAAGAAAAAACTTAACCTCTTTTATTTTTAAAGGATCATTAAGAACCCTAACATTCCAAGCAACAAACATCATCATGAAAAATAGGGGTTTAGTCCCCTAGCACCCCCAGGCCTTCCTGAGTCATAACCATTATTGTTAAGACTATAGCTCACCATTCTAGCTGAATGAAAAGCAACATGTTTACCTTTTGACTTCCTGGTAACTAGTTTTCAAGGTTCTTCTTCTGCCTTCGTTGATTATTGTATAGGAGTAGCTACTGGAGTAACCTCTGAGTTAGACTCTACTACCAAAGTAGGACCACGAGCATTGCTATGATCTACTATCAGAGTAGGAGCACCGACACCAGGAGGATTCACAATAGTTATTTTATTATCAGCATTCTCACCACCTGTAATTGAAACTTCATCACTTTGCAATTCATGGGAACTCTATTTAGCTTGAGGAACTACAAATTTTGGAACTAGTACAGGACGTTCTCATAATTGCAATCCATTCTCATTAATCATCTAAGTAATCCTATGGGGATTGGACGATCATTTCACTGGGTCCATTAGGCCCAATACCTCACAAAGTCTCATTGACTTAAGTTTTTGGCCTCCATTGTTCCTTCGTGTGCTAAAAAGACCAAATTAACCCTATATGCTCTTGGGTTATTACTAAACACAAGATAGGCCATTACCAAACCTATTAAGTGGAGGATGTTCTCACAATCACAATCCATTGACATTACTCATCAAAGACATATGGGGATTATACAATCATGCCACTGGGCCCATTAGGTCCAACACCTCACCAAACCTCATTGACTTAAGTTTTGGGCCCCAATTGTCCCTCCTTGTATTAAAAAACCCAAATTAACCCCAAATCAGATGTTCTTAGGTTATTATCAAACACTGAATGGGTCATTATCAATCCTACTAAGTGAAGGATGTTCTCCCAATCACATTCCATTCTCACTATATTTACTTTACTCAAATGTAAAGAGGATAAGCTCACGAAACAAATATGAAGGCCTTTTGCAGTATTATATGTCACTATCAAAATATCTTATAGGTTCTTTGTACTTTACGACTTTCGTTGGGTATTTGAATTAATACATCTAGGTTCATAATTAAGTAGGGTTTGTACTACGGATTATTGATTTAAAATGGTTCTTTTCAATGCAGGTACACTCTTAGTTTTTTTTTGTTTCAACAATGTTTACATAATTACCTACACCTGTTTAGGAAATTACCTGAAATTTCTTCCCACATGATCTTCTTCCCACCTAGAATTGGCTATATCACACTAGCTGTCATTTGCTGAGTCCTTGTTTTTGCCTTTTTCTGTTATGATAAAACAGTATTTGATTGCGAGGAAAGAGGCAATCAAAATTATTATTATTATTTTTTTGTAACAACGAGTAATCGTACATTAATTAAAAGAGGAAGTACAGCGTAATGCTAATACAACCAAACCTAAACCAAACAAACAAACCTAAAGGAGCTTTATGAGCTCGTGCATTCCATCTAAAACAAAAATAAGTAAAACCAATAACAAGTCGCTTAGGAAGGGGGACGTCGCTGGTCAGTGCTTGTAATGGTGGATTCAAATCTCAATTGGCTGATGGAATTGGTAGATGAAGCGGATGACGTTCACGATCTGGACAACGAACAACCAACAGCGAGCGTCGCGCCTCGCCGCATGAGCAATCCCAACAATCTGTTATTGCTTGGGATTCTGGGATCATAATATCTTTTGAAGAGTCACGTTCTGTTGTGACTCAGTACTCTCGCTCGAGAGTATTTGAGGTTTCTCCATGAGGTAAGACAAACACAGATGAGTAGGCGTGCTGAAAACCCCCATATACAATTGAGGTGCCGCCTTCAGATTTGAAGTCATCAAGGCAAGGACCATTAAGATCAATGCCAAGCTAGAAAGAGAGCCAAACAAGCTGAACTCTCGAACACACCTCCGGTTTGCAAAACCGGAAAACATATGTCCCCACCATGAAAAACTTTCATCGCCTCGTCCATGCTCACAAACTTCTTGAGTCACCTTGTCCCTTAGCACATAATCCCAAAAAACTACATATTCTACTGTTACAACCTTGAACCACCAATTCGGACCCAACTGACAAACACTTGTCGATGGCCACAACCAACTACGGACAACAATTTAGCAATTCAAAAAAAAACAACGCACTCCTATTATTTGGAGATTTAACACGCATTTTCAGAAATAACCAAACATACTAATAGCAAACTAACTAGTTGGAGAGCCCAACAACTAGGGGGGAGAGGAAGCCGGACACTACCAGGGGGGGAGGGGAAAGAGGAGCCCGACACTAACAGAGGGGAAGGGAAGGATGATTCCGACACTGATTTCAAACAGGGGAGCAAGGAAGGGAAGCCTAAAACCTAAAACTTGAAGCACCAAAAACCAGGGACCGGGAAGGGGAATTAGCCCTGTTGACAAACTAAAAGACCATGGAGAGGAAGGGACGGGAACATGATGGACAACACTACTGGACGAAACCTCACGACGGTACCTTGTGGTGGCGACGCAACTATGGGGATGGGGAGGGGTGATGCGATAGAAAAACAGGGGAGTGGTGCTGCGACAAAAAAACAGGGGGGGAGGTGAAAGAGAGACAGACGAACCAGGGGAAGGGAGGGGGAGCCAACGATCAGGGCCTGGGGAAACCTTCGGCGGCGAGATCGCGGCCACCAGCGAAAACCAGAAAGAGGGAAAGGGGAGACGGGGTGGGGGGAACCAGGGGAACGACGACGCAGGGGAGGGGGGTGGACTCGACTCAGGAGAACGGGAAGGCGGATAGACTTGCCTACACGAAAACGGCGAAGAAGAAGACTGCCGCAGGCTCATCAGCAACCTGCAGCCACCAGCGAGCCTGCGGGGCGGCGGGGGGCGCTTAGGGTTTCTAGGGTTTGGGAGTTTTGGGCCGCTTTTTAGAGAGAGGAAGTTTTAATTTGTTAATTAAAATTAAATAACAAGAAAACAACAGCCCAAAAATTTCAACAATAGATCAGTATTATGCTCGGTTTATTTGCCTGATTTGTTCCAATTTGTTCAGTTCAACAACGAATTTCTAAAACAAAATGAGAGAATTTCTCAAAAATTAAGAGAAGACAGCAGAAATGAAGAAAAGAGTGTGCAATGAAAGAGAGAGGTGTGAGCATAGTGACCTAAACAAAACCCATTTTCATATTTTATTAAAGAAAAAAAAAAAAAATCGACCCGATCCGAAATATACGAAAATAAAAACTGGATAGGATATCCGAAATTTCGGATCGGGTCAACGGATAATCGGATTGGATCTCTCGGATCAGATCTTTCGGTTCGGATCTTTTTGCACACCCTTACTTTTAGGTAACTGTTTTTTTTGTTTCAAAAATATTACTTCTTAGGCTATGTTTAGTTCACCTTATTTTTACTTATTTCAGATCAAATCAGAAAAATAAGTTCAGATCTGATCAAACAAAATAAGTTTAGTTCAAATGAGATCAGAAAAAATAAGTTCAGATCATGCTTATATTTAAAAACTTATTAGTATTGTTATTATTATTGTTGTGATTATTGTTATTGGTATGATAATAATTATTATTATTAGTACTCCCTCTGCTTTTTTATCTTTCTCATTTGGAATCTTGTCACTATTCATACTTGGAGATAATATTTTCAATTTTTTTTTTCAATTTATAAGACAATATATATTCTTGCGGGGTCTTCTTTGATTCTTTTACGAAAATGTTCTAATTACAGAGAGATGAGTGACGATAATTAAAGTTTTCAAGCATGTCTTCTGATGGGGGGCCATTACGAAAATCATACGTGTGATATTTTATATAAAACATGAATAGTATGGAATAACCTAATGGTGTTGACATAACTTTTAATTAGCCCTACAAGGGATTTTAACTTACCTTTAAAAACAAAGTTTATATAAAACATGACAACGATATAAGGAGAACATTTAACAATTTTTTTCAAGATCATATGATTACATATAATCTATAGGTTTATTTATAATAAAACAGAACAAAGATTGACATAACAAAGAACATGTTATTAGTTATATCCGAACATGCCATCAATATAAAAATAACATCTATCTTTTATTTTTAGAATGTGTTCTTTTCATAGAGTTTGTATGTTTTTTAATATATGTTCTTTTTTTCAATATCATTATATGTTCTTTTCATTATTAAAATATGTATTCTTACAGTAAACTAACCTTAGACATGAACAATATGTTCTTTTTACCAAGAACAATATATTTTTTTTTCCTAATATGTGTTCTTTTTTTTTAATTGTATGTTCATATACTATGTATTCTTTTTCAAAAAAAAAAACTAATAATAATAATAATAATAATAATAATAATAATAATAATAATAATAATAATAATAATAATAATAATAATAATAATAATAATATTATTATTATTATTATTAAAAGTTGTGATAGTAGTAATAGTAATACTAGTAAATAGTAATAAAATACAAAGTAATAATAATACTAATAATAATATGTTTTATAAAAGATAAATTCAAATTAGACCAGATCAGAAAAAATAAGTTCAGATCAGAAAATATAACTTTAAATAAAATCAGTAAAAATAAGCTAAACTAAACATAATCCTAGCTTTCCACCTTTTCATTTTCTGTTAAACTCTCCAGCTACTCTTTCTTTTTTTCTTTTTTTTTTTTTTTCCAAAAAGGTTCTTGCCAGTCGTCAAATGGCCACTGGCTGTTAGCGTTTTTATCATGCCTCTGGTATTTATTCTAATAAACCCCAAGACACGCCATTTTACTCAGCCATTTCAAATGAGTCTCCATGCAAGTCTGATTTGGCCTCCTACAGCTACTATTTTTAATTTTCCCCTGCAACTGACAATAAAAAGCTCCAACTAGAAAAATATTTAACGACTTTCTCTAAAATCAGAAGTTTAAATACTTTACTTTTGAAATAATAAATCAAATACATTCGGTGTTAGAATCATGTTACTCAAGAAGCAATTTCAGCACACAACCATGTTAGCCAGTATCAGCTGATTTTTCAACGGCAAAAAGTGTCTCAAATTACGACAGGCATCCAGAAGCACCTGCAGTAGCAAATTCGACATTTCAGCTTCACTTGGGTCTATATCAGAGCTGGGTGGTTCACCATCACATTTAAGCATCTTCGTCCAGTTGTAGATGCGCACAGTTAATGTCCAAAGGTATGTAACTGCAGAGTCAGCAACCACTCTCCACTTGGTACTTGAAAGAAGAGAGGAAAGTGTGACTGGGAGATCAATGAGCACATCTTGTGGATCCAGAACGAGGAAAGGCATATATTTGCAACAGCAACCAGAGAGCAGACCCAGAAACTGCAGCGCCTAAGCAGCCACACAATGAATCTGATTAGTCAAACAAGATACCAGAGACAATAGGCAACCAAGCATAGCGAAACATGAGTATACAAAAGATACAAAAGTTCGGTAATTTTCATTTTTTACGTTACCACATCTTCTAGTCCTGCAAGAGTTGAATCAGTTCTTATTCATAGATGTTCTGGACAATGTGAGGCAACCGCCAACTCAAGTAGATAAAAAATCGTTTACTCCTTTAGTAAAATCTAGTTACTTGTCAAGAGACTAAGAATTTTTAATTTACATCGCAATCAAAGCTAGCAATTCTTTTTTGATGATGGTGTAAATCCGTCAAAAAGTAGGAGGAATGGCATCATACAACATAGCCTGTAGAGGTTTCATATATATCGAGATTGCAACCAGAAGACCATATCTCTACAGAGAAGGTCCTAGCGGCATCTTATTGAGGCTATTAATTGAAATGTGAAGTTGAGTAATCTAAATCTTGTAGCCTTCCCAAAATTGTTCTGCGCAGAAGCATCCAATTTTATCACCTGCCGAGAACTGGTCCACACAGGCTGACTATACAAAGAGTAGCATCATAAACTTCTATTTAAAAAAAAAAGGTTTTTCTATATTATGCCTTTGTGTTTCTTCGATTTTCATGTTGTACCCCAACCCTTTTAAAATTCCACACGGTATCCTTAAACCTGCCTTTTTTTTATGCACAATGCCCCCGCCGTCAAATAGACATTAATAGTGTTTACCTTTTGTAATCTAGTGAAATTAGTCTAACTTATACATAGTTGAACTTTTGAAAGCAATATTTTATATGTTAGATTAGTTCCACTAAATTAAATGTAAAAAAGTTATGACGCATAGTTAGTGGCATGGGCATTGTGCATTTAAAAATGTAAGTTTTAAGGTAGTGTGGAACTTCAAAAGGTTGGTTACAACTTAGAAACTGAAGAAACACAAGGATATAACGAAGAAAAACCTATAAAGATATGTAGGGGCAGCCACGCCCTAGAGGGTTTCTTCCCAGGATCGGGGAGGAAAGGAAGAGTAAACTTGTGAAATGGTGAAACACAGCTCTATTTTATACAGGGGTATCAATCCTTCCTTATATGGGGTCTAGTAAGGACACGTACACTAAGAGCAAAACCAATGGTTGATCCAAAATCTTGGATCATCAAATATTTTAGAGTTTTTTGTCAGAAACAACCTTTTAAAAGTGTCATTTTGTGAGAAACAACCTTATAATTTTTTTTTTTTGTGAGAAACAACCTTTAAACTCTATTTTCTTGTCAGATTAGACCCATCAACCATTTTCGGTCATTGACTTGATTTTTTGAGCCTCGGCTTTTTTTACCCCCCTTCGCTCTCTTTTATTTGTCTTGGAGTTTAATTTCCCTCTAATTTCTTCTTATATAACCACTTCTTCCCTCTCTTCCACACTTAACCACTTCTTCCCGCACCCCAAATCCAAAATTTCCCAAAGAAATCCCTAAATCTTCTTTACTCCTGTATTTTAGGGTTCTTGATTCCTAAATTAGGGTTCTTCATCTCAATTCATTAAATTTTTTCATAACAATTAGGGCTTATCTTTTCAATTGAATTAGGGCATTCCTTTGAACTTAATCTGTGGTTTTCTTTGTTGCAGTATTATGGTTCCCTTCCTTGTCCTTGTTAAAGATGTTGTCTTTGCCTTCCTTTCAGCTGCCATTTTCATCAGACAAAAGAGGAAAAAGAAACAAGAACCAAAATTAACCAAAAAAAGAGAGAAATGAACAGCAAGAGAAGAGAGAGAATTACTGAAGAAAGAGAAATTACAACAAGGGTTAAATTTTCTTACTTCTTGTTGCAGACAAGTAATCAATTACTTGTTGGAGATAGCCTTCAATGCTCTTCTACAGTGCCAAGGAAGTGAAAGAGAGGAGAGAGAGAGAATGGTTTTTTTTAGGCTTGAAATAGGGTGTGTTTATAAGAAAGAAATTGGAGGGAAAAAGAGAGGGAAGGGGGGTAAGAAAAAGTCAGGGTCGGAAAAATCAAGTCAATGCCGGAAAATAGTTGAGGGGTCTGATCTGACAAGAAAATAGAGTTTAAAGGTTGTTTCTCACAAAAAAAAATTTATAAAGTTGTTTCTCACAAAATGACACTTTTAAAAGGTTCTTTCTGACAAAAAACTTAATATTTTAATACTTCCTCCCTCTTCCACTTCATTCATGATCTACTACTAATTTTTATGATCTTTTCACCCACAATCGATGATCTATAATTTTTATCATACCCCACCATATATTCTCTCTCCTCAATCTCTTTTCCATCCCATCTTTTTATTTATTATGGATTATTTAATAATCAATTAATGATTATTGACTGTAAATAATTTATATGTTTGTGATTAAATGATATTAGCGAAAATTAATTTCGTTAATATCGTACTTAATTACTTAATATGGTAATTAAGTTAATAATATCATACTTAAAATTATTTTCTTATTATGTTAGTTTTGGGATCCATAACTAATATTTATTATAAGAGAATATAGTATTGTGGGGTGGATGAATGTTGAAAGGAAACAAATATAACTTTCAATAACAAAATGAACACAAAAATAAAATGTGTAAAAGTAGCTTAATATTGGTCTCTATTTGTAGACAACAAAAAGATATAGACATTGGTGAATTTTTTCTAAAAATAAGTAAATTTAAGTACCGAATATTATTGTTGCAAATTTTTGCAACTTAACAAATTCTACTTATTCCCAAACGTTGGATTGATGAATGCAACACCATTTGATGACTGATATATGCACGACATGGGCCCCACTGCCATATCCCTCCTCCACCCAGAAATTGCCTTGTGGCAATGATCTACCTTTTTATTCTTTCTCTTTGGATCATTATAACGATCCGGTCATTCACCTCTCTCCTTTTTTTTCTCTCCTAATTTTTTTTTAATCTCTCTCCTCCTGATCTACACCCTAGAGGACTAATTTAGGTGGACCACTTCAGCTTATCAATCCCTTTTGGGCTTTATCTAATGACACAGGGTTAATAAAATATTATAAAGATTCATTTTTCCTAGAATCAATCCAATGCACCAAATCTGATGCTTCAGCAAACAGTCAATTATTTTCTTTATTTCAGGCCCTACAATGGTACACGGGACAAAAGTAGGCATCTACAAGCATCCAAAATATCTTGTCTTGTCCACATATATATGGAAGCATGCAATGCAAATTTCGTTCTGCATCACAATGTATAGCCAAAAGACCATATGAATACAAGCGAAGTCTAGGGGAGGCATCTTAATGAAGCATTTAGGATGAAATGAAAGTTTAGGCATTGTGTAAAATCTCCTACATGAAAATCAACGAGAGGACAAATGACAAGAATCAAAAAGTACAGGAAATTTTATTTTTCCATGATTTAGCATACAAGAGAAATCTTGGAATTAAGGAACTTGTAGGTTTGCTCATAATCATAAATACATCAAAGAAAATCCACTTCTAGACTTCTAGCACATGAGATTCAAGTTTAAGAAACTCCAAGTTCTATATATCATATCTGGTATAGCAAACTCTTTGAAAAAGAACTGGGTTAGGTGGGGAAGACTTCACCTTCCTCCCTCACCACCCAAGTTCGAATCTCATATGCCCCCCTCCCCTGTGCGACGATATCCCCCTTAGAGCCTGAGATAGGTACCTAAGGTGGGCCCCATGTAATGTACTCCCTCCATCCCCCAATGGATTTCCCATTTCTCCAATGCACGTTTTGTGTCGTTAATAAGTTTTTTACATATTAGTAAAAATTATAAAGTTTGATTTTCCTACGTACACAATGAGACGAATCAAACAAGACCCATATGACTATTTTCTTATGTATTGGAATTTTTTTTAGAGGAATTTCTTTAACTACGAATAGTACCCAAATTAGAAATGAGAAATCTATTAAGGGACGGAGGGAGTACCAAATTTTAAAAAAAAAAAGTATAGCAAACTCTTCAACTATGATTCAATGTCCTACTTACACATCAGTAATAGTCGGAAAATTATCAGTTCAAAAAGAAAGTTGGCATACCGTTGATGGATATTTTGTTATACAGCTGATTTCCAGAACGTCAATAAGCCATTGTCTCTTCAAACTTCCTTCTGCAGTCTGTAGCACTGCTATAACTTCAACAAACAACTCCCACAGGCCTGAGAGCCAGAGTTGAGCAAATGCTCTTATACTAGTTAAAATCAAATCATTCATAGAGACAGAATTAAGATTGTCCTGTGCAAACAAAAAGAAAGATCTAATTCCCCCTAACCTTGGGATTTGGTGTTTAATATGTAAGACTTTAGCTTCGCAAGCTCAGACAAAGGAAGGGAACCAAGTTTCACAAGTTGGCTAATTGCCAGCATCTTCTTAAGTTCTATGCCGAAACGTTCGTTCCTTATGACTACATCGATAGCTGAAATCTGAGTAGAATATAAACAAATAAAATTCGTAATTGTATTGATTGGATGCAACTTCTGAGAGAAGCTTCATCACCCCATGGAAATGAAGATATTACAGGATAGAGGATCAAGTAGGAAATGTACCTGCAAAAGATCCATTAACCAAGCTCTTCTAGCCTTGGCCAAGCATACCATTGATTCATTCCATTCCTGGCAGGACATCCATTCTTGTTTTGGACAAGCACTGGTAGGTTTTGCCAACAACCTTGCAAAAAGAATCTCCATACACTTCTCCATGCCAGAAAGGTATTCAGAACAGTCAAGATAAGCTTCATTCAAACACTTAGAGAGTCCTTTCCAACAGGACAGCTGTAAAAACCTTTTCTGCCTAGCATTATAGTTTTGGTATGAAGATATAGGAGATGAGAAGAACTCAAAGATGTCTTCCAGTAACATTTGATTTCTTGAACTGGAGAATATTCTTGTTAGGTCGAATACATGAAAGAGCAGACAAGACTGAATAATGAGATCAAGTGTCCTAAACTTGAACAAGCTAGTAAATTCATCAAGCAAAGAAAGGAGTGGATCAAATTTATTTGCATGAGCCAGCGAGAAAAGCAGACATTCTTTGAGCAGGCTTCGTTTTTCATAAAATACATCATCATGAGTCCCATATTTCATACAGCGCCTGACAACAGCTCCCCAATCAAGGTTTGGCAATCTAGGAGCACTTGAAAGACACCTCAGGACAGCAACAATCGTGTTCACATGCGACAGATTCTTGAAAAACGAACATGGGAAAATTGTCAGCAAAAGACCATAGTAACATTTTAAGCAATTTTTAAGATACAAGGCGTGAAATGACATGGGAAAAGACATAGAATATTATTTAACTAATTCTAGTAATGATCTTTTCAAATGTGAATACAAAGAGCAACTAGTTGCAGACTTGCAGCTCCCAAGTCAGGATGCATAGTTTTCCGTCCTAAATCTATATTGCCTGTTGGACAAAACAAGACTGACCAGAATATTGAGCATCACTATTCCCAATATACGGAGATGTTGACAAAAGTAATCTCAGCTTCCATTAGAAGTGAAAAATATATATTAAAAATATATAAATTAGCAATTGGATCTTCATTGTCTTGTATTAAAAATGTATATTATAAGCTTTTTATTATGCATTGGGTTTAGGTGGAGGGGCAACATAGGAAGTATAATATAATTAGGTAGCCTGGACCTTGGTGAGTAAGTAAGTTAGCTCTATAAATAGAAGAGATTAGTGAAAGGAAAGGGTATGAAGAAAATTAGTGAGAGTTCAATTTAGTGGTTAGCTTTGGGAGTGTGTCCAAGTCACACGAAAACTTGGCCATATCTTTATTTTATGCAATTTCCATTTCTACCAATCAAATATCAGTTTTTAGGTCTTAATCTTCCTCTCTAATCTGCCATAAGTACAGATGGTATCAGAGTATTTTTCCGGAGATTAAACCGATTTTTCATTTTTCACCCAAAAAAAAGGGAAGATGCAGTTGATTTGGGATCTCATCGCTGAGGGATTTACATAAATCAAGGGAAGCTTGAATCCACGGTGTCCTCCGAGGAAGTTGCAAACATAGTTCGAAAATGCGGTCTCGGTCACGGTTGCGGTAACAATCACGGTGATGCGGGAACGGGGATGATGCGGTTGTCGTACCGTCAAATATTGGCTTAGACCATGAAATATCCCTTGAACCCACCTAAAACACAGTTTTTTTTACACCTTTACGATGCGGGTAGTATCGGTTCAGTAGATTTGAAAACCTTTACGGTACGGGCAATACGATACGATGCGGCCTTGTTTTCATGGTGACAGAAGTGGTAGAGAATCAAAACAATTATTGGAAGTTTTCTGCTGCCGTGGAGAAACTTCCAGAATTAGAGGAACCCTTGTCGGTTTTTGCCAAAGAAATCCAAATCCCCACCTATGGAGGAAGAGGAGAAATCCACCAAAATCAGGTGATGGAATTTGCCGGTGATACTGCTGTTCACGAAATTAGTGGTGTGGAAAGCCTAGGTCAGGGAGGTTCTGGCGATGATGGATTCAATTTTTCAGATCTGGTGGAAGGACAAGATATTCTTGGTGGCGCTAGAAGAGGAAGCACTTGCAAGCATGGCGAGTTTAGTAATTGTGGATCTAGTGGAAGGTCCGGTGAACTTCCAGATGAACAAAATGGTGTGATGGATCAGTGGCAGAGCACGTGGCTTCATTGACCATGATGGAAGAAGAAGAGAAAGGAGAGAAGGAAGAGAAGACGAAGTTTAAGTGGGGTCTGTTGGTGGCCCTAGTGGTCTTACTGGTCGTGATTTCGACCTTTTCGAAGGTAGAAGATTACACATTGAAAGTGAATCTGGCAGTTTTGCAGGTGGTCCACCGCTTGGAGGATATTTCGAGAAAGGTAGTGCTGGAGGAAGCCGATCTGGTTGAGCTTCAAGCTTCTTTGAAGATGGTAGATCGAGTGGTTGTTCTGGTGGTTTCACAACTGAAGTAGCCATCATAGAATTAGTTGACCAAGTGCCGGAGGCACGGGGTCCAGTTTTTTCAGTGTCGTACATTGTCAAGTTTCTTCGACGGAGGAAACTAAGGTGGTCTATGTGGTTACGCCGAAAGTCTTCGTGGCGGTCAAGGATAGGGAAACGTGCTGAAGAAATTTCCAGAAACAGAGAATGGGAGGAGATTGAAGCAGTCAGATCGAGAAGATGCTAGTAAAGGCAATGCTGCAATTTACCAAAAAGCCAATACACATGCAGAAAAAAGACACGCACTTCCAATTAATCCTTCACAAGACAAATTTTCTGTAACTAAAGGAAAGCCCACTTATAAGATTTGTGACTCTGAGCCCGAATTATTGCCCCTTTTTCAGCCCAATTACCTCACCCAGCTCACAACCCAACCCACTCCATCTCTTGACAAATTCAATTATCCCAACCACCTTACAAACCATCCCACCCCATTTTCTTATAAACCAGCCAACTTGACTATCCTAATAGTAGGCCCATTTTTCCAGTTCAGTTTTCTCAACCCAAGCTTCCTAATCCCACACACCACTGCACCCCAGTATCTAGTGAACCCACCCAATTTTCACAACGAAATCAACCTTTTGTCCACTCCAATCCTCAAGCCTACTACATCATTCTAAACATAAGTCAGTACACACAACACTCGTCTTTAATTCTGGAAAATCCATCAAAGTTTCTCTCCATCAATCAGCCATTGGTACTCATACTGAACTTCACCATTGAGCAACGCCAACAGCACTTCACCACTGACCACAGTTCTTCCACAAGTAAGGTGAAGTGGAATCTCGCCCATTGTTGCCGAAGCAGGGAAGATGAAGCAAATTACTTCCCACCTCGAGGACAAGGTGAAAGTTTGGGTGACAGGTATTGTTATGCATTGGGTTTAGGGGGAGGGGTAATATAGGAAATATGATATAATTAGGTTAGCTTAGGCAGTAAGCAAGTAAGTTAGCTCTATCAATAGAAGAGATAGTGATAGAAAAGTGTATGAAGAAAATTACTGAGAGTTCAATTTAGTGGTTAGCTTTGGGAGTGTGTCCAAGTCACTTGAATACTTAATCTTCTTCTCTAATCTGCCATAGCAATGTCAGATCATTACACTTTTCTTAGAATCCTTTACTACTTCATCACTGAAGAAGTATTACTAAATTCCAACGTACAATATATAAAAAATATACAAAAAGCGCATGCTTGGATTGAGGATAATGCATTAAGGGGGTAATGGAGATAAAAAGGAGATAAAATGAAGATGAATTTGGGTGGTAGTAGATGAGATTATGCAGATAATGTAAGGAGACCGATGGAAGGGGGAACAATTACCCTCAAATTCAGGGTAATACATCACCTTAGGGGTATAGGGTAACCCCCAAGACGAGGGTAATAATATAACATACTTTCATCTACCACCACCTTCATCTCTATTACCCGGACTCGACAGTTTTTACCATATACCCGGGACGGTACGACACGACACCGACTCAGGTATGAAATACGAGTCGGATCCTCCAAATTGCACTCGGACACGGCAAACCCTAGAATTCGAACGCGAAGAGGAGAAGAGAAGAAGAAGAGAACTTATTACCTCGACCGTCGGGTGGCGCTGCAAACTCGCCGACCGGAGTCCCCACCGCCGGTCAGTTTCTTTCTTTCTTCGCTTCTTTGTCTTTCTTCGCTTGTCTGTCTTCTCGTCTTCTCTCTCTTCGATCTTTTCTTCTCTTTTTTCTTTTTCCTTTTTGTGCTTTAAGAGCCACATGACTTTTTCTTTTCTTTTTTCTTTTTTCTTATCCTCTCCTTTCCTTCTTATGTTTTGCTTTCTTTTTTTTTAAACACTGCTTTTGTTCTTCTTAAACCTATGACCACTTGGTTGTTCTTTCTAAACAACTTAATTTTATTGCTATATTATATATATAGACAATCATAAAATTTAAAAGTAGTATTAAATTTATATTATAAAATATTAATTTCGCATATCCGTACCCGTGCCCATATCTCGGACAAAATTCCCGTGTCCTGATTGTTTGAAAGTGTCGTACCAGACACTCAGATCCGCATCCATAACCATCACTCCTAGCCGAGTCCAGGTAACATAGACATTCATCCACCTTTTTTTATATTACCCCCTTAATACATTACTGCCATTTAAGCATGCCCATAGAATCATAATTCACATCCAAAGGTCAAATTTATTCTATGTTTTATTGAATTCTAGTGTATTTGTTCTTTTTTTAAAGAAAATGTCACTCAGTTGAAATTTTCAATTGTTTTCTAGTAGCTAAAATTTCAAGATTCTTATTGAACAAAAAAGCAAAAAAAACAAAGACTCAATAGTAACTTTAACTAGATAGTCCTTCTAATTAGTTTCGATTACAATTAGCAACACATGCTGAAGTTGGTTATATTGGCATCCAATTTGACCGTTGGGATTAGTTTTGTCCAGTCAACTATACATGAGATTATTCAAATATGATATCCTAAACAATTTGATGCAAGGTGTTCAGAACACCAATAAACTAGAGCAACCTAAAAAAATGTGCTTCAAGATCACCCAAAAGTTATACTTCCTCCATTCTGGAATACATCAAACGTTTCTCTTCTTTATGAGAGAGCCTTTTGAGAGAAACGTTTCATTTATTTCAGAACGGAAGTATTAGGAAATTATGCAAAAACTGTGTCAAATGATCTACCTTGGAATAGTCTAAATTCATCAGCCATGATGAGAGCTTCAGAATAGTTGCACCCTTTGAAAAGCTTTGACCACTAGGCATAGAGTTTGCTGTTTCACCATTGTCACCTTTTGAGCGGCGATGATAGTAAAGAAATGCAAGTGCCCAAGATCCATATGCTTGCAGTTGTTCGTTAGAAGAATCTTGTGCAACAAGAAATATATCTTGTATTATTGTCAATAGATCTTCTGTAAATTGAGAACTTGACAGTAGAGGGGCATTGATATGGGAGGATTCCTGAGATAATATGGGAATTAGGTATCAATAACAGAAACTTAAATTAACAAAATTTGAGAATGAAATCCTTGTTTCTTTGTTTTGCGAAGCACACCTTTTTCTCAAAAGAAGTGACTGGGACAAATTTAGGAGAATATTGATAAAATGTACTCCCAGTATCAGCACCTAGTGCATTTACCACTCCAAGGAAAGCACCAAGATGCACAAGGTGAGGATATGTATCAGAGTATATTTGTTTAAATAAGCCAAGCATGTTTTTAACTCGCTGAACATCTAACGAGACTAATCCTTCATCCAAAATACAAGCCAGCAGAGACCCTGTGCCAACACATGAAGCCACCAGAAGATTGTGATGGAAGATAGTAGATGTTCTCTTCAATTGAAGTTTGGAAATAAGATCTTCATAGCAAAAGAGTAAATCGTTTAACTCATCATCATGCATCATTTCCATTCTCCGACAACATGAAGCAACACTTGGAAGCACCAAACATGCCCCAGTAGAGAGCATCATATTTGAACTTTGACAGCCAGAAGTAGATTCCGAAAGTAGAGAGTCTGCTTCTGCAATCCAGGATTTGAGTAGAAATTTTATATTGCACATAGCATCATATGATCCGGCTCTAAAAAGTGCAGTAACAGACATACCCAAACCCAATACAAGTCCAGTAACACCCCATATATCATCCCCCACATCCTCATCTCTGTTGAGCATTAATGCGGAAGTCATTTTAGTATAATCATCCTCTACACCAGGAACCTTATAATCAGACAGGCTTACCAAAACATCAGACGCTATTTTAGTAAGTTGCCATATTGTCAAAGATAAAGTCCTAACAATCTTTCCCAAAAATGCTTTCTCCTGCAGAATAAAGCTACCCTGATCCAATGCATTGTCACCATCTATGACCCCGGACAGAAGATCTTGACACGAATACCCCAAGCCAACACCACATGCCCCTTTAACAAGGATATTTCTGCTGTTACATACCACCTAGCAGAAAAGAGTATGCATGTGAGTATGAGTCATCATACGGAAATTGATATATCACTAAATTAACTCTTAACATCCAATATACCCATTTGTAATAATGTTATTATGCAACAGTGACACAGATATTACTTGTGGCAATTGGCAATTCCATGTAGCATAACCCTAATACCATAAATGACAGAAAACATGAGAAAGCAAGACGAAAGAAGTTTAATATGTGAGCCATAGGTGGAGTAAGAATACTGTTTCAATAGAATTCATTTACTTATTTTGTCAAACATGTGTTGCCACACTTGTAGGCCCTTCTCAGCATGTAAAAATCTTCTTATGACTCTTTTTTCAACTTCAAAATATTGTGTTTCAGTATTATATTGAACCAGGTTCTTTGACAAATTCAAGCTTAAGGTAAGAAATGGAAAGATAGCATAATATGCTCAACTATCAAAACACTAATAAGAAAAATAGGAGTATTTGGTTAGGTAGTGGTATGAGTAGTGGTAGAGGTAGTCGTTTGGTAGTGTTTGTCAAAAGCTACAATTTCTAGCTTTTGGAGTAATGTTTAGTGGTGTATAAGTTTTATATTAAAGTTTTGTTTGAGTTTTTCACTAGTTATCTGTAAAACTACTTTGACAGCTTGTTACTATAACACCCAACCATTCGGATTCGAGTCTATTTTCACCGATGCGCATCTAGGGCCACAACTGTCCACAATAACCAACACAAATTCCTCCAGCGCATTTTGGCCTCACTCATGCACACCCCGAGAAACTTCTTAGGAAATGAGCTCTCTAGAAGATGCATCTTGTTAGAATAAGTAGTGTGTTAAACTCCTTTAAAACAATCATGAGGGGTATTAAATACACCCCCACTTAAGGACAGCAACACCCTTGTTGCGCCTGGAGATTCCACATATTCGACATACGGCTTGTGGGTCGCCCCAAACTAATCACATATTCGACCGCAGCCGGTGATATATCCCAAAATCCTCCCCCACTGGGCGGCTAACCTTGGATTAGTTATTCACACAATCATCACCAATGTGCATTAATTGTCCTCAAGAACCAACACAAATTATTCCAGCGCATTTTGTCGTCGCTCATGCGCATCCCCAGAAAATTCCGAGTAGGTCACCCATCCCTAGACTAATCCGAACCAAGCACGCTTAATTTTGAAGTAGCTTGGGAAATGAGCTTTCTAAAATAAAGATACATCATGTTAGAATAAGTAGTCTGTTAAACCTCATTAAAGCAATTATGAGGGGTATTAGACACACCCCAACTTGTGAACAATAACGCCCTCGTTGCGTCTGAAGACTCCACATATTCGGCATACAGCTTGTGGGTCTCCCCAATCCGGAAACTAATACATATTCGACCGCAGGAGGTAGTATTTCCCCAAAATCCTCCCCTACTAGGCGGCTAACCTTGGATCAATTATCCAAACGATCAGCACGCCGTTGCAGGGTTGCTCTGATGGCATTTGTAACACTCGACGCATATAGAGTCGAGTCTATCATCACCAATGCGCATCCATGGCCACAACTGTACAACTTTAAATAGAAAATAGTATAACCCATGTACAACTTTTGACACTTGACTTTATAGTTTAATGGAAAAGTTTATAGTATTGATTACCTTCAACTTAACAATTTTATTTACATCAAGTATTACATAGGTGATTAATTTTGTTCGTTAACTTGTTATGGTAGAACGAGATTTTGTAGAAGGAACCTTTTAAGAGCGACTTTATTATTCGTATCTGCGTTACTCGAGGTAATTTTGATGTCCATCGTACCTTAATTCTAGTTTGTAAAACGATTTACCTATGCAATGGTGTGATTGTGTGGATCAGTAATTAGGAACTAGTATACAAGTTATACTAAGTTATTATTAAGTATTATCATTATAAGAGTATAGTATTTCATATTACTATAAAACCTTGAATATGTTAATTATATTGTTGATAATATTATAAACCTTTTTACTATCATGAATATTTTGGAACAATGGTTAGTAATAGGTGTTTGGTATGTGATTATTCTTGTAATAAACTTTTGATTTGAGTATGTTACTATATTGAAATGACTTGTGTAATTGTATGGTTATTAGTTTGAGAACTTATGTATATTGTAATCTTTTTACATAAAATTAAGGAGGGAAACGAAGCCTCAAAGGGTGTTGAACCGATTGTCGTATATGGTAGTATAGATACCTATAGGTTAATTATTTTATATGATACAAAATTGTTGTCCTGCTTCTATTTGTTGTGATCCAAGTAGAAGGGGTGTACACACTAGGGACTCTATGATATTGGTCATGGTTGTATTGGGGATTTGGGGTGAGGACGTCTTGTTGAAGTAGGCCGATAATAGAGATTAGTCCCAGCCAACTGGCGTTCACATTCCCTCTAATCATTAAATTATTGTTGTTGATTGTGTGATTAAAAGTTATTGATTATATGACTATATGCTTAAGTTTATTAATATAAACTTTGTACAACCTAAAAAATGATTATTATTGTTCTTTTTTTCAAAATTCAAAACTTATTTTCAAATTTATTATTATTACGTGATGGAGTCGAATTAATCAGTTTTTTTTTCTATTTTTTGGGAGTTTGTCTCTATTGTGTTTTTTTTTTCTTCTACTTGCAGGTTGCACTTGGTGATGGGAATCTCAAGTGAAGAGACTTAGCTAATTCACCTAGATGACTTTATTTAGTTTGTCTTAACTTGGAGTTATTTTCATAGTTTTGTCTAAATTTGGGTTGTAATAGTATTTCTTGACTTTAAATTCTCTTTGATAAGGTATTTGGGTTTAGTTTTTTTTGTTAGCCTTTCATTTACAATCAGAGAGTAAATGGGCGGTAATATCCTCGAAGTTTGAGTAAATGATTGTTGAAAACTATATTTATTTCATTATTTATTTATTTAAATTTGGACCCTTGGAGGGTGTTACACTTATACCGAATATCAATATTTTATACTGTTACTTTGATAGCTACAGCTAACATCTATCGTTACCGAACAAGCCCTAAGTTACAACTGCTACAACTAGACAAACAACATAATGGAGCTCAACAGTGGACAGTGGTGGCAGCAGTACTTAGAGGAAATTTCATAATGATTTCAAAACTAAATCAGACATGCATTAACCTAGATCTATTTAAAGTCACTCAGATATGGTTAATATGACGGCTAAATTCGCAGCTAATGTTCAATAACAACAGATAGTTTGATTGTCGAGATTCTAATTTCAGATGATTTTGAAGTTTGGATCTTGTAACAGTAAAAGCAAAATTTCAGAAGATAAAGGCTTTAACAACTTATTTCAGTCCATACGATGTTTAATGATAGGCCTTTAGATGGAAGATTCAACAGAAGCAGCAGCAAGAATATAAGATGAGCACTGAATTTAGTCACAACTTACTATTTGGGTAATCGAAAGTTCTGAACATATAATGATGTGGCATCTGGTTTTGATGAGCTTAATATAATAAAAGAGGGCTAATTATAGCTACTTAATCAAGGGCACACTTACTAATTTATGGATACTTCAAGCTGAAATGCAAGCAATGTGACGATCAGCACGAGGAAAAGGCTAATTATACCCACCATTGGAAGTTCTTTTATCCTATTGATTATAAATAGGCATACTATATATTGAGTTTTCTATCTATGTAAAGAAGAAAATAAGTTGGTGAACGTCTTGACAGGGTAGGCAGGCAGCTGAACACTTTCTAGCTTCTTTTTGTGATTTTAAGATAGCAAGTACAACATTTGTTTTGTCTCATTCATTCAGAGGCGATCATCAGGAATCCAGATGCGTTCTTATTTGACATGCACAATGAGAGATTATAAAATTCTTGATGTACCTTATAAGAGACATAGCAGGACCTGATTCCAAGTTCATTAAAAGGTTAACTTGAAAGTTTTAGTCTGTCCACAGCATGACTAGACCGAAAAAGGCAATGCACTAAGCATAAGAAAAGTCAACATCAAAGCACGGTCTTTCAAAAAAAAAAAAAATAAGGGGGGGGTGAATACGTGGTTGCATGAAAAATATACCTCAAGAAGCCCATTCACACATTGGACTTTCTGTAGACGATCTGTTGAATGTAGGCAAGCTGAAATTACACCCACAGCAATGGCTGCTGACCACTGGCGATGCTCATGTTCATACTGGAAAAGCCAGTTCAACAGGAACTTTGAAGCCGTTACTTTAACAGGATGAACTGACGTTGGCAAAATCTAATATGTTCCCAAAAGGTAAGTAAGATAGAGTAAAGTTGTGATAATCAACATTTATCCTTATTTTTATCAGTATTTACATAGAAAAGTTGAAGACAAAGACATCATTGATGAACTTTAGCCACTTTAATAATTAATTGTAAAGAAGCATGCATAAACCCAAAAATAAAGGAAAAATATGCACTATGCTTATTCATACATAGAGCATGTAATGTAACAACTTACACGCTTTGTTTAAGAAATCGAAAAGATTGTGAATACAGCTAGTATATAAGGCCAGCTTTAAAAAATTATCTTTCAATCAGCTGACCTCCTTTTCTAGATATAAGGGTTCTATAATCCTGTTCTATAACGATGACCGCATCATATTTTTGAAATATTAATGGCAGAGCATGTTTTTCCTGACAGAATTTGTTGAAAGAATTCAATGACGCAGTATACAATTGGAAGCAAGATATCCTCCCTACGGCAGTGAAGAGCAGGAACAGGAAACTTATGTTGCTCCACTTAGCTTTTAAAATTTTGGCAAGCATAGAGAGAGAGAGAGAGGAGGAGGCGGAGAGAGAGAGGGGGAGCGAGGGACAAAGAGAGAGATATATATATATATATATATATACACATATAGAGAGACACGAAGAGATCGATACAGAGAGAGTGCTGCAGTGAGAGAGAGAGTCTGAAGCTCTCTTTCTCTCTCTCTCTCTCTATATATATATATATATATATATATATATATATATAGAGAGAGAGAGAGAGAGAGAGACGAAGAGATCGATAGAGAGAGAGCTACAGTGAGAGAGAGAGAGTGAGAGAGAGAAAGAGAGCTTCAGTTATTCCAAATACGGCTTCCTAAAATAAGGCTTGCATCTCACTTGTAGCAAAGGACTATTGAGACCTTAAGAGTTATCTTGGAGGCCCTCAACAACCAAGAAAAGAGAGAGAGGGGTAGGGAGAGAGAGAGAGAGAGAGAGAGGGAGATATCGATAGAGAGAGAGCACTACAGTGAGAGAGGGAGATAGAGCTACAGTGTGTGTGTGAGAGAGAGATAGAGTGCTTCAGTTATTCCAAGCACGGCTTCCTAAAATAAGGCTTGCATCTCACTTGTAGCAAAGGACTATTGAGACCTTAACGACCCGTTTGGTTAGTGGTCATAAATAGTGGTAATGGTAATAAAATTTAGTGTAAATTTGTAAAGAAGTTCTCATGTCAATGACCATGGGAATGAAACTTTATCACAAAACATGGGTTTCCCTTTATAAATTTCCATTACCACCCAATACCACCTTCCCAAGTGGTAATGGATAGTAATGAGATTTTAGGAAGATAATGGATATTTTGGGATGAAGTAGCATTACCATAGGTAGTGACATTGGATTTCTAGTACAAATTTACACTATAATGCATTACCATTCCCACCATTTATGGTCTCTTACCAAACGGGCCATAAGAGTTATCTTGGAGGCCTTCAACAACCAAGAAACAAGACAAAGAGAGGGGGGGTAGAGAGAGATCGATAGAGGTATAGAGAGAGAGAGAGAGAGAGAGGGAGATATCGATAGAGAGAGAGCGCTATAGTGAGAGAAGGAGATAGAGCTACAATGTGTGTGTGTGTGTGTGTGTGTGTGTGTGTGTGTGTGTGTGCGCGCGTGCGTGTGTGTGTGTGTGCGTGCGTGCGTGTGTGTGTGTGTGCGTGCGTGCGTGCGTGTGTGTGTGTGTGTGTGTGTGTGTGTGTGTGTGTGTGTGTGTGTGTGTGTGTGTGTGTGTGTGTGTGTGTGTGTGTGTGAGGGTGAGGGAGAGGGAGAGGGAGAGGGAGAGGGAGAGGGAGGAAAATATCGATAGAGAGAGAGCGCTATAGTGAGAGAGGGAGATAGAGCTACAGTGCACGTGAGAGAGAGAGTGCTTCATTTATTCCAAGTACGGCTTTCTAAAATAAGGCTTGCATCTCACTTGTAGCAAAGGACTATTGAGACATTAAGAGTTATCTTGGAGGCCCTCAACAACCAAGAAACAAGAGAGAGAGAAGGGGGGGTAGGGAGAGATCGATAGAGGGAGAGAGAGAGAGGGAGATATCGATAGAGAGAGAGCGCTACAGTGAGAGAGGGAGGTAGAGCTATAGTGTGTGTGTGTGAGAGAGTGCTCTTCAGTTATTCCAAGTACGGCTTCCTAAAATAAGGCTTGCATCTCACTTGTAGCAAAGGACTATTGAGAACTTAAGAGTTATCTTGGAGGCCCTCAACAACCAAGAAACAAGAGAGAGAGAGGGGTAGGGAGAGAGAGAGGGAGATATCAATAGAGAGAGAGCGCTACAGTGAGAGAGGGAGATAGAGCTACAGTGTGTGAGAGAGAGAGAGAGTGCTTCAGTTATTTCAAGCACGGCTTCCTAAAATAAGGCTTGTATCTCACTTGTAGCAAAGGACTATTGAGACCTTAACGACCCGTTTGGTTAGTGGTCATAAATAGTGGAAATGGTAATAAAATTTAGTGTAAATTTGTAAAAAAGTTATCATATCAATGACCATGGGAATGAAACTTTATGACAAAACATAGGTTTCCCTTTATAAATTTCCATTACCACCCAATAACACCTTCCCATATGGTAATGGATAGTAATGAGATTTTAGGAAGAAAATGGACATTTTGGGATGAAGTAGCATTACCATAGGTAATGACATTGGATTTTTAGTACAAATTTACACTATAATGCATTACCATTCCCACCATTTATAGCCTCTTACCAAACGGGCCATAAAAGAGTTTTCTTGGAGGCCCTCAACAACCAAGAAAGAGAGAGGGGAGGGGGTAGAGAGAGATCGATAGAGGTAGAGAGAGAGAGAGAGAGAGAGGGGGAGATATCGATAGAGAGAGAGCGCTATAGTGAGAGAGGGAGATAGAGCTACAGTGTGTGTGAGAGAGAGAGTGCTTCAGTTATTCCAAGTACGACTTTCTAAAATAAGGCTTGCATCTCACTTGTAGCAAAGGACTATTGAGACATTAAGAGTTATCTTCGAGGCCCTCAACAACCAAGAAATAAGAGAGAGAGAGAGAGGAAGGGGGGTAGGGAGAGATCGATAGAGGGAGAGAGAGAGGGAGATATCGATCGAAAGAGAGCGCTACAGTGAGAAAGGGAGATAGAGCTATAGTGTGTGTGTGAGAGAAAGAATGCTTCAGTTATTCCAAGTACGGCTTCCTAAAATAAGGCTTGCATCTCACTTGTAGCAAAGGACTATTGAGACCTTAAGATTTGTCTTGGAGGCCCTCAACAACCAAGAAACAAACTTATCAAATCACCAAAAGGAAAATAAAATCAAAAAGTAAAACATAATCAAGCATAACCCTGCAAAAGAAAAGATAAACAACAAAAATCTAGTGTGAATATTAAAGCCAAAAGAGATGTCTTACACAATTTTTGGATCTACCTATAAATTGGAACATTTGAGGGCATGACAATTTTTACTCTAGGCCTGCGTAATATATGTGTAATTACGTCTGATTTTTTCACCTTAAAAATATGCTTCTGAATAATATAGATTCAGATAACGTCATATAAATTCAGCTTTTTGTAACAAGTTCAGACAAGGGCTATCGAGGTTCATTGTACAATCACAATAAACTATGATACGACAAATTCGAAGAAGTGTAGATAACTTCAGATAAGTTCCAAAGAGTCCTACAAAGTTGATTTCAGGCGAAAAGATTACACCTGCACCGCCTTGTATCCAAAAAAAATCCAATAGCTACAGAAAATAAAAATGAAAAGGAAATAAAAACCAAGACACAATCTTAAGGATTTGAGGTTGATCTTTTGGAACCAGAAGATTTATATCGAATGTTACTACCATCACAAAAATGACATCACTAAGTGAGAAACATTTATGCCTTTTATGTTTATCAATTTCTAGTAAGATTTCTCTTTCCCAAGAGAATGTAAAAAAAAACATCTGTTTAGTTCAGTTTCATTATCAAGTGATCAACTTACCATACAAAATGCACCCATGGCAAGGGCGATGTTTTCAGCCACTCTTGGGATAGAATCTTCAGCAGCCTTTATCATACTCTGAAAGCAAGGCAGACCACCATAACCAAGTGCAAAATTAAGTTGTTTTCCCCTCCACCCCAGGGGAGAAAGGGGGGGGAGGTTGATAGTGTTATTAAACTAAAATACAAAAGCAAAAGCCACACCTTCAGAATATTATTGGCGGCTTTTGATGTTTTATCCAATGAAGTAGATGAAGCTTTTACATCAAGGACTGATTTATAATTATCCAGCCAATTTTGCATGAAGGTTTTCCATGAATGCAATGAGAGAAGAGCAATGAAAATACTCCTTGACAGGTATAGAGATGCAGCGACGTCCTTCAGCATGTTGTGATATTCAGCAAATACATCATTGGCAATCTATATGCACACAAGTTTATTAAGAACATGAGTAACCATCAGATAATATTATAATAAAATACATTACAATACGTAAGATTAACGAGCTTACTTTTTGTTTTCCCTGATTAGCATTTTTCTGATTGAACTGAAGGTGAAAGAGAGCTGTACCAGGCATCGTTCTCACAGTGCAACTTTTAGCTGAGACAGATGATTTAAATTACACAAAAATTTCCAATCCAAAAAACGTATGTATTGAATAAGGAGCCAAGAAGAAGAGTATTATGGTTTAAGAACACTGTTTACAAATTTTAGCAGCTGTTTTCCTATTAGATTTCGCGCTTTACATGGATCATGTTGCCAAGCAACATGCTCATCTCTACGAAAATAAATACAAAAGCCGGAATAATACTGTATTAGATAACCAGTAGGGAACAAAGTGTTGAAAGTCAACATACGTTTCATAAGAAATAATAAAAAAGTAATAATTCCAATCTCATTTTGATATGAAGCATCCAGTCCATACTTTTAAAGGTTCAACAAGTCCCTTGAGCTTAGGCGGTCAGCGCCAGCCGCCAGGAAAAGGAATTTACATCCTGTTGATGAGGCAAACCTTTTTCTCTTTGTATTTACTTTATTTCTGTTTTAAGAGTACCACAACAAGAACAATTTCAAAGGCTTTGTGCCATCGGAAGGGATCGGCTCCATACTGAGATTATATGTTCTGTGACTCCTGTCATCTCACAAATATTCTCTTCCTCCATTTGCTTCCATCAAGTGTTATATGCTTCAGCTATCCCATTTTGTTCATATCCTTTTTAAATCCCTCGAAACACATTATTTTTTGGCCTCCCTCGACTTCTTCAAAATCCCCAAGCCAATGTGATTTTCTCTTATCTTACCTCATTTATAATTTTATACCTTAGGGTGGTTCCGCATATCTGGGACGAAGACCAAGTGATGCACTAGTTAAGAGGCTTAAAAATTGGCAAAATGATGAAATTTTAAGGGGTAGGGGAAGACCTAAGAAAGCGTAGATGAGGATATTGAGAGTGATATAAGTCTACTTGGAATTCTATAAAGTATGGCATTGGAGAGAGCAAGGTGGAGGAAGGGAATCTATGTTGATGACAGACTTTGACTTTATATTTGTTTCTTTTAATACCTTTTACTTTACTACTTGTGTTTGACAAACAAGTCTCCCTAACACATTTTTGTTTATTCTCCCTTTTGAGGTTTTCTCACATCTATGCAAAAATTTTTTTTCTCTATACCCCCTTTTGTAGAATTGTGTAAAATTATATTTATATATCCTTGTATTTTGGTTACCTCTTGACAACTCCTACGACTTTTGGTTCCTTATGTTTTCCTTTGTCTTACTCCTCTCACTTCCACTTTCTCACTTTTCTTTGTTGACTCTCTTTTTCCTTAATTTTAGTTATTTCATTTGTCATGGAAACAAATTTCTACGACGATTCATATTGGCCGACCTCAAATCAATTGTAGGACTAAGGCTTTGTTGTGGGTTGTTGTTGAAGGGTGTCTTCACACATCTATCACTCCCATATCCGCTAACTAAGATTCTTCCTATTTAAGCCCATACCCCATATGGAGAGTACCACACTTAAGGAAGATCATAATGCCCTTTTATTTACAAAATAGGGGGAGAAAGAAGAGAATAAATCGTGACTCCAAACTGATAAATAACAGGTTAAAGTGGGGACAGGGAAGGACACCATCGTGATGCAACATGAAAGTAGTAAGTGTGAGAAAAAGAATACAAAATCAGAAATTCATCACAGATCAATTCGAAGAAGAGATTTTTTTTTTTTAAATATTGTAATGCTCATGCTTGTTGTCATGTCCTGCTGTAAGGTGTTGAATTTTTCACAGCAAAACATATAGGAAAATCAAAGAGAAATACAGAGCATGAGGGAAGAATAAAAAAACTTAGACTGTAAAAGACAATGAAGCATGGAGTAAAAAACTCGGTTGTTCCATTACGTAACGCCCGTCAAGTAACCTATTTTGAACTTGACGTTCGGTAAAATGTCGTTACATAATGCCATGATGTCCGTTACGTAACGTTGACTTGCTGCATTAGAACGATTTTTTCAATTACGTCTGTTATGTGCCAAAATTGGCAAAAAGAAGATAAAGGGAAACATACATTGCAACTAGAAAAGATAATGTGCACGCCAAAAAAGGGACAAGAACATGAGGTGAGCTTTCAAGTAGTGTCATTTATATTAGTTAGCGTTTATTTATGTGGAAGGCATACTTGTTAAACTTGAAAAATTGCTAAGTTAAGGTTAAAAATTTGTTAGTGTGAATGTGTGATTCTTATCAAAATTTCACGCTGCGTTAACCACGATCCTTTCCATTCATCTGTTACAAACCGCTTCCGCATCATCACAACACCGCGAAAGTGATCGCATCTGCATCCGCGATTTTCTTCCCTAAGATGAGGAGAGAGAATGAGACTGCTGTAGATCAAACTCAATAATAAGTTATCACAGTGAAATAACACCAGAATAGGGAAGGGATGACTACTTTTCTCAAGTTATTTCCTCCTTCTATTTAAAATCTCTTTGCTATATATAGGAAAAGGCTACCTCTTAAGCAAGTAAAATAACCGAAATATTCCCCACTACCACTACCCTGACATCCATAACAGAAAGTTATGATAGCAGCCTTAGGTGGCCTCATTCACCGCATTTCCTCTTTTACCCCTTCTCACGTATGTGATGATTGGCCTTGATTGATTCTCAGCATTACCCTCTCCCCAAAGAGCCTCCTTGTCCTCAAGGTGGAAGGAAGGGAATCTAGCCGTGAAGAGAGCAAAATCTTCCTAGGTAGACTCATAAACAGGCAAGTGTTGCCACTAGATAAGCACTTCTGTGGGATTAGATGAGGTGGCAGACGTTGTTCGAACGTCGAGCAAGGCTTCAGGTTCAACTTCAAGGGTTAAGTCAGCAGTGATTTGTGGAGGAATGGATGGGGAGGAGGGTAGAGGGCCTATGGAAGGTTTGAGTTGAGAGACGTGGAAAACTGGATGAATTTTGGAATGGGGTGGCAGGTTTTGTTTGTAAGCTACTTGGCCAATTTTTTGAAGGATCTGGAAGGGTCCATAGTAACGAGGGGAGAGTTTTTCATTGAAGGTTTTGGCAAAGGATTTTGGCGGTAAGGCTGAAGTTTGAGGTAAGCATGGTCACCCACTTGAAAAGTCAATTCCCTCCGCTTTCCATCCTCATACAGTTTCATCCGCTGCTGTGCTTGAATGAGATGAGCCTTAAGGTCATCGAGAATTGCATCCCTTTCAACCATTTGCTCTTCCAATGAAGATACGGCAGTTTGACCAGGCTTGAATTTGATGAGAGTGGGGGGGTCACGCCCATATAGAGCTTTAAAAGGGGTACATTAAGTGGATGCATGAAAACTAGTATTATACCAAAATTCCGCCCAATGTAGCCATTTGGCCCATGTTTTTGGCTTGTCATGAGAGAAACATCTGAGATAGGACTCCAAGCTCTTATTGACAACTTCGGTTTGACCGTCAGATTGGGGATAGTACGCCGTGCTGTGCCTTGCAGCCTGAAAATTTCTTTCCAGAAAAGACTAAGGAAGACCTTATCTCGGTCCGAGACAATAGAAGAGGGAGTGCCATGAAGCCTTATGATTTCTTTGGAGAACAAGGCAGCCACCATAGGAGCAGTATAAGGATGTTTAAGGCCAATGAAGTGAGCGAACTTGGTGAGTCTGTCCACCACCACCAATATGCAATCGTAGCCTTGAGATTTAGGTAAACCCTCTACGAAGTCAAGACTGATATCATCCCAGACCTGAGATGGAATAGGGAGGGGCTGGAGAAGGCCCGTAGGACTAAGAGATGAAGTCTTGCTTTGTTGACAGACATGACAAGCCTGGATGTACTTACCGATATCACGCCGCATACCCGGCCAAAACCACTGGCTAGCCAAGCTCTGATATGTTTTAAGTTCTCCTGAATGTCCCCCAAGAGGTGTGTCATGAAACTCGTGGAGAAGAGAGGCTACAAAAGGGGAGGATTTAGGAAGAACAATCATGCCTTTGTATAGCAAATGTCCTTGCTGCAAACTGTAGCCTTTGGGATGTGGTTGACCAAGTTGGATAGCTTGGGTCAGGTGAGCGATAAAGGGATTTGTCTTTAATTGGGAATGCATGTCGGGCCAGGGGATGTGACATGTAGTAACAAGTGCTCCCAACTCACTCACCGGAGATTGGCGAGATAAAGCATAAGCTACGGTGTTGCTACTTCCAGCCCTAGAAATTATCTCAAAAGTAAACCCCATGAGTTTACTCACCCACCTCTGGTATTCCGGCCCAATTTCACGTTGTTCCATGAGGAATTTTAGGCTTTGTTGGTCTGTTTTGATCACAAATTTCCGGCCTAGAAGGTAGTGCTTCCACTTAAGAACGGCAAGCACAATAGCCATGAGTTCTTTTTCATAGATCGATTTCAAGCGAGCTCGGGGGCTGAGAGTTTGGCTAAAATATGCAATGGGGTGGTTGTCTTGAGTGAGCACACCACCCAAACCGAAACTAGAAGCATCTGTTTCAACTGTAAATAGCTTCGAAAAATCAGGGAGTGTGAGAGTAGGCACTGTTGTCATAGCATGCTTCAAGGCATTGAAAGCATTAGTGGCCTCTTCATTCCATAAGAAGTTGTCCTTCTTAAGTTGCTGAGTTAAGGGTGCTGCAATTTTAGCATAACCAGCCATGAATTTACGATAGTAACCTGTAAGCCCCAAAAAACCCCTTAAGGACTTCAGATTACAGGTATAGGCCAATTGATCATGGCCTTAATTTTTTCCTGATCAACAGAGACACCAGCAGCAGTAATAATGTGGCCCAAGTATGCAATTTCGCGTTTCCCAAAGTCACATTTGTGAGGATTGGCAAAGAGGTTGTGTTTGTGAAGTTGTTGTAAGGCGAGGGTGAGGTGTTTTATGTGGAGCTCAGGTGAAGGACTATATATAAGGATATAATCGAAAAATACCAACACAAACTTACAGAGGAAGGGTTTGAAAACTTCGTTCATGAGGGATTGAAATGTAGCGGGAGCATTGGTGAGGCCGAAGGGCATTACAAGAAATTTGTAATGGCCTTGATGGGTGCGGAAAGCAGTTTTGTGTTCATCACCTTCTCTCATCCGAATTTGGTGATAGCCAGATTTGAGGTCCAGCTTGGTAAATATTCTGGCACCCCTTAAGTTCATCCAACTGTTCGTCAATGACGGGAATGGGGTATTTGTCAAGGACAGTGGCTTTGTTAAGGACTCGGTAATCAACACCAAAACGCCACGATCCGTCCGTCTTCTTCACTAAGAGGACCGGGCTTAAGAAAGGGCTAGAGGAGGGTCGTATGATGCCAGCTTGTAACATGTCCTCTATTAATCGTTCAATCTCGTCTTTTTGAATTTGTGGATACCTATAGGGCCGTACACTAATGGGGTTGGTTCCATCTTTGAGCAAAATAGGATGTTCATGTCCTCGAAGTGGGGGAAGACCAGTGGGAAGAGAGAAGACGGATTGATGTTCGTGGATGATATGTAGTAAAAAGGAGGGGGCAGAGAGTAATGGGTCTGTGTTTGTGATGGGTTCTGGGCTGGGGTTCTGCTCAAGTCTGTTAAGTTCAACCAGGAAACCGCCACCTTCCTTAATCAAGGCTCGCATCATAGCCTTAAGGGAAATTAGGGACCGACCCAATGAAGGATCCCCTCTCAGTGTTATAGTTTGATCCCCAATTTGGAATTTCAACACCTGGGTTTTCCAATTTGCTAACAGTGTACCCAATTTTTCCAACCATTGGATACCAAATATAATATCAGAATTACCCAAATTGAGAGGAAGGTAGTTTTCAATAACATCAATACCTTGCAAGTGAAGTAGGACAGATTAACACTCGCCTTGGCCCTGCACAGCTTCTCCGGTGCCCAACGTCACCCCAAAGTTCTGAGTTGGACTTATAGGAATGGATAGTTTCTTCACTGTAGCGAGAGAGATGAAGTTGTGCGTTGCTCCCGGATCCACCATAACCACCACATCATGCCCATTAACTTGCCCCTTCATCTTAAGTGTTTTAGGTGTGTCAATCCCTAAAACGGAATTGAGTGAAATCTCACATTGTATACTCGCCGGAACAACATCTTCCATTACCGACAGTTCTTGTGCCTCCTCTTCTTCCAGTTCTTCAGTGAGAAGGACACTTAACTCACGCCTCTTACAACGGTGTCCAACGTTCCACTTTTCGTCACAACGAAAACAAAGGCCCTTGGCCCGTTTCTCCTGGTACTCCTGCTCACTTAACCGGCGGAGCTCACCGACAGGTTTTGCCACCGGAATCATGCTGGTTCTCGGTGTGTCGGAAGAGGAGGTGGAGAATTTGGATGGGTAATGCTGGGAGGGGTGGGAGTACTGCGTGCTTTGGTTGGTGGAGAGGGTAGGATTTTTCTGGACGCTGGGTTTGTAAAGGTGGAGGGGTTCTTTGTGGAGTTTGGGTTGTAGTTAGGATTTTGGGAGTATTGGGTTCGGGTGGAAGTAGTCCAGCTTCTTTTGGGTTGGGCCCATTTAAATTTCTCCTCAGCCCGCAAGGATAACTCCATAGTACTTTCCAGGGTTCTAGGGTTGTGTAGCCTGACTTCTGCTCTTACTCCTGGGTCCAGCCCATTTAGAAATTGGCCCTTGGCCACTTCTTCTGGGATATCTTTTAGAGGAGCCATCAACTCAATAAACTTACGTTGATGCTCCCTGACATCAGTTTCCTGGCTCATGCAAACTACCGCTCCCCGTCGGCCGGAACCGCCGTAAAATTAACCCCTTCAACTCCTCCCACCGGATTATCGGACGGTGACCGTCTTCCCATTGGAACCACAACAACGCGTCTCCCTCCAAAGCGACCACCACCGCCTCTACTTTCTCGCTATCTTCCAGTCGGTAAAATTTGAAATACCTTTCTGCTCTCAAATCCAACCATCTGGATTTTCCCCATCAAAGAGAGGTAGATCAAGTTTTTTATACCTCCAATTACCCAGTGGGTTTCCTCCCTGGTTTTCGGCCGGTGTGCCCCCCTGAAACTGATCACCACCTCGTCGGTGGCGAGGCACCACACTCGGTGTTTCAAAGTTCTCCGGTCCGTTTCCCAAGTTCTGCAGCGCTGCCAACATCTCCTCTTTGAATTTTTGCTGCTCCTCCCTCAGCTGAGCCGCAAAATTCTCCTGATCTTCACGCGCGTGAGCGATCCAATCATCCAACCTCTGGGTCAACTCCTCCGAGTTGTTGGTGAACTGAGCCAGCAAGGTCTGCTGCGAGTTCAACATCACATCCATGGAGGTTTTTAAACCCACCACTTCTTCCTCTAGATGATCCAATCTCTGTTGGTGTGTAGGCGCCATTTTGGGCTGCAATAAACCTTGCTTTGATACCAAGTTTGCTGTAGATCAAACTCAATAACAAGTTATCACAGTGAAATAGCACCAGAATAGGGAAGGGATAGAAGTTGTATTGCTAATCTCAGGAAAAGGTTAACAGATACAACCCTCACTTTCGAGAGGTGAGGTCTCTCCAATAGTGACTACTTTTCTCAAGTTATTTCCTCCTTCTATTTACAATCTCTTTGCTATATATAGGAAAAGGCTACCTCTTAAGCAAGTAAAATAACCGAAATATTCCCCACTACCACTACCCTGACATCCATAACAGAAAGTTATGATAGCAGCCTTAGGTGGCCTCATTCACCGCATTTCCTCTTTTACCCCTTCTCACGTATGTGATGATTGGCCTTGATTGATTCTCAGCAGAGACATGAAGAGAGGGAGAGAAAGAGAAGAGGCACATATCTAAGTGACAAAAATTCGAATGAAGCTGAAGGAGGTGACGAGTGACGACCATCGACAAACCTGGTGCCAGACAATGGACATTGCCGGAGATAGCTTGCTGGCACAGACATAATCGACGAGTCTGTGACCACCATTACTACCTAGTTTTCATATTAGGTTTTTTACAAATTCTGGAACTCAATTTAATGTTTACTCAAAGACAATTCATGAAATTTATTGGGATTTTGATTGTATCTAAATAAGAAACTTAGGTAACATCCAATAAGAAGCCTATAGTAAGTCTACGCCTAGGGCTTTATCTTGGAAACAATTCATTTGCAACAATAAGGCCAGCCCTAAGGCTTTATTCATTACATGGCTTGCCCTCCATGGAAGGCTGCCTACAAAAACTAGGTTGTGTGACTGGGGAGTGTTGACTAATAATACTTGAGTGATCTGTAATTCAGCTGCGGAAACAATTGAGCATTTGTTCTTTGGGTGCCCTGTCTCATAGAATCTAGTCAGTTTGCTTGCAACAAATAGGCCTGCAGACTAGGTGAGGTGCTTTTGCTGATGAAGTGAAGGAAGTTGCTGCTAAGTGTAGACTGTAGAAGCAAGACTAGCAGGCCAAACTTTATGGCATACTGTTTGCAGAATGTATTTGTCAAATCTGGCTTCACAGGAATCATATTGGTTTTGAATGGCATCAACTGTTTGAAGTGACTTTGTGCAGGCAAATTCTGTTTAACGTTGCATGTAGATGTGATGATGAATTACGCAGCTTATTTCTTGTGTAAAACTGTCTCCTAGGTTGTTTATTGCTTGCTGTTTGTAGAGCATAGTAGGCTTTGTTAGTCTATGCTCTTTTCTTTGTTGTTAAACTTGTTGCTCCTCTTGGGGGATGCTATTTTAGGGTGGTTATGCCTTTGGGGTAGGACATGAAGGGTTCTTCCTTACAACCCTTCCTAGAAGGTGGGTAAGTTAGAATACTAATGCTCCTTCGTTTTCCCCTTTGGCTTTTTGTGTCTTAGTTGGTCGTACCCTTTCTTTTTGGTTGTTACTAAAATTGTAATTGCCAAAAAATAAAATCGGCACCTAACTTTTCAAAGGGTTTTTCCTTGCACCTGGAGTTGCATACATTACCAAAGACTAAAGAGACATTCAGTAATATCTATGGCACCTTGTTTTCGATTAAGATTGAGGCTCCCATGTCACCTTTTTAATAAATTAATGGAATTAAATTGCACACAGAAAAGAGTATAACTTGAACCATCCCCTCCGCTTTGAATAAAAAACAAAACAAAAGACCATCGTCTTTCATTTTATTTATATAAAAAGAAGGTTTCACCCACTTTTTTTTTCTTCGATTAATATCAAGACTTCATAGCAAATCTGCATGAGAAAGAGAGGCCAAAATGTCAAAAGCAGTGATACCTAGTTTGCTAAACCTCCCCGTGAACTACGATAGGAATAAGGCGAATTGGTACATGCAAGTGATAAACTTTTAGGCTACTTTAATAAAACTATGTAGCAAAATGTGTTTACGTACCTAGTCTCATCCTGTAATATAGGTAATACTGGTCAAAAGGAAAGGAAATTGTAGATAGAGGTTACAATGGAAAAGCACTTTGGCCAAAAAACTATTCTTGGAAGAAACTCTGGAACAAGGAGCTGGAGAATTTGAAATGAGGTATAAATTGTAAGCCTTGAAGATCTTCTGTTTTCTTCTTTGCTCCTGTTCCGGAGGACAGCTTATCCTCTAGTTACTTTTCAACCTTTGCTAATATATATTTTTGTTATTGCAAGAAAAATTAAGGAACTAAGTATGGAAGCACTTTAGAAATCTAAACATCCCTAATATCAAGGATTCAAGGTAATGATATGATCCTCAAAACACGAGTATTTAAGGCTCAGATAAAGGAAAAAATTTACCATCTCCTCAAAGAACTCCAACACAAAAGAGAAACTTAAGTGCCACAAATGAAGCAAAAAGACTTCCAAAGGTTTAGATTGACCATCAGCAATACTATATGAAAACTTCATCAAAACTGTAACATATCAAAATAAAATTCATTCATATTTCTAACCCTTCAGTGGCCCTAATCTAGAAAGTAATAACTGATTAACGCCAAGCAAAATCAAGTCTAAGAATATTGAGAGTTAACCTGTAGATTGTACTGCATGTTAGCATATATGGAAGAATAAGGGGAACAACTCTTAACAAAGACAGTAATTAGTTTGAATTAGAATAGGAGTTTCAATGAATGAACACCATCCTTGGTTCTTTTCAAACAAATCAAAATTAAATGTTTCTATAAAAAGCATATCCATAAACATCAATACTCCTAGTGTCTTCTACAAACATGTCATATTCAAGAATCATTATTTGTTACCTGAAGAGAAAACAGCACGAGGAACTACATCTAAAAGCTTCTTAACTTTGTTTCTGGGGCCTCTGATAAACTTGACCAACCTCTGCCTTGTACTTTTCACAAATCAAAAAATAACATCAGTAAAATAGTAAACAGGTTCAACAAAAAAATACGAAACTTAAACTGAGTCAAAACCTATGCTCATATGCTATAATCTTGGTCTCAAGTTCTTCAATCAGCCGGAGAACGTGAATATCGGTCTCTTGAATCAACAACTTCATAGCCTTATCTCTGAAATCTGGGATACTCCTTTCAGTTTGTGATACCTGCTTAAATAATTTCAGGACGGGATCAAGTGGATAGCAGGATACCTCAAACTAACTAGAATTACAGGATAAACATAGAGAGCATAGCATCAGAGAAGACACACAAACCTCAAAATTATTTAAAGCCTCAAGAGCAGCTACCCGGGCCTTTCTCCATAGGGGATTAACAATAGAGCTATTAAAACTTGCAATGTCCCATATAATCCGTAAGATGGTAACTGAGGCTTCAGCATATGAGTTGGCATCCATAGCACCCCATCTCAACAATAAACATAAGCTGCACAGAGGTTAACAAAGAACACCGAAACTGAGAAATGTTTTTACAGTTCTCTCAGTTCATTGGTCCTAGGCCATGAGGAAAAACGATATCTCAAAATATAAGTTACAAGGCTCAAAAGAAAAGGACACTCTCCAGGTTAACCTCTTATTCAGACCTTAAGATACAGCTAAATGGACCATGAACTACACGACACATGACAAGGAATCAAAGGCACCTCATGAATAACAAATCACCTAGGTCTTGGGCACAATGGAGTTTCTAACTTGTCTGTTGCTAAACAAAAGTTCTAAAGTTGTATTACATGGCTTACTGATAGCTTTGTTAGTTATTTTACCTAGTATCTTTTGATTACTTTACTTAGGTTTTGTTCTATTAGATTATTTTTCCACAACTTATTTATTCTAAACTTGTATGAATATTTCTTCATTTTTCTAAACCTTTCCTAAGCTTATTAGAACTTTTCAGAACTTCATCTCAACTTTCATTAACTTTTCTTAATATTTTTAAACATTCCTGAACTTTTCTTAATTAATCTGAACTTTTCGAACTTCTCTAGATTTTTCTCAGCTTTTCTGAATTTTTCTGAACTTCACTTATCTTACTGAATACAACACCTTACTATTGATAACCTCATGGTTTTACCATTACCCTTACGGTGCGGGTTTTACATGGTTGCAAGTTGTTAGCTGAGTCTATTAGGAATAGGGCCGAATTCCTTAATTGGAATCTGGGTTCAATTCATTTATTTAATTCCAATTAAGTTGCCCAAATTTAGCCTATAATCTGTGTGAGTTGGATTAGTTGAGGAGCAAGTAGAATTTGTCAGAGTTGTAAGAGGAATCTGCCTAAAACAAATCAAATGTATTCCTATTATACATTTTCATTAGTTTAGACTAGAGTTGTACTAAATCTTTCCTAATGATTGTAGGGGAAGGATTGCAATTCATTTTGATTTTCAAATAAGAATTGCATGGCTTCTTTCAAAGCATGCAAGTGCAACAATTCTGATCTCCTTTGTGATTCCAACTCTTAATCAATTACTAAATGAGGACCCAAAACATTCCTCCCATTGTGATTCATTTGGTATTGTTTGGGATCATTGAAATCATTTCCATTCTATAATTTCAATTCTGGGAATTGAAATCCCAAAATTCAATTCAAAATAACTTGTTTGGAAAAAACTAAGAATTATAAATCCATCATTTCGAATTTTTTGTGGCGTCTGGAAAGTGAGTGAAATTTCAATTCTACAGTTCAAAATTTTCAATTAGAACTATCTACCTCTCTAATCTCTATCCTCCACTTGCACTGCCACCCATGCTTCCTCCACCCAACACTCCTCCAACAGCGGCAGATATGTTTCGGAGATTCACTAAACAATGGCGGCAGATTCACAAAGGAGTTTCAGCTCAATGAAGTTCAGTCTGAAGATGAGACTTTGGGTCACAAATCTCCTTAATGAGTTTGAGTTCAAAGACGCGTGTCGGTTGATCTGGTGGCAGAGGAAGTGGGGTTAATAGAGAGAAAGGGACGCTATGAGGAGAGAGAAAATAGCCTAATCCTTGTAAGAGGAGAGAGAAAAGAGCGCCTAGAGAGGAAAAGATAAATAAAGGATGGGTCATGACTCATACTCACGAGAAATCGAAAACTTAGGATTTGAAATGACATACTTTTAGATTGTATTTGAAATTCTTGTTTTGTGCCTCATTCATATGCCTACATGGAATTGGGTCAATTCCAAATTCAAATGTTTTGGACAACCAAAACATATAAATTGTGTCAAATCCATCATTTGAAATGAAATGACTATTCCCAAAAAAGCCATAAGATTAGTTACTCTTTAACTTAAGTGTTTACAGTAAATCAAGACCCAAAACACTCCTTTGTGTTCATTCCTTTGGTTCACTATGAGCACTTCTATCGTCCTGAACCAAACTAATCATTAACGATCTTTTTATCAAGAGACCTAGATTTTACGTTGTCCTTCAAGATCCATCATCCATACCAACATTCAACACATGACACACACATTTTTTTAATCTTCTGTATCGCAATTTTTTCTCTCTTTGCCTTTTCTTATCTCTCTGGAGTCTGGACTCTTTAATCTTTATCCCCGAAGGCCAAAGAATCAAATGTCCTTTAGTTTTCAATTTAATTTCAGAGAACACAAATCCAATTATTACTTTAGAAAATGTAAGCAAATTTAACAATTTTACTCTCTCACCTATTTTCGTCAATAGAGGAGTAGAGGACTTATGTGGACTCACGAGAGGGTAGTTCAACTAAACAAGATTTCAAACAATGCTACACTCATCCATAAATGAAGTTGAGTTTCATTAAGGTTTCAAACTACATTTTTATAAAAGATAAACAAGATTAGGGATTAAATTCAAATTAAATGGAAATCAGTTATGATTTCACCCTCAAATTAACAAACATGCTATGACTCACCCTAGGCCTCCTATACACGTAACTTACAAGAGAAGGAAAAAGGGTAAAAGGGGAATTGAAGAGAATGATGACAAAATTGCAAATACTGTTGAGAGGAATGTTGCTGCTGGGAATTGTACCAGGAAGTGCTGCTGGGGGATGTGCCAAATAGTACTAGGAATATCTTTTGGTATCAAAGAACCGTTCGCTACTTTTCAGGCGAACTTACCTGGGGAGCTGGCACGGGCGGTGGGCCAAGTAGCAAAGCTGCTGCAGCAAGCACTGCACTGGAGAAGATCAACCAGGACATAAACGAGAACCGCGTTCGCCTGGAAGGTCGGATGGATAGAACGAGGGAGAATCAAGAGGCCACGATTGCCAAGATAAGGGCATATCTGGCTAAGTTTGAGGCTCAGGTTCGCAAACCCACCACGCCACCGCAAAGGGGAGATCCCATACACATAGATGATCCTCTACAGGGCAAGCGATCACCTCGGCACTCTGATAAGAGGGGCAGCGCTCACCCGTACTCTTTCTTGGAGGGCGGAGGAGTCGGTGGCCGTCGAGGTGATGGGGAGTTTGAAGAGATGATAGGGGGAAGAGGAGATTTCCACTTTGAGAGCGGTGGTAACGGAGGGAAGTGGTGGCGATTCAAAAAAAACTCGACCTTCCCGTGTTTGACGGAAACAAACCCGACGGGTGGATTCTTCGCGCCGAGCAGTTTTTCAAATTTTACCCTTAAGTGAGGAGGATAAGATGGAGGAGTCGGTGGTGGCTTTAGATGGTGATGCCCTTTTCTGGTTTCAATGGGAAAACAGAAGGCACCCGATTCGGAGATGGAAAGAGTTCAAAGGGATGCTTTTGAGGCAATTCCGTTCCAGGTACACCGGAACCCTTCACGAACAGTGGCTGGACCACCGACAATGGGAAGGAGTGGCGGAGTATCGCCAGAAGTTCATTGAACTTCTGGCACCATTAGAAAGGGTACATGAGGAAATTGCCAAAGGACAGTTCATACATGGGCTCAAGGGAAAGATTAGAGCTGAGAGTTTTGGGCCCAACGAGCCTTGACCAGGCCATGGACTTGGCGAGTTGGCGCTCAAAGTTCAGCACAAACTTCAACAAAAATGGGGCCGGAATTGGGAGTCCTCATTTGGGCCTCAACCCACTTACCCTAACTCAACCCGAAACCCCCTAGCCAACCCGTCCACTTCCACCAAAAATACCCAAACCACAAATTTACCCCCTCAAACATGAGCTCCATTCAATCAAGTATTTCCCATACCCCTTGGTCCACAGCCTCATCAGTGGGCCGGCCCATGGTCGAGGTCAGAAGATCAAGTGAGCTAGAGCTCCAGTCCAAGAGAGAAAAAGGGCTTTATTTTAAATGTGATGAAAAATGAGCCCCATCAGGTGTAAGAGGAGAGAATTGAGTGTCCCCCTGTTAACCCAAGAGGACGACTCAATTGAGTTTGAACCCACATGCCACAACCCAAAGATCTCACTTAACTCTGTCATGGGGTTTAGCAACCCAAAAACCCTTAACCATCAACGATCACACATATCTTCATTTCGACCACCCTAGTAGATTTTGGTCACTCCCCAAAAAGTTTCGGGGTGTCTTTGGGGACAAGGGAGGCTGTTCAAGGGGAGAGAAAATGTCGGTAAGTCCAGCTAGGGCTGCCGGGCTTCGAGATGGTGGAAAATTTTCTCCCTCTTCCCTTAGGTAACTCAGGTTTGATTCTTGGTATACAATGGTTTGGGAAACTTGGTACAATGACTACCAATTGGAAAACCAAAACCATAAAATTCCAATTGGGTAGGGAGACAGTCACGCTGGTGGGTGACCCAACTTTGGGTCGATCCGGAATTTCTCTAAAAGCAATGTTGAAGACAATTCGGAAAGAGAGAGGGGGTGTCCTGGTGGAGCGTAACTTGCTCGAAGGGAGTCCCATGGCTGAGGAGCAGATCAGTGGAGTTACCTCAACCCTTGTTTCGATTTTACAGACTTATGATAGTGTGTTCCACATGCAAGCAGGTTCGCCTCAGGTAAGAGATCATGAGCACTCCATCAGCTTAATACAGGGGTCAAATCAGGTGAGCGTTCGTCCTTACTGGTACCCACAATTTCAAAAGCACGAGATTGAGAAGTTAATTAGGGATATGCTCGTCGCCAATATCATCCGACCTTCTAGCAAGGCTTACTCAAGCCCGCTCCTCCTAGTCAAGAAGAAGGATGAGTCGTGGAGATTTTGCATCGATTATCGAGCCTTGAATAAGGCAATGGTGCCCGGTGATCGAAGAGCTCCTTGATGAATTACATGGGTCTACATCGGTTACCATCAAATTCGAATGAAAAAGAAAGATGTTCACAAGACCGCTTTTAGGACTCATGAGGGCCATTAAAAGTTCCTTGTAATGCCTTTCGGCCTTACAAATGCTCCGACGACTTTTCAAGCGGCCGTGAACTATGTTTTCCGCCCCTATCTTCGGAAATTTGTGCTCGTCTTTTTCGACGACATATTGATCTATAGTCGGACTCTGGAGTTGCACTTCCAACATTTGTCCACTATTTTGGAAGCGCTGTCCAAGCACCGATTATACGCAAATCAGAACGTGTGAGCTTTGGAGGACCGAAGTGGCTTTTGGGTCATATAATTGGAAGTAACGGGGTGGCGGTTGACCAATCCAGGGTTCAAGCCATGTTGGATTGGCCTATTCCAACCAATTTGAGGGAGTTGCCGGGATTTCTTGGTCTAACAAGGTACTATCGCAAGTTTAAGAAGGGAAATGCGGGAATTGCTCAACCTCTTATAGCACAATTGAAGGACAACTTTGGTGGGTCTCCTGCTGTAACCGAGGCTTTCACCACCTTAAAAAATGCTCTCGTGCAGCCTGGTCCTAGCAATGCCGGACTTCTCTCAACCCTTTGTGTTGGAGTCAGACACTTGTGGGTATGGAGTAGGAGTGGTTCTTTTACAAAATGAGCACCCAATTGCGTACTACAGCAAGCTTTTGGGTCCTCTGTGCTCGCACCAAGTCCATATACGAGAAGGAGTTAATGCGGTGGTATTAGCAGTACAAAAGTGGAAACATTACTTGTTGGGAAGGCGCTTCATTATCCACTCCGATCGACAAAGCTTGAGGTACTTGATGGCCTAAAGGGAGGTGGGCATCGATTATCAACAGGTGGATGAGCAAATTGAAGGCCAATGATTTTGAAATTAAGTATAGGCCCGGTCCATCGAACAAGGTGGCCGACGCCCTTTCTTGGAGGCACCCTAGTTCCATGGAGTGTGGGGCTCTCATCTCCCAACAACAAATTAATGCAGACCCTACATTAACCGGTTGAAGCAAGCAATTGAAGATGGGCAGGAGAGTCCAAAAGGGTACACAGTAGGCGGGTACTCTCAAGGGAAGGTTCGTAATCCCAAGTAATTCTGCCTTGGTGAAACAAATTTTGTATGAGTATCACGATACTCCGACTGGAGGACACTTGGGAGACTTCAAAACTTAATGGTATTGGCAAGGCATAAGGAAGGCCATCACACGCCTATGTGAAGTCTTGCTAAGTTTGTCAACAACAAAAAACCACTTCCTTAAAGCCGGCCGGGCTCTTACAACCGCTCCAAATTTCCACCCAGGTCTGGGAGGATTTGTCTATGGATTTTGTTGAGGGTCTACCAAAATCCAGGGGAGTAGACACGGTGCTTGTAGTGGTTGATAGGCTCACGAAATATAACCACTTTATAGCCTTGAAACACCCATCCACAGCAGCGAGTGTGGTACATGTTAGAAAAATCCATGCCTAATACATGGCAACAATATGCAAGTTCAACGTGACAAGTTCTTCGAGGGGCCTTCCATTAGTGACTATAAAAAAAAGAGAAAAAAACAAACAAAAAAACTCCCAAGTCCTAAGTCCCAATGAACAAAAAAAGAGTCCGACAAGCCAAAACAACGCCAAAGTGAAGCCTAGATACTAAAAAATGCCGGCAACATGTAGATCTCTTTCTGTGGTTGCAATTTTTTTATTCAATTGGCAAGTTTAGACTTTATGTGGTAATGTAATTCTTGTTTAGATTTTATGTAGACCTACTTTACTTTGTTTCTTACAAGATCCATTATTCTATTTCATATATTTTAGGATTTTTTGTCCCAAACTACCTTTAACTTTTAAGTTTTTGCGAGAAACTACCTTATAAAAAAATTGTTGTCTCAAACTACCTTACTTTTACCATTTTGTTGTTGACAGCTACCTTATGCCGGTTTGGCATGACTTTTGTTTTTCGTCAAAATTGTGAAAAAACAAAATACCCTGGAGGAGGGTATTGTTTCAATTTTAGTTAAAAAAGAGGAATTTTATGGGGTACAAATTGCACATAGATAGAGAGAAGGCGAAGGGAAATAAGGGGGAAAATTAAAAAAGGGTTTAAGAGGTCAACGATATAACGTGACATTAAAAAACCGGAAAAAATCAAAACCGGCATAAGGTAGTTGTCAACAACACAATGGTAAAAGTAAGGTAGTTTGGGACAACAATATATTTTTATAAAGTAGTTTCTCGCAAAACATGAAAGTTAAAGGTAGTTTGGGACAAAAAATCCTATATTTTAATTACCTCAATATTATTTGCCGTCCATATTTACCGTATATCGTCTGTATTTATACGTTATTTTTTCTTTTTTATTCTCTCCTTTACTTCTTTCTCCATAACCACCACCCTACCCGTGCAGCCCCTACCCCTTCCCCATCCCCACCCCCACCCCCCACCCCCAGCCCCACCAGCAGCACGCCCTCACCCGCACCCCCCCAGCCACCCCCTTAGCAGCCCACCCCACCCTCCCCTGCAGCCCCACCCCAGCGCCCCACCCCACCTCACCATTGAACCCCCCAGCAGCCCCCACCCACCCTTCGCCTCCCTCCTCTCCCTTCGTCCCAGCCATGCAGCCCCCCCACCCTTTGCCTCCCCGAGTCCCCTCTCCCTTCGTCCCAGCCATACAGCCCCCTCGCCTCTCCCTTCGTCCCAGCCACGCAGCCATTCTCGCCTCTCCCTTCGTCCCAGCCGCAACACCTATCGCCTCCCTCGCCCAAACAACCTCCTTGTTCCTCTTTCTCCCTTCCTCCTCCCTTGCAATTTCAAATTTTTGTTTTAGCGTTCACCATGGAACCCAAAAGAGAATTTCGGTTCTACCATGGTAGAACTGAAATTTTCTTTAGGTACCTACTATGAAAATTATAAAATTTTTATAATTTTGAGGTGAAAAGAGAAAAAAAAAATACATAATGGGCAGTGTTTAGTAAATACGGACGGTAAATAGTAAACCCCAATTAATTAACCTAACAGATCTGGAAATTTGCAAAAGAGAGAAAATATGGATTTCAGATATCCAAAAATATCCGATCTGAAAAATTTCCGAATATCTAGTATCAATATTCGAAATTTTCGATCGGATCCCAATATCGAACATGGCAAATTCCAGATATAGGATATTCATCTGAAATCCATAAGATATCTGATAGACTGATACGTGCTGAAGCCTACTCTTACCCATATTAGAGTGCCAAGAACGCAAGAATCTTACATGGGTACTCATAACCATATTAGGTTAAAGCAAGAGTGAGTTATATGGATGTTTACGTGCTCCCTTTTTATGTGTTTTGGGTTCTCTTATATCATGGATCCACCTAAAGAAAACATGGTCTCCAACTCGACAACGTATGTCATTGAAAGCCACACTCCCATTACCTATGATCCAATATGATTATATTTTGCACCGTTCATACAAACTTGTTTCTCCTTCTTTCATCTAATTTCCAATTACTTTCTAATCTTCATAAAGAGGCGATATAAAGTGGAAACATAAGGCAGTGTAAATTGATTTAGTTAGCTTGTGGCATAAGACAACAAGCACCAAAAGTTGAGAATAGTTGGATGAGAAATTCAAAAATAAAACCAACATTCAAGCAGAGCAAGCTTACCTATGAGCAATTATGGGATCCGTGGAATAATCCTGTCCATATTTTTCAATGACATCCCATGCTGTATAAAAATCTAGGGAGACATGTACCAATTTAATTCCCAATCAGAAGCTTCTATTGAGATCAATCGATTAAATATAAAAAAAATTACATAATATTGTAACCACCTTCGCAAATACAAGAACATAAAGGTCTGATATAAGAGAATGCGCTGAGACTTTTGACATTTGACATAATACCATTGAGAATGTTTCCTTGCAATTTGCAATTATCCTTTGTGCATTTATTTTGTTTTACACTTCCACAAAGTTAGAAACAAGATTCTACTTTGGAGACAATTCAAGTACATAAATTTTAGATTTTTGCCAACCTAACTTTTGACGAACTCTTGTTGAGAACTAGTGTGGAATCAACCTGCCATACCATATGCATCACCACATCCCTTTGATGTTTGAACCAGACTACGAAAGTTCCAACTTCCAACATATAATCCCATGTCGCAGATAAGGTCAAAGTGCATTGAAAAGCTTGTAGTGCGCTAAATTTATCACTAGCCAGTAGCCACAACTAAGGTATTCTTGTTGACCCCTAACATCATATCTAGCACTGAACACCATATACAGATGTTCCTCCACTCAATCCTTCTCTCTCCTAAAGTACAATCTACAGATAGCTTCTGGATGTAAACTCACCTCTCCAACCTTTGTCTCAATTCCAAATGCACAACAAGTCAGCAGTTTACCTTTTCCATGGTGGAGTTTTAAAGTACAACTGTCAACACAAGTTTGTAAACTTGGTTTGAGATCAAGTATTCAAATAATCTTTGCAGGAATCTGGTCATATATGGGTCGAAATGTCAGGTTCAGGACCCTTAATATTTGCGTGGGCACCAGAAAGTCATGCTAAATGACCAAGACTACTCAACTCAAAGTAATTCCATCCTATGTTCTTATAAGAAAAACACAAATTAACAGTCAAAATCAAACACACTGAGACTTGAAATTAGAGGCCATGAAGGGAGAAGTGTCACACATTGGTGTAAGATAGGCCATTATGTTTGACAAGAATCAATATATCAGAAACAAACTAATTGCCCCAGTTTCTGTAGCACCATGTAAGATTTGTAATCAATGTAACAATTGCTTGTGAGAAGGTTGCTTACCAACTACATCAGCTTCACAAAGGTAACCAAGGCTTTGAAATCCCAGAGCTCGAATTATAGAAACGGGACAGTCAATGCATGCCTGTTAATTCAAATGTAAAAAATGGAACACTAATCTGAGGAACCAGAAACAGAGGAGGGTTAAAAGGAGGAGAGTAAGAGCAGAGCAAATTCTGTAAAAGAGCAACAAAAATATGCATACTTCTACAGACAGAATCAGCTGAACACCCCTTTCTGGATTTCTTCTGCAGATATCCCGAAGAGAAGCAGCCAGACTTGTAGTAATAGTTTGGTCAAATCTGAACTCAATAAAACACTCCGGCAGCAGGAAATTCTGTAGATCATCAAGAAGAAAACAAAATTATCAAAAAGTCCCAGAACTTGCCGAAAAACCTAAAGCAGAAAAACAGGATAAACTCCATTATCCAGGTTAATTACGTATTTCAATAAATAAAGTACTTGACATAATCTCAACAAGAAATAGTAAGGCACTGCTAGTAGCCCAACCATTTCTATTCTATAAACCAAGTGGAGACAAAGAAGAAAACATACAGAGACAACACCAAATGATATATAAGAGTTTGAAAAGGTTTCTATTGATAGTTGACAAACACTCATACTAAGACAGCACAAATATTGGCTTTTCAGACCCTTGTCATGGTGGAATCCATAATGCATTGTCATAATCGTTGGTCTATTCACACTGTCAGTCAACTCTAAAATAAGCAAACTCTTCATCATATTGAGTCTAACCGATTCTGGACGAAAGCTATAGGATATTGAAAGCAATAAAAGACTGAAGTGCACGAAGTCAACTACAAACCAATCCAACAAAACCTTGAACCCAACATACAATCAGTTATTGTGAAATTTTTCCTTAATAACAAATAGACTTGAACTCCACGATCACTGAAAACGTATCCCTGTACAAGTTTTAGACTTTCCACCAGCTGTCATGTATGCTACCTAGTGCTACATTGTCTTACCATGTTAAGGAGACGTGATAAACTACAACAATCAGAAGTACAAAGCAACATGTTCTTCCACTGAATGATGCAGAGTTTTCTCTTAGCAAAACTTAAGGCGTGTTCCTTGAAGCCGATATTCATGTATTTGAACTTATTTGAACTTATCTGAACTTACCAGAACATATAGGAATTTATTTGAACTTATTAGAGCTTATTGTAGTCATGAATTGGACTTAACTAGATCTTATTGTAACTTATCTTGACTCATAACAACTTATAAGAACATTTAACAAAACCTATGTTGGTCATTGGATTGTGGAGTTGTATCCAAGTACGCATAGGAGAATTTGAAACTCTACACCAAAATTTTGGTAGATACGTCAATACATTCAAACGATTGTCTTGATCAATTTTCTGAACACGACTATTATCTAAAGTGTTCAGAAAATTCGGGCATTTTAGATGTTTTCCCAGATACTACATCTAAACTTTCAAATTGCCAAACAAAAACAATTAAAGAATAACAAGTTCCTTAGTAGGCTCTAATTTTGGTGGATACGTCAATATATTCAAACGATTGTCTTGATCAATTTTCTAAGCACGATTATTATTGAAAGTGTCGAGAAAATTCGGGCATTTTGGATGTTTTCTCATAAACTACATCTAAGCTTTCAAATTGGCAAACAAGAGGCTCTACTTGGGAGAGGCGGGGTTAAGCATTTTGATAGGACTACAGAGACTAAAGTCGGAGTAAATGAGTAATTGTTCCCAAAACAAAAATTAAAACTAATTTAATTTGAGGGAGGAAGTTTTGTTGAAAGGTTAGTGAGGAAGAATGAAAGAAATTCTTTACTTAAGAGGGCAGTAGGGCACATTTCCCATAAAAGGACCATATGCTTGTATATCTTTATTGGTTGACTGCAAAAAAAAAATGTACGCCTAGTTGCTTGCAATATTCCAACTGGCTTTCTCCCTCCCTCCCACCCTCCCCCCACCACCACACACCCTTTCCCCCCACCCCCTCTCTCTCTCCCCCTTTTCCCCTCCCCTCCCATCCCCTCTCTGACCTCTAATTTTCGATGAAGCCAATTTAACAGGTATTTCTCTCGCAAACACCCTTCAGTGATACTGGGGATACGTTCATTGAATCGGGTTTAAATTTATTGGAAAACAAAAACCCCAAGGTAATTTATTGAACTTTGAACAATTCTTTTCCCAGTCTGAGGTTAAGGGTTCCAAACCCTAGATCTGTAATTTCTTTTGAGCAATTTCAACTGACTTTTTCATTCTCTTTCTCTCATCTCCTCCTGTCGATCTCCACACCTGATTTTCGACACTTTAAGGTACTTGACTCGACACTTTATCCCAGGTTTCGTGCATCATGTCAAATTGACACGCGACATCCGAGATCCTTTTACGTGCCAAAGTAATATAGAGAAAAAGTATGTTTCCTGTGTAGTCAGTCACTTGAATTGGTGACTGCTGTTCGTTTATGCTCTACGATTTGACAAAAAGTCCGACTAATGTAGCATATGACCAGGGGGAAAAAATGCGGTCGCGGTTGCATTGTCGCGAAAACGGCTTGTAACGGGGAAATAGAACGTTTCGCGGCCGACGCGGCGTGAATTTTAAAAATAAAATCACATTACTATGTTCTAATCTTATTTGCATTGTTTTAGTTTATGAAGCAAACATAATATAATCAAATCTATCAGAAAATCATGTTTCATCAGCTATATAATTAAATCGTAAAATATTTTTCTCCAATGTTTGAAAAGAACGGATGTAACGGGGATAAAAACGTTCTAACGCGGTGAGTCGGGTTACGGAACGGACAACGCGGCGAGAAGTATGTGATTTTTATTATGGCGTTCCGTAACGGGATTTCGTGGAACGGCAAATCCAAAATCCGTTCTGTAACGGTACGGAAGAGTTTAAATTCCACACCTTAAAAACATGGACCCCTTTATATAAACTGCATACTTTTAAGTCAGAAGCTACAACAAGAAGATTAAACACAAATGAACAAAGATAGATAGCATTCTTACATGCAAACTCCCAAAGACCCTGTCATTCATCTTCCAAGCCTTACAAAGCAGACGAAGTGCAGTTGCATACAAGACCCTGCAGAAGTAAACCATTAGGACAGATGTGCCATGACCTTTTTGAGGAAACAGAAAATAACAGCAGTATCGGCTAAGTGATAGCTGCCTAATTGTAGTGACTAAGTATATAAAGAACTGTAACATGATAATCATGCCTACGCCAATACCCTCAGAGATATAACCTCACAGCAAAGGAATGAAAGACATCCAAAAGAAGCTAATATATCCAAGAAACTAGGTGGAGGAAAGATACCCGAAATGTTTGTCCTCTTCTTTGTTTAATTCTTTTACTGTATTCCTGAAAGTTTGGACATCTTGATAGGGCATTATATCTCCGAGTAAATTATTGAGGTTTGAATTACAATAAATGGGAGGCCAACATATTATCCCTAAAGATATTAGAATGAAGTTACTTGAGTAAGCTGGATAAATTCATTTCCTAAGGGACATATAAGCATGACAATAATTATTATTTCATCTATTTTTGGCATAAATCCATGAGCACAGAGACATTCAATAAATTGCACTTAGATTTCAGGCACAGAAAATTAATTAAGTCGTAAAAACAACAAATGTGCTTACGGATTTGAATCTTTCTGAAGCATTGGCAGGATGGTTTGGAATATCAAAGGTAGCATCGCAGAGTTTGAAGCAAGTGAAGATAGCATTCCCAAAAGATTCAACTGCAAGAGTTCAAAAAATTTCAGAAGGTCCCTGTTAATGTTGCATCTATCTCTTCTCCATCATCAATAAATTTATTAAAAAAAAAAAAATCTTTATCTGAAACCCATTGCAGGAGTTTGAGAAAGAACTGAAAGATATTCTCGCCAAACCAGCTAAAATAGAGCATGACACTCACCAGCAAATCATTACCGCATTTGCTGTAACACCTTGCAAAATTGCAGTAATACAAAACAGCCAGTAACAGAGGAACACCAAGTGTGGGGTCCATATTATTGAGAACAGCTAATATTTCTATAGCATAGCTTCCCAAAGATTCATGTACAACCAGACTTCCAGCAAGTGCACCCACTAGCAAAGGTATCTCTACATGCATCAAAAAACAGGAGGATATTATCATATTTGCAAAGTGGTCATGACTTGACACTCTTGAATTCAACCCAAGCACTTTACCAGATGACATGACTTCTCGCGATGATGAGATCATGTTGCCAGACTTATGCCTTTCTGCAATTGACAAAGCATATTTTCCTAGCTGAGATAACAAAGATTTTGATCCACTATCCATAATAATATCATTTTCATTGGCTGAATAAATGTTTAGAAAGAAAGAACAGGGAGATAAATCCTGCAAGAAGGGGTAAAAAATAATTGGTATCAAATGCATGAAATAATTTCAGCTAAATGGCAGATATCATCAAAGAATGGGCAGAAATTAGTCTTTCCTCCAACATCATGCCAAGATATTTTTATATTGCTTTCAAATAGCATCATACTACATACTGACAAAACTCATACATTCATCTCAAGGATTCAATCATATATGGAAGAAAAAATGTCATAAACCCCAAAAAGGGTGTGAAAGGACCATGATGAACCATGCCAAGATGATAAGAGGCACGTAAAGAATAGAAAAGACACTCACCAATTCAAGTACCCTCTCACAAGCAATCCCCACTCCTACATCCTTTCTCACTAAGGTACGAAGAGGTGATATGATCTAAGATATAAACTTCAAGATCTTATAGTACAAAGAGACGAAGAGTGAACACATGACCAGGCATCCCGATGACTTTTCACCAAAGGGAGCTCAGCTAGAGCATTCTCTAGACAGAATTTCACCAGAAATGTCAAATAGCAACCAGCGCTGCTGCTTAGGTTTAAACACAAGCTCACGAATTATTTAGGTGGCCTCTCATGTGCTCCTCCCTCCAGAAAAGAGGAAAACTTTCATCACTTAGGCTTTAATCTTTTCACCTTATAAATGGTTGACGGGTAAAATCAGTTCAAAATTCATACAAAAGCCAATATGTTCAGACAAGGACCAGAAAATTTAGATTAGTGCAGATAAACGACACAACATTCAGACAAATGCTGCCCAGGCTCCATAGCCTCCATTCACAACTATAGAAGTCCAAAGAATCATTAAAATAAATTTAGATAAGGGCCAAGAAATTTAGTTCAGTTCAAATCATAGTCTTTCATCTAATCCTCTACCCATCTCCCTTTCAAAGATTAACATAGATGAGTTATAACTTATAGGGGCTTGATATACTCGGCACTTGCTGAACTTATTGAGTGCTTGGTGGCTTGTAATGAGAGATATGACAGATATCCAGCTTTGTGACACCAAAAGTTTAAAGGCCCGCCATAAACCAAAACAAAACAAAGAAGAAACAAATCAGAAGGTCAAGTCCGTTCTGCACTTCCCACTTGCTTGCCAAAATAAATTTCATTAGCAATTAAGTATTTAAGTGATTGTTCCCCATGAAACCCACACCCAACATCTTGCAATTTCCAATATCTGAAAACACCTTTGTTCGTCTCGATGACCAACCACCACTTACCTGCTGCATATATTGGTCAATTTCTGGTTAAGATCATGACCATCATCAACAAAAGGAGCAGAAGGAGAATTCAATACCCAAAGCACACGTCACCAAACAATTTCGCTTCAAAACCTTTGGGTAAATCACTTTCTTCTACTATACATGATAAATTTACCATCATAATCAAAATTCAAGAAGATCCACCCCCAATAACTGGCACATGTCTATGCAGTACCCCCTTTCTCCTCCTCCGTGCCATTTCAAGATGCTAATGCTTTATACCACATAGAAGGGTAAAATTGCCATTCGAAGAGAAGCTTGTGATCAAACAAAGAAGAACATAAACCTTCTTTCCCTTCCTTAATAAGTAGAATAAACATGCATTCACAAAACACCACGGGGTCAACCATATACAAAAGGAGGGTTGAAGACATAAAAGAAACTCATACCCAAGTTATCATGTACCACTTTATCTACAAAACTTAGAAAAACAAGTACTACTTCACAACTAATACTTGACCGTTGCTTTACAACAACCTCAAAGAAGGAAATTGAACTTATCAAGCTCTACCCAAAAGAAATAAATAATTAAATAAAAAACTGTTGGTTTCCCTCTTTCCATGTGCACCACAAAAATAAGACCATTTATGATCTCTATATTAGTTCAAGGACATGATGCTTTTTGTTTTAATATCCTTCTATGTATGGGTAACAGTTGATCATCCAGAATAGAAGTCATTCATTATATATTGCAAAAAGAATATAAAGGGTTGAATCTTTTGCAAGAAGATCAACTATTGACGTCTTTATCATATCAAGTCCATCTGATTATTACCTCTGCTTTCTTGCATTAATTAAGAGTTATTTGGTATGGAGGGTTTCAAGAAAGTAAAAGGAATTCCCAACCCTTGTTTGCCTTAGATGTTGTTTGTTAGAGGTATTTTTAGTTTCCCTTGCCCCTCTTAGTTCCCCCAAATACCTCTCTGTATTGTTTCCCTCAGAATTCAGAAGTTGTTTGTTAGAGGTATTTCTGGTTTCCCTTTCCCTCTTAATTCCCCCAAATACCTCTCTATATTGATTTCCTAACACCCCCCCGGGTTTCCCAAACCCACAAACTCCTTTAAGGCTCTAGCCCATAGCCACCCTTAACCACAATTCATAACTACCATCCTACCTCTAAAAACACCAAGACTAACCACCATAAACACCGAACACCCATCACCACCCCCCTTCCAGCAGCCACCTTATACCCAACACCTCCTTCCAGCATAATCCAACACCCGCACCACCAACAATCACCACCACCAGCAGCCACCTTCATAACCCAACATTTCCAACACCACCAACCACCTTCTCCTTTACTACTAAGACCCACCACATACCTCTTATTTTCTATGCCTATAATAGAAGGTGGTACAAGAAGCAGTCTAACAAGAGCACTAAAGTAAATGCAAATCCCAGCTATGAGCCACATGAAATTGGTACTGTGACAGAGAGTGGTTAGTCCCACAGAAAAATCAGCCAAATAGTACAAAGAGGACCATGGATTTGGAGAGAGAAAGTGGTACTAAACTTTGTAATAAATAGGGGAGGGGTAACGATTAGCAAATCATTGAAGTATCGAGTAGTAATCTAGTAAGACTGTGGCAGTGAATCTAGACCTCTTGAAAGTCTGCTGTATTTGAGATTTCTCTAATCATTGAATACAATCTATCCTTAGTTCCTCATAATCTATTGTGTCATCTCAATATCATCTTCACTGTTAAAGAGGGTCAGTCCCTAGCATTTTCACTGCCCAAAAGATTACCAGAGCACCGTCACTCAACAACCACAGCACTGCATAATCCTTAACCACTATGACTTAACATCCACCGCAACCCCACCACAACCTGAGTGGAGCAAAACACATCAAGAAATATGAGGTATTTAGATTCTTTTTCTTTCATTTCCCTCACTTGATTCCTTCCCCTTTTCCATGTATAAACAAAAAGGTCCTTTGGTGAAAAGCAGGCTTTTGCAAAGAGAACTTCTATGATGTTGTCATTGTATGCCTTGCTCTATTGCACTCCTACCTTTCTAGTGAGTCCATAATTTAGCCAAAACATTCCACTTGATTATTCTAGCTAAAGATATAAGATACCTTACCACCTTTCGTCCCTCATACCTCTACCCAACCCCAAAGACGAGGAAAGAGTTCTTAGTTTTCGTCATATCCTATATAGATACCTGGAAGTTTCATTCTCCTGCTTATCTTTCCTCTCTTCACTTCTACTTAGGCACCCCTTAAGATCTCACGTGAAAATGATAGACGCCATCAACTACTAAAACATGAACCAATAATAATGATAGGAATATTGTGTAGCTATTACAAAACGAATTTGAGCAAAAAATGCCAGCATGTTTGATAACATTATCAATAAAATTGCAACCAGGACAAATACTTAAATGAGTTAAACCAAACATCAACCTAGGAACTCAGTCAAAAAGCGAGAAGAAGTAGAAAACTACCTGAAGCCATAAATGCTTCAAAAGCCTAAGGATGATAATTTCAGGCTTACTAACAAGCAAAGATCCCCTTTGAACAGATTTTTCATCCCCCGATGGGGTCGAATGACTTATAATGAGCTTTTCCAACATCAAAAGAAACTGAGATACTGCTTGTTTTACAGTTTTTGAAGGAGACGACATCAAGCTGATGATAGGAAAAAGGAATAGAGACACTTCACTTGGATCACATGCAACTCCAGCCACAGCATACTCTGCAAATAGGAATCGCCATTACGAACTGAATAACTGATAGAGATGGCATTCAGTTAGAGCTGGATATAATGGGGAGCAGAAAGCCATAGAACGAATATTTAGAAGGGCAAGAAGTTGAAATTTTCACATTCACAATATACAAATTTAAAATATTGAAGGACGGCAACTGTTTCATTTCTTATGGGGGATGTCGAATCTCACTTTACGAAAAATAAATTAACAACGATGTAACAATCTACAACTTTTGTCAAACTCCTCGCATTGTACTCAACAGGACAACTCACTCCACTCAACAACGATCACATATAAAAATAAGAAAAACAAGAGAGTGAGTGACTGAGAGAGAGAGAGAGAGAGAGAGAGAGAGAGTGGGTTGAGGTAGATGTAGATCCATGTTCAAAAAAAGACTATGTATTTCACAAACATAGACACATAAATACAAACAAGTCAGAAATTTAAGTCACAACTGGTACTATGCAAAATAGACAAGGAAACGAAGCCTTTCACCAAAAAGTAGTAAACACAAAGATTCAATCTACTAGCTCGTGAGATGGCTAAAAATATAATGTTCTCACCATCTTGAATTCTCCACCTCAGAAAGAATGTTAGAAGGTCAAGGACATATAACTTTTCATCTTCAAGTTCCAAATAAGTGAGAAGAACAATGAGAGATAACATAGGAGACGAAAGTTGAGGGACATAGCACAGTTCAAACTCTTTCTGGGTACTCAAAAGTCTCCTTGACAATTCAAGGACAGGCTTGCTCTCGATGCTACGCTTTTCAAACTCCAAGCACAATGTGAGAAGAGCATCCACCAGTTTGACCCCAACCAATTGAACTTCAGTAACCATCTATCATATACAACTTGAATATCAGAATACCATATAAGATATAATGCTTCTTTCTCCAACATAAATTACAAGAAGAAAAAAATTTACAACTCTTACTCTTCTGAAAGTGATTTGTTTAAATTCAACAACAGATGATACTGAAGTTAGAAGACAAGGACTCTCCTGTAAGACCATAAAAGAGAGATAAAGAAGCAAGACATGCTGCATTTCTTCTGCTCTCCCCAACCCCCAAACCTACTCCCTCACTGCACCACCGTCCATCAAGCCCCTGGCATTAGCTACAAGGCACGGAACTTTGCTATCAGAAATGAAAAGAAACTGTAAGGGATTTCTCTGCTCCCCGTTCTCTATGGTAAAAAATGATAAGAAAATGTATGCCGGCACGACTCACGAATCTTCTTTTACCATGATCTGACCTATTATTTTCCCTTTCTCTATTCTTTGTTTTGGTTCTTCTAGTAACAAACATTTAATAGAAGAACAATTTCAACATAAGTGGTTAACTCCTGAGACAGTGAGATATTTTTAGACAACAGAAGCAGGAAGGAAGAACAGTTCCATTCATCCTTATCCTCTTTATCACGAGGAAGCTTAGATAGAAAGCTGAAAACTTAAATGTAAGACAGAATGCACTACAGGAAGTTGAACTGAAGGAGGGGAGAGGAGAAAGGAAAACATACGGATCCCATCTTCATCAAATGTCGCAAAACTACAGTGTACGCATCCACTAGAAACTCAGCAAAGATGACAACTTTCCCGAGATCCTGTGCAAAACAAAACATACAAGAAACCAATTGCAGTTCTCTCAGGCAAAAAATTCTCCAGTTGACCTCGAGGCAAGATTAAATCTCAAATATCTTTAATGCTGTAAGGAACTTCAAGCCCCATCAGTCTACTTACCTCTGCACCACTAAGGTTAAAACATTTTAAACAGCCAATCAGCATCTCAAAAAGAGGATTCGCCTCTTGATGTAAGGAGCAACATAGAGACGTCAACGAATATATCACAAGGCTCAAGAATGATGACAATAATGAATCTGAACAGCAACCTCTCACAACAGAAAAGGTCAAGAAGGGCCTTAAGTAGACACAGACTTCACCAATTCCAAATTGCTTTCCATGCACCACAAACAATACAGTTTGTTTCACTAGCTCATTTTGTACCTCTAACCGACAAGTTAAAACCTGGAAAACGGTCCAAAGTCAGGACCTTCAAATTTTCAGCTGAAGTATGCAGTTCCACAAGTTAAAGTATCTAGCAAGAAGTTCACCGAGTGAAAACATGGAAGATACACTTAAATCTGAGCAAGACAAAAATCGACTAAGAAAAAGTCAGCAATTGTAGAACTCCCTATCTATGAATTTTTGGGAATGGGTCATCCTCTCATGCCCCTATCCTTGCCAAAAAATACTATTGAGCTGCAAATGCGATGCTAGAGTGCTTTCTACGGAAGCTCTAAAAGCCAGGTGAATGATGATCTCATTCCATTTATATTGCATATCAAGATTAGTATGATTAAAGACAAAGGTGACACAGTTACAGAAAAGGTAATTGGAGTTTTGAAGGTCCAATTTGAGAAGCCGTGATATTTGGCTCGCAATTTTGAACACCAGAATTCAAGCCTTTTGCTAATTAAAGTCTTTGTTGGGTGTTCTGCTTCTTCTAGTGAAGCTTGAAGTTCAATTTTATGAGACTGTATAGCTGGAGCTAAGTTTTAGTAACTGAGTGTCACTTTGTTTATTGATGAGTATTTAGCTATTTCAACACGTTCTAAATCATGACTTGATGTATTGCTGTTGATTTAAAGGTATATTGGTTTCGATACCATCTTGTCAATAGTGATATCTATAAGATCAAAGAATTTTATCTTGGAATTTGAAATTGACATAGATGGGGTGCTTTAGTTTCAATACTATATTGTTCATAGTGCTATCTATTAGATCAGAGAACTCATGGTGGAACAAAGGCATTATACTACATACATGGTGTAGTGATGGGTTCACACTTGCATGGAAGACATCATGTGCTACCTGATGGAAAGAGAACACCTATTTCTTATTACCTTTGTGAAGTTAGGTAAAGAGGGGGAAAAGCCTCAATTTTTTAGGACCTGGGAAAATTCAAATAGAAAAGAAAGGATAGATTTTGTAAGGAAGTCCCATAGGAAAATTCAAATAGAAAAGAAAGGATAGATTTGTAAGGAAGTCCCATATATTACTCATCAAAAGCTTAGAAGGAATTAATCACTTACATCATATATATATAGTAAACCATAAACAACTATAGTACGGTTTCACCATGGCTATGGCTTACAATTGGAGAGCTAAGATTAAAAGTAAGTTGACAATCTTAAGCACTACGAACAAAAAACACAGATCGCATAAATTGTGCTTTAAACCCATGGGAGCGTTCACACTACTAAACAAGGGTGGGTCTTCTTGGAGATCAAATCCTTTGGAGCCTACAACCAGCACTAGAGCAGCAAAATATTTATTGCCACCCTATGTAAACACTAGCAAGCTTGTGCTGCCTGGGAACTAGTGTCCACGCACAAAGGTAGCTGAAGTTCCTGCATCATTTGATATTACATGGGGGTTCCGGCCCCTTCTTGGGTAGAATTTTACCCTAGGCTTGCAAAAATGATCCAACATTCGGTCCAAGCTTCCAAAGTTCCACGGTGTTGGATATTGAGATTAGTTTATTTAGTGAGAAAATGGAGTGAATTGTATTTCTGAGAAGGAAATGTTTTTGAGATTGAAATGAATTGTTTTTTTTTTGTTAACCTGAAATGCTTAGGAGTACCTGGTATTTATGTAAGAGCAGCAACCTTTCACATTCTAGATGCATGCACTAAACTCCTAGATACATTGTTCAAGAATAAGCTAGAACCTATCTTAATTTGGTTCATGTTCTCAAGGATACAATGTACTAGATAACTCATGAACTTAGGATTAAATGCTAAATGCTAGAAATTTCTGGAAAGTATTGGAAAAGTCTCACTACTCAACATACGGCAGATTCTAAGCTTTAACTAGTAAAGAGAGAGGAGGGTCCTACTAAAGGGTGAATTGTGGACCTCCTAAACAACCTCATACCCACAAGGATCCCCATTTACCATAACCCAGGGTAAATCCTCCTCATCGACCAAATCTAATGCTCCTGCATCATCTCCTCGATTTGTGAAGAGAAGCCTCAAAACTTTAAGACTCTTTCTGCCTTTTGTAATGTTGTTGTTGGTCTAAACTCCAGTGAAGGCGAATCAGTGCTGTATCGTCAAGGTAACGGGGAAAAAGGAGGGTTAGAAACTTATAAATGCTGAAATGAAGAAGAAGTAGAAGAGGAAGATAAAAGAAAAAGATAGGAGTGGGAGTGATGAATAATGAACTAAATAAAAAGGGAAAGATACATCAGTGACACAAACTTTGTCTCAACTACAACCAGTCTCACGAACTTGGCAATTGGCAAAGTAACAAAAACAGCTTAAACATGGCAAGTTTAGACAATGAATAGCATAAGACACTTACTTTTGCATTCGTCTACTATTTTTGAACACATTCAAACATTTAATAAACAATATACAGAGAAAAAAAAAGGCAAAACATAGACTTCTCAATGTTCTTTTCAATGTAGAATAGCAAAGAATAAATAAAACGATGGTCTTCCGTATCGCTTTAATAAATAAAAGAATATGCATTTTGCATTAGAATAAAACTTAATTTTCGGAACCGTCCATGTACTCCAGGTGAAGCGCATTTTTTAAATTCCTGACTCATTCAAAAATCCTTACCTGAGTTAATTCCGTAGGTTAAAGTCAATAGTTCAAGTAACAAACTATCTCTGAACAAAACAACAACAAAAAATTACATGACCTTAGCCTATGAAGACAAATTGTTCTAAGGTTGTCAAGTTTGAACTGATTTTATTAGTGTGTCATGTTTGCGTTCATGGGAGTAGTTTTGCCAAAGTTTGTGTCACTGAATGTAATTGCACCAAGAAAAGGGGGAAAGTGACGTCAAAGCCTCTGAATATTGACTTATTTTGCCGTCAACTAGCAAAAAGGTTTTTTTATACAAGATTTTGTATTATAAGATATTGTTTTGGGCAAAAAAATTAAAAGGTGGTATCTCAGATTCAAAAAAACAAAAATATCTGAAACCATTTTCATTTTATTTGAAGCTATGTTAAATCACATCACAAAAGAAATTACTCAATAAACTTTCCTTGTCGTGTAGGGTTGAATTTGGTTTAGAATTGTGCAATCAAGCCCAAGGATGTTACATTCTGTGCCAGAAGAAATCAATGTTACAGCTATCAACTGCCAATAAAGGTACTCCCCCCATTCCAAATACAGGGAAACATTTCCATATCGAATCAATTAAACCAAACTTTAACTTTCCATAATATCCTCAACATCAGTGTTACAAAAAATTCCAAGAAAATATAATCTTATGTATGCACATAGAGATAAAAACTTTAGTGAAAAGGGTAATGTAAACTCAAATCCTTAAACATGATCCCTAACCAAATGTATCCTACAATTTAAGAATTCAAGGACTAGGGACTAGGGAGTATCCTCAGGGATACCATATAGAACTGTTATGGGCTGTCAAAGGCATGGCATTTTTGTGCGCTTTGCCATATACAAACTATGAATTTTGCTCAAAACAACCCCTAACTATGGCCATTGTTCCCAAAACCACCTGCAAATTTTACCGGGGAAAAAACCCACCCCAATTATTAATCAGTTACTCACAACCACCCCTTAATATTATTTCCATCCGAAATCATCACGAATTTTGTTCAATAAACATAAATTAACAGTAAATGTATACTCAATTAACTTCAGATCCAATAAACGTTGCTTAACTAACCAATAACACTTTTTAAAATAACCCCTTTAATCTTGGGAATTGGGATTATGGGATTGACATTAGCTAATGAGTAAATCATCCTAAATTAATCCCTAAAAGCTTCAAAGTTAACCCTCAAACCTTGGGAATAGGGGTTACTTTTTGCGTATCGGTGAAACTAGCAAAATTTTAAAACAAAATCCGATAACAGTGTTCGTAGGAAGACAATTGATAGTTATAAGTAAATTTCGTTTTAGGTTTTGGAGCAAGTTCGCCTAATATAGGGTGGCTTAGAGCTATAATTTATCCTAAAAACTATCAACTTACCAATTTATAATGTCAAGTTGTCAACTGCCTAAAATAAACAACAAGAAAGTTCAATACCTTATTAAGCAAAGTTTCGTGCTTTTAACTACAAACCCCACTACCCCAAAATGAAAATATGGAAGAAAGTTGAGTTCCTAATTATGTAAGCGTAATTTCCACCCCTCGTCTTTTCCTAACTCGTAAAAGGCACAGTCTTGTGACAATCCTAAACAAATGCTAATAGCAATCTCTTCATATTTCCATCATCCACAACAATAGATCAAGATAATGACAAGTGAAAGCTAAAAGGGGGCTCCCTACCAACCAATACTTGCCTGGTAACCCATCGCACTACGGCCAATTTTTTCCACATTTTTCCCACATAATACAAGAGATGATATGTAACAAGGCTACTAACTGAAACCAGATTATTAACCATGATATTTGCTTACCAACAATCTTAATAGCTTAATAAAAGATTTTGCCTCCTAAGCATATTTTAAAAAGAACTACTTCTTCATATTGCAAAAAGAAGAAAGAAATATTCTAGATACACTACAATTGCTTCATGGTCCACAGGTTCTCAAATTTCAATTGGTATGAATTATGGGTTCTCTTTGGTTGTTCTATTATTTCCCTCTATAATGTGCAACCTGTATATTACTTAGTTGAAAAAGACCATTGACGGGCAATTATTGCATATGGAGGCTATAAAATGCTTACAAAGGGATAAGAAAGGTTGTTGATTATGAACAGAGTTAACATGAGTGCAATAGCTAAGGCTCTTAACATGAGGATCACCTTTGAATAGCAATATTGGGCCCATTAGTCTTCATTTGAAGACTAGCCCACTTGGAAGTGAAACTATAGTTCTATAACTTTCCCACAATTGGTCAAATGCACCAAACAGATGTGAAAAAGAGGGATATATCTCCGATTTCTGCACTGGAGCGCCCTAACTCCTATAGCTGTAATATGGCCAAAATCATGATTTTTAACAAGTGCATGGTGTGGACAGCGTGTTTGTGCACATCATGCACTGCACCTGCACAAGACAACACAAAATTGGGGACTTATGTCGTCCTCTATCTTGTAAATAATATATTTTGAGGTGTCTCACTCGACTTTTTTCGCTTGGGTCCATTAATCTTTCCTCTGCGTTACACTATTGAGCTTAGTTTTGGGATTTTTATTTCTTTGTCTTAAAATTCCATTCCAGTTCACATTTCCATCTATTTTTACTTACAGATTCTGAATGCAGCGCACCACACCATCAATTGATGATGTGACACGTTTACACTAGAATAAGGTACCCAAAAATATAATCCCTAACCCCTTCATAACGTAATAAGTCACTCTTTGACTAACCCCTAAATAATATGGTAAGTAGCTCTTCATAATATTATAAATCAACCCTAAACAAGTCAGTCCTAAATAATGTAACCCCATATAATAATAAGGTAACTCACCCCCAAAATTCTGTAAGTAACTCCATAATGTGATAAGTTGGTCCTACATAATGTACTACCTCTTTTTTTAATTGGTTGCATCACTTTGACTTTTTCCCTATTCATTTACTAACTTTGACGGAAACTATATAAACAATTTTTGGTATATAAGATGTTTTTATACTTATCTCACTGTATCTTAAAAAAAAAAAAAAAAAACAGTTTTCCAATAAATTCACTTACACGCAGTAAAGATATATTAATGGTCAAAATTGTACATAGTCAAGGAAGCATCAAGTACTAGCGTGAGTAACCCCTATATAAAAGAATCAGATAAGTAACACCTAGATAATAGAATATGTGATCCAAGTAGTGATAATATGAATGCATCACACACAAAATCATCACAAGAACCCCCCAGAAATGCCAAATCTTGAACGGTTGTGCATGAAAAATGCATATATCAGTGCCAACGTCGTAAATAAATCAAAATATATTTCACGAATCAATACATGTTAAACATAAATTTACAAATGTCATATAGTAGTCTACATATGTTGAATAACAAAATGCCTCTCTAATGCAAATCAGTTTGAGATTGGGCAAAGCAGCCCCCGAAAAAATCTTGGCACAAAATATTGAATACTTGACCCACGGAATAATGATAACCACAACATAACAACAAAATGAACAACAAAAAGTAGAAAAAGAAAACACTGCAATCCGTAGACGGTGCACACGTCCGTATGGTGATGTTCATTGGTATTGGTCATGGAATTAAAAGGTTCATACGGATTTGGCCGATCACATAGCGTGGGTTTTATCCCCGACATCCTCTTTTCAAATATTAGCCAAAAATATTTTATAATTTAACTATATAGCTAATTAACATATATTGTGATAGATTTAAATATATTATGTTCTAATAATGCTTCATAAACTAAAATTAAGCAAATAAGGTTAGAACATATAAGTGAATTTTTTAAAAATTCACGCCGCGCCAAACGCTCTATTTCCCCGTACAAGCCGTTCCGCGACAACGCGACCGCCCCGCAACGCGACCGCGACCGCGTTTTTCTATGGTATTTTTTTTTTTTTGGATTGTGTTCAAGCGAACCCACGCAAAATCTCGAAAAAAAAAAAGTAAAAACCGGCCAAAAAAAACCAAAAATAAAAATAGTATATTAATGTTCCGTGCGGTATTGGTTTGATTGGAAGCGTTTGGCTCGGTGGTCGATTAGGTTGGATCAAGATTTATCTATTTATGTTGGACGCGGGATCAATTCCTACGAAAGCATTTTGCTTCCTCTCTTTCTTATTTTTCTTCTTTTGCTTCCTGTCTTATTTTTCTTTTCTTGTTTTACGTGGCAAGCTCTTGCCTCATACTGCTTTCCTATTTTTTTGGGTTTCGTTTTCTCTTAATGGGAGTTTAACTTCTTTTTTTTTTTCTTTAAAGTCTTATGGAATATATGTTTCTCATTTTGTTCATTTTATTTTGCGAAAATCTATCTAAACAATCTTAATTTTTACCTATTATTTGAAAATAATTTTGACTTTGAATTGTTATGAGAAATTCCAAAAAGTTTGAGTGTTATCTTATCAAATAATTTGGACTCTTTATTTTTTTTAAAACTTAATATTTCTAAGTGCTATAAGTAACTTCTACATTTCTTACCTCTTCTTATAAGTTACAACAGTTAGAAATGTGTTACTCCTCCTTTATTGTTCTATATAGAACATATCCAAAATGGTTAAAGAATGCAAGAAAAGTAAGGGCATGGGTTATTTTGAGAAAGTCCTCTAAAACTTGAGAAAGTTCCTAAATAATACAAAGTTGGGATTATTTTCAAAAAGTGATTGAAAGCTGAAAAGCTGGGTTAGTGGTAATTACTAGATATTGCATGGGATAATTTTAACATTTCAACGAATGGGTGATAAACAAATTATAATAAGTCATAATTGATTTTACTACTTTTTAAATGTAATTTTTGCTTGCAGTTAAAATTTGGACTATTGTATTGCAACTTTTAACTAATCTATCTTGAATTTTTTTCTCCAAATAATTTCGAACCCACGTGAGTCAATTCCTGGATCCGCCACTGGGTTCATAACCTACTACTTGATGTTCATCGTGCGTGCCTTCCTAACTATACGGACGTGTGCACCTACTAGTTTGCAAAAACATTGAGATGCATCAACTTACCTTAAGAAAAGGGTGATTCTCCGGAGCATGAACAAAATCGTTAGAAACAAAACCATTAGTTCGAAACCCGAAACGAGCAAGAAACCCAATTCCTTTAACAAACACATTAACAAAGCGAGACGGGCAAGCTTCAAGAGCAGAATGAAGCTGAAGAAGGGCAAAAGAGATGTCCAATTTGAAGTCCTTGACAAGTCGGCAAAGTTCACGCACTGATTGATCCACCACAGCAGGGGAAGGAGAGTGAAGGCACTCATGAATGGCTTCTTCAGCTGCTGAGTCGGAATTAAGGTTTAATAATGTACGGAGTTTATCGAAAATTTGTATGACTGCGAACCGTTGCAGTGAGGGTTGGGGTACTTTAGTTCGAACCAGTAAGGGAGTGAATACATCCATTGGGGGTGGTAGAAGAAGAAATGGTACGCATAGATGAGAAATTGTGATGCGGAGAGACACTTTGGAGATGAATTTTTGGCGCCGGTGCTTTCGGTTATTTGATTGTCGGACTCGGAGAAGAGGGAATCGGAATACTTGAGGGAGAGAGGGAGCGGAGAAAACCGGTTTTAGAAGGTTACCTTCATTCTAGTTGTGACTTTTTTTTTCCCAACTGGGAACCTATTGGTAAGAATAAGGACCCTACTAGATCAGCACCTCTCGCACGTTTGTCAGCTCAATTACACAGGTCAACGCTCGAGAGTAGGGAGATTAAGGGAATCCAAACTCCCAAGCACAAGTAGGTAGTGAGGCTCGAACTTGTGACCTCAAAGTCACATGGTGAGTTCCCCACCACCCCCACCAAGCAAGTTTGGTTCTAGTTATGACTTATGAGTTACTCAATGTAGATGGAATCCCTTAGATTTATTACTAACGCCCTAAATACGTATTTTTATAGTGTAGTTATAATTTATATATCCTCTTTCTACCCTTTCCCTCACTTCCCCTCCCACCACCACTATAAATTGCACCACTGGATCCGTCACCACCACCAATTTTCCAACGAGCGTGACCCCTCCGGTGATACATCATCTCGTCTGGCAAACTTGACATTATCGCCAACAACACATAATTTGAAACTTGTAAGGCGTCCATAGTAGACACTCACCACAAGCTCAGGCGCTTACCATGGACGACTGAGCCTGTGGTGGGGCTTCTACCATGGACGCCTTACCATATTATTAAAAAGTAATTCAAATTGTTTCTCAAAAACTCAAATCTTTATTTTTCTTTTTGTGTGATTTGTTTTATGGATGTAATTTTTGTTTTGTGGGATTTGTGGGGCGTGGTGGACTGGTGGCGATGGGATTTGGGATAGAGGCATCCATGGTGAACTGGTGGTGACAGGCTTCCATGGTGGATTGGTGGTGGTTGTAGGAAGAATAAAACAGGCCTTTATAGTCAATTTTTATATGATATAGTCAATTTTTGTATGATATAGCAGTCGGGTTTTTTCTAATATAGTTAGGTTTTATGTGATAAAGTCAATATGGGTGCACAATAAATTATTGTGAACGCAGTCCACCCAAGACGCTTTGTTATTCGAGTACATACAGATTCTAGATTTGAGTCGGTTGATAAATGTTGCAAGTGCGGAAGGTTTTTTTAACAAAATTAAAATAGCCAAGAAATTAAAACGATGATTGATAGAAAGCGTTATGTTAGCATGGAAAACATACCAATGCTTTGTGTAAGATGTTTTTGTTGTAGCAAAGATCACCTAATTAAAGATAGGTGTTATCTTTTCCTTAATTCAAATAAAAAAGAAAACAAACAAAGATAACAATCACTTGTGGTTAGGGATGGCAACATGTCGGACTTGGACCGAATTATGCATAATCCAACTCCGACTCTACAAGAAATCAGATTTGAAGTTCGACTCCGACCCCGACTCTGACCCCGACATCCGAATCCGGAAATTCGAATACGATCTGATTTAAAATCCCAATATATGACTCTGACTCTAACCTAATCCGACTTTTTTTCCGACCCGTTTTTTTAAAATAGAAAAAACTTTTACATAATATAAATAATCTAATCATTACTATTTTTCTAAGACTTATATGGAATCTTATATAATATAAAGGAAAAATGAACACCAACAGTTCGAATTATGGGCCATCTTCCATAAAAGGTATGAACTATAGAAAATCCATGAAACGTACGAATTATTACCCCAATCTTCCACTAACGGTCCTGTTAACCTACAAACCTGCAATAGCAGGTAAACCTTGAATAAACCTTTTTTCTTTTTCTTTTTTATTTCCCTTTTTATCTTATTCTTCCTCCTTTCTTTCTCTGTCCTTTTCAACCCACCCACCGTCATTCTTATTTCTCTCTCCTGCCTCCACCACCACCACCATCACACTCTCATCTTCTCTCTCTCCGCCCTCATCCCTCTAGGCCTCCACCCACCATCACACCCTTATTTTCTTTTTCCTCCCTCCATCACCGACTCATCCCTGCCCCTTCTCTCTCTTATCTACTCCCTCTAACTTCCCCCATTATCATCCTCATCTTCCCTCGATCTCTCATCGGAATCCCATCATAACCCACAAAAACTACAAAGCCCATCACAACCACCCCGAAAGCCTCAATTCACCGCTAACAGTGGTGTCGAAGATGGAGTAGCGATGATGATGATGATAAAAGAGAAGAGAGAAATATAAGTACATGGTGGTGGCTATCTGGGGTTGTTTGTGGCTATTTTGTAGTGGGTGGTGGAGGAGTGGTCGTAGTGGATGGTGGTATTGAGGGGGTTTCGAGGTGGGTGTGGGTGTTTTAGAGGTGGTTTTAGGGTGGGTAAGGGGTGTTTTGGTTGGGTGATGGTGGTGGAGTTACAGTGGTTGTGGGCGGTGCTGCTATTGGGTGGGTGACGGTGGTGGATTGGGTTGTTGTAGGTGTGGCTGGGTGGCGATTGTTGTGCTTGGACGGGGGTGCGTGAAGAAAAAAAAAAGAAGAAAAAAAAAAATTAGTAATTAAATTAAAATAAGGGGAGGAGTGAATTAAGGTGGGAGAAAGTAAAAAAGGGAGCGAAAAAAAGGAAAAGTTTAAAAAGGGAAAGTCAAACATCAGGGGGAAAAAGGAAAAAAGTAAAAATTATTAAAAGGTCACGTGCTAGTCACATGACCTCGAGTTAACCTATTATAACAGGTCAACAGGTAACCAAGACCGTTTTTAGAAGACTGGGGTATGGATTTTCCATGCTTCAGACCTTTTATGGAAGATGACCCATAGTTCGGACTGTTGGTGTTCATTTTTACTAATATAAATCTAATATAAATTGTAACACCCTAAAATTTTGGTTAAAAGCTTTATAAACATTCACTTTTCATTTGAAATATTTGACCAAATCTTTAGGGTATTACCACCGAATCTATTGTTAAAAATAAATGTAAGGCTAATTAATAGAATAATATTAAATTTATAATCCAAATTATCAAAACAAACCAATCTAAGCTGTCTAACTTAAACCAATTCAAAGACTAAACAATCCCAAATAACGTTTATGATTTATTTATTAGACTAGATGAACTTAAAGCTATATGTACGCTCATTTCTGCAATGTAGTCCCTTTCACCAACTGATACTATGTTTTTCGCATTGTTAAATGATATCTTGTTTATTGCTTTACTTTTTGATCACTTTTAGTTGATATTATAGTTGTTTTTGAGTTAGTTTAGGCTAGTTTGTTAGCTATTTCCTTAATTTGTGCAATTTTCCTCCTCGTATGCACTTTCTTTAGGTGCTTTGTTTTATTTCAGGACTTAGGAGCATGCTTGGAGGACACTTGCACAACCCCGGATATTAAGATCGAAGAGGAAGGTCAAGGAAGCATCAAGGAAGCATGGGGACAAGTATAAGAAGTTTTGGAAGGGCTTGCGCACAAGGGTAAATTTATAATGGCCATAACTTTCAGCACACAAAACATTTTTGAGCGATTCAAATTGGATATGAAATTTTGGCTCAATAGTTTTCCAACAAGTGGTCACAAGCTCAATTCCGATGAAAAACGAGCGAGATATGACCGTTTGAAGATGAACTGACGGAACTGAAAACCGACCCGAGCGCTCGGGTCAATATGCGGAAAACTAAAATTTCACTCTTGTTGGTCTGACCCGCCCGAGTCAACCTCAACCCAAGCGCCCGGGTCACTCCACCCGCCCGGGTCGGGTTTTCCCGGAAATCATTCTTTTTAAATCCTCTTTTTGAATGGGGGTTAATTTGTAATTATGCCTAGTTTATTTTAGGACTATATAAGGCAAACTCCTCTCATTTTAGGGAAGCTAATTTAGATTATATTTTAATAAAGGGAGATTTGAAATTCTTTGAACCCTAGGAGAGAGAAAATCTCATCTTCTAGAGAGAGAAGTGAGAGAAACTTGTTGAAAGCTTGGAATTTGAAGAATCTAAGAAGGAAACGTGAAGATTTGGAGACTCCTTGCAACTTTAATGAGAATTTCTTACTCTCTCTCATATTTTATTGCATTATTTTCTTATTTTCATGCCATTCTCACTCTATTGATGAACAATTTGAAGAATAGCTCTTCGGTAAGAGACTAGCCCAATCTAGCTAGCTCGAGAGAGTGGTTAGAGTACCAATGGATGAACAATTCCCCTCAATTGATCCCCATTGTTGATTCCCATTGTGATTGCTTGGTTTGTGAATGAGTTGATTGGTGGATACCCCTTCCCAAAGTCATTTTTCTTATTGTCTTTTCATCTATAAATCTTAAAAAACATAGACTTTGCTTAGCTTATCACAAATCGATACTTATTTGTGCTTCCCTTAATCCTTGTGGATTCGACCCTTTACTTGCCCTATATTGGGTAGTTTAGGTATCTTTGATGTGTTTACAACGAGCGCGTCAAATTTTGGCGCCGTCGCCGGGGACTTCGGCTTGCGTTGATTTGTGTTGATTAGATAAGTCTAGGCTATTTGTGAATATTCTTTTCCTTTTTTTTCTTTCTTTTTGTTTTGAAAAAAAATGGCAAATACTTCTTTTCCTCAATATGAAAATGAGTCTTTTTGGGTTTACTTTGAGAGACTTGGGGAATTTATAAAGTTTCATGGCTATGATATTGGGGAAGCTTGTGAGATTACTTATTGGGGACTAAATGAACATACTAGAGAAGTTGTTGAAAATATGTTTAACGGTGACTTTCGAGCGACATCTTCGGATCAAGCTTGGAATTTTTTTATGTGGTTAGCTAGGGACACTTATGATTCCTACTTTTATGCAAATTGTCATGATTCCACTCATGTTGGCATTAATTTTTTTGATGAATCAAATGTTCCCACTACCGAGCCTATGATCATATTCCCTCATATGTTTGTTGCAATGAGGTAGACTCCAATGTTGATGATATTGATGCTACTTCTCGATTTTCATCAAATTTGTGCATGAATTTCAATGATGTGTCACATGTCCCCAAGATTGATTCTCATATGCTTGATTGTGATTGCTCCCCCAAAATTAATTTTCAAGGTTCCTTGAATTCTGAATCATTGAAATCTGAATTGGAGCTTACTCTTGAGCGATATCTCACTGGGGCAAATTCTAGTGCCAAATATGAGCCTCTCCCTAAAGTTGACTCCAAACCCATTGAGGATCTCTTTTTACAATTGAAAAGTGATTTGAATTCGGTGAGGGAAAATCGGGGTTGCAAAAATGACATTCTCAAGTTTAATTATGTTGATTCGAAGTATATTGAAAATGAAGATCAATTGGAAAATCTCCATGATCTTGATGATGGTTTTTGGAGTAGTGATGATGAGGGGTATGCTTTTGAAGAGAAAATGCCCATTATTGAGGATGTTATTGAAACTGAGGATGTTTGTGAATCTTTGCATTCTCTTTTTGAGTATGATGTCCCTAACTCTAGTGGGTTTAGCCTTATTCCGTCTCCTTCCATCTTAGAGCACTCATCCTCTCCTACCCCTTCTTACTTGAGTGAAGATCTTGGTCAAGTTGAGGGTGAGATACCTCATCTGATGGTTGGTGATGTTTTTAAGGATTTAGATGATGGAAAAGATGTTTATAAGGAGGTTAAAAAGTGTGTGATTTGAAGACTTGTGATATAGGAGAAGTCATTCGTGGAACCTTAGTTTCTATTCCTTCACCTTATATCCCATTTTCAAGAAACATCGACCTAGTTCCTTCCTTTCCCATCTCTTTCCCTTATTTATCCAAATTACCTCCATTAGATGAGCCCCCTTCCTCCTTTGCCCTTCAAGTGCCTCTTTTGGTTGTTTTTTGAGGAAAAGAGTGAGATTGCCAAGCAAAAAGAGTTTGTCGAGGAGAGTTTGCTGACTTTTTGTTCATTTTCTTATTCTTTTGAGTCTTCTTCTTCCTATTTTCTTGATTTTTCTTTTGATTCCACTTCTTTTAGGCATTCCCCTCCTCAATTTTTGCATAGAATTGCACTTTATATTGTGCATGCTTTTTACTTAAGTATTGCATATGCTATCCTAATGAAAATGTGTGCTAGTGCATTTGACAAACTCTTGCGATCTTTGAATTGCTATTTACTAGAAAGGTCAAGCTTAGGACCTTAAATAAGCCTTTCTCGGGAAGTAACCCGTGATTTATTGCTTTCATTTTTTTTTTCATTTTACTCATTTTTCTTTTCTATTATCTTTGATTTTGATTTAGGCACATAGTTTGAATGACAACCATTCTCAATAGTACGTGGAAAGCAAATCATGGTTTTGAAGAAGTTTATTAGAAATGGAGAAATTGGGTCATTTGTGGGTATTTACACCCACCTACTATCCGGTAGCTTCCTTCCTTTTGCTCTTTCTTCAATGCTCTATGATTTGTGGAACATATGTTTGTTGGTTGAATGTTTCTTCCCTCCCTCCCTCCCTCCCCTTGATCGTCTTGTTCAAACATTGAGGACAATGCTTAATTCTAACTTAGGAGAGTAGCCATTTGCTAGCTTAGGGGAGGTGTATATAGTTTTTATTTCCTTTTTATTTCCCTTTTTCACAAAAAAAATATAAAAAAATTGACTTATATTCATTTCTTTTCTTTCTCTTTCAAGTTTTGATTTCCCTCTCTTTAGTTCTAACAAAGTCAAAAATGAAAAAAAAATGAATTAAAAAAAAAAGAAAAGAAAGAAAAAAAAAGAGTTAGTTTTAAATAAAAATTTGGTTTTCTTGCCCAAGGAAGATGCTAAGTAATGATATGATGTGGATTCCTTGCTTTGACTTTGAGTATATGTTTAGAGGCTTCTTTTGGAAGAGTGTGAGCATGGGTCAAGGTGTTTTAGGAGTTGATTAATCTTGATTGCATTAGAATCTACCAAAATGAAACTAATGAATGCTCAATTGGATGCCTAGTCTTGAATCTTGACTAAGTTGCTCATGCTTAGATAATTTTAGCTTCATGCGGTCCCTTGTATCCCTAGATATACTCATCATGTCCCGAAACAATGCTCTACAACAAACTTAGTTTTTATTTCTCTTTGTATGCAATAAGTAGCACAAAAAGGCACAAGTTCTTATGTCTCTCTTTAGTGAGTAGTTACTTCACCTTTGTATAGGAAAAATTCCCATAATAAGGTAAAAGAAAAGGCCAAAAACAGTAAAAAAAGGCGTGAAAAATGAAAAAAAAAGTGAAGAAAAACGAAGAGCAAAAAGAATAGAAGAAATTCAATAAAAGATGTCAATTTGTGGATGCCTCCCACACTTAGTTCTATTTTCTTAAGTTTCAAGTAGAGTGGAGTCTAAGGCTTATTTGTATGTTTAGGAAAGGTGGACTAGTGGTTTAAGCTTTTATAACACTTGAAGAGCCTTAAGTCTTTTGGATAGCTAGGTGTTACTCTAATGAGCGAGTAAAAAGTCTATTAGGTGTCCTATTGCAATCTTGATTAGCCTTCTCTACTTATAACCCACGAGTACACTTAGAAATTAGTTGTCTTGAAAGTTGCTCTTTATCTTTGCTTGTGAACCATTTCGTTACTAGTTGACTTGGGCATAAATCTTGAAAGTGTTGAATAAATGGTTGATGAAAAGCTAGAGTTGTGGGTTTGAAACTCTTTGGAAACCCTCGCGAGATCCCACTTGCCCTCTAGAGCGATCTAGGGGTTTAAAGAGCTTGTTGCATATGCTAAATGCAATCGTGATTCCTACGAAAATGAGTTAGTGTAGATTCTCTTTCTTTCTCCTTATTCTTCATTTATTTGTTCTTCTTGATCTTGCTTTCTAATAATCTTCATTCTCTTTCCCTTGTGTTTTATTCTATTTTTCTTGGGGACAAGCAAAGATCTAGCTTGGGAGAGTTTGATGTCTTGTTTATTGCTTTACTTTTTGATCGCTTTTAGTTGGTATTATAGTTGTTTTTGAGTTAGTTTAGGCTAGTTTGTTAGCTATTTCCTTAATTTGTGCAATTTTCCTCCTCGTATGCACTTTCTTTGGGTGCTTTGTTTCATTTTAGGACTTAGGAGCATGCTTGGAGGACACTTGCACAACCCCAGATATTAAGATCGGAGAGGAAGGTCAAGGAAGCATCAAGGAAGCATGGGGACAAGTATAAGAAGTTTTGGAAGGGCTTGCGCACAAGGGTCAAATTCAAATGGCCATAACTTTCAGCACACAAAACATTTTTGAGCAATTCAAATTGGAGATGAAATTTTGGCTCAATAGCTTTCCAACAAGTGGTCACAAGCTCAATTTTGATGAAATACGAGTGAGATATGGCCGTTTGAAGATGAACTGACGAAACTGAAAATCGACCAGAGCGCTCGGGTCAATCCGCGGAAAACTGAAATTTCACTCCTGTTGGTCCGACCCGCCCGGGTTGGATTTTTCCGGAAATCTTTCTTTTTAAATCCTCTTTTTGAATGGGGGTTAATTTATAATTATGCCTAGTTTATTTTAGGACTATATAAGGCAAACTCCTCTCATTTTAGGGAAGCTAATTTAGATTATATTTTAATAAAGGGAGATTTGAAATTCTTAGAACCTTAGGAGAGAGAAAATCTCATCTTCGAGAGAGAGAAGTGAGAGAAACTTGTTGAAAGCTTGGAATTTGAAGAATCTAAGAAGGAAACGTGAAGATTTGGAGACTCCTTGCAACTTTTATGAGAATTTCTTACTCTCTCTCATATTTTATTGCATTATTTTCTTATTTTCATGCCATTCTCACTCTATTTACTTGTTCATCTTAGATTATTGTTTTGGTTCATGTTAATAGTTGTTAATGTCTTTTAGTTTATAATTTTTCATGATTTGTGAGTAGCTATTTCTTTGAGAAGGGTTTGAAGCCATTAATGAGTTCATGAACCTCTAATTCCAACATTGGGTTTTGACTTGGGATAATTTTGGTTAATTGATTTGACATTTTCATGAATGTTTGTGTGGTTGGCCATCATTGGAGCATAATTTAGGTACCTTTAGTGAAGGATCGAGAGATGAAGTTAAGGGGTTGCCTCAAATCGATTATTAGGCTTGAAGGACCATGAGAAAAGGGACTACCTAGCCTAGGGGACTTAGTTTGCTTGTTTAAATTCATCATGTTTATGGATATGCTTGGTTGAATGCCTTAGCCATGAGAATAGGTCTTCGGTAAGGGACTAGGCCAATCTAGCTAGCTCGAGAGAGTGGTTAGAGTACCAATGGATGAACAATTCCCCTCAATTGATCCCCATTATTGATTCCCATTATTGATTCCCATTGTGATTGCTTGGGTTGTGAATGAGTTGATTGGTGGATACCCCTTCCCAAAGTCATTTTTCTTATTGTCTTTTCATCTATAAATCTTCAAAAACATAGACTTTGCTTAGCTTATCATAAATCGATACTTATTGGTGCTTTCCTTAGTCCTTGTGGATTCGACCCTTTACTTGCCCTATATTGGGTAGTTTAGGTATCTTTGACATGTTTACAACGAGCGCGTCATTAAACAAAACCCCTAAATCAAACTACCTGACTAACCACTAACCTAAGTATAATGGCAAGCAAGGGTCACTAGTACAAAGTTGGTCTAAGGTAACATATATAGGGTAACACTTTTCAAAATTCAAGTTTCTCGAATGTGTACGTAACACCTTGGTAGCACTTTATTAATATGTAACACTTAATGTAACACTTTTTTTTATAAGTAACATTTTGATGTAACACTTTAAAATAGATAACACTTCTAAGTAACACTTTAATATTTGTAACACATCTTAAAGTAACACTTTAAAAATAGGTAAATTTTTTAAAATTAATTATTTTAGCAATAGTACTGGAAGATAGAAATTCGGGCTTCAAATTTGGGAGTAAATCAAATATAACAACTGATCACCCTCACTCCCCACACAGCCACACCAAGCATGCCTCAAATCCTATTTGAGTTCGTCACTTCAATTAACCTCAATCCATTCTCTCTACAATTCGCACGCCATTTTCTTCAACATGTATGTCTCCAATTCTTGTCTTTCTTTAATTTTTTTTCCTCTGATTTTTTTAATTTCCACTGAATTGTTCATCTTCAACCTCCTATTAGTTTAATGCAATTGGGAAGCTGCGAAATTAGATAATTTGACAGCGAAAATTGGAAATTTCATTAAAAGTCTTCTGATCGGCAAGTTTGTCTCGAATTCAATGGAAAAAGGAGAATAGGGAAGAAAAGGAAAAAAGGTGAATTTATACTGAGGCTTAGTCTTTATTATCTTAGCTTAACATTGGGGGGAGGGTGTGCAGGGGGGCTGGCAGAGGGTTACTGTGAAGGGGGGGTTGTGCAAGTGCTAGCAGGGGGGTTGTTGTGCAGAGAGGCGGCTGGCAGGCTGTGGAGGTTGGGGCGGGTTGCAGGTGGTGGCTATGTAGGGGGTACATGTGCAGGGTTGAGGGGGGACTGTGGAAGATGTTCCTATATTATTTGACAACATACTTTGCATAGTTCTTTTGTTTTTTGTATTATAAGTGCAATTTTATTGAAGTTTAGTTTGGTGTGTTAATTGAGTGTGTTAATCATTGAGAAATAGAGACGAGGACAATTCCTTTCATAATGAATTGGGTATTTTGGGAATCAAGTGCAATGTTGTTTGAAGGTGGTGGCGTTTTTTATGAATGTGATATGATGAGTTTGGGTAGATTAAGTTGGCTTACTAAAAATGGCTTCGGTATATTTAGTTTTTAGTTTTGGTTGGGGGAGCTGTGAGTCTTTTGTTATCGGATGAATTGGTGATCTGTGATTGGATTCTTTTGATGAGGGATTGACGAGGTTGGTGTATATCCTTGTCTTTAAATTGGTTGGGTTGGAAATAGAAATTTTGTTATTTGTGCCTCACAACTTCTAGAGGCCGTACCTACAGTTTTTGCTGCTGTTATTGCTATTTTTGGTTGAGCTTGTTTTGGATTGCATATTCTGGTTGTTGCAGTTATGGATATCTGCTGAAATTGATGTTACTATCACCTGTTTTGATGACTGAATGACTTATTGACGAGGTTGGTGTCTGTCCTGGTCTTACTTGTGGGTTGGAATTATTTCATGGAAATAAAAGGGCCAATAATAATGTATAAGCAACACTTTTCGAAATAGACATACCCTTCATCTAGAAATGAATCTATCAAGAAACCTCCAGGTTTCTTGATCATCTGAATTGACTCCAGGTTTATGCTGCCTAGCACAACGCAAAGACCATCATAACAAAGTAAATATTGCACACCTACAGAGAGGGTAACTGAGTTAAGCACAAGCATCATAAAAGTAATTGATCTGTACTTTAAAAGGTAGGAGGCTTTGGGTAAATCACCTTCGGTCTCATCACTGCATCTACTGCCATACTGGCAAAGTGTTTCATATCCTGGGAGAATATATTCAAACTCAGCGTAGTCCTTGCCATATTCATCAAGTCTGCCATGAATTTATCTGTAATGTACATGTTGTCATGATCAAAGAAAAATTATGAAAGACAATCACTCAATGCATGTTAAAAGTGGATGACTAGTAACTAGTACCTACATCTTATTTATTATCAACAACCTTTTTCAACAATACATATCTCTAAAGTATGTGGTGATGACAACAGGGAGAGTGATACCTCCGAGCTCAGCAACACATCTTTTGATGAGGAGGGCATTGGTTTGGTCAAGCAAGGGAGTTATGTTGAAGATTCATCAGTGGTATCAAATCAGTCTCGAACGGAGGTTGTGGAACGTATTTTGAGGTTAGCAAAAGCATCTATATTCATTTTGTGTTGCTCTATTGGCTGAGTTTAAGATCTTTTTTCGTAGCCTGTGGATGTTGATGATATAATCATTAGGTGACTTTTGTTTCTGTGTTAATAGATTCCACTAATTTTATCAACTTCTACTCTTTGACTATGATGAAAGATTGAGAAAAAAGCCTGAAGGTGCCTCTTTTATTTTATCCAGGGCCAATAGAAGCCGTAAAATTAAGGAGAAGAGAAATTCAGGAAAGACAAAAGCTTTGCGAAGATCAAAGATTTTTGAGGAGCAGCAGGTCTGTTTTTCCTTGCCTTTTCTCCCCCCTCTCTATCTGACAATTTATGATTGTCCTTACAATTGTGATTCAATTTTTTTCATCAGGATAATCTTATTGAAGACATCAATGAATTTTCCAAAGAAAACACAGGTATGTATATTTCAAATACAGTAGGTTTGTCCTTTCTTTTATTGAGCTTAAATATTTTTCTGGTGGCCTAATGATCTCTAAAGTATTCAGAAAAGGCTTATGAATCTATGCTAATTTTTGCTGTTCGAATTCCTCTGCAGATGCTTTGCGGGAGTCAAGGTCCTTCATGGGATTGACAAAGTTTTGGAAGGGGGTGCAGTTGTTTTGACACTCAAAGATCAGGATATACTTACCAACGGTGATGTGAACTTGTCTTGATCTGCAACTCTTAGTTCTTTGTAAATGTACAACTTAATATTTTGAATAGCTGTGAATTTTGTCATCAAAAGAATCAATTAGAAACCTATCCTCAAGCATGAGAAAGTAAATTGGTGCTGCATCTATTTTCATGAGCTTAGATTATTTTAAAATGTTTTTCGACACTGAACATACACATTTGATATATTAGCTGTAATCCCCGATAGAATGTAGTTCCCCTTCTCACTTTGACTTAAACAATAATTGTAATACCCCGAATTTTCAAAGATTATTTTATTATTTATTAAGGTTTAATATTATTTCCACTTAAAATTTATTTTATGATAATGCGATTTTATTTGATAACTATGTTTATTAAAATAATAATTTCATTTAGTTTTGATTTATTTAACAAGTTTTATTTAAATGATTATTTCTAAATAATTTAACTATGGTAAATTAAACTCTTTATTTTTTTTTGTTATGGGTATCTTTGTACAAGTTGTCTATCCAATTTAGTAATCCAAGCCCAAATACAAATCCATAGCCATATGCCTTTTAGCCAAAAAGAAAAAGGAAAATAAAAACAAAAAACAAAAAAAAAAAAAAAAGAAAGAAAACGTGATCATCAGATCACCATCTCCCTCCTCACGTATGAACATCAACAAGCCAAAGGAGAATTTTTTTTCCACAAATTCAATAGTTCTTATCAGAGAACTTTGAAAATCAAGCACCAATTCAACCCCAACCTCAACTCTTCTGCCCAAAATCCCCCAAAATCAGAAAACAAAATCTCTCACCATATTTCCTCCATTAATGGAGGTTGACTAAGCTCCACAAATTCAGAAATTTGCTCTATAAATAGCAACCCAAATACATTCAATTGTTCAAGCAAACAAATTAAACTTCAAAGGTTTGCTTCAATCCTTTCTCTTCTTCCTTAATTTCTGATTTTTGATTTTGAAAATTGAAAATGAAACTTCAATCCACCATCAACCACCACTCAAACCACCATTAACCCCACCTGACTTCACCACTCGAACCACCAAGACCACCCAGAAAACCACCACCTGAACCACCGCAGCACCGCCAGCTCTCCTTCTCCTGCCCAGCCGCGACCTCCTTCGCACACCTCTGCTTCGCGGCGCCACTGCTACACCCACGCCAGCCACCACCGCACCTTGCCTGACACCCGACCTCGCCTGAGCTTCGCCGTCCACCCGCCTCCCTTCCTACCTCTTCTCTTCTCCTCCTGTTCGCTCCCCTGTTCTTCCTTTTCCTTCCTTCCTTCGTTTCTTCTTTTTTTTGGGTGAATGAAACTGATTCAAAGAATTAGTACCCCCCTTCCCCTTTACTTAGTTATTAGTTTATTTTTTTTTAAACCAAAACCCATGACTTTCCTAAACTAGCCTACTTTAATTAAGTTAGAGTATTTTAGTTTAAGTTAATCTTTTATAACTTGAAAATGTTTCTTAAAATAAAATAAGGAGTGTAATAAAGTTAGTGTTTATGTTTAAAATAATTATTTAAGTTAATGAAAGTTAAGTTGAAGTAATTTTAAGTACTTAAAATAATTTCATAATTGATTTGAAAACTATAAACTTTGATTTATAAACTCTCTTAAATTAATTAAGAATTTCTTTAAGTTATTTAAATTATTTAAATTGTTTATTTTATATAAAAAGGGGTTATTTAGGTAACTAACTTAGATCTCGTTAATGTCTATTGTAGACTCCGATTGCGTAGACGAGGAATATCAAGAGTGATAATCGGTTCGTGAATCTAACTTTTGGGCACGCATCACGAGGTAATCTCCGATGTCCATCTAAACAAAGATCCCGTCAGTGTAAAACGAATTGATTATGTGATTATTATGTGCTTATAAATATATGTAAGTATGGACTAAAATTATGGATTATCGATTTAATGCGGATTATGAAAACGAATGACAAAATGGACGACGACTATGGATTTTGATTATGAATCATGACTGTGGACGATGTACAATATGACAAAGATGGTTATTATAACGTTATTAAAATCGGTTAATGTCATTTAATAATGTTATTATTATTATTATTATTATTATTATTATTATTATTATTATTATTATTATCATAATTATATTATTATTATTATTATTATTGTTATTATTATTATTACTATATATCATTATGATTATCATGAATATTATTATTGTTATTAATATTGAGACTTTATGAAAGTTGAAATTGGTAAGAACTTGTGATAATGAAATGATTATGAATCTGAAGTGATAAATGAATTCAAGTGATGGCTGTGTTTATGAAATGAGTTATTGAAACCACTATGAATGGATTGAGATTATGAATGGATTGAGATTATGATGGATTGAGAATATGTTCACACTAGATTGAACAAGATGACATAAATGTGTACGTGATTTATGTGATGACTTGAAATTTAAAAGATGTTAATTACGTAAAGTGAAATATCGGAGGGAAATGATGAACAGGTTGCCTTGTATGAGAGGTTGATAGGCTGTCGTACACCTATCAAAAATAATTCCTGCAAAACCTTCTAACAATGTAGTAGGGTAAGTAGGGTCGAATCCACAGAGAGATGGATGTTTTAATCTAGCTTATAAGGTATTGAGAAACTAAACAAGATCAGGAATACTTGAATTAAAGTTCTAAACTAATCAAACTACGAAAATCAAGCTAAAAAGGATCTAGGGCAATGGTTCACCATGTTCATAACTATAATCTATCAAAATATCATCAATGATTCAATTAATCAGATATCTAGAGCACATGTTAATCCTACGGTCGGGTCTTAACGCTCTCAAATCAACATATGCTAGTACGGTCGCTCAACATAATCAGATTTGCTAATTGTAGGTAAGCCTCTAAAGAGTACTATCTCTCGATCTATGACTCGATATTAGCAATATTTAATCAGACAATTGATCAGATTGCAAGATTAACAATAAAAACACTAATCAATTAGAGATATCAATAACTAATCAAACCATTAATAAACATCCATCAAAAATTATAACATATAAACATGGATTCCCAAACCCTAGAAATAAAAACTACTCAATCATGAAATAAATAAAGAAATTTAAATCTACAAAGAAAAGCATGATCAAAGAAATCAATGAAAGAAAAGAGATGAAAATTATAAACTCATGAATTAATGAAGAAAAGAGAAACTAGGGTTTGCCATGAAAAACTAGAGAGAAAAGGAAGAAGGAAACTAAAACTAAACCTAAGAATACAAAATATAACGTCAGAAAAAGAGGTTCTTTTGGGGAGAGAGAGAAGACCTATTTATAGTTTTTACAAAATCGGCTAAAAAAAGCAAATAAACCCGTCTCGAGAAACCGCCCGGTTGACCGGGCGAAATCCGCCCGGTCGGGCGACGGTGATTGAGGAACTACGACAGAAAAGCAAATCCGCCCGGTCGGGCGCGCAAGCGATTTTGGCTCCTTTCTCGCCCGGTTGACCGGGCTAACATGCCTTGCATCATGTGAAAATTTCATTTTGCCCGGTCGACCGGGCGGGAAAACTGCGATTTTGTGTCAACTTGCGAAGGATGTATCTCTCAAACCAGAAGTCGGATTGGGATGTGCGACCTACCGTTGGAAAGCCCTTCAAGTCTAGTTTCCAGCCCAACTAGAATTTCTTGATTTTAAGAAGTAAATCAAAAGTTATGATCAGAAGAGTATACATGACTCCTTTTTCACATATCTTCTAATGATTTTCCGCTTCGTTTTCGCTCAAACTCGTACTAAGACGTATCCATACTATCCTTATGCATCGTAGCTTATTTCCAAGTGCTCCTAATCCTCAAGCTCAGCTAAATATACTCCAAATACGTTCTCATTACCTGAAATTCATCAAAAACAAGAAAACATACCGAATAGGAGTAGAATAACATAACTTAAGAATATGATGCAATAATGAACCTAAATATGAATCTAAATGCTCTAAAATGCAACCTAAATGCACCTTAAAACTATATATAAATATGATTTATCAGAGGTCCAGCGGCCCCTACAGGTTTTCTGGTTACTATGCTGATTATTCTGTTACTGTCTTCCTTCTATCTTGTTGTGTTCCAAGTAGAAGGGGTGTGCACACTAGGGACTCTGTTATTATGGCCATTATTTTATTCGTAGGTGGTTACAGGGGATTGACCCCGGCCTACAATGTTGAAGTAAGTGGTTACAGGGGATTGACTCCGGCTTACTGGCGTTCTCTTTCCTCTCCTTAAATAACTGGATTAATTGAATTAAGTACGTGATTATTCATTGTATATATATGTGTATATGTACTATGCTTTCTAACCCTATTAACGTACTATTTTACAAAGTATTTTCAACTTAAGTATTTTACGGGATGGAGTTGGAATTACTCAGTTTTTCTGATTTTTGGAAGCTTATCTCTCTTGTTTCTTTTCAATGTATTTGTGCAGGTGGGTGATCGACGGGGGAACAAAAAGGGAGATCACTTAGAGTTGTCATCCACTTAGCTTATGATTTAGCTTCCGCTGGAACTCTGAAACACTTAAATAATTAGTAATATTTAATGAACAATTTACTTGGTTGTAAGGATTAATTTATTTGAATTTAGTATGCTTTAATCTAGCCTTGCATTTATTTCCAAGGAGATAAGTGCGGCGGTAGCACGCCCGTTGATTCGAACCCTCGTGGATTTTCCCCCATCTTGAGTTTTATTAAATGAAAAAGGGTTCGGATTGGCGGGGGTGTTACAATAATAATAAGCACTTGCCATTGGTTTGTAAGATTATTTTACTTAAAAAAGAAGCATTTTATGTGGCTAAGAATAGTATTGAGCTTTTATCAATTGTTTTATCATCTTTTCCTCAACAAGATGTTCTGTAGGTTTCTAAAACTTTCATCTCTATTACTTTTCTCCACTAAAATTCATATGAACTTGTCATTTGCTAGAGCATCAAATATTCCTCTAGAGACTAGGCTTGTGTTAAATGCTCAACCTTACTGAGTAATTATATTTACGGCTCATGAACTTTGAGAAGCATAATATGATAGGTGATGATGGCATATGCATACAATATATAGTATAGACTGTTTCACATTATTTAATTGTGTTAGTGATTGTTGTATAACCTTTTTATACATTGTGGTTGGTTACTGGATCTAAGATTTCTGACACTAGCGTGTACCCTTGCTGAATATCATGCTATGCACATATTGTAGTCAACAGTACACATCGCGGAGCTCTACCTGAGCTCTCCAAGATTATTTTCTAGATTCAAAGACCAGTTACCCTCTTCTTTTCATAAAGGTCTACAAATAGTGCAGTGCCTTGTTATGCCTCATATATTTACTATACTTGTTTTTCTTTTTACACCAAGTATATCACTAGTCCTGTTATCATTTAAGACTTTGAAGATTCTTATTTTTTGTTTTGTTCTTACTGCAAAATGACGAAGATAATGGATTAGAGTAGCAAGTAGGCATGATGCTTCGGGAAACATGCATGCATTGATAGGGCAATGCAATTGAAGACGAAAGAAAGAAAGAAAAAACCTTAAGATTAATTTAGGTTTATTTTGGGAGAGTTATATATATTATGACTAGATTTTCAGATCAATTATATATATTTTGAACGTAATACTCCCTCCGTCCCAGAAAGATCTGAACACTTGTTGGGACACGTAGTTTAAGGTGATAAGTTGTAGTGTGGTTATCAAATGTTATTTTAAAAAGTAGATGTGATAGGAGTTGGTGGGGTATTATTTATGAGAGGAGAGAGAAACTTGGGTAACTTTTTATTGATAAAAGGTAGAGTGTGGGCCAAAGATGTGTAAAAGAAATAATATATTAATAGCGGGACCATGCCAAAAAAAGAAGTGTTCAAACTAATTTGGGACAAACATAAAAGGAAAGTGTTCAGACTATTCTGGGACAGAGGGAGTAATATGTTTTCAGTTGATGTATACTACTCTTTGGCTTATTCTTTACAATGACCGTTGAGTATTGTACTCATTTATATCTATAATATCATTCTATTTACTCTTTGTTTATTACGTTTGTAAGGTTTAGTATTATTATCAATATATATGTGCCGACAAATTAAAAAATGTTACTATAAGACATGTGAAATAGAAGTGTAACTATAAAGCTAGTTAATAAAAAGTATTGCCAAATATCTAAGTGTTACATATGCTGACTTAAAATGATACATAATATCTAACAAAGTGTTACTATAATTCAAGAGATGACATAGAAAATGCTACTATAAATGAAAAAATGTTACATAAAAAATTATGAGTAACACTATAAAAATGCTACATTAGTTTTACAAAAGTGTTACATTAGAGAATTTTGAGTAACACTTGAGAAAGAGAAACATTAGCATCGGAAAGTGTTACCAAAGAGCATAGTTAGCACGGGCAGATGTTTCACTTATCAAAGTGTTACCTATTGCCTAAAACAACACTTTTAAGCCTTTAAGTAACACTTTTAGGGTGATACTTTAGGCCAATTATGCATTAGTGGGTCATTCTTCTACAAGGACTAAGGGTAATGTGGACACATAATCGTGTCTCCCCATTTAAGGGTCCAATGATGAAATATACCGCAGTCTTAGTTGGTGCAGCACAATGCAGGAGCAGTTCGAATAACCAAGCAATATGTGTTTTGAAATAACAATTATAAAAGCCCAATTAATCATTCATGATGATTGATTGTAAGTTCAACCCATGAAATGTTTTTAAGTCCATTTTAAAAGCCCAACTGAATGTTTATTATTTTAATAAATATTTCTAATATTTATTGTTTTGATAAATATTGTCTTAATATTTATTGTTTTGATAAATATTGTCTTAATATTTATTGTTTTGATCAATATTTTCTTAATATTTGTTGTTTTGATAAATATTTTCCTAAAAACTTTTATTGTTATCCTTTACCCATAAATCAGATTTTTAACCCGAAAAACTTGATCTCCGGATTTTTAGAGATAAATATGGCATCTTGAAAGCACGCGTAGCATAAAAAAAGGAATATTCTGGAATATGCGCTGGACGCGGCGGCTGCGCTCAGCGCGCCACGTGCGTCCATCACATTGGCCAGATCGCGTCAGGCACGCCAATGAGCGCCTGACACGTGGACTTGTGACTCACACAGAGTCCTGCGCCTTGCGCAAGTTTTGTGTGAGACGCAAGTTAAAATTTTATGTTTTTGAAAACGCGTTTCGATGTGCAACGTTTTAATTGGACGGACCACGTCAGGCAGGCCAACCTGCGCCTGACGCGTGTCCTAGCGCCTGCCACGTAGGACTGCGCCTGACACAGGTCTTGCGTGGAGCGCACGCTTTGTTTTGCCTATAAATATGGGCTGATTTCCCGTATCAAACACGGCTTCGAATTATTATTTTTACGCACACAAATACTCTCAAAAACTCTGAAATACACTTCGAATACAAAACACTCAAATACTTTGAATCTTCCAAGTCAATTATTGTTCCTGCCTATTATATTCCTGGTTTCAAGATTGCTTCGACTGAAGGTCACTACGCTCTTCGATCTCAACCGCATAGGTATAATACTGAGGGCCCTTGAATAATTATATTTATTTTATTGAAGTTACTAACCTTTTCTTGTCATGATGTAGATTCCTAATTAATAATCGCGTCCTTTTGTAAATTCTAACCTCTTTTCTCATATTTTCTGTATATATTATTCATATTATGTGATTGTCCAGCATGTCTTTTTATCACCCACATGTTATTATGCTAAATAAGACCTAAAGAATTATTCTCATTAATTCAGATAATTTGGACAACCTGTTAGGAACCTTATAAAATGATTGCATAATAACTGATCGCTAAATAGTTAGTCTTTTGATGTGTTTCCTGAACCAATCTAGATTAATTATTTTAGGGTGCTTTAAAATATTGTGTGATTGTTCTATTGCATAAAATCTGCTGTGAATCATTATTTAGTAGAGGCTAGCAATGGGCAATATAGTTCCTGACTATATTGTATCCTCACCCCGAACTCACTTTTTGGTTCCTGACCATCTATGGACTCATGACGGGGAAATCTACATTGGATAAGTCCCTAAGATGTCCCTTCCGTTTCAATATCCAATTAGGTTTATGATTCTTCCTCTAAATAATTGTTGGCAACCTCAAAACATATTTTTAATAAAACCTTAACAATGGGGTAGTCAAATAGACGCACTCACATCGCGTGTAAGCATTAAAGGAATGAAAAATCCACGCCTACAATTTGGCGACTTCACTGAGGAGGATTTAAGAATTTTTTTTTTTTAAAATAAGTGGGTGAAACTTGAAAAATACGATTCATTCTTATTTTTATGCCTTAGAATAATATACTGTTTTGCATGTGCATGGCTATTGTTCAGCCACCATAAGGACAATCTTCCTTGCCTCATTAGCACATGTTCTATGTGTGAGGTCACCCTCGGGGGTTTGCGCTTTGTCCTTCCAAAAAGCTTCTTGAGCGATAGTGTTGGATCTTAGTCATAAGCACACCTACCCAACTATGGCATTGTTCTCTTGTTCCTGACTTGAGACTGGAAAGCGTCTTACACGTGGCCACCTCTTTAAGCAGAGGTACGAAGCGTGGGATCAATCTCTTAGTCATAGACCCTTTCAGCCTTAACCTAAACCTGACCCATAATTGAATACAGAACTGGACTTTAAGTTGAGAACTTTTGCATGCATGTTACTTGATGTTTATGTGTGATTGCAATTTTTGCCTGATCATATTTTATTAACATGTGGATATGTGTTGCGCCTAAAAAATAATACAATTCGCGTCTAAAAACTGTCGTTGTTTTCGCCCGAACATTCGTCAAATTACCAATACACATGCCAGAGAGTATTGCGCCACACGCATTAAGTTGCGCCTGGCGCAACACTCCTGCGCGAGACGCAAATCCCGCGAGCCGCCCACATCTGTTGCATGACACGCAGTCTTTTCGTCCCACGCAAATTGGTCTTCTGACCACTGTTCGCGTCACCAATTTGCGTCAATTAGTGCGTCCTAAACTTAGTACGTCCTAAACTGCTGTTATAATTAGTGCGTCAGTCTTCGCGTCTTGACATTATACCAGATTTATCAAAACATCATCTAAACTGTCACGAACACGAGGGTGGGCTCAGCACGCTAGACGCATGAGGATGCGCCTGACGCTGTTTGCGCCAGACGCACACTTTGCGCCACACGCACATTCGCTACGTGGCGTATCGTTGTGCATCTCTCGTTTTCCATCACTTTAGGCAATGTAGTGATCAATTCCGTATAGTACTCCGTGCATTTGAGTCATTGACTATTCAGAACATCTCGTGTTTAACTTCACCTAAAAAAATAGAGTCTTTGTTTTCTTTTAGAGTTCTATCATCATTGGGTCTTATCTAGGTGCATAGTCATATTTTTTTTTTTTTTGGAGAAAGTTGGATATTCTTATCATCCCAACAACTTACCCCATCTTTAAACAAACTTTTTTCAACTTTCTCTGTTTTTAATTTTTTATATTTTTCCAAAACTGCATTTTGATTGGTGACAGACTCTTGCCAATATATCATTATCCATTTCCCTCTACAAAATAAATTCATATCCATAATGTCCAATATATCATTATCCATTTTCCTCCACAAAATACATTCATCATTATCCGTTTTCCTCCACGAAATAAATTCATATATCATCCACAAAATAGATTTCCTTCCATAAATATCTTCTCCTTTTGGCAGGAGTTTCGAACAAATTAAAATGATATTTTCGAAAATATTTTCATTCCTCACCCTATCCATTTTTGGAGTGTGTCCTAAGTCAATGTGTCCTTGTCAAACAGGGTAATTGAGAAAACAGCCTCGATAGCTCGTCTGCGTGCGCGAAAGGCTAGATCTATTCCACCGGCTAAAAAACGGTCAACTGTTGAAGCAACAATGGGTGACGAAAAGGTTACTGAATTGACTAATATCATCGAACGAATGGATAAGAACTTGGAGGAGGTCATTCTCCGTCTGCACCAAGTTGAAAGTGGTGAAAATGTTGTCTTCGCCAAACAAATGGAAAATGCTGTTCAAAAAGTCACCAATAAGGAGTCCTACTTTGATTTGGATGAGAACAACAAATTCAAGGGAAAACTACCTGAAAAGTTTTCCATGAGTGACTTTCCTAAGTTCAAGCCTACTGACAATCCCAAGTATCACTTGAGGAACTTCAAGGCCACTATGATCATTAACTCTGTGGACCATGAGCTTTATCCAACGGTATTCCCGATGTCGTTGGATCCTGCGTGTCAAAACTAGTTCTACTCCTTGGATCCCAAGCATGTTGAAACATGGGGTGATATCACTAGAGAGTTTATGAAGCAATATGAACATAAAACTGTAATCCAAACCTCACTAAGGGAATTCAAAGTGTTGAAGCAAGATAATAATGAAGGCTTTACCACCTACCTTAACAGGTGGAGGGAAAAATCTGCTTGTATGGTCTCCAGACCTGCTGACAAGGACCTCGTCTGCATCTTTGTTAACAACTTGTTACTCAAGTACAAAACTCATCTCAAATACTTGGGTATCGCTAATTTCACCAAGTTATACGACATAGGTGTGCAAATCGAAGATGACTTGTTGAAAAATGCCCAAAATGACAACAATCGTTATAAGGGCAATAATAACAACAAGAAAAATGATTACGGATCCCCTTCCAAAGGTGGAGAGTTGAACCTTCTTGAGGCACCCCAAAGATCCTTCCAGAGGAATATAAGAAGGACATTAACTCCGATAGGCATGTCATATGCCACCGCTTTTGATCGCCTCAATTCAAAGGGCGCTCTTGATCCCATTGGACCAACTCCTGATCCAGAAGAAAGTAAGAAAAGACCAAGTTGGAACAAGAATGCTTACTACAAGTACCACAGAGGGAATGGTCACAAAACAGAGGACTGTTACAGACTAAAAAATGCCATTCAAGACATGATTGATGGCGGCAGACTCCCCATTCCTCCTGCGGGGAAGAAGCCTAACAATCAAGATAGGCCCTTAAACAAAGTTCTGGCTATCTCTGAGGATCAATACTGCTATGACCCATCTCTCTTGATTGCACCAATAGGGGATCCTGTCCCCGCTAGCACATCACCAGATATCAATGGTATCTGGGATAGTGATGAAGAAGATGGGTATGTCACAGAAGAAAGTGATTATATCTAAGGGGACCTGTATCTCTCCACCTCTATTATTATATGACGATGATGAAGTCATTAGTCCTAAAATCGATCGCTTTATTTAGCAATGGATTGGTACAAAAGTCATGAGGAAGCAGTACGGGTACTTACTCGAACTGGAAGGCTAACTCAGCCTGTTCAGGATAACCTTCCCACATCGTCTGCATCTCCTGAAGGAGTTCTTCCCAAAGAGAACTCTCTCATTCAACAGCTCATGAAAACAAAAGCTGATGTTAACATTTGGCAATTAATACCTTCCTCTCATGGGCATCGCATGGCATTACTAAATGCACTCATAAAGATGAACGTGTCATCTGACATTTCCCCTGAAGGATTGGTCAATTTCCTGACTGCTGATAAGCCAATCCAAGGAAATACTATTTCCTTTACTGATGATGACCTTCCTTTTGAAGGAAGCAAACACAACAAGGCCCTACATCTCACTGTAGCATGCATGGGCATGAATGTCCCAATGACATTAGTAGACAATGGATCTGCCATTAATGTATGTCCATTACGAACTGCGCGCCGCCTAGGTTTCAAAGATGAGGATTTCAGTCCTTCCAATCAAGGCATTCGAGCATACGACAATTCTCGTCGTCAATCCTTGGGAACTATAGCCCTAAACATCTCTACAGGGGCTATAGAAAAGCGTACGATTTTCCAGGTCATTGATATTAAGGCCTCATTCAACTTACTATTAGGACGACCATGGCTTCATGAGCTTGGTGCGGTCCCATCTTCCTTGCATCAAAAGGTTAAGATGATTGTGGATGGCATTCCCATAACTCGCGATGCCTCTACAATGAAAGTACAAGTAGCAGACAAACCTCTCATCCACATAGACTATGATGAGGAGGATGAAGATCTTCTAGGATTCGTTCCCAAGGAAGTAGCCCTCATTGAATAGGATCTGGCGCCATTTAATGTTGATTGTTTCTCCAATCTAGCAGTCAACTATATCATGCGCAAGAAAGGACATTTACCAGGCATGTCACTAGGTAGTAAGAAGTCTAGAGAACCTCCTGTCACTGAGTCTAAATCAGTGGAAAATTTGTTTGGCTTAGGATACAAGCCCACCAGGAAGGAGCTCAGAGAACGTATTGCACAACGCATGGCATACGGCAATACCAAGGATAAGGACAGTATCCCTTTTCCTCCCTATCAACCCACTCTGAATGGACAATTTCTGAGGGAAGGAGAAGATTATCCTTGCTATGAATTCTCTGAACCATTCTATCAGGCTCAGGAGGGAGTGATCTACCCCGGATTTGAAATACTTATGGACTATCACTTTCTAGAAGAAGGGATTCCTGATCCCAAAATTAAACAGTTCACTGAAGACTGTTTAGACTACAAGGCATTGGGACTTCTATTCGGTCAAGAACGAGTCAAATGCCCATATAATACTGCTCATATCCAGGCTTTGCTACAAAATGAGGACTTCGACCCTGCTATGTTGATCACTCCCGCAAGTGGCGTCATGCAAGGATGGAGGAAGACTATCAAGCTGACTACTCCAGATAGAAAGAAGATGATCTTCACCACCGGGGAAGGACCAATGTTTGAAGAGTCCGAGTCATCTGGGTCAGAGTCTGAGTCTGAGTCTGTTGAGTCTAGTATCCCAGTTGGGACTATTTCTAAGCCTGTTAATTCTAGTGTCCAAGTAGAGTCTTTAGCTTTTGCTGAGTCATTGTTTAACTCCATGATTTCCGATTTCAATAATATGAACTCATTTGCTTTTGACTTGTGCAATACCTCTACTTCCTCTTCTCCTTCTCCTTCTCCTTCTGATTGCAACAATGAATTTGAAAAAGAAATAATTAAAGCAGTGGAAGAACATGAAAATAAAACTCCAATCATTGAGGAAACATAAAAAATTAATCTTTTAGATGATAATGAACTAAAGGAGGTAAGAATTGGATTAACTTTAAGCGAATATTAGCGCACTCAATTAATCAAAACGTTGGTTGAATATATCGACATATTCGCATGGTCCTACTAGGACATGCCAGGCATTGATCGCGAAATTGCTCAGCATACCATTCCCCTAATCGAAGGGATGAAGCCTGTCAAACAAAAGTTGCGCAGAATGAAGCCAGATGTAGCTCTCAAAATCAAAGAAGAAGTCATTAAACAACTTAATGCAGGTTTTATTGAAGTCGCTAATTACCCTGACTGGATTGCTAACGTTGTGCCTATGCCTAAAAAGGATTGGAGAGTTAGGATGTACGTCGAATATAGAGACCTCAATAAAGCAAGCCCTAAACACCGCTTCCCCTTAGCTCACATAGACGTCCAAGTAGACAATACTGCCAACCATGCCCTTCTCTCTTTTATGGACTGGTATGCAGGGTATAATCAGGTAAAAATGGTCGAGGAAGATATGGAAAAGACTACCTTCATCACACCGTGGGGGACCTTTTGCTATACCGTTATGCCTTTTGGGTTAAAAAACGCTGGGGTCACCTATCAAAGAACTGCAACTGCCCTTCTCCATGACATGATGCATAAAGAGGTAGAAGTTTACGTAGATGACATGATAGTTAAGTCCAAAGATAAAGAGGGACACCATACCGCCCTTGAGAAGTGCTTCATGAGACTTCGCAAATGCAACATGAGACTTAATCCACAGAAATGCGCCTTTGGGGTCACTTCTGGGAAACTTCTTGGTTATGTCATCAGTTTTAGAGGGATTGAAATTGGCCCTACTAAAATAACTACCATCATGACCATGCCTCCACCTAAGAATGAAAAACAAATAAGGGGGTTCTTAGGAAAAATCCAGTACATTAGTAGGTTCATCTCTAAACTGACCATGGTGTGTGAGCCCATCTTTAAAAAGCTTAAGAAAAGTGTCGCCGCTGAATGGGATGGACTGCCAAAAAGCCTTTGACAAAAGCAAAGAATATTTATCCAACCCACCTGTCTTAGCACCTGCCTTGCCAAACATACCTTTAAGGCTTTATTTGACTATGACTAAGACCACGGCTGGGGCCATGTTAGCACAAAAGGTTAATGGGAAAGAGTGTGCCATTTACTACCTTAGTAAGAAGCTCTTAGATTACGAATCCCGTTACACTCCCTTAGAAAAGCTTTGCCTTGCACTAGTCTGGGCCACTAAGAAGCTTAGGCATTATATGCTTACTCACACAATCCATATAGTGTCACGACTAGACCCTCTTAAGTTTTTGTTCGAAAAGCCAGCCCTTAATGGTAGACTATCCCGCTGGGTAGTAATGTTGGCCGAATTTGACCTAAAATTTATCCCTCAAAACTCCATCAAAGGCAACGCTGTTTCTGACTTCTTAACGGATTTCCATGTAGATGGATCCCGCGAAGAGTATGAATTTCCTGATGAAGATCTTCTCATAACGGAAGATGAAAGTTGGGCACTATACTTCGATGGTGCTTCCAACCAAAAGGGATGTGGCGTCGGGGTACTCCTGGTATCACTTGAAGGCGAACACACTCCTCTCTTTGTTAAACTCAACTTCGATTTTATTAATAATGCAGCCGAGTACGAAGCATGTATCATAGGGCTCCAGGCCGCAGTGTCGCTCGACATCAAGAAGCTAAGAGTATATGGTGATTCGTCCTTGATCATCAATCAAATCTCTAAAAGATGGATGGTCAGAAATGAAAGCCTCTTGCAATATCAAACTCATCTAGAAGCCATTGCTGAACAAATCCCTGAAATACAATATACATACCTTCCCCAAGAAGAAAACCAATTTGCTGACGCTTTGGCCCACTTAGCCTCTATGATTAGGATTCCTCGCACCATGCCAGAAATGCCCCTTATCATTGAGAGAAGGCAAGAGCCTGCTTATGTTCATACATTAGACACTGAGCCAGATCCTATTCCTTCTTAACCCTAGTTTACTTACATCCTCAACTACCTAACCAAAACAGAATATCCACCTGGAGCTTCAACAAGAGCCCAGCGTGCCTTAAGGCTCTTGGCCTCCCAATATGTCGAGTATAATGGGACACTGTACAAAAGAACACCACAAGGCGTGCACCTGCTCTGTATTGATAAACCGGATACCACAACGGTTATGGATCAAGTCCATAGTGGAATTTGTGGCACGCATATGAACGGACGCATGCTAGCTCAAAATATCATTCGCCTAGGCTATTACTGGACCACAATGGAGAAAGACTATTACCTTTATGCCAAAACCTGTCCAAAATGCCAATTATGCGCTAACCTACAACATGTTCCACCCTCCTTGTTAATACCTTCACTTCACCTTGGCCATTCTCAACTTGGGATATTGACATTATTGGTAAAATAACACCACTTGGTACTGGGGGGCATGAATAATTCATCCTTGTGGCCATAGATTACTTCACTAAGTGGGTAGAAGCAACGTCCTATGCTAATTTGACAGCCAAACATGTAGCTGCCTTCTTAGAAAAGACCATAATTTGTCGCTATGGGGTTCCCCACGAGATCATCAGTGACCAAGGTACCCACTTCCTGGCCAAATGTGAACAAGTCCTTGAAAAATATAGCATCAAACACCATCGTTCCTCCCCATATAGACCCCAGGCCAACGGTGCTGTGGAGGCTGCTAACAAAAATATTAAGGTTATTATCCAGAAAATGACCGAAAATTATAAAGATTGGCCCGATAAGCTACACTTTGCCTAATGGGGATGCCGCACTTCTATCCGAACATCTACCGGAGCTACACATTATTCTCTTGTCTATGGCATAGAAGCTGTCCAACCTATTGAACTAGAAATACCATCCCTACGCATTGTCCTAGAAAGTCAAATTCCGGATGCTGACTGGGTCAAAGCTAGATTCGAAGAGCTCATCTTACTCGATGAACGAAGATTAGCTGCCTTGCATCATGTGCATGTTTATCAAAATCGTATTGCGAGATCCTTCAATAAGAAGGTCAAACCCCGAAATATTAAAGAGGGCGACTTAGTGCTCAAGGCATTAAGGAAAAATGTGTTAAATCCTCGAGGTAAATTCAGACCTACTTGGGCCGGTTCATATATTGTCAAGACAATCCTATTTGGAGGAGCAACTCAACTTATTGACATGGATGGCACTGAATTTCATAATCTAACCAATCTTGATCAACTCAAGAAATTTTATGTGTAAAACACAACCAATTCTTTGATTAGTAACAGTTATCCAATTTTTTAGCATCAACTACGTGCAGCCTGATTCATATTTGGATACATAGGCAACCTTGTACAAGGTTCGGCCCCTTCATTAATCCAAACCTCCTGTGGTTCATATGAGTTTACGACAACAAAAACAAAACAATAATATTTTAAACTGTCTATTCGCGCCAGACGCAAATATGTTGCGCCTAACGCAGCGCAGTGCGCCAGACGCACCAGTCTGCGTCTAGCGCACTATCTTACTTTGCTGCTGGTCCGAACATTCTTTCGGCATTCGCTAAGATGCTTAATACGACAATATATTTTGCGACATATTTAGGCTCACTTCGGTCTAAATAAAATTGAATTTTGTTTTTAGTAAAATTGTTGAATGGAAAATAAAACATGAAACATAAGTTATGACTCTACTATACAATAACTATGTGGCATGCAAGCCTTATTGAAAGCAATAAATCAACATAAAAACAATAACTGTAAAGACATTGTTGCAATCATTCCTTCTTTTCCTTCCCCTTCTCAGCCTTTTCTCCTTTAGTAGAAGTTTCCATCTGTAGTTTTGGTCTAGGTGCCATCCTCTTTTCCCAATACACCACATGTTCCTTCCCTTTGCCTGTAGGAGTGTCAGTCTGTTGAGTCACCCTTCCTGTGTCAGCCCTTTACCTGATTACTACGCCCCCTAAGCGTAGTCTTCTCTTTGTCGCTGGCATCCGTGGCCTAAGTCGTTCCGCGCCGGGTGCTACCTTTGGCCCTAAACTTTCCTTCACAGAGGAAGTTTTAGTAACAGGTTTCTGGCTGCTCTTCCCTACAGATGAGTGTCCAACTGGTCTCTTGCCCATGTTATCCAAAGTATCAAATGTTTTCCCCACGGTTCGTGGAGTAAATTTCCGCTTCTTAGTCACTTCGGCGGACTCCTTCTCCCTCATCTCTTTCCTCACAGCCGGGTCTCTATAGAGTAATACTACGTACGACATCTATCGCTTCACATCGAGTATCCAATCATCCGCGCCTGACGCACCAAAACTGCGCCAGACGCGCACAATGAGCGACAGACGCAGTCACTAGCGCCCGACACAGAAACCTGGGCCCAGCGAACATTCCTTTTCAATATTTTCTTCGTTTTTTTGGGATGTACTACCATACTTCCATTATTCAATACAGTCGTCAGAATCCGGAAAGTTATTATTACTTCGCATAGAGTCATAATATGTCCAAATATACAAAAATTTATTATATATTACTACTTTGCATAGAGGCATAATATGGCCAAATATAAAAAAAAAGAGAAGAAGAAAATTTATTTCTTTGGTTCATAACTAAAAAAAATATATATTTTTTTACCTGCAACAGTAGGGGGCTCCCTGAAAACTGCCCTTTTGGGTCGTTCTTCACAGCATCCAGACTGGAGATCATCTCCCCTACGCAGAGTGGCATCAGTGTCCGTCCTACCTCCATTTGCTATGCTACAGTAATTAAGGAAGCAAAACCAGCACCATTGTCCCTGTTCACAAATAGAAAACGACTAAGCAGGCAAAATACCAGCGCCCGCATACGATATGTCTGTCTAGCCCTTTCAGTAGGAGAACTATACATTGCAGCTAACCTAGTCAAATTAACCCTCCTCCCATACACAATTTCGGACATATTTTCTTCCTTTAAATGCATGAACCTCTCAAAGTCCTTAAAAAAATAATCCTCCAAACTAGGGACACAAGGTAATTGACTGCAGGGCCATCCAATTATAGCACCAAATTCCTCAGGCAAAATTGTTAATTCATGGTTCCCAAAGCAAAAACAGTGATTGGTAACATCCCAAAATTTAACAGATGCATACAGAAAATTATAGTCCAACTGTACAAACCTCAGGGATGCCAATACATCCATATGTCGCCTCCTCAGCTCGTGTTTCTCAGCAATAGTCAACGACGACAACCACCCACCTAGAGTTGGTTCAAAAGCCATAGCAAACAGTCAAAAGTGGCAGAGAAGTATTATAGAGAAAAGTGCAGAGAGGAATAATACTGAACTCGTCGTATTGGAATAACGCACATATTCTCCTCTTTATAATGACTTCGCATCTCAACTCTAATCGGATTCGGATTTACCGTTCCAGACGGAAAACGCGTAACACGCTAAACCTGTGGCTAGCTCAGGATAGCGCGCCAGACGCAGCTACAAGTTTATGCCCAGCGTACGACTGCGCGCCAGACGCCAAATCCGCGCCACGCGCCACAGACATGCGCTCAGCGCACAGCTTCTGATTCACATATGTTAACTCAGATTATGATCTATCACATGATTTCGGGCCACTCCCCCTCTAATTCGGATGAAAAATACTGTTTTTTTTCCCTACGTTTTTGGTTCATTTTTAAACCCACCCGCCCAACCCTTTTCGCTTTCCTTTCCTTTTTTTTGGGAGAAGGTAGGCTACGCTCCATTCAAATTTGCTTTAAACTGAGTCAGTCGCATTGCATTCATACATGACATTTTAGAATAGGAGTCATAGCTAACAAAAGCTCACCAACAAACATGAAAAAGAAGCAACACCAATGATCATATAATGTTTGAACAAAACGCGCAATACATATCAACATATAAAATATACATCATAACAAAAGTGCAAGCCACAGGTACACAAGAGTAAAGTAATGCAGACATCTAAGAGGAAGGCAGATCCTGCTCCCTCGAAGAGGAGTCCTCCGGTTCCTCAACCTGAACCCCACTCTACTCGCCCACATGATAGCCTACCCCAGGCTGCATGAAAGGAGGCATAGGCGGAGTCGGCCGCATGGGAGACAGCTGCTGCATCCCCAACATCTGCTGTTGCATCTGCAACAACTGCATCTGCTGCATCCGCATATGCTCCATCCACATCGGAGAAGGCCCAGGGCATGGGTCGGGCCTGACACCCCCCATAAAATCCATGCTGCCAAAGCCAAACTGCCTAGCAAACGGACTCATCGGAGGCATCTCAGATGTCGACTCTCGAGGAGTATGAGTCGAAAGCCTAGACTGGGTCGAAATCCTCACCTCGGGACGGGGCCCACTCTCATGAGGACGGCGCTGCACAAAATGTCACAAAGCATAAGGAAAACAAGTGCAACAAAGAAAAAACAACCAAAGCAATATGTCAGTCTACCTGGCACATCGTTGCGGCGACAGGACATGCTCCTCTTTAGCTTGGCCATCCCATGCTTCAGCGAGTCAACCACTCGGAGAATCTGAACGACGGTCTCCCGAGGAACCTGGAAATAAACAGTGCATAAGTCATTACAAGTAAGATAGATAAATGAAAGTTCCTGACTTTCAACACTTACCGAGCTCACATGGGCCGGCATAGCACGAACAGCGTGCTGCTCTGCCTCTGGGGCAACGTCAATCATCTCCTCAACAAGCCCGGAATCTCCCGTGTACCGAATTCTCAGATCCAAAACAAAAGAGATACGAGCCGCAGCAGCCTCCTGGCAAAAGCAATAACATTCAATATTTTGATCATGTCAAAATAAGCAAAAAACAAGCAAACTCAATGTGCATACCTAGTTGAACTTGACAGGAGGAGCCAAGCGAGGCAAGAGGGTAGCCTGGTAATCGCGATCACGAAAAACAAAGTCGAGATAGCTCACCCGAAGCGTCGCCCTTCCCTCGATAGCCTGAACAAGAGCATCCCCGTTCATCATAGTGACAGGGGGTCGTGAGGCACCAATAATAGCCTCGTCCCGTCGTGCTGACATGTCACCCTCTCACCCAGATACCACACAGGGTATGACTCTCCATAAAAAATGACCCACTCACGAGTCAGAGTGCGAGCTCTATGAGCCCAAGCCGGGGTCTCCGAAAACGACGCCAACACCTGAGACAACTCCCTCAAGGGCTTTAGGTATCGCGTCGAGACGCGCGATCCCCTATCAGTGCGCAACAGGCCGCGGATAGCTAACCACAGCAGAAAATGTTTACCTTCTGCTCCTCAGTTGTTCCTTGAAGGGTGAGTCCTTTAGCCACTTTAGACCGAGAAGAATAAGACACATTTGGAGGAAGCATATCGGCAACCGGGCCGATCAAACCTCGGACCTCTGCCGACTTGAACGGCAACAAATCACCTATCGGCACTCGGGCGCCGGTAAAAGATAGGTCGAAAATCAAAGAGAAATCCAGCGGAGTAATGGTCAACTCCCCACGACGCGTGTGAAAGGAGTTGGTGGTATCCCACCACCACTCCAACAAGCCTCGAACGACAATCTGGGAGGAGAGAACCTGTAACACTCCGTCCATTTATAGACATAAATTAAGGAAAATAGAACAACTTACTAAAGAAATGGTGGCAGCGGAAATGTTACTCTAACTAAGGTCAAATTCAACTAAATAAAATCATAACCCAATTAAATAATCCATCAATATCCATAAAGAGGCAAAAATAACCTCAAAAACCCCAAAGTAGTAAAAATAAAATAAAATAAGATGTTTCAAAAATCCTAGTTTATCTTTCTCTCAATGCCCATAATACAAAATAATCACCTGCAAAATACAACAACAAACATCCACAATCAGTGGGGAGTAACTAACAGCTCTCCCAGCCTAATTAGGATCATATAAGAGTTATAAAAGTTTTAACAATCAAGTCATATACAATATCTCAGAAATATACTTCAAATTATCAAATAAACAAATAAAAAAATAAAAAAATAAATACAGCAGAAACATTATAAAACAACATGCTATCCACAAACAGAGTGAAGTTATAACAAAATGATTAAACAAATAAATATATATATGATCAACTCAAAGATCAACATAATAAACCTTCATGTCTAAATAAAATAATAATAAGAACGATATAAATGACAATGGTAACATTTCCAAAAAAAAATAATCTTCTTAACCCGTTTGAGGAGGAACTGAACGTAAGTGGATCGCAACCCACTGTTCCTATTTGGTTATAGTATTAGGACCCTGCTCGCCTATGTCTAGTATGGCCACACCCTGATGTGAGATAGTACCCTGCTCAGTACTTCTCGACCTCTCAGACGACAACTAATAACCAAGACGGACCTACACACCCTGCTTAGTATGTAAGTATAAACTGTGTACCCTGCTCAGTACACAGTGACTGTTCATTCCTAGGAGGCCATGCCGTCTCACTAGTAATCATCCTCAAATAAAAACAAATAATCAATAATAGAATTTCATCATCTGCAGAATGCTCTTCAAGGACTTACATCAAACTGCAAGAATCTAGGGTATTAACCCATCAATTCCAAACTGCAAGAATTTAGGGCCTCAACCCATAAATTCCCATTTACAACAAACTTCAAGAATTTAGGGAATCAACCCATAAATCCCAATTCAAAACAACTTCATAGTTTATCAAAAAAAAAAAAGCAATCATAATGTTAACAATATTTTATATTCGAAAAGAATATAATTTAACTCATCAAGAAACAAGCCATTAATATAAATACTTATAATAGCTTGGAAACAATTTTACGATCCCAAAATAAATTAATTTCATCCAAACAACCAACCAAATTTCATACCTGAAATCATCCCTAAATAACAACTCCCATTAATAGATTTTTCACCACTGGTTTAACTAATGCACACTTGCAACAGATTACATAAGTATAAATCTAGAATAGCTTAAATAGCATAACCCATAAGATCTTTGTTTACTATCATGCCAGACAAGCAATTAAAAATCAGATGCTTAAAACCCGATTAGCTAGTTACGAAAGGAAACATGCCAGCACAAGCTAACAATATATATATACTCTCAAACAAATAGCAGTACATCATGATACCAAATGATAACTTAGTTAGAAATGTAAATATAAACTTATAAAGTAAAAATAAGGTTAATAAAGTTGGATGCAACGCTACAGAACCACATGCATGCATACTAGATATAATTCCACACTCCACCTCATGCATTAGAGATATGATGCAAAAGCTACAGAACTCCAAATTATACCACAACTCTACACCAGTAATGAAGGAGGAAGAAAACATGAAGTAGCACCAACAATGAACAATAACCCATTCTCTCCAACTAAAACCCCATCAAACCTCACTAAATCATCAAATAATGGTTCACAACATGTGATTATGCGCCATTCTTCAAGAAGAAAAAAAAAACGAATAAATACTTCATGCTATAATAACAATAACTCGAGTTTCATAATACAAAGATAAGAAAGTTCAACAAACAACAATTAAATCAAAAGAACATAAAATCTATTCTAAACATCCTATAACTTATAATCATGGCTATAAAACAAACATATTTTAGCAAACCACAAAGAAAAACTCACAATAATCATGTAACGTATAATTCATGAAAGCTCATGAAAACAAACATATAATAAGAAATTATTCCCACCCAAATTCCTAAAATCATACTAACCCAACTTAAGTATTAAAAATCAAATAATTCCTATACAAATTCTAATCGTTCTAGGAAAACTGTTAGTTACCTTTGAAGACCTCCAATTGCTTGCATTCTTCTTCTTGAACATCATAAACTCCACTATGTCCTGCTCTATTCTGATCACAATTCCCGGCAATTGAAAGTTCGGATTCAAAATCGCTCCGGTCACAATGAAGGTCCATATGTCCTCAACATGCTGTCCAAATTGTAGAACGATCCAACGGTTAGATCTCTGGTGATAGCCATTTTCGTGAAGGTGTAGCAGGGAAAACCAAACATATAATAATACCTAAAGTTATTAGTTACTTGATATAACATCCCAAAAAATAAAACAATAGTTTAAAACTTTAACAATAACTATTAATCAAAGTCACATCTGGGATAAATAAAATTATTGTAAAATTAAAGATTATATAAGAAACAGTTAGAAAATTTCGTAAAACACTCGTGACTTGTCAGATGAACATGAAATTTGTTTGCCACACTAAAGGCGAAACTCATTTTTTTTTTCTTTTAAAAAAAACAATCAAAACATTTGCTTAAAAGTAGGAACTTAAAGTTCCTGTACCAAACAACACTGCAGAGGCAAAAAAGTTCAGAGCACAAGAAGAAAGAGAAGAAAGAAGAAAAGAGAAGAAGAAGAGAAGAGAAGAGAAGAGAAGAGAAGGAAGTAAGAAGGAAAAAGAAAAGGAAGATGACCAGCGCCGGTACTTCGGCCAAGCTGCTGGCGTCGCGGTGTCGGGTTATATATAAATATTTTTTTGTTTGAAACCTTCGAAGAGTAAGAATGGTGAAATTTAAGATCAGGAATTGAAACTCACCAAGAGATGAAGAAAGAGAAAATTATGTGAGATTTTTTTGAGTTATTTGGGGTATGTATAGACAAGTGATTTTAGGGTTTCTCCAAAAGATAAGTATTCAAAAATCTGATTTTTTTTTTTTTCCAAAACCAACTCAGAATATACTTTCTAGATTTTCTCTCTATTTTTGAACAAAAATCTAATATGAATTTTTTATTATTATTTAAAAGATAACATAAAAGAACTTATTTTTATAAAAAAATTTCAGAATTTTATTTCTATAAAAATTTATCATGACAAGGTCAAACTTATTAATTTTTAAAGCTTAATACAAAATAGTTGTAATAATTTGGGATATTACATAAATAATCTAATCATTACCATTTTTTATGTTTTTTTTATTGAAAAATCTTATATAATGCCATTGCCTCAAAGTCGGAGTCAGAGTATATATATATAATAGATTAATGTAAAAAAAAGACTAATTGTCTCAAAGACGGAGTTCGATCGGATGAGCCAGATTTTTTATGGGATCCTACTCCGACCCTCCTTCGACTCAGAGTCGGACTTTTTAAATGGAGTCAGATTCAAATTTTTTTTTTTAGAGTCGGCTTGCATTTTTCCCTTCGGATCGGACTAGGATTGAATCCGGACTGGATTGTTATCCCTACTTATGGTAGGTGTTCTCGATAATCTATTAAATATAATAGCTCCATCAGGTGTTCACTTTACCTAACATCACACTAACTTGGAGAACGCCTTAATTTTTTTTTATTTGAGGTCTCATATAATTATTTTCTTTTCCCTATTTTGTAGTAGTGACTCTACATTGTCGTCCATTTTAATCTTGCAAATTCTGACTTCTTTTCTATCTACGAATTCTCGTAACTGATGAAATCTTCGCAGTACGTGTTTGACTTATAAATTCTTCTATTTACAAAATAATTGATGTTTGATAGTTTCTTATGTCTATATTTTCCATATGGTTTAAACCTTTTATACCTTCGTTGTCTTAGTTTTGGTCTTTTAGTTTTATATCTTTTATATCTTTTATTTAATCTATTACATTCGAATTTTGGTATTTCATATTTTTCACAACAATCACTAATTTTCGCTTGTTTTCTAAATGCTTTCTGATTATTAATTTCTATACCGTAATTTCTATACCAGGTTTGTAAGAAAGAGCTTTTTTCTCCTACGGTTCCTGATTTAGGTTCTTTAGAATATGGTTCTTGTACCATAGTATTTATAGGTATTGGTAACTTTTCAAAATATAATTTTCTAAATACTGCTAATTGGTCAGGTGTTTCAGTTCCTAATTCATAATAATTCAGTTGAAATGCACAATTGTATCTTTTTAAGTCTTCTGGACACATTGAACATTTTTTCATATTGTATAATTGAGATTTACTATATTCTTTCTTAGCTTCTACATGTTTTAAATCTACATTTAAATTTCCAAATTCTCTTCTAATTGCAATTTCATATTTCCTCAGCATTTGTGTTGATTCTGTCATTTCTTGTCCTTTTATCTTAGTACTTCGTATTTTTGTCTTATCTATTGTTCCTATATAAGTTAACCAATTTTTAACTATTCCTGTAATAGTTCCTTCAATATAATTGGACGCCATATTAACTGGTATTTTTGCTTCTATTAACTTTGCATTTGTTCTAGCTACCCAATTTTGTATATCGAGATCAACATTTTCCGAACAATCTAAATGTAAAGTTTCTCCTATTTGAATATCTTTTGGTATATAGTTGTTTTCTATTTTACTACGATATTTCCATAAATATTCATTTAATCTATTATTAGTATTATGATAAGTTCTTTTTCTAAATGTAGTTTTATATTTTCTACTAGTCTCCATGTAATATTACTCATCATTTTCAGTAAGTACATTAAGTTCTTTTTCTTTTTCTGTAAGAAAATCAGATTCTGAATATTTTGAGTATCTGAATTCTTGACTAGATTGATCTGAATTAAAGTCTTCATTAGTTTTATTTATATTATTTACATCTTCTATATTATTTACTTCCAATCTTTCTATTTCAGTATTTATGGTTTCTAATGTGTTATTCATTATTGTTTCATTATCTGATTCATGAATCTCTGATATTTCAGTTGTTTCTTTTATATTAAGAATAAGCTGTTCTCCTAGTTTATCAAATCTATTATTATATTCTATTTTAAGAATTTGTATTTCATCATTAAAATTATTTTCTACTCTGTAAACTTTATCTAATATTTGTTTAGTATTATTATATATAATTTTCATAGATTCTTCTATTTTTCTCATTCTTTCATCATATTTTCTTTCTAATTTATCTAGCTTTTTATATATGTCATTTATTGTTTTATTTTCTTGATAATTACTTTCTATATTTGTTATTTGCACTAGATCACTTTCTTTCGCTAGTCATCTTTCTCTATCAAATTCTGTTTCTAATATCATTTCTTTTCTATTTTTTATTAAATATAATCTTCCTTCCATAATTTCCGCAAATTGTCTATCTTGATTTGTTTTATATATTTAAATGGACCATCATGATATCTTATTATTTCTTCATCAATAATCTTTTCATTTTTATTCATTATTCTGGTTGCTCAATTATTCTTTGATATTCAACCTCTATTCTTTTTCTTAAAAGTAATTCCGGAAATAACTAAGAATATTCTTTAAATATTTTCTTATATATGATTTCATAACCTTGTTCTTCTAATTCTAACGGTATTTTTGTGTTACTGGACTCAATTTTGCTATCTTTAGTCTTGCTATCCTTTAATAATTGTATAATTAATAAGATGTTTGTATTTATTACTTTTAGATTAGCTACTAGATTACCTTCTTGATCTAGTTCACTCATATGTATAAGATAGATCTATTTGCTTTATATTCCTTATAATCTTCTGTTACTTTATCAGCTATGTCTTCTTGTTCTTTTATTTGTATATTTAGTAATTTTATTTGATCATCCAAGTTTTTCAATTTTTCTTCTATATCAGCTTCATTACCTAATTTTACCTTTTCTTTTATCCTTTCTTTATTTATTTTAGCCATTCTTCTTTGATTTCGTTTTTCTAAAGTTTTAATATCTGATTCTATAATTGACATTAGGAATTTATAATTAGCTCTTCTTGTAGCCTTTATAATTTGTGATTTAATTGTCATACATATAACGAATTTTGTAAATGTTTAAGTTCTATTTTTCTTTCTAAAAGTTTTCTCATCTTAATTTGGTTTCTTTTTGTTAGTGTAATTTAAGCATCTTTGGTTTCAATATCTTTTCTTCTATATGCCTCATATAAATAGTTATCAAAATCTTTTATTTTAGTATTTAGTTCCATAATTTTAATTTGCAAAGCAAATTCTCTAATTTCTATATTTCTCTTAATGTTTCTTATTTGTGTTTTCATATTCTAAATGAATCTTTTAGCAAATTCTCTTCTGAACGTTGGTTGAACTCAATCCCTTCATTTATAATAAACTTCAATCAGTGAATAATAGTTCTATCAACCTTCATATAAGTATTACTAGTCCGCTCTTGTACCACTACGCATCAAAGCATAATTAAGCAAGATCACACTCTTTAACCTCACCACATAGGTTTTACGCATTATGTCCACAACAACCTTCTCATTATCAACGGCATTAAAAGGACTACTGCTACCAATTGTCTCTTGGTTTCTAAGCATGATTTTATTTAATATGGGAGAGCATATTTAAGATAGTACACATCCTGTATGAAGTTATAGAATTATTATAACAGATTTTAGTATTATTATAAACTATTGGATTGAATTTAGACTTAGTTCATAGGATAAAAATTTACCTTCGCTTCTTCCATAATTGAGATGTATTATCTTGATGATAGTATACCTTCTTTTTATAATCTAGCTCTGATATCAACTTGAGTGTGTATCAAATGGGAAGTGTTATTTGGAGATAAAGAGTAGAGAGAGAAATATGTTTTGGCAAGTTGTGCCTTGATGACTTTGATGCATCCGGGTCTTTCTTGTTTATAGGAAAGGATCATACAAGGATCGTACAATATTAACATACTATTTCATACTATTCCTAGCTTTCCAGCTGTTTGTCAAAACATCTGACAGCTATTATGCTTAATACTTATCTTCTAACTTTTACAAAGCTTTAACCTTATATGCTAAGTTTACAGCTGTTTTCTACTTTATCTTCTGCAAGATATTTTCTTTACCCTTTTACAAGGTATTTACGTAGCTAAATTTCCACCGTTGATGCTACTTATGGTATGCTTCCTGAGGATTCCGCCCTATCTTCACCATCCATATCTTTAATTATTGGAAAAGTAATTTGTCTGCTTTTGCATATCTGACACTTGTGGTTATTCTCCTGTTGCATCCAGCTACAATATTTTCTCAGGGTATCTGAAGTCATGAAGTTTCATGGAATATATCTTGTCACCGGTTCTTCATCTGGATGAAGCAAACTCCATAACCATATTTTTATAGTTTAAACTGCTTCATATCCGTATTCTCTGCTTTGAAATGTAATTAAAATGTTTAAATCTTTGTGATTTATCCACACCGGGGTTTTAACTATATTATACAGAGCTTCATAAATTGTTTTGATCTTAACTGCTCTTTTCTCTCTGAGAATATCTGAGACATCATTGAGGTTTATTTCTAGCTGGGCCATTATTTTTTCAGGGATAATAAAATTTGTTGTACATCCCATTTTAATAACTCTAATACATTTTTTAATTTCTTGAAAAGTAACTTCACCAGGGGTTGTATAGCATCTTACAAAAAACATAGGTGATTTTGTAATATGTAGGTTGTTTTTAGCTGCTTTATTTAGGTTGGGAATAGAAGATAGTTCATCTCCATTCCATTATATATAATGAATTTAAAAGTCCATAGTCATATGCTGCTTTAACTAGGTTTACATTAGTTTACGGTAATGCTATTAACTCATTTATCTTTTTTAGAGGGTTAGTGATATAACCTCTTTCTATCTCTGCATTATTATCTTTAATAGTAACCTCAGGGGTTGTATTTAACTTATTGGCAATAATTAAGAAATTAGTAATATACTGTCGAACCATAGGGTTCATAGTTTGCTTATTCCCAAGGGTTAACTTTTCTTTGAAAGAAGTAGTATCTGATACGAGATTGGGAAATTGAATCTCATTAATAATTGTTTTTGGACTAATTTGATTTGGAAACTAGCTTTGTAGAGACATATTCCTTTTGTTCAAAGGAGTATTAACTTTTTTGGTAATAGCTTTGCTTTTATAATTTTGGCTATTGCCAATATCTACTTGCTCTTTATTGGAAGCTTCTCTTTTCATAAGAATTATTTCTTCCATTAGCTCTTTTATCTTTAGCTTTTGTTCCTGATTCTAGCGAATCAGTTGTTGAACTAGCTCTTGAGAGGTAATCTGTATAACAATTTTCATTAGTTCGCAATAATTCAACAGAATACTCATATTGCTTAATATCAGCTATAATTCTATTTATCTCCTTTCTTGTAATTGAATTTTGTAACTTATGGGTTAACCAACTCTTTACTGTTTTATTATCTGTTCGTATTATAAATTTTTTATAAACTATATAGGGTTCAAACTTTTTAATACCATATTTTACTGCTTTTAGTTATTTTTTATTCATATCCCAATTAGTTTCATTGGCTTTAAACGTTCATGAGTGGTATCTGCATACATATTCTTTTGGAAAGATTGACATGAATAATCCCAACTTTCATCAATCTTCTCAAAATAATCCCAACTTTGAATTATTTCAGAATAATCCCAACTTTAGGGTGTACACTCTCAAAATAATCCGAACTATTAATTTTCAATATATTATGACCTAAATTGGATTAGTGTCGGCAAGAAAAAATATAGTTTGACTTATTTTGAGAAGGTTCCTTCAAAAGTTGGGATTATTCTGGAATAATCCAAAGTTGAGATTATTTTGAGAAGACGGGTGAAAGTTGAGATTATTCATGTGAATTTTTCCTATTCTTTTTTATCATTGTTATGCCTGTATTTTAACACTTTGCTCCATAACCATCGTTAGTTTCACTTGCATCTGTTTCTACTATCCATATAAATTCTTTATCTTCATCGGGAAAACTTAATTTTGGTAATTTTCTAACTAATTCTTTAATTTTCTCTAAAGTTTGTGTATCAGTATCTGTCCATCGAAAATCATAATCTTTCTTTAGTTTTTTAGTCAGATGTTCAGTAAATTTTGATAATTTTGGAACAAATTCTCTAACTTGGTTTACTATACCTAAAAATCTTTGTAATTCTTTCTTAGTATTAATGTCTTTTTGAAATTCTATAATTTTTTGTGCTATATGATCTTGCATTTTAACTCTTGCTTTATCTATTTCAAATCCTAAAAATTCAATTTTTGTTTTGAATTGTTCCCATTTCTTTTTACTTAATACTATCCCACTATTTTTTATAATTTCTATAAATTGTTCTAATAATTTATAATGTTCTTCTTGTGCTTTAGAGTATATTAGTATATCATCGATATATACTACACAATTTGATAATTGATTTAAATGTTTATCCATAAATGCTTGGAATCTTCCAGGGGCATTTTTATATCCAAATGGTAACACATTCCATTCGTAAAATCCATTAGGTACTCTGAATGCAGTTAATTGTTTACATTCTTCAGTCAATTTTAATTGATGAAAACCGCTTTTACAATCAAAATTTGAAAAATAATTGTAGCCTTGTATTTGTCTCATTTTAAGTATTTTATTTGGCATTGGATAATTATAAGTAATTGTTTTGTCATTTAAAATTAGATAATCAATAACCATTCTTGTTTTACCTCTTTTTTGTTCTGAATGATTATTAACTATAAACGCACTACTACTATGTTTTGAATTACTAGGCCTGATTAAGCTTCCTGCTAATAATTCTGTTATAAGCATTTTAAATTCTTCTTCATCTCTTTGGGTATTATTAAAGGGTTTTTTGCGATATTATACTATTTTGATCTTTTAATGTAATTTGTATTTCAGTTTTATGTTTATGCCAATTTGCTAAAGGATTTTCATCACATTGTTCTTCTAATTTAATTTTTAAAGGGGTAATTTTATCTAAATGTAATACTCTAATTTCTATAATTGCTAAATTTATATATTCTTTCTTCGTTGTCATTCTTTGGACTAATTTTTCTTCTTCACCCTGTTTACATTTTTCCCATTCTTGAGATATTCGTTCTCTGTTTTTTTACTATTTTAGCCTTTAACTTATGTTTGCATGAGGTAAATAATGTAAGAAAATATTTATCTATACGAAATGGTTTATATTGGTTTAAGAAATTAGTTCCTAATATTATATCTTTTCCTATTAATCCAAAGCAATATACTCTCGGTATAATTAATATTTTATTCCAAATTTGTATTTGTACGTTAGTTTGATAAAGAGTAATTTTACTACTATTCTTATTAAATCCGTTTATCCTAAATGGTGTATTTAACTTTTTCCATTCTGGTAAACAATTTTCTTTCATAATTGTAGTTTCTGCTCCAGTATCTACCATAGGTGTATAATATCTTCTTTTATAACCTTCAAAGATTCTTTTTATAAGTATGTAAATTAAACTGTTCATGGATTATTCTAGTTTTGAATTGTGTTTGATTATAAGTAAACTCAAAATATTCTACGTCAATTTTCCAAGGTTTAACTTTATTTAAGAATTATTTTTCTAAACTAATTTTGTTATTTAAGGTTACGACATATTCAATATTTATATCTTGTGTTGCTATTTTTGTTGTAATAGTTATTCGTTCTCTTATTATTTTATCTGATAATTTCTTTAGTGATATAAAATTCTTTTCTACATTTATATCTATTGTTGCTTTCAAATTTTCGCCTCCAATTTGTATTTTAATATAACATTCTTGAGACTGTATTTGCATATTATCTTTTTGTTCTCTAGTTTTAGGACAACTCAGTCTTCTTTTTACTATATCTAATTCTCCATAGCTCGGTTTAGAGTATAATTTTAATCCTTTATTCATTGGTAAAAGGAGTTCTATAAAAGGGTTATCTATAGTTATTGGTCCTAATTTATTTTTAGTATAGACTTGGTGTTGGTTAGTTAATATGTAAGCATTTTCACATTGTACAGTCATTACTTTAGATCCATTTAACATTCTAATTTCATCTAATTTCCAATATAGAACTAATGCTTTTTCTATATTCATATCAGTTAAACTTACTGAATAATTTGGTCGAATAATAAATCTTACCTTTTGATAAATGAGATTTCCTTTTAATTCAGCTATAATTGCTTTTTCTATAGGTTCTTTAATCCTATCATCTGTTAATTCTAAGTCCAATGGAGTATCTATTCCTTCTTTAAAACATGCTTTTATTATTATTTCTTTAGTTGCTAATTCTACAAATCTAAATGTAATTGGTTTATTTTCTAACGATCGGTTGATTCTTGTTATTTCTTCATTCAACACCTCGTTTGTTATTAATGGAACTTTAGTATTACCTTGTACTTGTGTTATGTCTATAACGTGTTCTCTATCAGCTATCACAAAATATTCTTCCTTATCCTTTCTAAACATTTTTGTTATTAAATTTTTCTCAAATATCTTATTTGGTGATAAAGTAAATCCTTCATACTTTAATTTATTATATTTTTGTAGATCAAAAATAGCTCTTTGATCTTTATGTTGTGTAGTAATATCTTCATCATAATCTACTTCTTGTAATTCTTTATGTTATTTCACTAGGAGCAATACAAGAGGGGGGGGGGTGAATTGTATGTGTAGAAATAAACGTAACTTTTTGCGGAATTTTAAACTTAAACAAAGAAACAAGCTAAGGGAACACATGGGATTTTTACGAGGAAAAACTTCTTGGGCCCAACAAGAAGAAACAACCTCGACCACTAGGGATTTTAAACTCAACTCTTTCACTAATTAGGCCAAACAACATAGTTACAACCTAATTCTATTCACGGGCCACTCCTTGAGTTCCTAAACTCAAGTTCCTGAACAACTTTTCCCTTAACAGCTGTTCCTCTCAACTTCACTTGAAGTTTTCTCACTTTAACTCGCTTCACTCAAAGCTTCTCTCTGACAGAACTTCACTCAAAGTCCCCTTACCACAAAAACCAAAATACAATAGATCAAATAAAGTTAGTGGAATTAGAGTAATAAGGCAAAGAACAAATGGCTTTTATGAGAGAATGAAGGCACTGACACTTTACTTAGTTAAACTCCAATAATTCACTTGGTCAGACACAAATTGGAACTTAATTAGACATTAGTATTTATAGTGGTAATAACTTAGAATGTGGGATTAAAACATGTGTTAGTGGTAAAATCATTATCCCATGATGTTCCTTACCCGGAGGAACACGTTCCTCATTCAACCCATGATCTCCATGATCACTATTAAACGCGGGAGATAATTATGTTACTGCTCCCTTAATTTTAGCAACCACTTAAAGCATTAATTCGAAAATCTGATTTAATTAAAAAGCATTTTAATTATTAAAACCAAAATAAAATCCTTTTACCAAAAATATTATCTTTAAATTTTTTTCCATAAAAACCGAAAAGGATATTTATTATCTTTATAAAAATAAAATATTTTCCTTAAAAAGATTTTCCTTAAAATCAGATTTTACTTAAATAAAACAGTTACCTAGAATCTAGGCATAAATTACTCAACAGACATAATTAACCGTTGTAATGCTTCATCCTAGGTCTAGTTCCTTTTAATAGTTAGTTCCTTTAACTTATTAGTTAAGTGCCATAGTTCCTTACCATTCTTACTCGTTCCTTTACAATGGAACTAGAAACAAAAAGCCTCGCTTTGGTCTTCTTGCTCCAATGCTGCTCCAGTACCAAATCTTGAAACATCTTTACTTAGTCTTCAAAATCCCAACATGATTTCTTCCTTGACTTAGTATTCTCTTTGTTCCTTGCATTGATACCTTGAAATTCATTCACTTAAACAACTTGTTAGTCCACTACTTAGTTTGCATATTTGTTCCTTTGTCATCATCAAAACTACGGTTCAACAATTTCCCCCTTTTTGATGATGACAACAAAGTTACAAACTAAGGAAAACAACAAATAACATAAGAGAATGAAAAATAATAATTTATATAATTTAGTTAAGGCAGATTAAGGATTTAAAAAGTTTTTATGGTTTTCATTTTTTCATGTTTTTAGTTTGTTCCTTATCTTTTCCCCCTTTGTCATCGTCAAAAAGATCAAACGCTTGGTGATTTTGGTAAGACTGATATTGACAAGACCTTGAATCCATTAACAAGCACAAAAAAATGGTTAAGTTAGGAATTTCAAAGGTTAGACTTGCTCAAATATCCATCACATAATACTAGCCATTCCAAGTAAGAAATTATGCACTCAAATCACAAACGAAGACAAATATAGCAAAAGTCATCTATTTATAGCACTTGTTCCATTAAAGTACAAAAGAGAAAAAGAAGAAAAGAAAAGAAACAAAAGCTAAGAGTTCTTGTTCCTTTAAGAGAAACAAGACTAGACATTAGGAAGGGAAGGGGTATGGTGTTCCTCGACGACTTCTTCCTCAACCACTTCTTCCAACTTCTTCATCACCTCTCCATGTTGCCCATCAAGTTGCTGCTTCAAACTGTTAATGACTTGGGCCATCATCTCCATGTTTTTTTGTTGTTCAATCACAATCACTAAGGACTTTCATTAAACCCATCATTTTATCAGTTTTAGCATCTAAAGTCCAGTGAAGATGATTGTAAAACTTAATCATATGTTGAGCAGGGAGACACACTTCATTAACCCAACCAAACTCATCCGAATGAACTTGTTCCTTTCCCTTAGAACCAGAGGCAAAGGATGGTTTAAGTGGAGGAACTGGGGTGTTTTCTTGTGATGGACCTGCTGTTCCTATGAGAGAAACAGAAAGTGAGGTGGTGGTGTAAATTGAAGGAAGAAAAGGTGGTTGTGGTGGATGGTCAGTGGATGTAGAGGAGAAAGGATTTGGTTTTTTAATTTCAACCTTCAACTGTTCAAAACTGGAAGGAACAGAGAAGGATGAGGGAGAGATGGAAGGAATTTCAGTGAGGATAACTGGGATTTTTGGTGAGGATGGAAGAGTTGGTTCCGTAGGTGAGTGGTGATCCTGTTCCTCTGCATCAGATAGGACTAAAGGAGAGTCCTTATTTGAAGGAACAGGGACAGTTTTAGCAGTTTTCAACCTAGTGCTTTGTCTAACTCTTTTAGGAACAGGAGGGGGCCTTTTGGCAACAGTTTTGGGCCTCTTGGGTTTCTGTTCCTTTGGTTCTGTAGGGGCAGGAACTTGTTTCTCTAGTATGACTTCCACTGGTTCCTCTTCCACTACCTTAGGCAGTTTTCTCTTGTGAGAGGAACTAGTAGCAATCCTCCCTTGAGTAAACACTCCATCTTGGACAGAGAGATCCAAACTATACGAAGTCTTTTCATTTAGCATATTTTCTTGTTTTATCCCCAAGGTAGGCCAACCAGTTTTCTTTACTTTAAAGTGAGAAAGAAGAGAGGTGATCAATGCACCATAGCCAACAACATAATGATTTTCAATGCAATGAGTTAGATGTTGGATAAAAAGAGAAGGGAAGTTTGTTTGAATGTGGTGGTCAAGGCAAAACATATAACACATATGCAAGAGACCCACCTCATTCCTCTTTTCAGTTCGAGGAATGAGTGCTCTCCAAACAAGATTAAATAGAATTTTGTGGACAGGAGAGAGAAGATTGTGGTTTATTTTGTTTTGGCCAGCAGTTTCCCCAAAGGATTCAACAATTTCCTCTTGGGAGAAATTGGGAAAGGCGACAGTTTCTTTCCTCTTAAAATATAGATCAGTTCCTTTGCAAGGAACTTCCCATATTTTTGCTAAAGTTTCTTAGGAAAATTTAATTTTCTTCCCCTTAACTTCTGTAGTACATACTCCATCAGTGTTGATGAAGTTTGCATAAAATTCATCTATAGCTAAAGGAACTAAGGCATTATTAAAAGCGGTTTCAAACAGGTATTCCATAACTTGTTCCTTTAGTATATCGGTCAATTCATTGAATCTAACTTTCTTGGCCCACTCCAAATCGACACAAAATCCTAAAACATACCTTGACTCACTTCGCTCCACTCTTTTCTTGGAGGAAGAAGCAACAGTTCCTTTGGAAGGAACAGGTGTAGCTTCTTCTTCCCCCTCAACTAGTTCTGGGGTTTCTTCTTCATCATCTTCCCCAATTAGTTTTCTTCTTCTCACACTTCTCCTAGGTGACTCCAATTTTTACTCTTTTACCGCCATTGTTGTTTCTTGAGAATTTTCGGCTTCTAGGGTTTTGGATGGAGAAGAGGGGTTTTCCATTTGAGAGGTTTTGGGAGTTTTTGCTTTTGGAAAGGGTGAGTTGAGAGAGGTTTTTGCCATTTGGTGAAAATAATTTGTGGTTTTATGTCGTGCGAAGAGGTGTGAAGGAGATGAACAATGGTGAAGTTGAAGCGTTTAAGGAACACAGTTTTGGAATGAAAGAAGGAAGAAGATGCATGTAACAGTAAATGAAGAGTTACACGCACAAAAAATAAAAGGATAAAAACAAAAAAAATAAAAGATAAAAATAAAAGAAAAGATAAAAAGGAAATCATGACTTGATTAAATCTGATTCCTATATTTTTGGGATTTTTGGATTTTTGATTTTTATGGACTTTTTAATTTATGGAAAAAAAATAAATTCTAAGGAACTTGTGCTACAGGAACAACTTATGCTAAATGTCAACATTCTTCATATCATGCATGTTTCTTTAACTTAGGAACAATAAGGGGAGTATTATGTGACATTTGTGAGTAGCTTTATTCCTATGAATCCATGTATATGTTTTTAACATCTTAATTTGCAATGGTCTTAGGCAATTAATCACAGTCACTTAATATCACATAGAGTAAGACAAATCAATTTAGACACGGGGGATTTGAATAGGAACAATTACTTAAGTTTTATTAGACCTAACTCAAGCCTTAATTTTTCATATCTATCTCTTTGTAGAGGCTTAGTTAGTATATCAGCAATCTGATTTTCAGTTTGACAAAACTCAAGTTTAATCAAACCTTTTTTCACATTTTCTTTTAGAAAGTGATGTCTGATATGTATATGCTTAACTCTTGAATGATGCACTGGATCTTTTGAAATACTAATGGCACTAGTATTACCACAATAAATAGGAACACAATTAAAGATTATTCCATATTCACAAAGTTGTTGTTTTATCCAAAGCATTTGAGAGCAACATGCAACGGCAACTACATATTCTCGCCGGCGAGTGGATAAAGCAATTGTGTTTTGTTTCTTGGTGCTCCAAGAAACTAAACTATGACTAAGAAATTGAACCATACCTGAGGTACTTTTCCTATTTACAAGATCTCCAGCATAGTCAGCATCAGCATATCCTCTTAACTCAATGTATCACTTCTTGGATAGAAAAGACCAAGATCATCTGTTCCTTTAAGATATCTAAGAATTCTCTTCACGGCAGCTAGATGAGACTCCTTGGGATTTGCTTGAAATCTAGCACACAAACCAACACTAAAAGCTATGTCTGGATGACTAGCAGTTAGATACAAAAGTGAAGCAATGATGTCTCTATATTTTGTTTGATCAACACTTGTTCCTATAGAATCTTCATCTAATCTAGTTGAAGTTTCCATAGGAGTGTGATTTATCTTTAAATTTTCGAGGCCATATTTCTTTAACAATTCCATTATGTACTTTTGTTGGTGAATAATTATTCCTTTTTCAGTTTGCTTAATTTGTAACCCAAGAAAGAAATTTAACTCACCCATCATGCTCATCTCAAATTCATTACTCATAAGGTTTGAGAATTCTTTGCATAATGATTCATTAGTTGCTCCGAAAATAATGTCATCAACATATATTTGAACAAGTAGTATGTCAGTTCCTTTCGATTTTAGAAACAAAGTTTTATCCACCTTTCCTCTTTTAAAGTTGTTTTCAAAAAGAAACATAGATCATCTCTCATACCATGACCTAGGCGCTTGCTTTAATGATATGGATCCGATGAGAAGATTGAAGATAACTAAATTAGTGGATCTTATGAATTATTGGGCTTGGATCATCTTACAATTGAAGGTTGTGAATAGTGTTTTAATGTTAGTTTTGTTTGTTAATGATCCATATGAGAGATGGTCATTTCCTACAAATCCTAGTTCTGTTAGGATTTGTGTTGTTTTCCTAGTTCTATTAGGAATAGGACTCTTAATATCCTAATCCTAGTAGGATTAGAACTCCTAGTTTTGTTAGGAGTCTAATAGCTTATAAATTCTAGTTGAGTTAGCAATCCAAATCCTAGTTGGATTAGGATTCTAATTGGAGTAGAGTTATATCTTTGATAGGAGTCTAGTTAGTAGGCGCCAAGTTGAGCTTGTTCTACTTGGTTTAGGAGTTTATTATTTCTTTGTTATCTTGTTTTGTTTAAAGTTATCTTTGAGTTTTATTAGGAGTATGACTTAGGGTCTTGTCCTAAGAATAGTAGGAGTAAGTTTATTTTGCTTATAAATAGCTTGGGGTGTACGTTATTTTAATAGACAGATTTATTGAGATTAGAGATTTAATTTTCTTTGTGAAAATTTTCGGACTTCTTTGTGATTTCCAAACCTTGAATCAATTACTTTGTGTTTGAGATTTAAGATTGATTGCTTAATTACTTTGTGTTTGAGAGTGAATCAAGACCCAATTCGTGAATTACTTTGTGTTTGATCGAATTGTTCTATCCTTTGTACTTAAAGAAAACCCTAAAGATCTAGTCTTTCTTTCAAGATTCTTGGATTTCCGTAAAACTCAACTAAAGTACATCCGCATCCACATCAAATTGGTATCAGAGCTGGTTGAAAGAAAGTCGAAAAAAGTTGCCAGTACGTTCGTCCAGATTAAAACAGTTTCCAGGTGCCTTTTGTTTATTTTCATTCTCCTAGTTGGAAACGAATTTTTGGGTTATTCTTGAGCCTAAACTGGACTACTACATGTCTAGTTTACTGTGATAAAATTTCGTAAGATTTGAAGATTGTTTCGTATAGTTTCGGGACGGTTTTTATTCATTGGTCTGTTTTCGATTGAATCTGGCACGGTTGTGATAAATTGGTCGTTGCGGTTGATATACTTGGAGTTTTTGAGTGAAATTTTGGTCGAGTGCTGGAAACATATAGTACTAGATCCTGACAAAATTTCATTGAATTTCGAGGTATTTTGATACGCCTGTGATAATTTTCTTGGGGAGCAAGTTTACGGTGCTGCTATTTGCTTTCCTTCATTTTCTTGCTGCATATTGGTTTCGTGGGAATTGGGATGGCATATTAGTATGATTTTTGCTCATTATCATGGATGATCTTTATGATGCATTTTTAAGTAGTGAACTTTTGGAATATTCAATATGTTAAAAATCGTCGTCGTGTGACTGAAGAACTTCGAGCAAATATTCAAGAGTTGGGAGAATCATTGAAAAAGCTTGAAGGCCTAGTTCTCAAAAATTATCCTCAACCAAATATCATACAAAAAACTGAGGATTCTATTGAGATCGAAGAACATATTACACACGAGAATATAGTTTTAGATCGAATTCTCGAGAACGATCAAGAAAAGCAGATTAAAGAAATTTCTAGTAGTACTTCTCTTGTTGTCAATGTTATTGAAGAGTCGTCCAACAATTCTACTATCTGCAACTTGCCAAGTAAGGTTGTCGTGAGAGATCTTGATACTTCGTTAGCTCATTCTTTTGGGTTCGACAAGAGTAAGGTTGATCATGATGCTCTACAATTGAGATTCAGTAAAATTCGAGGTCGAATTTTTTTTCAAGAAGGGGAGAATGATATGGATCCGATGAGAAGATTGAAGATAACTAAATTAGTGGATCTTATGAATTATTGGGCTTGGATCATCTTACAATTGAAGGTTGTGAATAGTGTTTTAATGTTAGTTTTGTTTGTTAATGATCCATATGAGAGATGGTCATTTCCTACAAATCCTAGTTCTGTTAGGATTTGTGTTGTTTTCCTAGTTCTATTAGGAATAGGACTCTTAATATCCTAATCCTAGTAGGATTAGAACTCCTAGTTTTGTTAGGAGTCTAATAGCTTATAAATTCTAGTTGAGTTAGCAATCCAAATCCTAGTTGGATTAGGATTCTAATTGGAGTAGAGTTATATCTTTGATAGGAGTCTAGTTAGTAGGCGCCAAGTTGAGCTTGTTCTACTTGGTTTAGGAGTTTATTATTTCTTTGTTATCTTGTTTTGTTTAAAGTTATCTTTGAGTTTTATTAGGAGTATGACTTAGGGACTTGTCCTAAGCATAGTAGGAGTAAGTTTATTTTGCTTATAAATAGCTTAGGGTGTACGTTATTTTAATAGACAGATTTATTGAGATTAGAGATTTAATTTTCTTTGTGAAAATTTTCGGACTTCTTTGTGATTTCCAAACCTTGAATCAATTACTTTGTGTTTGAGATTTAAGATTGATTGCTTAATTACTTTGTGTTTGAGAGTGAATCAAGACCCAATTCGTGAATTACTTTGTGTTTGATCGAATTGTTCTATCCTTTGTACTTAAAGAAAACCCTAAAGATCCAGTCTTTCTTTCAAGATTCTTGGATTTCCGTAAAACTCAACTAAAGTACATCCGCATCCACATCATTTAACCCATAAAGAGCCTTGTCAAGCTTGTAAACATGGTTTGGGAGATCATTGCTTTCAAATCTAGGGGGTTGTTCAACATATACATCTTCATTTAAATAGCCATTTAGAAATGCACACTTAACGTCCATTTGATACAGTTTAAATCCCATATGGGCAGCAAATGCAATTAGTATTCTAATGGCTTCAACTCTAGCGACAGGAGCAAATGTTTCTTCATAGTCAATTCCTTCATGTTGATTATAACTTTTTACTACAAGTCTAGCTTTGTTCCTTACAATTGTTCCATACTCATCTAGTTTATTTCTAAACACCCGTTTTAAGCCAATCACTTTTTGTTATTTAGAAGAGGGAACTAGATGTCATACCTTGTTTCTTTCAAACTCATTTAACTCAGTTTGCAAAGCAGTGATCCAATCAGAATCAGTTAGGGCTTCTTCATGATTTCTTGGTTCTATCTTCGATAAGAGCGCATGAAATACACAAAAATTCCTTAACTGAGATCTAGTCTGCGTACCTTTGGATATGTCACTTATTGTGAGTTCCACTGGATGTGATTTTTGATGTCTCCAAGGTTTTGGTTGAAACTTCCTTATAGGAACAGATTGTTCCTCATGAGTTTCATGAGAGGATGAGGAGCTTTGTTCATTTGTTCCTCTTTCAGCAATTATTGAATCAGTTCCTTCAACATTTTCGTTCTTAGTAGGAACATGAACAACTCCATCATCTTGAGGAACAGGAACATCATTGTTATGAATGTTTTCATCTCCTTCGTTCCTTTCCTCTTTTATTTCTTCTTCCTCAATTGAATCTGCATCTTTCTCATTTGGTCGTACCAAGCCAATCTCAAAGTCATCAACCTGTTTGCTTGGATTAAAGTTGTCAGATTCATCAAAGATTATGTGGATACTTTCTTCAACACACATGGTTCTTTTATTGTAAACTCTATAAGCCTTACTATGGGATGAATATCCTAAGAATAAATTTTACAAGATTATCTTTCCCATTGTTATGAACAAAACATTTGCAACCAAATGTTCTGAAATAATGAGTAATATTGGGTTTCTTTCCAAAATAAAGCTCATAAGGAGTTTTGTTAATGATAGGTCTCATCATGGCACGATTTATTATGTGACAAGCAGTATTAACCGCCTCAGCCCAAAAGTTCCTTGGAAGTTCACTAGGAATTAGCATGGTCCTAGCCATTTCTTCCAAAGTTCTATTTTTCCTTTCTACAACCCCATTTTGTTGTGGTGTCCTAGGGGAAGAAAAATTATGATCTAGCCCATGGTTTCTGCTTAAGTCATCAAATTTATAATTTTCAAATTCTTTACCATGATCGGATCTAATATGCATCAATTTGTGACCTCTCAAATTTTGAACTCTTTTAGCAAAGACAAGGAACTCATCACAAGTCTCATCCTTACTAGAGAGAAAAATAACCCAAGTGTACCTAGAGTAGTCATCAACAATAACTATCACATACCTCTTTCCGCTTCTACTTTGAATTCTCATAGGGCCACACAAATCCATATGAATTAATTCTAAAGGTTTTTTGGTGCTCACAACAATTTTAGATTTGAAAGAGGATCTAATATGCTTTCCTTTGGCACATGCATCACAAACTTGATTAATGTAAAATTTTATAGATGGTAATCCCAAAACAAGATCTTTTGATCGAAGTTTGTCAAGTAATGAAAAACTAGCATGTCCTAGACGCTTATGCCATAAGAGTGGATCATCTTCAATAACACTAAGGCATGTGAAATTGTTTTTAGGAACAAGATCAAGATCCACAATATATGTGTTCCCTTTCCTTGTTCCTTCCAAGATGACACACTACAAGAAAAGTGGTAATCAACGACGGCTAAAAGCCGTCGTTGATTAAAGAAAAACCATCGCTAAATAATCAACAACGGCCAGCAGTCGTTAAACAGCAGACGTTGTAGCCGTGGTCGCTAATATTGGAATCAACGATCGTAAGGCCGTCGGTGAATTTATCAATGACGGTTTACTGAAAATCAGCAACCGTTAATAAAAACCGACGTTGACTCAATGTCAACGACTGTTGTAAACAGACGGTGAATCAGCGACTGTTTTTAACGGTCGGTGTTTCACCGACTGTTACTAACCGTCGTTGTCTTACCGACTGTTCAAAACCGTCGTTGATTTATTTGATTCAACGTTTGTTAATAACCGTCGCTAATATTATACAGCAGTCGTTGAAATTCAAGTCCATGGCAGCATACATTATCTTACAACGACTGCCTAGCCGTCGTTGATTTAATGTTTAGCCGTCGTTTTTTTTAAAATAATGCTATTTTAAATATTATTGTTCTTAATTATAATTAAACCTGTACCTGCACAGCTGTACCTAAATATACCATACTAAAGCTGTTCCTCCATCGCATTCAATTTTTTCAATTACAAAAATATGCAATTTTGATATATATTACAATTTGCGTAGATACTTGTATAATTACATGAAATAGATTAAAATTATGTACACAAAATAGATCCCAGTGTCGGTAAATAAAGTAGAAGTCGGTGTTTACAAAAATATATATCGACAAATCTAGAAACTAATAAGCTAGATGCCGATAAATATAGACACTAAATGTCTATAGTTAGACAAACTACCTAGATTAAATATATGTACGCAAAATAGATCCCGGTGTCGGGAAATAAAGTAGAAGTCGGGTTCCAAAAAAAATAACCCGACACATCTAGAAACAAAACGAGATGCCGATAAATATTGACACTAAATGCATATAGTTAGACTAACTATATGGAAACTATAAGTTAGTTACTTAGTTGCCAAAACCAAAAAAACTACAATGTCAAGGGTGTCTCTGTAGCACTACCGCCACCACCAAACCCTCATCTTCTGGTCTGCGTTGTGGAGGGGGGCCTGGGTTGCAACCTGAGAACATGTGGCCGAAACTAGACATGTTCCTCATCATTTCCTCTACGAGGGCCCGACTTGACTCTTCCACCCGTGCTGCGACCCTTGCCTCCACCTCTTCCATCCGTGCAACGACCTTTGCCTCCACCTGCGCCTCAAGCTGAGAAAAAATGGATGGCTCATATGGTTGTGAAGAGCCGCCATCTCCTCGCCCTGATGAAGAGTTGTAGTACAAATGATCTCCCTGACCCAACCCCTGAACTTTTCCTCTGTTCCTCCCCCCAACTATCTCCCAATACAACAGATCAGGGGTCGGTTGTGACCCCTGAGTGGTACAATGATCCAGCTTCTTATTGTATGTCTCCTGCATTTGGTTAAATATACTCATATTCAAGTAACATAAAGTGGCCAAAATGGCGTATATTTAGTTCTAACATGGCTATATTTTGTATTTTATATGAAAACTACTAATAAATACATGAAACTAACTATATATATGATGTTTGAGGTGTTTATAACTTAAATTAACTTCAAACTACTCATATTCATTCATTTTCAAGTTAAATGGCCTAAAATGCCCTCAAAAGGCCTATATTTGGTTCTAACTTGCCTATTATAAATACATGAAACTAACTATATATATAATGTTTGAGGTGTTTATAACTTAATCTAAGTTCAAACTACTCATATTCATTCATGTTCAAGCTAAATGGCCTAAAATGCCCTCAAAAGGCCTATATTTGGTTCTAACTTGCCTATATTGTGTATTTTCAATCAAAACAACTAATAAATACATGAAACTAACTATATATATGATGTTTGAGGTGTTTATAACTTAAACTAACTTCAAACTACTCATATTCATTCATTTTCAAGTTAAATGGCCTAAAATGCCCTCAAAAGTCCTATATTTGGTTCTAACTTGCCTATATTGTGTATTTTCAATCAAAACAACTTATAAATACATTAAAATAACTATATATATGATGTTTGAGGTGTTTATAACTTAAACTAACATCAAACTACTCATATTAATTCATTTTCAAGTTAAATGGCCTAAAATGGCCTCAAAAGGCCTATATTTGGTTCTAACTTGCCTATATTGTGTATTTTCAATCAAAACAACTTATAAATACATTAAACTAACTATATATATGATGTTTGAGGTGTTTATAGCTTAAACTAACATCAAACTACTCATATTAATTCATTTTCAAGTAAATGGCCTAAAATGGCCTCAAAAGGCCTATATTTGGTTCTAACTTGCCTATATTGTGTATTTTCAATCAAAACAACTTATAAATACATTAAACTAACTATATATATGATATTTGAGGTGTTTATAACTTAAACCAACATCAAACTACTCATATTCATTCATTTTCAAGTAAATGGCCTAAAATGGCCTCAAAAAGGCCTATATTTGATTCTAACTTGCCTATATTGTGTATTTTCAATCAAAACAACTTATAAATACATTAAACTAACTATATATATGATGTTTGAGGTGTTTATAACTTAAACTAATATCAAACTACACATATTCATTCATTTTCAAGTAAATGGCCTAAAATGGCCTCAAAAGGCCTATATTTGGTTCTAACTTGCCTATATTGTGTATTTTCAATCAAAACAACTTATAAATACATTAAACTAACTATATATATGATGTTTGAGGTGTTTATAACTTAAACTAACATTCATTCATTTTCAAGTAAATGGCCTAAAATGGCCTCAAAAGGCCTATATTTGGTTCTAACTTGCCTATATTGTGTATTTTCAATCAAAACAACTTATAAATACATTAAACTAACTATATATATGATGTTTGAGGTGTTTATAACTTAAACTAACATCAAACTACTCATATTCATTCATTTTCAAGTTAAATGGCCTACGATATATATTTAAGGTGCATTTTCAATCAAAACTACTTATAAATATATGTTTAGAAGTATGTACCGAGATTTGCTTTGCTTTCTTGTTTGCTGGAATTTCTCCTTTTCCAGGAACAGTCTTAAAATGAGTCTTCAAGAACAACTCGGGAGCGGTAGGGAGTACTCCTCCTCTACTCTTTGCCTGTACACATTGTTAAACAAAGGCTTTATTTTTTACTCATACCGAAAATGTCATGTAAATTAAACTAAGTGTGACGGCTCTTCACTTCTCTTCTTCATGTCTTCGTAGATCGTCTCCCCCAACCATTTTGGCCTTTCTTTGGCTTTCTTAAGCACCTAGTATCGCAAGTCTCTCAGACGAGATGAAGCTTTTTTCTTGTAATCCTTCCTCACTAGGCCATCTAACTCAGGAGGCCATTCGTAAATACCCTTTAATCAAACATTAAACCAAGTTAGTAATAAAGTAATATAATTAATTTCTTTATTCATAATTCGATTCATACATACTGTGAAAATGTTCCATCAATGCGTCTTTGTTGCATTGTCTACCTCACTATAATTGAACCAAGGTTGTCGAAAATGGCCCTGGAAAATGTCAGTGATGGACCCACTAACCTTGTTATCATCAAACCTGAATTGAAAACCAAAACACATGAATTGTGAATATCATTTCATACAAATATCATGAAGCATATAGTAGCTTACGAACTTACCACAATCCAGTAGGGCTTAAAACCTTTTTTGGTGCACGGTTCGAACCTTCACCTTCCTCCGTATGAGTGTTCGGAGTCTCCGGTACGTGGTTACCAAAGTCACGTGCTTGTGAATCATCTCCCTGTGTCTCTGACATCAGTTCTGGCTTTCTTCTACTTCTGGTGACTGAAAAAGCTCCCTGGGAATCAAATTCCCACGACCTTTGGCTTCCACCTAAGCCATCTCGACCTCCGCGCCCCTTAGGATTAGACATGATTACCTAAAATGAAAGAAATTAGAAACGTGCAAGATTAAACAAAAAAAATGAAATAAATTATAAATACATTAAAGTATGAAAGGTGTAACTTCAAAATCAAAGTACAGGTGAAATCTCTGACATTCTTTTTGCAGAATTCAACAACATAAATATAACCCACAAACTACAAGCAATAAATGAAGAAACAAGTAACATTAAAATAAAATTTGAAAACAAGAGTATAAGAAGATAGTATACCAAAACAAGATTATAAGAAGATAGGAAACTCCACCTTTGGTAAGTTAAGAAAGAACAGGAGTAACCCCCTGCACACCCACCCTGCACTCCCCACCCCTTCACTTCCCCCCCTTCACCGACCCCCCTGCACCCCCGTACCCCGCCTTCCACTCCCCCCCTTCCCAACTCCCCGCACACCCCCTGCACTCCCCGGTCCCCACCCCCCGTGCCCACCCTACACCCCCCTTCACCGACCCCCGCCCTGCACTCCCCCTTCCCAACCCCCCGCATTTTTGGTTAAGGGACATAACCTTATATCAGAATACAAGCATTAACATGTCTTCTAATGTTATCCTGAAGTTAGTATCCTTTTTCTACTGTCAACAAGTCATCCCGTCGATATCACATAACAAGATAGCCTGACCAACATGTATTGGTGCACTGCTCAGTGCATAATGAAAGGCATATATATTTTATATTGTCCTGCACTCCTGCTTACTAAGAAGATTTTTGTAAGAAGTAAGACCATAAATATTAAATAGCCCCAAGGACCCCATCAATTGGCAATTCCAATAACGAAAGACATGCTGAGATGCAGAGATACCATTACTCAGTACCGCATGAGAGCCATTACTCTTTAAACATAATCCTAGATCATAGATACTATGAGCATTAAATCATATCTGATGAGGAAAGCATCTTAAATTACTATTAGTCATTCAAGCTTTTCTATCCTTAACTATCGAATAAAAACAAAAATGAGAACAAACTCCAAAGTCAATGAACCAGAAGATTGACATTCATTTACTAAAGATTACCCTACTTCTTACACAACCACTTTCTCTAATCTAAAATAATCTAAGTCATTGATGTGTTGATTTGCAAGTGTACAAATATGCATCAGTATAGCCTGTGCCATTCAAAGTTAAAAGCCACTCATCAGAATATTGACATTAAAGATAGACTGTGTATGATAGAAAACCAGGATGTTTGAATTTATGCAATGGTCATTAAAGATTAAGGCCAAAGTCTATAAGCTTTCCTACCTTCCACTCCCCCCCTTCCCAACTCCCCGCACACCCCCGCACTCCCCAGTCCCCACCCCCTATGTTGCCCCTACCCCCCACCCCGCACCCCCCTTCACCGACACCCCCGCACTCCCCACCCCCGCATGGCCCCCCCCACCCTTCACTGTCCCCCTGCACCCCCACCCTTCACAACACATCAAAATACAATCACCCAACAGATGCACTTCATTAAAAAAAGGATGAAGAAAGGAAAATCGAGAATTCTTCACATTACTCTATGTTGAGACAGAGAATGCGGACAAACAATATCAGAATGAATAAATGGAAATGTCATAACAAGTAATCTTCAACATTTCATTACAAAAGTCACATATTTTTATTGAAATGTTGTCCTTAATACAAGCTATGATATACTAAAACAAATCAAAGTGAATTCCCATCCTCGCTTAGTTCATCATCACTATCGTCATCCCAAAAACCATCATCGTCATCGACATCATCCTTGCTTTCTCTAGACTTGAAACTAGACTCTTCTTCATCATCACCTGAGGGGGCTTCGAACAAAATTTCTTCATCATCTCCTTGAACACACTCGACATCATTACCCCCTTCATAATCGGGAATTTCATTTGGATCACAAAGAGTTGGAGTCCCAACACTTGTCTCCTGAAGGAAGTCGAAGTCAACGGGAGCATCAATCACAGACCTTGCCTTTGTCCTAAACACAGCCCACCATTGAGCACGATCTCTTTTCAAGCTTGGGTATGGTGCAAAATATACTTGGCTAACCTGGTATGATAGCACAAAGGGATCAAACTTGGGGTATTTCTTGGTGTGGTTGACTTCAACTAGCTTGTATTGATCGATGTTCATTCCCCTCACATTGTATCAATACACTGAACAAGTAATTGTAAACCAATCATAACATCATCTAGAATCCCAAAGAAATCACTCCCTCCATCATTAGACACACACACTCCATAATTCATGGTGGACTTGTGTTTGCTTGATCCTTTTGTTTGGAAATTGTATCCACTAATATACATTCCAAGTGCGAACTATGTCGAAGGACCCATTGCCAAAGCAAACAGTACATCATCATTGGGTTTGTCTTGAATAACCTATTGAAATTCATTCATATGTTAAATACAGCTTTGTATCAAGCGAGATTTAATAGTCACACAAACTCACTTTCGATCTAAACCAATCATGGTATTATGCTTCATGTTGCACCCACACATCTTCTGTACGTAGAGTAGGTCGAATTTGAAGAATGTGGTCCTCGAAATCCCTTACAAACATAACAATTGTTAATGTCTAAATTAAAAATAAAAATTAAATTTATAAATAGTATGATTAATAGCAAGTGTTTTACTTCTCAAATTCTTGTAAGATGCCTGTATTTGCTAACACATATAGGTGTGCACGTTGTAGTTCCACTTCAGTTAAAAATCGTGTTCCACCTGCATTAGACGACCGACCACAATTAACCCTAAATAGCTCTAGGACAGTTTCGTCGAGCATTCTATCAACTTCATCATTTACTTTACGGCCTAAATCTCGTGTCTTAGTATCCACTCCTTGCTGAAAGTAGTTTGAACAGAAGCTTGCAATCTCTTCACACAAGTACGCATTACAAATAGAACCCTCCACACAAGCCTTGTTACCAATTTTGCGTTTCAAATGATTGAGGAACCTAATAAGGTGGTTATAAAAAGAGTTACACAATTGCGAAGAACAATAAAAAAGGATATATGAAAATGAAGGATAAGGTACCTTTCAAAGGGATTCATTCAACGGTATTGCACGGGACCACATAGCTTAGCTTCGCGTGGAAGGTGAACTGGTAAGTGTTCCATGGAATTGAAGAATGATGGTGGGAAAATCTTTTCGAGTTTACAAAGGATCTCTGTTATGTCCTTTTCCAATTTTTCCATGTCACTTACTGTAATGGTGGAGCAACACAAATCACGGAAAAAGAGGCTAATCTCAGTAACAACTTTCCACACATGAACCGGAAGCAACTCCTTTAATGCAATCGACAATAATCTTTCCATGAAGACATGACAGTCATGACTTTTCATACTGTGCAGCTTACCGGACTGCATGTCCACACATCTTGTTAAGTCGGAAGCATAACCATCGGAAAATTTCAAATCTCTGACCCAGCTGCATAATACTTTCCTTTGGGACTTGTCCAGTGCGAAAGGTGTTTTTGGTGGAGTTTCTTTTCCGTTCGCATCCTTGGTAACATGAAGTTGAGGCCTTTTGCACAATTTAGCAATGTCTTTTCTAGATGCAACGGTGTCTGCTGTCTGTTTTTTCACATCCATAACTGTGTGAATGAGTTGGTCGAAGAATTTTTTTTTCTCAATGTGCATGACGTCAAGGTTGTGACGAAGATGCAGAGTTTTCCAGTATGGGAGCTCCCAAAGACAGCTTTGTTTGAACCACCTTTTTTTCAACTTTTTCAAAGCGTTAAGTGCTTTTGGTCCATCTGTAGCCTTTGGCAAGTCTTTAACACATGACCACAACTCTTCCGCAGACATGATGTGTGGTGGAGACCCTTTTTCAACCTTATTTATGCAAAAAGCTACTTTGTTTTTACGAAAAGGATGATCTTGAGGTAGGAATTGACGGTGACAATCAAACCAAGAAACTTTACCCCCATGCTCGAGCCAAAAAGCTTTGGATTTATCCATACAATAAGGACAAGCCTTTTTCCCAACGGTAGACCAGCCAGATAACATACCGTAGGCAGGAAAATCATTTATTGTCCAAAGAATGGCGGCACTCATATTGAAATTTTGTTTCCTAGGAATGTCATAAGTAGTTGCTCCAACATCCCATAATTGTTTCAATTCCTCGATTAAGGGTTGCATGTACACATCCAAGTTTCCCTTCGGATTTTTAGGACCAGGAACGAGCAACGAAAGGAACATGAAGGGTTTTTTCATGCACATCGATGGCGGCAAGTTGTATGGGGTTAAGATGACCGGCCAACATGAATATTGTTGGAAAGGAGAAGGGGGACAAGAATTTTGAAATCTCAAAGCCATAGAATTAAATAAGCGTTATATATAGAGAGTGAAAGAGAATGTAGGGGGTAAAGATGAGAAATTGAAAATAAGAGGGTGGAAGAGATGGAGAGTCTAAAGAGACTATTTTTAGAGTGTAATTAAGAATAAGATAAAAAAACACTTCTAAGAGAAAGAGAAAATAATGGTAATGGTAATGGGAATTGCTAGAAAGAAAAAAAGAAGGTGAAAAGCTTAATTCACAAACACATAACAGTAGAGTAAGATAGAGAGGAGGATGAATCAAGATGGGGTAATGGTAAAAGGAAAAGATCGAGGAGGAAGTGATGATGAAGATGAGAGAAAGAGGAGGGGGCTAAGAGATGGTCTTAACTTAGACTACATTTAAGTGTATAAGATAGAGATAAATAACATTAATAAATCATTTCCTATAACTTATAAAGCTATAAAATATTGGTTGGAAAGGAGGAGGGGGACGGGAATTTTGAAATCTCAAAGCCATACAATTAAATAAGTGTGATATATAGAGAGTGAAAGAGAATGTAGGGGTAAAGATGAGAAATTGAAAATAAGAGGGTGGAAGAGATGGAGAGTCTAAAGAAACTATTTTTAGTGTGTAATTAAGAATAAGATAAAACAACACTTCTAAGAGAAAGAGAAAGTAATGGTAATGGTAATGGTAATGATAATGGTAATGGTAATTGCTAGAAAGAGAAAAAGAAGGTGAAAAGGTTAATTCACAAACACATAATAGCAGAGTGAGATGGAGAGAGGAGAAAGAATCAAGATGGAGTAATGGTAAAAAGGATAAGCTCGAGGAGGAAGTGATGATGAAGATGAGAGAAAGAGGAGGGGGTAAGAGATGGTCTTAAATTAGACTACATTTAAGTGTAATTAAGATAGAGATAAATGACATTAATAATCATTTCCTATAACTTGTCAAGCTATAAAATATTAGTTGGAAAGGAGAAGGGGGACGAGAATTCAAAAATCTCAAAGCCATAGAATTAAATAAGCGTGATATATAGAGAGTGAAAGAGAATACAGGGGGTAACGATGAGAAATTGAAATAAGAGGGTGAAATATATGGAGAGTCTAAAGAGACGATTTTTAGAGTGTAATTAAGAATAAGACAAAAAACACTGCTAAGAGAAAGAGAAAATAATGGTAATGGTAATGGTAATTGCTAGAAAGAGAAGGTGAAAAGGGCAATTCACTATCACATAACAGTAGAGTGAGATGGAGAGAGGAAGAAGAATCAAGATGGGGTAATGGTAAAAAGGATAAGATCGAGGAAGTGATGATGAAAATGAGAGAAAGAGGAGGGGCTAAGAGAGAAAAATAACAAGATTATGCCAACCCCCATGACCAGACCACCAATTGTCTTCGGATTGAAGGCGTTGGGTTCCAATGAGAGTTATGCGCCCAAAAGGAAGAGAAAATAAAAGGTTTCTGAGGTGAAGATGGAGATTGATGGTAATTCGGATGAACTACAAGGGTTTCCTTGGGATGGGATGTCTATCAGAGAAACTGAATTTGCAGAAGGGGGGAAATGCCATGATATGGTTTGCGAAGATGGTGATGGAAAGCTTCGCCTTTTTAAAGTCTATGAATACTATGAGGAGGACTATGATGACTATGGCCCTGAGATTCCTCTGAGTCCCTGTCGTGAAGGGGAGGAATTGGATCCAGATTATCATGCTTTCCTATTATTGCGCAAAGGAACTCAAAAGAGTTCATGAGGTTTAAAATCTTCCTCTAGTCTTTTACTTTACTCTATGTGCTTACCTTTGTTTAGGTTTTTGTACTTTTGTGTGTTCATCAATTAAATTTGGTTGTTTTGTGATTAATTGTGCATTTTCTTACTCCAACTTGTTGTTATGAAAAGTAGAAGGGGAGGAACTAGATCCCAATCATCATGCTTTCTTATTATTGAGTAAAAAAACTCCAAAAATTTCCAGAGGTTTTATGATCTTCCTCCTGTTTTTTTGCTTTAGTCTGTGATGATAATGTGTTGGTGGTCTATGATGATTTGTTGTATCTATTGGTGGTTTAAATTGTCTAATGTGGTTATGATGTTTTGTTTAATGCACGAGACCCTTAATTGTGATTATGCTTTATAGGTTAGATGTTAATTTTATAGTCTCTATATATTTGTTTAATCATAAAAACTAAATGTTGTGAAGTGTAAGCATCTACCTCTATATCTTCCTGGGATTGATTGTCGTTTGTTGTTTTTGGTCATTGGAAACATGTAATTTGATTCGATTCCATTTGCATCAAATTACTAAGCTTGTTGTCCTGTATTTCATGAGTGCTAAAGAGTTAGGAGGAGATATGCCCTCTTGAATACCTAGCCTTTAGTGTTGTGTTGTAATGGGATAGCTACAAAGGTGTAGCTTAAAGACTACTTGACTATTCTGTTTGCCTGTTTAACTTAGCAAAAAATATGTCATTCAATTAATTTCAAACATTATTACTTGAAAAATCAAGTGTTCTCCATATTTTCTTGATTGCTCTTTGTTTAGGGTGATGGTAGGTCAAGTTCGTAAAAGATAGGCCTTAATACACCTTTTAGATTGTGCACAAGCAATCTTGGAATTGAAAAATCAAGGTTTTGTTTTCTTCTCAATAGTCCATCAACATGTCAAGGTGGTTGTTATTACAAACTCTAATAAAGGCCATGTGTTTAGGATTAGCATAACAAAAAAGTCTATAACTATGAAAGTGCATCTGTTAGTGATTGGAATACGTAGGTTTAGAATAGCCATTCCCACAGCACTCTTTGATATAACAAATTAGTTTGAAACTGGGGCCATTTGAGTTAAGCTTAAGGAACTTGAGTTATACATCTGTGAATAGTGTAAATAGTTGCAAATGAATTATAGTCCTAACGAAGGCTGCGTACAGTTTATATTGGTAATTTACGGCCTATATTTAATAAATGGGAAGTGGAGCGGGATTGCATGATTAGAAATCACTTTTCATATGATTTTTTGTGTCTTCTTGTAGCTAGCAGACTTCCCACATTAGCTGCTCAATGGAAAAGCAACCAGAATCATCAACTTCTCCATCCTCCATGCTAACTCAAACGTAGGAACTACCGATTTTTTGGTTTTTTTTGGACCTGTGTATGCAAGTACCATGTGTAAGTGAACGTTTTTTGGGGGTGAACAATAGACCTTAAGCAGCTACTTTCTCCGGTTTGTAAATGTTCAACTAGGTGATGGATTTTGGAACTTAGAATTAGGAATTAAAATGTCTGCATATTTTAGCTCCAAAAATATGATAATGTTTACAAGGTGTTGGTTTTGTAAACCCACATTTTGCTTAAATCAATTATGCTAATGCTTATATGTAGTTATTCATCACCATTTTCCCAAACTTTAGGGGTTGCACTAACATGGGTTACATACATGTTATAATTATTAAAGTACAAAAGAAGTATTACATTAACAAAAAAATGAAAATACTTTGTCCAAAATTAAAACACAATCAATTTTGCTACCTTAGGAGACGGTGCACGATGTTAGATGTTTATGCTTAAAGATGGAGGGTTATTCGCAATGTTCGATCTAATTACCAAATACACATGTTCTGTTTTCCTGAAGGGTTGACCAATAACGTGGACTACATCAAATCGTAACGAGTTTATCGGAAAAAAGATGTGATCAAGATAATTAGGCAACCATTTCACTAATTAATTTTTGCAAACTTGGGGGACGATGCACATGAGCTTATCACCCTGATGCAAATGAGCTTGCTGCACATCAGGCTGCCATGTCCTCCCCGGTGGTGCTGCTGATGAGCCAAACAATTAAGGCTCTCATCACCCACCTAAGGGGCCCTTTTGCTTGCTATTTTGATCTACGGCCTAATACTCTCTGTCAGTGTGTCCCCTAAAGTTAAGTACTGCCTAATATAAACTAATCTCTTTTGCTGTTAGGCGTGATTAAATGCTTGTAATAGATATAATAATGAGACAACATTTTGGAGAAGGCTCAAGACCTTAGGCATGTTTTACTGACAAATTGTTCGCACGAATATATCATATGTGTAATATAATCTAATAGCCTTATTATCTTCCCTACACGTTCAAATACTTTGAAATGTCTTAAATTAATTTCACTGATATTCGCATAGAACTATTCATAATAATTTTCGCTTTCTTGGGGGACGCGCGCGATAGCGCGTGGACCAACAATTAGTAACTATAAAAGCATGAAGTTGTCATTACTTTATCCAAAAACATGAAGGTTCACAAGTTTAAAAAACAAAGAAAAGAAAGAATTCTAAGACATGATATGATACCTTTTTAGTGCCTAGATATCGAACTATATTCTCGTGCTCAAACTAACTTAATAGCTCGATTTCCTGAGAGAGAGAGATAATAACGCGGTTTAAGTTAAAGAGCAAAATTTTGAAAGCCCACACAATTGTTCAAACACAATGCTTATCTCACACCCAATCCACAATCACCTCATTCCATTAACTTATCACCCCACCTTAGTCCCCCAACCCCAATTAAAATTGACAGAAACTCAACAAAATCAAGGACCAAATTTCTACCAGCACAACTAAATTGCATAACCATCCTAATCCCAGAAAAAATCAGCATGCTAATTACTACTACGTAATGCAAAAATGTCAAAGAAGTGAGGACATAGAGCAATGCTTACTAGCCCTAATGTAGTACCAATCAGGGTCATAAGGGGCAAGTTCCTTCAAAAAACCAGTCTTAACGATGTCAGTCCAAGGGGGGAGCTTAATCTGTCACAATCACATTAAAATGAAATAGACTATTAAGTAGATGAAATTTTACATCCTCTACTAAAAGTTCCATATACGAGCAAAAAATTTTCAGTACAATTATAATGCACAAAAGATAATGGTAAGGGAGAGACTAAATAACTACAAGGGGATTATAAAAGTCGATATTCCATAAACAATAAACAATAGTACAATTCAGATTAATTTGATACATTGATAAGAAATTCTATACAGGCAAACAACACACGTATAAGATAGGCGACTATGAGACAAACCTAGAAGAGAATGATTGTAAATACTCTGAGCATTAGCGTTGCACAGATATAGAATCCAACCTCCTAACAGAATTAATCAAACCAAATGCCCAAAGACAGAGCATAACTAACGGATAGATAAATTCAACGGGCTCACGAAAGTCGTCATTCCATAAACTATAACAGACAATTATACAAGTCCGATAAAAAGTATACATTATTCAGAAATTTTATACAGGCAGCAAACATGTGTAGGATAGCAGAGTAATCTACAAACCTAGAAAGTAATTAATATATGTAAGTACTCCCAGCAATAGTATTTTACACAAACAATAAGAAACCTAGAATTCAGTCTCATATTATACTCAATCCAGCCACATGCTCAAACAAACTTTATTCGCTAATGCATCTGACTAAAAGCTTCTAATACAAGCATAAATCAACGATTTATCAAAGAATAAAAATGCAAAAGATCACAAAAGTTGAGTTCCAAATCATACAGGTTTAAAGTGCAATTAAACCCAAATTTTCAAAATCTCACCGGGGACTACATTCATTGTTGTTGTTGAGCAGAAAAACAGTTTCAATCCACCATTAATTAACCATTAATTAAGTTTCTCACAGCACATTCAAAACACCCACCTCTAAAATTCATAGGTAAACATAATTTAATAAAAAAATATGGCTAAATTTATGAACACACTTATCTCATTAAATTAATTAATAAAAATTATAATTTTAAGATACTCTCTCAAAAAACCAACAATTCTTCTTGACCCATAAAATAATTCACCAAATAAAGCATACCCATTTAAAAATTAAGCACAAAAACCAAACGGGTGACATCAAATCACTAATCTAATTTAACTACACAAAACCCTAAAAAATACAGATTTAAGTAAAGATTTAAGCTTTGATTTATACCTTGCCAACAACTTGATTAAGTGCTTTAAATTAATCACAACACCACCAGCATAGGTCCAAAGGAAGAAGGGACAGAGGTGCCGGCTTGCAGCGGCGGTGCGCGAGCAGCGATGGGGGAAGAACAGAAATTTCGTTTGTCGATGAAGATACGAAGGTTAGGAGAAATTACCGAAAGAGAGATAGCAGTAGAACCGCCAACTCTACCAGTACCGCCTAAAATAAAAACCCTAGAATTCTGAATTTTGTCGTCGAAAATTGCGAAATCGATTTTCGGCTTTGAAATGTCTATCTCCTTAACTGAGCTCGAAACCGCCATTCATGGCGGCGATGATGAGGTTTTAAAGTGATGAAGCGAGAGAGGAAGAGAGGAGATAAGAGGAGGAAAGGGGAACGAGAGAGGAAGAGAGGAGATGGGATGAGGAAAGGGGAGGGAGAGAGGGGGGGGGGAAGTTTCATCTCGGGTGCTGAAATCTTTTGGAGCGAAGAGATTAGGGCAAGAGGAATAATTAAAAGAAACAAAGGGCTATGGTTTCTAAATTAAACGCAGCCCTTGAGTTAAGGGCTCGGTTAACCCGAAAACCACAGCCCTTTCGTCATAAAGGGCTGCGGTTTTTGGGTTAACCACAACCCTTAAGTTCCCAGTTTACCTTTTTTTTCACGGGTAGATTAAGGGTTACGTTTATGTTAAAACCGCAACCCTTTTATCGCAACACTTGAGCTTTCTTCCATTATGGAATGTTCTTTGGGGCCTTTGATAACCATACCCTTCAGTGTTCAGGGCATTGACCTCGTTGCTTTTGGAGTTATAAGGGTTGTTGTTACTCTTCTTAGAAGAGTTATTATTGTTGTTGTAACCCTTATTTTTGGAGGCTTGTACCTCTTCCTCAATCAATAGACCAACATTGTAGAGCTTCTTAAAAGACTCTATAGGCTAGAATTTAATGTGATCTCCGTACTCGGATTACAAGTTATGGATTACTAGCCGGACTTGATCCTCTTCAGATGGCCTATTAGTCATATGTGCAGCCTTTTCTCTCCAGCTACAAATGAAGATGACGAAGTCTTTGTTGTGGTTTTACTTGGTTGATTCCAATTCACGAAGACTAATTGGGAGCTGAGCATTATAACGATACTACTTGTGGAAGTCTTCTTTGATGTAGTCCAAGTCGTTCATCGTTGTTTTGTTCAGTGATCTAAACCAGTTTGATGGATGTGCATCCAAGGTCAAGGGAAAGACATAAGCTGACAGGTCCATGCTCATGCCTTTGAGATCCATATAGATGGAGAAGACTACTCAAAATTTTAGGAGGTCTCCTAATGCTACCTATTTAAGGAGCTTTCCAATTAGTTCATGATCAGCGATGTCATGTCCATGAGCCTGACTCTTGATTGCAGGAGTTCACTTGATCAATTTCTCGAGTTTTACAAAGCTCAGTTCAGTCTCGGACTTCACATGTGGTGGTGGTGGTGGAGTCTCATCCCATTCTTCTTCCTCAATTGTTAGTTTTTCCCTTAGTACTTTGAGCTTTTTGTCTTATTCCTCAAGACGAGAGTTCATCAGTTAAATTTGGGCAGTTGTTTATAGTATTTCCCACTTTGGATGGTGACTCAGAAGTTTCGGATGACTCATCTTAAAAGGTTATGGTTTGTTTGACGAGTGTGGGATTGTGTTGCTCTTTTCTCCTCTCTGCTGGGTGTTCCCAAGTTGCAACCTCACAACGTGTCCTAAACAAAATTTGAATGGACCTCACTTGTAAGTTATATGAAATGGTTTTGGAAATGATAAATAATTTGAGATGGAGGATTTGAAAAAGATATGGGTTCTGGAATAGTATGGGCATGACCATGATGGAGACATGTGCCTAACTGTATGCATATGTAGACATGGATCAGACTATGCAAGTAGACTGGACTCAATGACTGGGCCTTTATGGTGATAAAGGATACTAGCTTTGCTAGACTTAAGGGTTCGCCTTTATTAACTTAGGGATGACTGGCTTCACTAGACTTAAGGGTTGCTTTTAAGGAGGACTAGCTTCGCTAGACTCAAAAATTAAGTCTTTATTAACTTAGGGAAGACTAGCTTCGCTCGACTCAAGGATTGGGCCGTGATGGACTTAGGGAGGACTAGCTTTGCTAGACCTGAGGATTTGGGCCTTTACGGACTTAATTAGGAAAGACTAGCTTCACTAGACTCTCGGATTTGCCCCTTTATAGACTTAGGAAGGACTAGCTTCACTAGACTTGAGGATTGGGCCTTTGTGGACTTACGGTGGACTAGCTTCACTACAATCAAGGATTGGGCCATTATGGACTTTGGGAGGACTAGCATCGATAGACTCAAGGATTGGGCCTCTATGGACTTAGGGATGACTAGTTTTGCTCGACTCAAGGATTTCCTTTATGGTCTTAAGGAAGACTAGCTTCACTAGGCTCAGGGGTTGCCATTATGGTCTTAAGGAGGATTAGCTTTGCTAGACTCAAGGATTGCCTTTATGGACTTAGACTTTAGACTTGGTCATATATGGGTTTGAGATTAGATTTTACTAGGCCTTACATGGAGATGCAAACTAGACCTAGGATTTGAATTGGGCTTTCACAGACTTAAGTTTTGAATTGGCTAGGAATCGCACATAGGTTTGACTTTGGAATATACTAGGATTAGACTCAGATTGGGCCTACATGGGCTTGACATAGACTGGGGTTCACATAAAGATGCAAATGGGCCTTAATTATGACATAAGCTAGACTTACATGGGTCTAATATGTGCATGAACTATCATGCACATGGGCCTAAGATGAATGTAAATGGATTGGGACTGGATTAATTGGATTGGATTGGGCTTAGAATTTTTTAACTCATTTTTTTTAGGAAAAGGACCCCTATGTTTTTTTTATCTTTTATCGAAAAAGATGGTGATGATCTTGAAATATATATTTTTATGAAAATGTGATATGTTGATGATAATTTTTTTTCAAAATACATAAGATAGAAAAGGGTAGAATAGGATGATGATGATAATTTTGCTATAAAAAGATTTGATATGATAGGATAGTTGTGCTAGAAATGATAGGTTAGATAGAAGGGATAAGATGGGATAATATGAGATGCATGGCGACTCGAACTCTATCATTACCAGTTATCTAGATGCACTTTTATAGACTCAATCTTAGATGATATGTATGGAAAAGATGGGTTTTTATCTTTGAATTAGGTGAATGTTTTTTGAATAGGTGACTTAAAATTGAACATGAATGATAATGCAAAGATGGATCGAAAACCGACAAATAAATCGTCGAAGTTAAGCCATTCAAAATAAAAGAAAGAAGATCATATTTGAATCGGCCATTCAACCCATAAACACCAAAAAAGTCATCCCTTGTCTGGCGGTGTTGTCCACCTAAACATCGATGTGAGGGAAAAGAAAATCATCCTTTTGGCTTGCCTTGTTTAGATTTGGACTTACGAAACCTGCTTTCAAATTGACGCGTCACAGGCGATGGAGCGTAATCATCCTTCTAGGCTTCTTTTTTAGTAGAGCGAGGGAATAAAACCTGTCATGACTTCATAATTGGTCAATGAATCAAAGGTAGAGTTCGGGGGTGAGGTACGAGTATGATCATGAATGAAATTCACCCATTATTGGGCTCTACTTAATAAGATTCATGTTCGAGTTTTATGCAAATAAATAACCATGCAACATGTTCATGCAATCTAAAAATTAATCTATGTTGGCTCATTAAACACAAAAGACTTCTTTTTGGTCTTTTCTTTTTACGCAATTAAATTACATGGATCCTAACAGGTTGTCCAAATTATCTGAATTTACATTTGGAACATTTATTTAAGTATTTGATTAGAAAAACTAAGCATGGGCTGTGATCAAAGTGATAAAGCTAGCATATAACATGCATATGAATAACATAATATAGAAATAAAAAGAAAAAAGAAAGATTAGAGATTAGAGAAGAATATACAAGAGCATGAATTCTTTGAAGATCTACATCATGAAAAGTAGATTGTTAGCAAAATAAGGATTAATTGGAATAGACCCTTAGGAATTATACCTTTTCTACCTGGGTCTTGTATTACGATCCGCATGAAGAGCAATCTTGAAGCTTGGATGGAGATTTGATGAAAGTGTTAGTTATATGTTTAAGAATGTTTTCGTAGGTAGAAGTCGTATATTAAAGTCGTGGAAAAGTGTGAAAAATCGAGTAGAACACGACGCTATTTATACGGAAACAACATGCGCCCCGTGCAGGCTTTCTGCGTCAGCAGAAGTTCTCTTTTGTTTCTGTGTTTCGTTGACTGTCTTGATGTTGCTCGCACGCATTCGAGTGCACTTGCCGCATCCAGCTGCACGTCGCGCAACCGCAAATGTGACCGGGTTTTGTTTGTTTAAGGATTCCTTTTTATCTTTGAGTAAATAATAAGTTTTGGATTCGGAAATCAATTATCTTAAGGAATAAAAACCTGATTTTCATAATATCTTAAATATTCTAAATAATTATTAAGAATAATTTATATTTATTAAAAATTAATCATCATCAAATATTAATTGGACTTTTTGGAAATGGGTTGTAAAAATGCAATAAAAAAAATTATATTCTTAAAACGATTTTGGGCTTAGCTTGTTGGATTTCTCTTCCTTTGGACCGGGCCAATTACTCAATTAGTTATGACGGTATGTTTCATCATTGGGTGCTAAATGGGGAAACATGTTAGTAAAAAACTTACATGGACTTGGTCCACACTAAATTAGTGTGGACCTAATGCTAATTCATGTTATTTATATAAAAAAAAAAAGGATCACTTTATAAAATAAATAAATATAAAAGATGAATAGATATAAATTATGAAGTTTGACTATGAAAAAAAAATGTTACTATGTCACAAAGTGAAAATTTATTCATGATAAATTAATGTGAGAAAGAGTTACTATATTAAAAAAAACAGTCACTATGGTATTAGATAGTAAATGTATCGTGTAACTTAAAATAAAAGGTTATTATATGGAAAAAAAAGAGTCACTATATTAAATAAGTGGTTTTGGAAACAGGTCCACGCAAGACTAACTCAACATGTTATATCTCTACACCTAGCAGTTTCTCCACGAATTTGTCGCGCCCGTAGCCCTAAATGAGTTGCTCCCGCAGCCAACGTTCTACCACGCCCGCAGCTCAGCAATTCACATATACTCGACGACCAAGATTGATGAACGTTGATAATGAACAATGATGCAAGCAATGTGAATATAGCAGCGGCAAAGAAAAGAAACGGGATACAGGAGTCTAGAATATCTGATGTTTAATTTTTTTCATTTGTTTTATTTTCATTTCCTTTTCCTTTTTCTTTTCTCCCGTTTCACTCCTTGCTTTAATTTTATTTTCTTCCTTTGTTCTTATTCTTTCTTTTATTCGTTTACTTCTTATATTCTTTTCCTTTCTTTTCTCTTTAACGCATCAAGTTTGCTTCTCCTACATATTGTTATATAAGACCTAGGTAACAAAGTATAATTCTTCAGGTTTAATTATAATTTAATTCTTGATTTATTTACAATTTATTTGTCATTATGTAGATCATTAAAGAAATTAACCCTCTTTTGTACATTGTTTTCTAATATCTTTCGTTCTTTTTATATTTCTATATTATATTGTTCATATGCATGTTGTATCCTTTAATGCTTTCATGACCGTAGATGTTTTTTCTGCTAATCAAAAGACCTAAATGAATGTTCTAATGCTAAATTCAGATAATTTGGACAAATGGATTAGGTTCCGTGTAATAACCAAATGTTAGCCTTTTATGTGTTTAACGAACCAACATAGACTAATTCTTACATTGCTTAAGCATATTACGTGGTTATTTATTTGCATAACACTCTGTATGAATCGTATTAAGTAGAGGCCAGCAATGGGTGAATTGGATTCCTGATCATATTCGTACCCTCACCCCAAACTCAATATTTGGTTTGTTGATCAATTATGGAGTCACGATCGGGAAATCTATATTGGTTAAGTCCCTAATTTGTCACTATGGTTTCCCAATATCTAATTATATTTATGAGTCCTCCATTAAAGACTTGTTAGCGACTTCTTTTTCAAATTGTATTTCAAAAGAAAACCTCTATAATGAGGTAGTCAAATACGCGCTCATCCCTTGGCGACTTCACTGGGGAGAATTTAAAAATTAATTTTTATTGAGTGGGTGAAACTAAAAAATGTGATTCATACTTGTTGTATGGTTTTTAATAACATTACAGTTTTGCATATGCATGACTATTTCTCTTTCAAATCAATCTATATTTTTTCTATCAATCTAGAGCTCCCAGCTTTGCAAAACCCTGACCTTGTATGACGTCTCCTTTAATCCATTTATCCTTTAGCTTTGCATAACCCTAATCTTGCATAGTGTCTCATGCATCCTTAGAGAGTGTAAATTTGCATCGTTGCACCATTATGTGCATCATTATCTGAGTTGTTTGCAACTATCTGCTAACATCTTCTCCTCAAGGTAATAGATTACTTGTAGTTATAGTCTTGCCTACTAACTTTGTTTTGCACATGCTGAAGATATATAGACCAGTTCTAAACTGTAGAGCGTTTACCGTTGTTCTTCTCCCCGACACAAGCTACTTTGACATTCGATTTCACAAACCTCAGTCAAAGTAGGAGCTTCTGTAGACACAAATCGTGTCTCCTCATTTAGCACCCAATGATGAAACATACCGTCATCCTAATTGGTCGGTTCCAAAGGAAGAGCGATCGGGAAAGCTAAGCCCAAAAGCTTTTTAAGAAATTGAAGTATATTTATTTGCTTAAAATGATTCTGAGCATGCTTTTAAGAGCCAAATTAAGTATTCATGTTAATTAATTGTATTTTAAAGCCCATTTTCATAAAGCCCAATTAACTAATCCTGATAATTAATTGTATTTTTAATAAATGTTAATTATTCTTAATAATTATTCCTAAATTCAAATATATTTTGAAAATCAGATTTTTATTCTCAACAATAGCTCAGATCTGCATTGCGTCAAGCGCACTAGTATAAGTTGATGCAAAACAGAGACAGTTCACAAAAGTCAGGAACGCAACAAGGGCTTGCGTTGACACATGCGCCCAGCGCAGGCTACACTTATATCCTCCACGTGATTTTTGGTCTCGTTTCTCCTATAAATAGCCTTGTTTCGACGAACATTTTTCATATACTTTCACACGACTTTAACACAGACTTTTATACGACATTATCACTCATATTTCATCATTTTTCCAACTACAAAACTCTCTGAAACACTGCAAATACATATTCAAACTCATTCAAACTCCATTAAAGCTTCAAGATTGTTTCTCCTAAGGATCGTTACATAAGACCCAGGCGACAAAGGTATAATTCCTGAGGGTCAATCCTAATTTAATTCTTATTTTACTAACATTCTATTTGTCATGACGTAGATTGTTAAAAAAATTAACGCTCTCTTGTAAATTCTTCTCTAATATCTTTCTTTTTATATTTCGATATTCATATGCATGTTATATGCATTAATGCTTTTATGACCGTACATGTTTGTTTCTGCTCAAAAGACCTAGATGAATGTTCTAATGCTAACTTTAGATAATTTGGACAATCGGATTAGGTTCTATATAATTTGGTTGCTTAAATGACATGTCACCAAAAATTAGTCTTTTATGTGTTTAACGAACCAACATAGACTAATTTTTACATTGCTTAAACATATTGTGTGGTCATTTATTTGCATAACACTCGACATGAATCATATTAAGAAGATGCTAGCAATGGGCAAATTTGATTATTGATCATATTTTTACCCTCACCCAAAACTCAATCTTTGGTTCATTGATTAATTATGGAGTCATGACGGAGAAATCTACATTGGATAAGTCTCTATTTGTCCTATGGTTTCCCAATATCCAATTAAGTTTGTGATTCTTCTTTTAAAGACTTCTTGACAACTTGTTTTTCATAACGTATTTAAAAAAAACCTTTACAATGGGATAGTAAAAAATGTGTTCATCCCGTGTAGGCAATAAAAAGACGCCTACAATTACGTAAAGCCATTGGTATGGAAAAACTCAACATTCCTTCTGTGGGACACAGACAAAAAAGATGGAATTTATTTCCTTATAAAATGTATAAGAAATATGCAAACCCTTAACACTACCAAAAACCATCTCCAAAATTTGACAGAAAGAAAAGGGGAGAAAAAAAAATTACTATTATTTGCTATAAATGTGGCAAACCCGTTCATAAAGCAAATGGATGTGGTCGAAAGAGTAAAATAAAGGAAAATATTCAAAAAACTACCTTTTATCAAATTTTTTCAAAAAACTACCTTTTAAAAATTTTCTTTCAAAAAACTACCTTATATAACACATTTCTTTCAATATATCACCATCTTACTGTTAATGAGGTTTAATCACTAATAATTGAGTCACCGTGAATTGCTTTTCTTTCTTCCCCTCTCATTTATTTCCTCTCTCTTCGCTATCTCACCGGCAGCAACACATACGACGATTGTCATTTATTGATTAGTATTAAATATAAACGTAAAATAGTAGTATATCGAAAAGAATTTGTTATATAAGGTAGTTTTTTGAAAGAAAATTTTTAAAAGGAAGTTTTTTGAAAAAAGTTGGTTATAAAAGGTAATTTTTTGAAATTTTCCCTAAACTAAATGAACTTTTTGGTAGCGATGAATAAATATTAGATAAACTTCTAGCACCACTGATTCAAGAAGAAGAAGAAGGATTCTCTTCTTCCTCACAAGAAGAAGATGAATATTTTCTTCAAATTAATACAGATTCTTCAACAGATTTGTCTGAAGCATAAATTTTTGGTATTTGTTTTCCAAAAACAATCAATGTTCTTTTTGCTAAAGATGATAAAGAATTCCTTTTTTGTTTAGTACACAAGATCTATGATCATATCCTCAAGATAAATTGTTTTTCAAAATTAAAAGATTTGATTATCAAAGAAAATGAGATACCCAAAAATAATGAACTATTTAGTATCTCTAAGCTCTTTGATAAAACTCCAAAAATTTTCAAATTAATCACAGTTAGAGATCTCCCATCTAAAGTTAATGGACTTAAATCTCAAATCCATGACCTTCAAAAGGAAAATCATTTGTCTGAAAACTTTGTCAACCCCAACATTTTCTGAACCTCTGCCTATAGATGAATGCAAGTATTTTCTGAAGAAAAGCTTCCTGATGAACAAATTTATCAAATAATTGATTAAATCAATTTTAAAAAATGGTATGTCGTAATAAATATAGTAATAGATGATTTCTCAGTTACTACCATTGCTCTTGTAGACACTGGTGCAGACCAAAACTGTATAAAGGAACGATTATTCCTTGCAAGTTATAAGAAAAAAACTAAAGAGCAAATATATGCTGCAAATTCTTCACAAATATAAGCTCTCTAAAGCATCTATTTGTAATGATGGATTTTTTTAATAAAACACTTTCGTTTCAGTCAAAGATATAATTCAAGAAATAATTCTTAGCACGTCGTTTTTAACCTAGATCTACCCATTATATGTTGAGAAGCTAGGAGTTCATATTAAAATTATGAGACATGAAGTTTCTTTTAATTTTTTCTCATCTATACAACAACAAGATTGTTAAAATATATTATGTAAACAATGAACTGATAAAATGGCTCTGTATTTGCCGCCCAAGATTAGACGTTTCACTGCATAATTGTAGCTACATGATGTATCACCGGGTGATTTATACACCCGACACTATATATACCGCTTTTCGAGGGAGAAAATATACAACACAACTGCAATTGCAAACTGTTCCAATCTTGCTCAAATCTCTCTGTATTACAACATGTTATCAGCATCAATTCGCTCTGAATGCTACTAATATTTTCAAAAAAAATGGATCTTCAATGTAATGGGATCAATACTATTCTAAACAATGTATCCCTTTGTAGTATATATCTTATCATAGAACATAATATTATACCTTGTACCTCAAAACCGGCACGAGGAGTTGGTAGTGCACCCCAACGCCGACAAACCACCATCCCTAAGCTCAATAATAACCCTCGTTTGGAACCACAAACTGAAATCCGACAAACTCCTAACAATAATAAAAGGAGTAGGGACGAGGAGAGTCCTTCCGTCAGCAGCAAGCGACGGTAAAGTAATTAACTGGCGGTTTCGGCTCAGCCGCTGCCAAGCACGTCACACCACCTTCATGGAGGCCAAAGACCTCGCATTTAAAGCCGCCTATATGGACGGGCAATTCCATTGAACTTGCCGCCTATATGGACGGGCTCCGCCGCCTGGATTCATGGACGACTAACACAACAAAGAGGGAGAAATTTTTGGCCGAAAAATAGCTCTAATAGTGGAGCTACCTGCTACCTTTTATTTTTCATGATAATCAGTCTTGTGTTTCTTCTTTAATTGTGAAAAAACAGAGGTATATTTGTTACAGAATGCTATTGAAACCATGTACAAGAAAATAGAGGAAGAAGGAGTAACCAGAATTTTTGCACCAAAATGAAGTATAAATGACCGTAAGTACCATATTTCCCTTTATTTTTAAAAATATGGCAGTATAAATGATGACATGTACTCTTTCATATATCTTGGAACTTTGAATTATTGTTATGTAGTGAATGGCCTTAATTGAAAGTTGCGTCCAAGTTTTCAACTATACAAAAATCTCATCTTTGTTTTTGCTTTTAAATACAATTTTTTTTTTGAATAGTACAGTAGTATTGAACAGGAGGAGGATAAGAAGAGAGGAAAGAAGTGAGAAAAAGAAATGGCTAAAAGCACCAATGCCTTCTTATTTGTGCCCTTTGTTTTGGTACCATCGATCTGTTATGGATAAATTTTTTTCTTGAAAAAAAAGAAAAGGGAAAATGCAAATTATCCTGTATAAGAAATATATTTGATGTTAAAGAGTTTTGACTCATACACCTTTGAGTCCATAAGTTGTGTCCTTACCACTAGTCCTAAAGGTTATTAATTGTTTCTTGAAGTTGACAACTATTATATATATGATCTTTATGTCATGTACGGATAATGTAATTTTACAAATTACATACTGGTATATATTTTACCTGTTAAATATGTATAGTGATTTTACACCACTATAAAAAGGACTTTAACCTTTCCCATTCTTCTCGTTTGTCTCCCTCACTCACTTCTACCCCATAAAATTTTCGCTCTCACAATTTCATCTACACTAATTTTCGGCCACCATGTACAATGCCGGAACCACCACCCTCAAAATGACACACCAGATCTTCTAGAGTCTTTCAGACAGTTGAAGGTCATATTTTACTAGGGCGTGATTCTTATAACAGTTTTAGTAGGAATTATTGTAATTTTATTTTTGCATATTGTAAAATCCAATTTATAATGCGTAATTATGTGTTTTTTCTTCTGTTGATATGCCATTATTGAATGTGATGTTTTTTTGACATGATAGTCATATTTTCATTAAATGTTGTCATAATCATGAAAAAAATTTACAGCCTTTTAGTATATATTTAATATTAACTTCTCATGTTGTTATCATGTTTTGAACCTCTAACCTCTTGAATGGTTAATGATTCTCGCACCACTATGGCTTGCATCCCAGTATGATTTCCTTTCAGAACTCTATATATTTATGCATTCAATTTCTACTAATACTTCTAAAACATCACATAAAATCAGAATGCCTAGACTTGCAAATAGAGATTTTGACATCCTTGAAGCAATTTACAAAGAATGGAGGATGTATGCAAAAGCTTACCTCAAGTCACATAGCCTCGACCATACCATTCAAAAGGTGGTGCCCCTACCCCCTTGGAGCAAGCGAAAGTTCTGGTGTATCTCAAACACCATATACATGAAGAGCTCAAATCTAGATACATCCTTGTGGAAGATCCCAAAGAATTATAGGATAACTTAAAGGATCGATTTAAGAATTTACAAAGAATCATTGCTCCAAGGGCCCAACATGAATGGTTTGTACTCAGGTTCCAGGACTTTGCATTAGTATACGAGTAAAACTCAGCAGTACTTTGCATCATATCGCAGCTAAACCTTCTTGGAGAATCTGTGTCTGAACGAGCCATGATTGAAAAAACCCTCTCCACTATGCACGCCAACAATGTTGTTTAATAAAAACAATATCGTGAAAGGTGTTGCGAGAAATTCTGTAATATCTCGAAATTTTAAAAACTCCTAAATAATTATTTTGTCCAAATTATGAAATTCATGATTTTATCCATATCAAATTATAATTATTATTTTAATATTTCATTTATTACCTAGTGTACTGTATATATATATATATATATATATATATATATATATATATATATATATATATATATATATATACTTGAATTATTATTTTTTTTGGAAATTTAAATTTCGAAAATAATAATAAAAAAAAATTATGTTTTGAAGCAAACATCTTGCGGAGGGATTGTTTCAAAAAAATTCATCGGTTTTATCAAGCAAATCTGTCAAATTGATTGCTCAATCAATTACCCCCCAAAATCTTCTCAATCAAATTTAAACTTTCCCCCTTTGTTTCAATCAGATCCTCTTTCCTTTTTGAATTGTTACTCTCTCCCTCTACTAGGACTATAAATACCGGACTTCTTCACCCCTTTCAAGCAAAATTTTCGTTTCAAAATTCAGTAGGTAAGAAACCATATCACACTACCAAATTGTTGAGGAGAAAAAAAAAATATAAAAGAGAGTTAGTGGCGTCGTACCGCTGCTGCTACGGCCAGTACATCGGACTGGCCGACCGATCTTCTTTCACTTTCTTTTTTCTTCCTTCTTTCTTCTTTCTCTCTCCTATGGTCTTTGCTTTTGTTTTCGAAAGAAAACTGGTTCTGTAGAACCAGAAAGGTTGTTCTTTTTCTTTAGCAACTTAATGGCTTTGACTTTTGATAAAAAAAAAAGATAAATACAAAAGCATTTGTATTGTCCTTGTGAACAGCAAGTTCACGTGAAGGTATGTGACTTGCTGTCACAAGAGGCTTTTGAAAACTTTTTAACAAAAGTTACAGTGTTATGTGTCACGTTTTTTTTAAGTAAAATATTCTCTAAGATTCTTATTTTTTTTTCTTTCTTTTCTTTCCAACCTTGTTGATTATTAATTTTATAAACTTTGGTTAAAGTTTTAAACATAGTTTTATTTTTGGGGTAATATATCAAGTGACCAACTTTAGGTAATACTATTCGTTGTAGACGGAGATTTTGTAGAAGGAGCTTTCTAGGGGTGACTTTATTATTCGTATCTGCGCTACTCGAGGTAATTTCGATGTTCATCGTACTCTATTCCCCGTTGTAAAACGGTTATCTATGTGATTGTATGATTATGTGGTTATGTATGTAACAAATAATTTATAGACTAATGTTATGAATTTATGAGTTAGTAATTACTATTATAAGAGTATGATTCTCATAATACTATGAAACTGGAGTATGTTATTAGAATATTGATAATAGTATAAATCTTTTATAATCATGTGATTACTTTGGAACAAAGATTACTAAAGTATTAGTCTGTGAATATTCTTGTAGAGAACCTATATTACTAGATTATTTTCTATGTTAAAAGAACTTGTGGAATTGTATGTTTATCAACTTGAGAACTTGTGTATATTATGACCTTTTAATAAAACTAAGGAGGGTAATGAAGCCCGAAAGGGTGTTGAACAGGTTCCCTATATGATGGTATATCTATCTATAGGTTGACTATTATATACGACACAAAACTGTTGTCTTCCTTCTATTTGTTGTGATCCAAGTAGAAGGGGTGTGCACACTAGGGACTCTATGATATTGGCCATGGTTATATTGGGGTGACAATCTCTTGTTGAAGTAGGCGGATAATAGGGATTAGTCTCGGCCTACTGGCGTTCACATTTCCCTCTCTTAATTAAAATTATTGTTGATAATTGTGTGATTAAGTGTTATATGATTATGTGACTTAGGTTTGGAGTTATTAATACAAATGTTTTAAAACCCAAATATTTAACATCAATATTATTTGTTCACCTTTTCTTCTAAACTCAAAACTTATTTTTAAAATTAATATTTTGACGGGATGGAGTCGAATTACTCAGTTTTTCTTATTTTTGGAGTTATCTCTCTTGTTGTCTTATTTTTTGTTACTTTGCAGATTGGACTTGGTGATGGGATCTCGTGTGAGGGACTTAAGATTTTTCACCTAGATCACTCTTTTAGTTGTCTATCTTGGGATTACTTATTTCAGTATTGTCTAAAATAAGATATTGGTCGTAATAGTATTCCTACTTCAAATTTCTCTTTTCTAAGATAGTTAGGTTAATTTATTTAATTTTGTTAGCCTTTCGTTTACTCTTAGAAGGTAAATGGGCGGTAATATCCTCCAAGTTTGAATAAATGATTTTGAAAACTATATTTATTTGACTATATATTTATTTGAATTTGGAGGATGTTACAAAGTGGTATCAAGAGCTTAGGTTTAAGATTAACTAGGGAAAGTTGGGTTAAATGAACTAAATAGGTTAAGTAAATTAAATAAATAAAATTAGGACTAATTGAACTAAGTTATGAGAGTGGGTTCGAAAAGGGATTATTTTATTTTATTAATGTTTTGAAGTACTACTTTTAAGTACTTAATATATGTTTCTTTATGTTTTAGATGGGAAGACTTCACCAAACCGTAAGAAAAAGGACAGCGAGGAAATTCAATGGCCCTCTCTCTGCTTCACCTTACTTGATTCGCATGAGATACGGGGAGGATGTATGTGATTATGTCCATCGTTTGGACTTGGCTATTGAAAGCTACTATTTCAATGATTTATATGGAGATTCTGACTTTTGCACTCCTGAAAAGAAAGCTTATGTTTTGTTGACAACCCTACCCGAGCGAGGACCATTAGGAGCAATCAGAAGAAAATACAGTGATGTTTATGTTAATGAGACACCAAACTTTTAGAGGTACACGCATAGAGGATCGTGGTTTTTGACCATTGAGTATCTACGAAGGGTTATGATTGATGCTATGGAAGAATACCATTACAATCTCAATTTAAATGGCTCTAGTTCTGATGAAGGAGAGGCCGATAGAAGCCCTACCCCTACCCACCCTCAGTCTGATATGGAGGATGAAGAGCCTATGGAGGAAGAAGAGCCTATGGGAGATGATGATGACCTTTAGGTTTTCTTTTCTTTTATTTTAATATGTGTAATAAGGTTTATAGAACCAGTAGCTGCTATGTTGAACAATGATGTTATGATTGAATGATTTGAATAAAGTTATTTACATTTTCTAAGTTGTGTTCTTAGCTCAACTTATATGACTGTGTCTCATCATTATACTTTACATGAATAATAAAATGGTGGTCACACCATTGTTTTCTCTTTTCTAGGTAGCTTATGCCATTTAACGTCTATACTCATTCACGTTCACGCCAAAACAAAAACATGCCTAAGACTTCCGAACAAATCGCTGCTCGTTTACGAACTCTTGAACAATTATCCCAAAGTTTTGGACTTGTTCTCCAAAACCAACTCAACTACCATGTCGGTGAAGAATCTCAAGCAACAATGGCTAGGAAAATTGCCAACTTGAAACCACCAACCTTCATTAGTCGAGAAGATCCTCTTGTGTTGGAAAACTGGTTGCGAGATATAGAGAAAATATTCACCTATAATGGAACTCCTGAAAACCAAAAGGTTGACCATGCTACCTTTTACCTTCGAGAAGATGCCGATCTGTGGTGGGAGACTCAAGGACCTACCATTCGTATGCAACCTAATTTTGATTGGTCCATTTTTAAGACTGCTATGAGGGCCCGATTCTTTCCCGAACACATTAGGAGGCAAAAATGTAGTGAGTTTACTAGATTCAATCAAGGATCTACTATGAGTGTAGAGGAGTATGCTCAGAAATTTCATGAATATGCTAGGTTCTGCCTCAATATGGTTCCAGATGAGGCCACAAAAGCACAGAAATTTGAGGATGGACTTAGCTTTAGAATCCAAAAGAGACTAGGCGGTAGTACCTCAACCATTTTTATGGAGGCTTATGGTAAAGCTTGCAATATGGAGAGAATTTTGAAACGAGAAGAGGAAGTATTGGGAAGAATAAAAAGGAAAGACCAAAGTGGGAACTCCCAAACTCAAGGTTACGAGAAAAAGGCTCGCTATGGGGGAAATAATGGCGGGGGTAACCATCAAGGAGATCGTTATACCAACAACAATTCTCAAAACAACAACCAAGGTCAAAGTAGACAAGGAGACAATAATAATAAAGTGTTTGTCTGTACGAAGTGCAATAAGAGTCATCCAGGTTTCACATGTCAGGGTGAAAAAATTAAGTGTTTTTAGTGCGGCGAACCAGGACACAAGGCCAATCAGTGTCCAAATAGGCAAAATGACCAAAATGGACAAAATAGGGGAAACAACAACAATGGAAATACCAATCGAAACCAATACCAGACCAATAATCGCCCTACCAATCCTCAAGATCCAAACAACAAGGGTAATCAAGCCACTCCAAATGCTACTCAGAGCAACAACCAGATCAATGGAAATGGTGCATGTCCAACTTATGACAGAATTCACATCATGAGCAGAATTGAAGCAGACACCAACAGTAACGTCGTGACGAGTACTTTTCTCGTAAACTCTAACCCTGCTTTCTTACTCTTTGACTCTAAAGCGTCTCATTCTTTTATTTCTAAGTCCTTTGTGGAAAACTTTTCCTTGGAACCTTCATCGTTGTGTCTAGCCAACATTGTCATGTCCACCGGAACTACAATCCCATGTAATACCCTTTTCCAAGACATTCCTATTATCATCGACGGAACTGATCTACCTGCCGATCTAATCTTGTTTTCCTTGAAAGACTTTGATGTTATCCTAGGAATGGACTGGTTGAGTAGATATAAGGCCAAGATTGAGTGTCATAAGCAAAAAGTGTCTCTTAAAGGACCAAAAGGGAATAGGATATCTTACCAAGGGGTTGTCTTTACACCTGGAATCAAGTATCTCAGCTTTGAACCTTCAAACTTACATTAGAAAAGGCTACACAGTGTACCTGTGTCACATGAAAGATATAAGTAAGGAGCATGAGGAGATACCCAAAATTCCTGTTGTTTGTGAATTCCCGGATGTATTCCTAGAAGAGATTCCTAAATACCACCAGAGAGAGAAGTTGACTTCAAGATTGATGTAATTCCTAGAACATGCCCTATTTCTAAAGCACCATATCGAATGGCCCCAGTAGAAACAAGAGAATTGAAAGTGCAATTAGAAGAACTCTTGGAGAAAGGATATATAAGACCAAGTGTCTCACCCTGGGGACCACCAGTGTTGTTCGTTAAGAAGAAGGATGGGCCCCTATGACTATGCATCGACTATAGGGAGTTGAACAATGTCACTGTCAAGAATAGATACCCACTTCCTAGAATCGAGGATTTATTCGATCAAATAAAAGGTGTTGCAGTATTCTCAAAATCGACTTGCGTTCTGGATATCATCAGTTGAGAATCGCGGATGAGGACATACCCAAAACAGCCTTCCGAACAAGGTATGACCATTACGAGTTCACAGTTATGCCATTTGGACTCACTAATGCGCCTGCTGCATTCATAGACCTCATGAATAGGACCTTCAATCAGTACTTGGATAAGTGCGTGGTCATATTCATCGATGACATTCTGGTATTTTCAAGAGATAAGGAGGAGCATGAGGCCCATTTAAGGAAAATTTTGGAAATACTCCGGCAAGAGAAGTTGTATGCCAAATTCTCAAAGTGTAAATTTTGGTTAGAGAAAGTCACATTTTTAGGCCGTGTGATTTCAAAGGACGGAGTTGTTGTTGACCCCTCAAAGATACAAGCAGTCACCGATTAGGCTCGACCCACAAGTGTTACGGAAATTAGAAGTTTCTTGGGTCTTGCTGGGTACTATAGGAGATTCGCTACAGATTTCTCTAAGATTGCTCAACCTCTCACCAACCTGATGAAGAAAACAACTAAATTTCATTGGGACGACCGATGTGAGTCAGTATTCCAAGAATTGAAGAAACGACTTAAAACAGCACCAGTGTAGACCTTTTCCTCTGGAACAGAAGGCTTCGAGGTGTACAATGACGCCTCAAAGCATGGGTTAGGGTGTGTGTAACACCCCCGCCAACCCGAACCCTTTTTCATTTAATAAAACTCGAGATGGGGGAAAATCCACGAGGGTTCGATTCAACGGGCGTGCTACCGCCGCACTTATCTCCTTGGAAATAAATGCAAGGATAGATTAAAGCATACTAAATTCAAATTAATTAATCCTTACAACCAAGTAAAATGTTCATTAAATATTACTAATTACTAAAGTATTTCAGAGTTCCAGCGGAAGCTAAATCACAAGCTAAGTGAATGACAACTCTAAGTGATGTCCCTTTTGTTCCCCCGTCGATCACCCACCTGCACAAATGCATTGAAAAGAAACAAGAGAGACAAGCTCCCAAAAATAAAAAAAAACTGAGTAATTCCAACTCCATCCCGTAAAATACTTAAGTTGAAAATACTTTGTAAAACAGTAGGTTAATAGGGTTAGAAAGCATAGCACATATACACATATATATACAGTGAATAATCACATACTTAATTCAATCCAATTATTTAAGGAGAGGAAAGAGAACGCCAGTAAGCCGGGGTTAATCCCATATAACCACTTACTTCAACATTGTAGGCCGGGGTCAATCCCCTGTAACCACCTACGGATAACATAATGGCCATAATAACAGAGTCCCTAGTGTGCGCACCCCTTCTACTTGGATCACAACAAGATAGAAGGAAGACAAGTAACATAAAATCAGCATAGTAACCAGATAACCTGTAGGTGGCCGCTTAACCTCCCATACAGGGCAACCTGTTCATCATTTCCCTCCGATATTTCACTTTAAGTGATTAATAGCTTTTAATTCAAGTCATCACATAACACATATACACATAAGCGTCAATTCATTTAATCAAGAGTGAATACTTTTACTCAAAATCCAGAATTCAATTCATACTTAGCTTAATCCGAGAGCTCATTCGTATTCATTATCATAACCGTCACTTGGTTACATGGATTAACTCATAATCATCCAATTATCACATGTTCTTGATAATTTCCAACTTTCACTCATAACTTCTATATTAATAATAATATTAATATTAATAATAATGATAACAATAATTTTAGTAATAGTAATACTATAAATGGTAAGAATAGCCATGATGATGATGATAATAATAATAATAATAATAATAATAATAATAATAATAATAATAATAATAATAATAATAATAATAATAATAATAATAATAATAATAATAATAATAATAATAATAATAACATTACTAAATGACATTAAACGATGTTGATAACAAGAACAACAGATTAGTGATTAAGTTGCTATTATTGACGGTGTTAATAACGTTATAATAATAATCATCATTGCCATATCGTCCGTTATACAAGTTATTTCATTTTTCATACTAATTCATCGTGCATAATCCATAACTATAAACCATATTCATAATCCATATTCTAATTCACATAGTCACATAATTAATTCGTTTTATCCTAACGCGATCTACGTTTAGATGGACATCGGAGATTACCTCGTGAAACGTGCCCAAAAGCTAAGTTCACGAACGGATTAACACTCTCTTGATATTCCTCGTCTACGCAATCGGAATCTACAGTAGACGTTAACGATATCTAAGTTATTTACCTAAATAGCCCCTTTTTGTATAAATAAACAATTTAAATAATTCAAATAACTTAAAGAATTCTTAATGATTTTAAGAGAGTTTATAAATCTAAGTTTATGGTTTCAAATTATTTATGAAATCATTTTAAGTACTCAAAGATTACTTCAACTTAATTTTCATTAACTTAAACAATTATTTTAAACATAAAACTAACTTCATTATACTTCTTACTTTGTTTTAGAAAATTAAGAAATATTTTCAATTTATAAACGACTAAGTTAATTAATCTAAAATATACCAACATAATAAAGTAAGTCAATTTAGGAAAGTTAATTATTTTGTTTTAAAAATAAACTAATAAAGGGGAAAAGTGGGGGTACTGAATATTGATTCTTTGAATCAGTTGACAAAAACCAAGTGAAAAAAAAAAAAAAGGAAGGAACAAGGGAAGGGACGAATCAGGGGAAAAGAGGAGGAAGAAGGTTGACAGCTTCGAGGTGGCGCACGGCCAGGCTCAGGCGGGGACGGCGAAGGCTCAGGCGGTTCGAGCAGGCGCCTGGGCGCGGGTTTCAGCCATGGAGGCAGCAGAGGCACTGCGAAGGGGGAGGGGAGCGTTTGGGCTGGCGGTTCGGTGGTGTTGATGGTGGCGCGAGTGGTTCAGGTGGTGGTGGTTTCCGGCGGTTCAGAGAACAAAGGTGGAGTTTATGGTAGTTTGAAACTTTATTTTTATTTTATTTTCCAAAACAAAAATCAGAAATTGAGTGAGAAAAGAGGAAATTGAAGCAAACCTTTGAAGTTTAATTTGTTTGCTTGAGCTATTGGGTGAATGTATTTCAGTATTTATAGAGGGTTTTGGTCAGAATTTTGAGCTTTGTGGTCAAGCTCCATTAATGGTGGGTATGGTGAGGTATGGTGTTTGAGATTCATTTTTGACTAATTTAACTCCGAAAATCCGAGATTTGGATTGAGTTTCAAACTTTCCTGACAAGAACTGTTGATTTTGTGGAAAAATCTGACCTTTGGCTCTGTTCATCTTGTACATGAGGAGGGAGGAAGATGGTGATGAAGATCACGCTTCTTTCTTTTCTTTTTTTTCCTTTTTCTTTTTGGCTGAAAATGACACATGGGCTATGGACTTGACATTGGGCTACTAATATGGATGGACAATTGAATGAATAAAAATGCCCACAAACTAAATAAAGATTTCAATTACCATATTTAATAATTGAATTATTTAGAATAATGAAAATAAATAATTAGTTTATTTAAATAAAATACATTTCAATTAAATTATTTAAATAAACTCGTTAAATAATTCAAAACCAAATGAAATCATTATTTTAATAAACATAATTATCAAATAAAATTGATTTATCAGAAAATAAAATTTAAGTGGAAATAATATTAAACCTTAATAAATAATAAAACACATTTCGAAATTTCGGGGTATTACATCTACTCCTCCTTAAAAACAAAGTTCGTCCTCGAACTTTAAAGTTATATATTTAATATTAACGAAATAGTAGTTTTGCGCTTTGTTAGTATTACATTCGGTCCCCCTAAAGGAGTTTCGTCCCCGAAACTCGATAATCATACCTCAGAAAAGAGTTCAGGATAATGCTTCTCATGTCATCTTCCGTTTCCCAAGTTGCTTCCTCAGTTTGATGATTAGACAACAAAACTTTGACTAACTTTACTGCCTTATTCCGGGTATTTCTCGTTTTGGAATCAAGGATTCTAATAGGACGTTCTTCAAAGGTGAGGGTCTCATCTAGTTCAATGGTTTTAGATTGGATGACATGGGAGAGATCAGAGACATATTTACGGAGTTGAGACACATGAAAGACATTATGAACATTGGCTAACTCTGTGGGCAAGGCTAATCTATAAGCCACTTCCCCAATTCTTTCGAGTATCTCATAAGGTCCGATATAACGAGGACTCAACTTTCCTTTTCTACGAACCTCATTACTCCCTTGGTTGGTGAAACTTTCAGCAACACTTTTTCTCCAATTTCAAATTCCAAATCTCGTCTCCTTTGATCGGCATATGATTTTTGTCGATCCTGAGCTGCTTTCACACGCTCTTGAATCAACTTCACCTTGTTGGTAGTCTATTTAATCATTTCTGGTCCCAAATTCAACGACTCGTTCACATCGCTCCAACATATAGGACTCCTACATTTCCGTCCATACAACGCCTCATACGGAGCCATTCCTATGCTTGAGTGATAACTATTATTATACCAGAACTCAATGTACATTAAATGGTCATCCCAAGAACCTCCGAAATCCATCACGCATGCTCTCAACATATCCTCCAAGGTTTGAATGGTTCTCTCTGTTTGACCATCTGTTGCTGGGTGGAAGGTTGTGCTGAATTTCAATAGTGTACCCACGGCTGTCTGAACCTGTTTCCAGAACTTAGATAAGAATCTCGAGTCCCTATCCGAAACGATGTCCTTCGGAACACCATGTAGCCTAACCACCTCATTAAAGTAAGCATCGGCCAACTATTTCAACGACCAAGTATCCTTCATTGCCACGAATCTTGCTGTCTTAGTCAAACGGTCCATTATTACCCATATTGCATTCTTTCCTGACCGCGTATTCGGTAACCCCATGATGAAATCCATAGAGATAGATTTCCATTTCCATCCTGGCACTTCCAAAGGTTGCAATTTCCCTCCAGGCTTTATATGCTGTATTTTCACATTCTGGCATGTTAAACATTTTGCCACAAAGTTGGCTACTTCTTGCTTCATCCTAGGCCACCAAAAATGCTTTTTCAAATCCTTATAAAGCTTATCTCCTCCTGGATGTATGGAATACGGCGAACTATGGGCTTCCCTTAGAATTCTCGCCTTGAGTTCCTCATCCTGTGGCACACATAATCTCCGTTTATATTTTGCAACACCATTGTCGTCGATCTCGAACTCCGGTGCTTTACCACTTTCTTTCATCTCTCTTAACTTGCTTAACCACTTATCTGCAGCTTGTTTCACCCGAATCTCCTCAAATATGTCTGGTCCAACAGTAAGAGCATTCAACTGAGCTTTCACATAACTGGGCTCAACGATTTCCATACTCAATCTCTTGATCTCTTCACACAGTTCATCTGCCAAAATCAACACGTTTAGCGAATGAGCACTCTTCCTACTCAACGCATCAGCTACTTTATTCGCTTTTCCCTCTTGATATACTATCTTCAAATCATAGTCGTTTATAAGCTCGAGCCAACGTCTTTGTCTCATATTCAACTCCTTTTACGTATACAGATACTTTAAACTCTTGTGATCTATATAGACCTTGCATTGCACTCCATACAAATAATGTTTCCAGATTTTCAGCGCAAACACGATCGCTCCTAACTCCAAGTCATGAGTAGGGTGATTTTGCTCATGTTGTTTGAGTTGTCTCGACGCATAGGCCACTACTTTACCATGTTGCATCAAGACACACCCAAAACCTTTCTTCGAGGCATCACTATAAACTTCAAATCCTTCTACTCCAGAGGGCAATGTCAATACCAGAGCTGTTGTAAGTCTCTTCTTCAGCTCTTGGAATGCTTCCTCACACTTATCACCCTAATGAAATTTTGTTGTTTTCTTCATCAAGTTCGTGAGAGGTTGGGCCATTCTCGGAAAATCTTTCACAAATCTCCGGTAATATCCAGCTAAACCCAAGAAACTCCTTACTTCGATGACGTTCTTAGGTTGAGGCCAATCGGTCACTGCTTGAATCTTCGATGGATCTACGGAGACGCCTTCTTTTGATATCACATGACCCAAAAATGAAACTTTTTCCAACCAAAATTCACACTTCGAGAACTTGCGTAGAATTGCTTTTCTCGAAGAATCTCCAGAACTTTCCTCAACTGATCCTCATGCTCTTTTCTATCCTTCGAGTATACCAATATATCGTCGATGAACACTATCACGAACTTATCCAAGTATGGCTAGAAAGTCCTATTCATGAGGTCCATAAAAGCTGCGGGCGCATTAGTGAGTCCAAAAGGCATGACAGTGAACTCATAATGACCATATCTCGTATGAAAGGCCGTCTTAGGGATGTCTTCTTCAGCGATTCGTAGTTGGTGATAACCTGATCGTAAATCGATCCTGGAAAACACTGTTGCACCCTGAAGTTGATCGAATAAATCCTCGATCCTCGGGAGCGGATATTTATTCTTTACCATGGCATTATTCAACTCCCTATAATCGATACACAACCTCAAAGATCCGTCTTTCTTTCGAACAAACAATACCGGGGCTCCCCAAGGCAAAACACTAGGTCAAATGTACCCTTTTTCCAACAATTCCTCCAACTGCACCTTCGATTCTTGCATTTCTGCAGGTGCCATTCGATACGGAGCCTTAGAGATAGGTCCTGTTCCAGGGACTAAATCGATCTTAAAGCTCACTTCTCTCTCTGGTGGCATTCCTGGAAGCTCTTCGGGAAATACATCCGGAAACTTCTTTACTACCGGAATTTGAGTCAACTCCTCGTTTTCCAAGCTTACGTCCTTACTTGGCACAGGTAGACTGGGTGGCCTTTTCTAAGATAGGTTTGAAGGTTCAGGGCCGAGATTATTTTGACGTCTGGATGGAAGGTTATGCCTTTATAAGATATCCTATTTCCCTTTGATCCTCTAAAGATATTTTCTGGTTATGACACTCGATTTTGGCTTTATACTTGGCTAACCAATCTATTCCCAAGATAACGTTAAAGTCTTTTAGGTCAAAGAGGATAAGATCGGCCGGTAATTCAGTACCAGCTATGACTACAGGGATACTTTGGAAAAGAGATTTACAAGAAACAGTTTCACCAGTGGGCATGGCTATATTGGCTCGACAAGACTCGGTAGACTTGAGGGGATACTTATTAATAAAAGTGCTAGAAATAAAAGAATGAGACGCTCCGGAATCAAAGAGTACATAAGCAGGATTTGAGTTTACGAGAAATGTACCCGTCACAACATTGGCATCGGTGTCAGCTTCAATTCGGCTCATGACATTGATTCTTCCATTGGTGTGGCCTCCATTCCCATTCTTTCCATAGTTTCCATTTCCACCTGCAAAAGAGCGGTTGTTCTGGTTCCCGTTCCGTGCAGTTTTTCCTCCACTGGGGCGATTGTTATTGAAGTTTTGAATTCTGTTTCCACCTCCATTGTTACCAATGTTCCCATTTGGTCCATTTTGAGCTTGCTTCTTTGGACAATTGAACGATTTGTGACCTACTTCTCCACACTCGAAACACTTGATTCTTTCACCCTGACAAGTGAACCCTGGATGGCTCTTGGCACACTTCTTGCAAACAAAGTTCTTTTGGTTCCTATTTCCTTGTTGGGCCTGTTGTCCAGAATTCTGATTGTTGCGGTTGTTGTAGCGTCTACCATTGTTATTGTTGTTTCCACCATTGTTGGGCCTTTTGTCGTACCCTTGGTTGTTGCTGTTGCCGGCAGGTTCCTTCCTTTTATGTCTCCCTAGCACCTCTCTCTCACGCTGTAAGATTCTCTCCAGGTTTGAGGCCTTAGCATACGCTTCCGCGAAAGTAGTAGAGGTGCTACCTCCCAGTCGAGTCTGAAGATCAAACTTAAGTTCGTCTTCAAACTTCTGGGCCTTAGTTCCTTCATCTGGCACTATAGTCGGGCAGAATCGGGCATACTCATTGAATTTCTGAGCGTACTGTTGCACACTCATGTTATAAATCTGGTTAAACCTACTAAACTCATTGTACTTCTGCCTACGAATGTGCTCGGGGAAGAATCGAGCCTTAATCGCTACCTTAAACGCTTCCCAGTTAATGTTCTCTTGAGCTTTAACAGTAGGTCCTACACTCTCCCACCAAGTATCGGCATCTTCATGCAGATAAAAGGTTGCTTGGTCTACTTTCTGGGCCTCAGACGTACCCGTGGTCGTGAAAATCCTTTCGAAATCTCTTATCCAATTCTCAAGAAGTAGTGGGTCTTCTCTCCCAACAAAGGTTGGTGGTTTCAAAGCATAAATCTTTTTCGCCATGGCAGCTTGCGGATCGTCTCCATGGTGGTTGTAGTTGATCTGGTTTTGAAGGACTAAGCCAAAGCTCTGAGCTAGTTGCTCGAGAGTCCTAAGTCGTGCTGCAACTTGTTCCGGAGTTTCGGCCATTTGGTTTTCTTGTCGCCTTGCTCTAGATCGCGTATAAACGTATTGCATAAGCTACCTGCGTTATTCACATTGGTTTTTCTACCATTTACATTGATTCTTATATAAAAGCTAATTCACATAATCACGGTTCACACCATTCATTCATTTCATACTCAGTTCACATATCAAAAGTTCATCATTCATTTCACAATCAATTCACATGTCAAAAGTTCATCATTCATTACTCCAAAAGTGCCATAACAATTCGTTCATAGTAGCATAAGAGTTTGTTTCAAATAGTCAAATAAGCATTAATCGCACCATCCTTAACTAAGTTAACAAGTTAATTGGTCTTTTACGACCTTAATTAGAAATCTAAGGGTCAGGGATAGAGATTTGAGTTTTTAGTCAGCGTACTCGGATGGATCCTCGTCTTCACCTTAATCTCGATCTCCATTTCCATCTCCATTGAGATTTACAACGGGTGAGGCAGGGTTGCTTCCTACTTCTTCATCGCCACTATGGTTGGGTTCCTCGTCATCAGTGGGTAAATAGTCATTAAGCCACTTGGCCCTAGCATCGAGCATTCTTTTCTCCAGGTTACTCAACGTGAGATACCACTTTCCTTTCAATGTGTATCGTTCATAGTTTGGCCTTTCATTTTTCAGAACATCTGAGTATTCGCTCTTGATTCCAGCATAAGGACCATCGTTGGGGATAGTGTGAATCAAAACATCGGCCTGTTTAGGTGGCGTGAGGTAATCCGAATGTCTGTGGCCTTCATTGAGGTGGTAACACTTCATTGTTAAACGTAACCTATAAATATAAGCTGAAACAGACTCTCCTACCCTCATCCTTAGGAGGTAGGGTCCTTGACGAGGGATTCTGGTGCATTTCCTGGCGGTCAAACGTGTCTTGGCCATCTAATAAAATATACTCCCTCCGTCCCAGAATACTCTTTACACTTTCCTTTTTCATCTGTCCCAGAATACTCTTTACACTTCTATTTTTGGATATGACCCACTATTATTTTAATCTTTCTATCTTTTAAACATTGGCCCACACTCTCTCTCCTCCAAATAAAATAATATCACTCCTATTACATACAAACTCTAACCATGGCCCACATTCTCTCTTCTTAAAATAAAATAATACTACTTTTACTAACTACTAACTCCTATCACATCTACTATTTAATAAAAAAACAATTGATAACCAAACAACAACTTATCATCTAAAACTATGTGCCTTGATAAGTGTCAAGAGTATTCTGGGACGGAGGGAGTAATAAACAATTAATAAGTACCTTTAGCTAGTACTTTCATACATGTACACATAACCCATACGTACCCATACTAAATACTTAAGTCATATTTTAATCCTATTAAGTCATATTTTACTAATTCATTTTTCCTAAATATTTTTATTATTTTGACTTCCTAAACCAATTTTGAGTTTAACCCTATTTGATTCATTTTCCCTAGTTAATATATTTTAATAATTTTAATCTTTCCCTAGTTAATCTAAACTCCGCTCTGATACCATTTTGTAACACCCCCACCAACCCGAACCCTTTTTCATTTAATAAAACTCGAGATGGGGGAAAATCCACGAGGGTTCGACTCAACGGGCGTACTACCGCCGCACTTATCTCCTTGGAAATAAATGCAAGGCTAGATTAAAGCATACTAAATTCAAATTAATTAATCCTTACAACCAAGTAAAATGTTCATTAAATATTACTAATTACTAAAGTATTTCAGAGTTCCAGCGGAAGCTAAATCATAAGCTAAGTGGATGACAACTCTAAGTGATCTCCATTTTGTTCCCCCGTTGATCACCCACCTGCACAAATGCATTGAAAAGAAACAAGAGAGACAAGCTCCCAAAAATCAGAAAAACTGAGTAATTCCAACTCCATCCCGTAAAATACTTAAGTTGAAAATACTTTGTAAAATAGTAGGTTAATAGGGTTAGAAAGCATAGCACATATACACATATATATACAGTGAATAATCACATACTTATTTCAATCCAGTTATTTAAGGAGAGGAAAGAGAACGCCCAGATGGCGGGTCAATCCCCGTAACCACTTACTTCAACATTGTAGGCCGGGGTCAATCCCCTGTAACCACCTACGGATAACATAATGGCCATAATAACAGAGTCCCTAGTGTGCACACCCCTTCTACTTGGATCACAACAAGATAGAAGGAAGACAAGTAACATAAAATCAGCATAGTAACCAGATAACCTGTAGGTGGCCGCTGAACCTCCCATACAGGACAACCTATTCATCATTTCCCTCCGCTATTTCACTTTAAGTAATTAATAGCATTTAATTCAAGTCTTCACATAATACATGTACACATATGCGTCAATTCATTTAATCAAGAGTGAATACTTTTATTCAAAATCTAGAATTCAATTCATACTTAGGTTAATCCGAGAGCCCATTTGTATTCATTATCATAATCGTCACTTGGTTACATTGATTAACTCATAATCATCCAATTACCACATGTTCTTGCTAATTTCCAACTTTCACTCATAATTTCAATATTAATAATAACGATAACAATAATCTTAGTAATAGTAATACTATAAATGGTAAGAATAGCCATGATGATGATGATGATGATGATGATGATAATAATAATAATAATAATAATAATAATAATAATAATAATAATAATAATAATAATAATAATAATAATAATAATAATAACATTACTAAATGACATTAAACAATGTTGATAACAAGCACAAAAGATTAGTGATTAAGTTGCTATTATTGACGGTGTTAATAACGTTATAATAATAATCATCATTGTCATATCGTCCATTATACAAGTCAATTCATTTGTCATACTAATTTATCGTGCATAATCCATAACTATAAACCATATTCATAATCCATATTCTAATTCACATAGTCACATAGTTAATTCGTTTTATCCTAACGGGATCTACGTTTAGATGGACATTGGAGATTACCTCGTGACGCGTGCCCAAAAGTTCAGTTCACGAACGGATTAACACTCTTGATATTCCTCGTCTACGCAATCGGAATCTACATTAGACGTTAACGAGATCTAAGTTAGTTACCTAAATAGCCCCTTTTTATATAAAATAAACAATTTAAATAATTCAAATAACTTAAAGAATTCTTAATGATTTTAAGAGAGTTTATAAATCAAAGTTTATGGTTTTAAATTATTTATTAAATCATTTTAAGTACTCAAAGATTACTTCAACTTAATTTTCATTAACTTAAACAATTATTTTAAACATAAAAACTAACTTTATTATACTTCTTACTTTGTTTTAGAAAATTAAGAAATATTTTCAAGTTATAAACGACTAAGTTAATTAATCTAAAATATACCAACTTAATAAAGTAAGTCAATTTAGGAAAGTCAATTATTTTGTTTTAAAAATAAACTAATAAAGGGGAAAAGTGAGGGATACTGAATACTGATTCTTTGAATCAGTTGACAAAAACCAAGAGAAAAAAAAACGAAGGAAGGAACAGGGGAAGGGACGAATCGGGGAAAAGAGGAGGAAGAAGGTTGGCGGCTTCGAGGTGGCGCACGGCCAGGCTCAGGCGGGGACGGCGAAGGCTCAGGCGGTTCGAGCAGGCAGCTGGGCGCGGGTTTCAGCCATGGAGGCAGCAGAGGCGCTGCGAAGGGGGAGGGGAGCGTTTGGGCTAGCGGTTGGGTGGTGTTGATGCTGGCGCGAGTGGTTCAGGTGGTGGTGCTTTTCGGCGGTTCAGAGAAACAAAGGTGGAGTTTATGGTAGTTTGAAACTTTATTTTTATTTTATTTTAAAAAAACATAAATCATAAATGGAGTGAGAAAAGAGGAAATTGAAGCAAACCTTTGAAGTTTAATTTGTTTGCTTGAGCAATTGGGTGAATGTAGTTCAGTATTTATAGAGGGTTTTGGTCAGAATTTTGAGCTTTGGGGTCAAGCTCCATTAATGGTGGGTATGGTGAGGTATTGTGTTTGAGATTCATTTTTGACTAATTTAACTCCGAAAATTCGGGATTTGGATTGAGTTTCAAACTTTCCTAACAAGAACTGTTGATTTTGTGGAAAAATCTGACCTTTGGCTCTGTTCATCTTGTACATGAGGAGGGAGCAAGATGGTGAATAAGATCACGCTTCTTTCTTCTTCTTTTTTTTCCTTTTTCTTTTTGGCTAAAAATGACACATGGGCTATGTACTTGACATTGGGCTACTAATATGGATGGACAATTGAATGAATAAGAATGCCCACAAACTAAATAAAGATTTCAATTACCATATTTAATAATTGAATTATTTAGAATAATAAAAATAAATAATTAGTTTATTTAAATAAAAACATTTCAATTAAATTATTTAAATAAACTCGTTAAATAATTCAAAACTAAATGAAATTATTATTTTAATAAACATAATTATCAAATAAAACTGAATTATCAGAAAATAAAATTTAAGTGGAAATAATATTAAACCTTAATAAATAATAAAATAAATTTCGAAATTTCGGGGTATTACGGTGTGTGCTGATGCAACATGGAAAAGTCGCAAAGATACGCATCAAGGCAATCGAAACCTTATGAACAAAATTACCCTACTCATGATTTGGAGCTAGGAGCAATTGTGTTTGCATTCAAAATATGGAGACATTATTTGTATGGAGTCAAGTGCACAAGTACACAGACCATAAGAGTTTAAAATATCTCTACACTCAGAAGGAGTTGAACATGAGACAAAGGCGTTGGCTTAAACTCATCAATGACTATGATCTCGACATTGTCTACCACGAAGGCAAAGCAAACAAAGTCGCAGATGCTCTAAGCAGGAAGAGTAGTCATACATTGAATGTATTGATCTTAGCTGACGAGTTATGCAAGGACTTTTCACAAGTTGAATTTAGAAGTGGTTGAACATGGTTATGTAGAAGCTAGATTAAATGCAATCACTGTTGAGCCTAATCTCTTCGAAGAAATTCAAGCAAAGCAGAGCACCGATGATTAGTTGATTAGGTTGAGGAAAATGAAAGAGGAGGGTCAAGCACCTGAATTTGAGGTTGATGCTAAACGAATAGCAAAGTACAAGGGGAGATGGTGTGTACCGAATGATGAAACCCTAAAGGACAAGATCTTGAAAGAGGCTCATAATTCCCACTGCTCTATACACCCTGGCGGAGACAAACTTTATAAAGACCTTAAACAACACTTTTGGTGGCCCAAAATGAAGCGAGAAGTGGCGGAATTCGTAGCCAAATGCTTAACTTGCCAAAAGGTGAAGATCCAGCACATGAAACCTGGTGGAAAGCTACAACCTTTATCGATTCCAGGATGGAAATGGGAATCAATCTCTATGGACTTTGTTATGGGATTGCCAAACACTAAGTCAAGAAAGAATGCCATTTGAGTTTTAGTCGATCGTTTGACAAAAACTGCGAGATTCGTGGCAATGAAGGACACATGGTCAATGCAACAACTAGCAGATGCTTATTTCAAGGAGGTAGAAAGATTGCATGGTGTACCCAAGGATATTGTTTCTGATAGGGATTCTCGATTCTTGTCCAATTTCTGGCAAAAGCTTCAAGAAGCTGTGGGAACCATACTCAAGTTTAGTACATCATTTCATCCAGCTACTGATGGACAAACTGAAAGAATTATTCAGACACTCGAAGACATGTTACGGGCGTGTGTGATGGACTTTGGAGGATCATGGGATGAACACTTGATGTATATAGAATTCTCATATAATAATAGTTATCACTCAAGTATAAAGATGTCACCTTATGAAGCTTTGTATGGACAAAAATGCAGAAGCCCTATATGCTGGAGTGATGTGAATGAATCATTGAATTTAGGGCCCGACATGATTGAAGAGACTACCAAAAAGGTGAAACTCATTCAAAAACACATGAAGGCAGCTCAAGATCGACAAAAATCTTATGCCGATACAAAAAGGCAAGACTTAGAGTTCGAAATAGGAGAAAAAGTCTTACTCAAGGTCTCCCCAACTAAAGGTGTAATGCGATTTGGGAGAAAAGGGAAGTTAAGCCCTCGATATATTGGTCCTTATGAAGTTTTGGAGCGAATCGGAGAGGTGGCCTATAGGTTAGCATTACCTATGGAATTAGCCAATGTCCATAATATTTTCCATGTGTCTCAACTTCGCAGATATGTTCATGATCCAAACCATATCCTTCAACCAGAAGCTGTCGAATTAGATCAAAACCTTACCTTTGAGAACCGACCCATTAAGATCTTAGATACCAAAACGCGAAATACTCGACGCAAAGTTGTGAGGTTAGTTAAGGTATTATGGTCGAATCAGAAAACCAAGGAAGCAACTTGGGAAGCTGAGGATGACATGAAAAACCGATATCCGGAACTTTTTCCTCAGGTATGATAGAGTTTCAATGACGAAACTTCTTAAATGAGGGGAAGAATGTGATACTAACTTTTCGTTCTTCTAACTTAGAGAGTCTTAGCGATTTAAGTTCGAGGACGAACTTTGCTTTTTAGGAGGAGTGAATATAATGTCCCGAAATTTTAAAAACTCCTAAATAATTATTTTGTCCAAATTATGAAATTCATGATTTTATCCATATTAAATTATAATTATTATTTTAATATTTCATTTATTACTTAGTATATATATATATATATATATATATATATATATATATATATATATATATACTTGAATTATTATTTTTTTTGGAAATCTAAATTTCGAAAATAATAATAATAATAATAATAATAATAATAATAATAATAATAATAATAATAATAATAATAATAATAATAATAATAATTCTGTTTTGAAGCAAACATCTTGCGGAGGGATTGTTTCAAAAAATTTCATCGGTTTTATCAAGCAAATCTGTCAAATTGATTGCTCAATCAATTACCCCCCAAAATCTTCTCAATCAAATTTAAACTTTCCCCCTTTGTTTCAATCAGATCCTCCTTCCTTCTTGAATTGTTACTCTCTCCCTCTACTAGGACTATAAATACCGGACTTCTTCACCCCTTTAAAGCAAAATTTTCGTTTCAAAATTTAGTAGGTAAGAAACCATATCACACTACCATATTGTTGAGGAGAAAAAAAATATATATAAGAGAGTTAGTGGCGTCGTACTGCCGCTGCTACAGCCATTACATCGGACTGGCCGACCGATCTTCTTTCTCTTTCTTCTTCTCTTCCTTCTTTCTTCTTTCTCTCTCCTCTGGTCTTTGTTTTTGTTTTCGAAAGAAAACTGGTTTTGTAGAACCAGAAAGGTTGTTCTTTTTCTTTAGCAACTTAATGGCTTTGACTTTTGATTAAAAAAAATACAAAAGCATTTGTATTGTCCTTGTGAACAGCAAGTTCACGAGAAGGTATGTGACTTGCTGTCACAAGAGGCTTTTGAAAACTTTTTAATAAAAGTTACAGTGTGATGTGTCACGTTTTTTTTAAGTAAAATATTCTCTAAAATTCTTTTTTTTTTCTTTCTTTTCTTTCCAACCTTGGTTATATAACCTTGTTGATTATTAATTTTATAAACTTTGGTTATAGTTTTAAACTTAGTTTTATTTTTGAGGTATTATATCAAGTGACTAACTTTAGGTAATATTATTCATTGGAGACAGAGATTTTGTAGAAGGAGCTTTCTAGGGGTGACTTTATTATTCGTATCTGCGCTACTCAAGGTAATTTCTATGTTCATCGTACTCTAGTCCCCGTTGTAAAACGGTTATCTATGTGATTGTATGATTATGTTGTTATGTATGTAACAAATAATTTATAGACTAATGTTATGAATTTATGAGTTAGTAATTACTATTCTAAGAGTATGATTTTCATAATACTATGAAACTGGAGTATGTTATTATAATATTGGTAATAGTATAAATCTTTTATAATCATGTGATTACTTTGGAACATAGATTACTAAAGTATTAGTATGTGAATATTCTTGTAGAGAACCTATATGACTATATTATGTTCTATGTTAAAAGAACTTGTGGAATTGTATGGTTATCAACTTGAGAACTTGTGTATATTATGACATTTTAATAAAACTAAGGAGGGTAATGAAGCCCGAAAGGGTGTTGAACAGGTTGTCCTATATGATGGTATATCTATCTATAGGTTGATTATTATATACGATACAAAACTGTTGTCTTCCTTCTATTTGTTGTGATCCAAGTAGAAGGGGTGTGCACACTAGGGACTCTATGATATTGGCCATGGTTATATTTGGGGTGGGGGGGAGGGTGGTGGGGAATTGGGTGGGGTGGGGTGGGGAGTGGTGGGTGGGTGGCTAGGGTTAGGGTTAGGGTATTAGATTAGAGTTAGGGTTAAAGTTAGGTTTAGTTTAGTTTAGGTTAGTTAATTAGGGTTAGAGGGGAGATTAGGGCATAATGACTAACGGTGTTAGACTTCCGTTAGTCATAAGGGCATGTTGATGTATTTTTTGAAACGTGGGGGGTATATGGTGAATTTGGAAAGTTGCGAGGGTATACGGTGCAAAAAAAAATTTTAAGTCGGGGTATATGGTGAAAAAACCATAATACAAATGTTTTAGAACCCAAATAGTTAACATTAATATTATTTGTTCACCTTTTCTTCTAAACTCACAACTTATTTTTAAAATTAATATTTTGACGGGATGGAGTCGAATTACTCAGTTTTTCTGATTTTTGGGAGTTATCTCTCTTGTTGTCTTCTTTTCTGTTACTTTGCAGGTTGGACTTGGTGATGGGATCTCGTGTGAGGAGACTAAGATTTTTCACCTAGATCACTCTTTTAGTTGTCTATCTTGGGAATATTTATTTCAGTATTGTCTAAAATAAGATATTGGTTGTAATAGTATTCTTACTTCAAAATTCTCTTTTCTAAGATAGTTGGGTTAATTTATTTAATTTTGTTAGCCTTTCGTTTACTCTTAGAAGGTAAATGGGCGGTAATATCCTCCAAGTTTGAATAAATGATTTTTGAAAACTATATTTATTTGACTATATATTTATTTGAATTTGGAGGGTGTTACAAATTCTGCGACTTAATTTCCATCCTATTGGTCGCAGAACAGAACAATCAAATCCTACTCTCTATTCATAATCAAAGGCCGGCAGGAACCGAGCACCAATTGAAACAAATGCCACTAGAGGTGGCAAGCGCTGAATAAAGGAAAGGGTAATTCAAATCGAATGGCCAATTCAAAAATAGGGGCGATGGAGAAAGAAATCGAAATGTAAGTGGAAGAGGAAGAGGACACCAAAATTGGCGCCTAAGGATGCGGAGGACGAAACTTCCAAAAGTCTCACATAAGACCATAAGAGAAATATTTTAAATGTGGCATTCAAGGGCATTGGGCAAATGAATGCTGCACAACCAAATATCTTGTAGATTTGTACATGGCTTCTACTAGGAGCCATGGGAGACGTGGCGAAACAAATTTCATCGCTGAAACTACTTCGCTCCCCGACCTCGAAGTGGCTGATTATCTCATGGAATATATTACTAATGTCTAGCCCTCCTATTCCCCCCTAGATCAACCTAAGTTGTTGTTTAACACTTTATGTCATGTAATCATGTCTTACTTTTCTTGGATGTCTCTTGTATTTTGCATTCCTTTTATCATTCCACGTAATGCACCTTTTTTCCATGAATAAATTTTTGTGTTATGTTTTATTGAAGATAATGACAAACAAAGCACTCAACAATGCTTGATTGATAGCGCCACTACACACACCATCCTGAGTAACAAGTCATACTTCGCTCAACTCAAGCTAAAAAAAGGTGACATCAACACCATTGTAGGTACTGCCACTAGTGGAAAAATGCTCAATTGTGCCGGTTAAATAGCCCAAAAATGCTCCGTATTTGGCTCGTAGCAGACGGCATACGAGCATTTGAGCATTTTACAAATACTCTGGTTGAAAACCTGAGCATTTATTTTCTCAAATGATCCAGTTGTGCATAAAACCGGAGCATTTGATGAATTTTACTTGCCTAGGATGCATCAAATGCTTCGGTTGGTACCAAAAAATCGGAGCATTTGTAAGCACAAATGCTTTGGTTTTAGTAAAACCTAGAACATTTATAAGCACAAATGCTCTGGTTTTAGTAAAACCCGGAGCATTTGAGGGTCCAAAAATAATAATAAATAAATTTGTTTCTCTTTTACTGTTATAATTTTTTTCTTTTTCTTTTCATTTCTATTTTAATCGCTAAAAGATTCTGTCTAGCAATACTAGGTTATCATTGTCATATTTGTATCTCTAAGAGACCCTTAATTGGATTCTAACATGATTCAAATTCATCCGATCTTCATAGACATTGAACTTTGTCCAATGAAAATATATACCTAAAATAACCTACAACGTTCAACAAGTACTCGTACAATAACAAAACAAGCATAATATGTTCGTTCAAAGCAGGCAAAAAACATAATATTTTCTGGTTTCTTTCTTTTTTTTTATGGATGATTTGTTTACTAATAGACAATTGCAAAAAAAAAAAAAAAAAAGAAACAAAAGAGAGAGAGACATGAAAATGAAACAAACTAGATTTGTTCAACGCTTCTGCAAAATTCAAATTTTTCGCACATTTAAATAAATTAAGGCATTCAAACCTTGTTGATTGATGTAGATTTAGCTGAAACAACAGAAAAAAGGACCACAACAATTTCACAAGCAAATAGAAAACGTAAAGTTGGATTAGAAGGTTACATTGATTCCAAATCAAGCCCTAAAATTCAGTCTTGAAGAACGAACTTGAAGTAGCTTGGCGAATTGAGCATCGTATTTGAGTGAAAATTAATTCCTATCACATCCCGTTGACAGATCGTCAGTTTGACTAGGAATTTTTTTATACTTCTCCCTCAATCTCTCTCCTCTTTCCCATCTCCTCTTATAATTGAACAATAAACACATCAGAGAAAGAATCGAAAAATAATGAAGAAAATCATAGAGAAAAAAGAATCAATAAATTACCACGAATATTCGAGAAAACCCTAAAATCCAAAAACTTCGAGATCCAGAAATACTAGCAGAAAAGAAACAGAAAACCCTAAATTTCGACAACTAAGAAAGCATGAAAAGCGGGAGATGCAGAGTTCTATCCAGGGGAAGGCAAAGGAGAAGGACGCAAACAACAACCAAAATACTCAAGTAAAAAACCCTAAACTGGCGAAACATTAGAGCGAGAAAAGCATTCAAAAGCAAGCAAGCGAACTAAACTATAAGAAAATGAAAACTTACAATGAATTTAACACAAATTAAGCGAAGGATGACGGAGGGAGGGATAACGGAGCAAAAAGGACGAAGGAGGGAGAAAAAAGGACGATGAATGAGTACAGTGGGAGGTTTCAATTGAACGGGGGACTTAGGAGGGAGGGAAGGACAGATGAGGAGGTTGAAATAAAATTTAGTAATATGTATAGTGCGAGGTTTAATGTCATGAATTGGGAGAGGGTCAAGTGCTCGTTTTGAATAACCGGAGCATTTATTTACAAATGCTCGGGTTGATAAGTCAAACGGAGCATTTGACACATCAAATGCTCCGGTTAACTAATCAACCCAAGCATTTGTGAATTTTTATATTAAAATTTTCACAAATGCTCCGGTTGATTAGTTAATAGGAGCATTTGTTAAGTAGCAAAAGCAGTTTTTTCCACTAGTGTGCTAATATGGTTGAGGGATTAGTAAAGGCATGTATAGTGTTACCAAAAGGAAAACAAGTCACTATAAAGGCATGCATTGTATTCAGGTAAATCTCAAAGAAATCTATTAAGCTTCAAAGATCTGCGTACAAATGGTTACCATATGGAAACCATGAACGAGAACGGAAAGGAGTACATGTACCTCATTAAGAATGTGACTTTGGCAACAAAACAATCCTTGAAAGCATGCCAGCATACTCCTCGGGACTGTATTTTACTTATATCAGTCTAATTGAAACAAATTTGGTGTCTCACCATAAGGTAGACAACCAAGCAAAATTCGCTCTATGGCATGATCGCTTGGGTCACCGCTAGTGGAAAAATCACCAAAGGATCCTATCAAAATAGAGGTTACAGATCCGGTTTTGGACCGGAACGGATGGACACGGATCAGCTAGGAGTGATCATGATCCGGTCCAAAATCAGATCAGTTAGGTGAACTGGTCCGGTTTTGTGATGCAACTGGATCAGTAACGGTCCATTCACAATAAAAAAATTTGAGGCTTTCAATACATTCAGCTAAGTGAGCCAAAGTAATATACGAAACAAAATAAAAACTATATTCAGCAACGACATTCAACATTAAACATTAAATTAAAAAAACTCCAAACAAAGACTCAAAAAAATGAAAATCAGCCTCCTCATTCGACATTCAGCAACGACATTAAACAAAGAACATTCAATATTCAGCATTAACAACAGCATTAACACTAGGATATAGATCTAAACGAAAATCGAAACATAAAACGAAATTACAAAGAAATGAAATTACAAGAAAACAAATTAAAAACGAAATTACAAAGTTGGTGATTGGTGAAATTAAAAGAAATCCTAATTACATAAATCAAAACTAAATCGAAACCCTAACTACAAAAACGAAAAAAAAAAGCGAGCCCATGAACGAATAAAAACTAACCCATTTTCATTGATGAAGGAAACCCTAAAATCGAACAAGGAAGAGAGTTGTTTGTCTTTGCTGATGAACGCGACGAAATGGCGAGGAAGAGAGTTGCTAGTGGCGTTCGGTCTTCCCAATGGCGAGAAGAGAACGATTGTGACGAGGTGAGGAGAATAGAGAGTGTGATTTGATGTTCGTTGATGGCAAGCGTTGGTGGTGCTAGTGTTTGTTGATGGTGAGGGACGTCAGTGGCTCCGCGGTTATGCGTTGAGAGCATGGAAGTGGCAGAGGCGAATCTTGGTTTTTCTGATTTGGGCAGATGAGAGGGAAGAGGATGATTGAGGGGAGGATGACAGGGAAGAGGATGATAGAGTATTTTAGGCTTTTTGTGTTTGGGGTGAGAGAGGGAAGTCAATGAAGGGCCGGATTTATATACGAATTGGGCTTGGATATTGGGCTCAGCGCTGAATACACCACCCAATAACTGATCCGGGCTATTGGACCGGATCAGTTGACAAAAACGACCGGATCCATTTTGTCAACTAATCCGGTTCAACGCCCAACCCAATCAGTTAATATATCCATTCTTTTACGCGCCAAAAAACACTAACGAAACCAATCAGGTTTAGCATACGACCGAATCAATTTTGTTTTGTCATTTAATCTTTTTTCCGCTGGTGCAACCAAGATCAAGCATGATGACGAAAATCGTCCGAAGTAGAAATGGGCATCCGTTGAACAACATATGGGACCCCACAATCACATGAGCATAATTGTAATGCTTGTTCACTTGGCAAATGAATCATAAGACCTTCTAATATAAACTTGAAGGTGAAAATCTTGCATTCCTATAAAGAATCCAAGGAGATTCGCGGGCCAATACACCCATCATGTAGACCATTCAGATATTTTCTAGTGTTGATCAACGCATCAACACGTTGGTCTGATGTTAGCCTCCTATCAACAAGGAATGTTGATTTTGCAAAACTGCTCGCGCAAATGACGCGTTAAAGGGCTCAATTTCCAAACTAACCTATAAAGAAAATCCGACTTGATAATGGCGAAGAATTCACATCCCTCACTTTTAATGACTATTGTATATATGTCAATTGGGATAGATGTGGAGCATCCACTAGCCCATGTTCACACACAAAATGGCATAGCAGAAGCATTCATAAAGCAATTGCAATTAGTCGCGAGGCCACTGCTCATGAAATCAAAACTCCCATCTTCTACATGGGGCCGGGACGTGCTATATTACATGCTGCGGCTTTACTACGACTAAGGCCGAGCACCAAGCATGATTTATCCCCATTATAGTTAGTGGTTGGAAAGGAACCAAGCCTTGCTCGCCTACGAATTTTTGGGTGTGCAGTCTACGTTCCCATAGCACCGCCACAACGTATTAAGATGGGCCCACAGAGAAGGTTGGAAATCTATGTTTAATTTGAATCACCGTCCAACATAAGATATCTAAAACCGTCCACTGGTGACCTTTTCACCGCTCGGTTCACCTATTGTCACTTTGATAAGATAGTTATCCCAACCTTAGGGGGAGAAAAAGTAGGCCCATGTTGAATGAAATATAATGGGATGCCAAAAAATTATCATATCTTGATCAAAGATCAAATATGTATTAGCAAGAAGTGCAGAAAATCATACACTTGCTAAACATTGCTAATCAATTGCCAGATGCATCCATTGATTCAAGGGGAGTGATAAAATCACATATACCGGCTATGAATGCTCCTACAAGGGTTGAAATCCCAAGAGAAAAAACGAAAAATCCACTTGCAAATGAACTGCAACAAGCAAAAGGCGTGGAAGACTACACGGAGCCAAAGATTTGAAACCGAGAAAGTTTAGAAGAATAGAAACAAGCAATGAGACAATTGACGATTCTTCTAAGTGGAATAATTTTCAAATGGCGAAAACGTCATCAACCCCTAAAATGAACTCAAAGAATCAGATGCTACATCTAGGGGGCGTGAAAACGCGAGCGTTGACAATCATGAAATCTCGATAAATTTTGTCCATTCTAGAAAGCGATGGGACAGGGTAAAAACCCCAATTGAGGAAATATTTGCATATTCAATTGCCACATCAATCATCACTGATATTGAGTACACCGAACCAAGATCACTAGATGAATGTTAATGAAGGAGTGATTGGCCTAAATGGAAAAGAGGCCATTCAGGTAGAATTAAAATCTCTCGGAAAAAGAGAAGTGTTTAACCATGTATCCCATACCCTAAAGGGAGTAAAACCCGTTGGGTACAAATGGGGGTTCGTGCGAAAACAAAATGAGAATAATGAAATCGTACGCTACAAAGCCCGACTTGTAGCACAAGGTTTCTCCTAGAGACCTGGAATTGACTATGAGGAAACTTACTCACCATGGTAGATGCCACGACACTAAGATTTCTTATAAGTCCATCTCGATGTAAAGTACTACAAATGCGCCTTATGGATGTTGTGACAACATATCTCTATGGGTCATTTGACACTGATATCTACATGAGAGTCCCAGAAAGACTTGAACTACCTAAATCCTTGAGGTCGAAACCTCATAATCTACATTCCATAAAATTGAAAAAAACACTCTACGGCTTAAAACAATCCTGAAGGATGTGGTGTAACCGTCTCAGAGAATACCTCCTAAATCGAGGCTATAAGAACGACCAAGTTTGTCTATGTGTCTTCATCAAACAAACCGAAAATGGGATTTATTATAATTGTGGTATATGTTTATGACTCAAAGATCATCGGGACACCCGATGAAATCTATGAAACCGCTAAATGCATGATGAAGGAATTTGTGATGAAAGATCTCAGGAAGACCAAATTTTTTCTTGGTTTACAAATGGAACACCTAAAGGATGGGATCCTTGTTCACCAATCCAATTATGTCGAGAAAGTGCTAAAAAGGTTTTATATGGACAAATCACATCCATTGAGTCACCTATGGTTGTTCGTTACTTAAAAATTGATGAAGATATTTTCCTCCCTCTAGAGGAAGGTGAGAATGTACTAGGTCCCGAAGTACCATACCTAAGTGCCACTGGAGCCTTAATGTAGTTAGCCATCAATAATAGACCAGACATTAGCTAGGTACAACTCCGAACCTACAAACAGACACTTGAATGGAGTAAAACACTTACTCCACTATATACGCGGGACAACAGATTTGAGATTATTCTATCCACATGACAGAATGTAATCCCCCACAATTTTATGAATTTTATAAATATATTTAAAGTATATTTATATATGTTTTAGTATTTAAATTATTAACTTCTTAAAGTGTTGACTATTTTTAAAGACAAAGGATTATTTAATGTTTTTAAATAGTCAAATATATTATTGGGTCATACTTTGAAAGTTATTTAATATTTATTTAGTTGAATTGAAGTAAAAGGATTTTAGTATTGGGTTAGAGGGGCCCAAACCTTATAGTTTCTCATATGAGCATCTTCATTAAACTAATCCATCAAAGCCTAACTCACTATTGGACCCTCAATGAGGGAACCTATAAATACTCCCTCATTAAACAATTTTGCCACATTAAACACACACCCTAATTTTCTATTCTCTCTATCACGGTTTTCTTCCTCCTCTCCTCCATCGTTTTCTCTCTCTCCTTCGCCTCCGTCGCTCGGCTGCTGGACCACCGCCGGCCAGCAGCAGCGCCGGCGACTAGCAGAAGCCGGCGTCCTCCCTCGGCTACCGCGAGTTTCTCTCCTGGTTCTTTTCTTCCTCCTCTATATTATTTTAATGTAGGTTTTATGTTTTAAGTATTAGGTTTTATGTTTTAAGTATTGTTTTGATGTTTTAATAATTAAGGTTTACAACTTTGATGATTTAAATATAAATTTCAGATTATATGATTAGTAGAGTAAAGTAATTAAATTTTAGATTTAATATATGTGTTTAATTTAGGGTTTTAAGCACTAAAGCATTGATTTTTTATGTTTTAAGAGTTGGAATTTGTAGTACTATGTTATAGTTTATGAAAATTGGATACTTTAATATTTATAACTATGTTAGTGTGACTTTAAAAGGGTTTTAGAAATATTATAAGTTGCTGGAATTTTTATTTAGCACACTTATGTTTGGTTTTAAACATCAAAATATGGATTTTAAGGGTTTATAATGACTAGTATGGTAATACTATACTAGGGGACACCAAAAGTTGAAGTTTGAATGTTTAAGAGTGTTTTTAAACACTTTCTAGGAGGGTTTAAAATATTTTAAAGTTGCTACAAATTTATTAGAGTATTAATACTTGGTTATGTTCGTATTTGGTATGTAGGCGAAGAATATTCTTTAAGCGATTTCTAATGTTGTGAAAGTGACCTCTCGTTTTGTCTACACAAGGTACGTATATACCTATGTGTTATTAGACTAGTATCATGTCTTGAGACTAGGATTGGTGTAGTATCATGTATAGGGAACTTCTTATAGTTCATATGTGGCTTATAATCAAGTGATTTTGCATGTTTATGCCGTTGTGTGAAGCATGTTGCCTATGATAGTTATTATATGTTTGTATGGATGATTGATGCAAACTTGTGGGATTGAGAACTTTATTTTTATTAATTTACATGAGGGAATTAATATTTATATTGTTTATTGGATCATGAATTGGATCATGTTGTTCCTTTGGATTATTTTATTTTATTTACTGTATAAGGACCGTGGGCCTAATTTAGTAAAGTTGGTTATTCACCTATGGAAAGGTTGGTTGATTGTTGATTTAATTCAAATAAATATTGGTTGATTGTTAAACCAAGTAATGGAATTATTCTTGGATCGTTTGAGTTGTTGATCACCTTGTTTAATCCTAAGATAAAAATGAAAGTTTTGTGTATCCATGTTATTTATTTATGTTGGTTGTCTTACTTTGTGAGTCTCAATATTGCATAATTTATTAATAACTTAAAGTGGGAAGTGAATAGCAATAAGCTTTAGACTTGTGCATGTCTGAAGTGTTGGACTAGTATGAGTTGGAGTACATGGTGGTAGCCCATGGCTTTTCTTGGGACCGGATTGATCACCGTGTCCTATTTTATTTAATTAGTACCTAGATATCGTTGGTCATGGGAGTACAGAGTCGCACCCGTACTTCGTCTTCTAAATTGAAGACTAGTTTGGTTTGGACAACTCTGTCCATTGTCTATTCAATTTAATATCAATTAACCTATTGGTTGTGGAGTCTAGTTCAGTATAGTCAATCTGCTATTTATTTATGTTATTATTTATCATTGAGTTAATGTTTATTAGTATCATATTAGGACTTATATTTTATTTAGTATGTAGTACTCAGCTTTGTTGATTACGTGCTTTTCTGTATGTCGATCATGGCTGTGCCTTATTGATCCTGTGATGACCCATTTGGTGAGCAGTCTCTCAGGATCAATAAAAGCATCGACCATTCCAGGTCTGAAGATGATACATCATGGGTTCGGGTTTTCGTGGAGAGCTTGTGTTTAGTTCTTTAATACTTTATATATCTGATTTAGTTATGGTTTGAATAATTGACTTTTGGTTTGGTTTGGAGTTAACCTTATAGTTGACTAAGTTATTCATATTTACAAAGTTATTATTTATTTCCGCCGCAAAAATTCTGAATAAACAGATACATTATCACACGGGCGATAATACTTTGGTAATTCTCTAAGTTTTATATGAAAAAATGTATTTTGGAAAATAGAGAATTGTCGGGTGTTACACGAAAATCCTACCCTTGTAGGATATGCTGATGCAGGCTACCTGTTAGATCCATTCATGGCAAAATAGCAAACGGGGTATCTTTTTAGTTATAGAAATACAACAATCTCTTGGAAGTCAACAAAACAAACCCTAACAACTACTTCATCAAAACAAGCTAAATTAATCGCACTTTACTAAGCTGAGAATGTGTGGTTGAGATCTTTCACCGATCACATACTCAAGGAAACTGGTATAAACGAAACACAAGAAGGTCCAACTATCCTCCATGAAGATAATACCGCTGGCGTTGCACAAATTAAAGAAGGCTATATCAAAGGTGACATAACAAAGCATATCGATCCTAAATTCTTTTCCACTCACGATTTGGAGAAGGAACAATCAATGTCACACAAGTTCAATCATGCGACAATTTGGCTGACCTATTCACAAAGGCGTTAGCAGCCAAGAAATTCCAAGAGCTTGTACACATGATTGGTATGCGTCGCCTTCGTGATACACGTTGAATTGAGGGGGAGCTCTATATGTTTTGTACTCTTTTTCCTTCGTCCAAGCTTTCATCCCGTAGGGTTTTTCTTGTCAAGGTTTTAACGAGGCAGAAAAGCATATTGACATATCAAAGCCCAACTGTACTCTTTTTCCTTTATGTTTGTTTTTATCTCGTTAGGGTTTTTCAAATGTACAGTTTTTATTGAGGCAGTTGTCACCCCGTAGTTTACATTTTAGGATTTGTTCAAGGGAGTGTTATAATACATCTTAGTTTACATTATGTAAACAGTGAACTGATAAAATGGCTCTGTATTTGCTGCCCAAGATTAGACGTTTCACTGCACAATTGCAGTGACATCATGTATCACCGGGTATTCACCCGACACTATATGCCGCATTTCACCGGAGAAAATATACAACACAACTACAATAGCATATTGTCCGAATCTTGCTTAAATCTCTTTATATTACAACAAAGATCTTTTTCTTTTGCAATCATACTATATTTATCAACAAATAAATCTTTTAGAAAATTAACAAGCTCATATTGCTTCGTTGCGAAATAAAATCTCTTATTTGAAAATTGAAGAGAAAATTCAAAGTCTCGCCATTCAAAACAAATCATTGATTTAGAAGATGTTTTAAAAAAAGAAGTACGTTTTGATCTTCTAATGCAATTTGTGAAAGAAAAAGACACGTCACTATCCTTATGAAAAGGATAAAATAACAACCAGAGCTCGACCTATTCAAATGAATCATCAATACTTAGAGTTTTGTAATATATATATATATATATATATATATATATATATATATATATATATATATATATATATATATATATATATATAACATGAAAATACTTCTTATAATTCATTTTAGTATAGATATAATCATTTTTTGGAATATTACATGATAATCCTCTTTCCTGAAAATATAATCATTTTGGAAGCCCTCGTAAAGGAAAAAAAATTACTACATCCGTCCCAGAAAGATCTGAACACTTATTGGGACACGTAGTTTAAGGTGATAAGTTGTAGTGTGGTTATCAAATGTTATTTTATTTAAAAAGTAGATGTGATAGGAGTTGGTGGGGTATTTTTTATTAGAGGAGAGAGAAAGTTGGGTACCTTTTTATTGATAGAAGGTAGAGTGTGGGGCCAAAGATGTGTAAAACAAATAATACATTAATGGTGGGACCATGCCAAAAATGGAAGTGTTCAAACTAATTTGGGACAAACATAAAAGGAAAGTGTTCAGACTATTCTGGGACAGAGGGAGTATAAGTTAACCAAAATAGATTGCACATTGGTGAAAAAGGATTTTAACAAGTGTTCTCATAAACCCTTCTTATATAAGAACATGAGAATATTGGAATTATAATCCATTTTCATGAAAATATAATCTTTTTTTTTTTTTTTACATATTGAAGTATAATCATTTTTCCTCGAAAATATAATCCTTTTGGAAAAGAGTTTTTTGCGGGGATATACCAGGGTAATAGAGCATTTGTGGGAATATTGATGGTGATGCATCTTCATCATTGAACATCAACAAGGATCATTCTCTCATTGCTATGGTAAATGAAACTATGTTAGAGTTCAAAACTATGTCCCATGTCAAGTCTAGTGAGTTCGAAGTTCTTGTGAGCTTAGTTCTTACTTAGTTTGATTCGTTCATCATTTCCTTTCTTTGTTTTAGTTGTTGTTTTGAGTTGTATTTCAATTCCCTAAAACTTGTACTCCTAAGTATCATTGAGTTGTAATGAGAACTAGTTAAGTACAAGAGTCCTAGTTTGTTAGGAGTGTGTAAATGTTTGCGCATGAAGAGTCCTAGTACTAGTAGGATTGTTTGTTAGAGTCCTAGTACTAGTAGGAGTTGCTTAGTGGTGTAATCATGTGCCAAGCATGCTTGAAGAGTGCCGTTGGAGTGCTGAAGAATAGTGGAGGAAGTTCATCTTTGAACTTGCTTAAAGATAGGAACTACTTCCTATTGATAAGCCATGCTTCAACCACTTCCACCGGTTTGTTTTGGACGTGCAACGTGAAGCTAAGGAGAGGGAATTCAGTTCCACAATCCAAGGGAGGCGTGCTGCTCATGTGTGGTTGCCTCAACGCCCACTCTCCTTTGTCCTAAGAATCCAATACATCCATGATCAAGCCATGTTCGACATTATAGCTTAGTGGATGTAGTGCTTTATTTTTGTTAATTTATTTTAAGTCATTAAATCAGAAAATTAGGACATGAACTCTTGTATTTAAACGCTTGAAATCATCAATGAAAAGCAGATTGAAGTTTATACCCTAAAAAAAACCGAGTTAATTCTCAAACACTTGAATTGTTCTTGTTTCTTGGATTTGGAAACATTGAGTGATTTGCCTTTGCTTAATTAGTCCTAGCTAGGCTAATTTGTGATCTTAGGAACTTTAATTAACTAAGGTGGTGTGATTGTATCCTTAGAAGATTAAAGAAAGCTAAACTATCCCTAGAATACCTAGTCGAAGTTCTTTACTTCTCCTTAGTGTTAGTGTTGTTCGAATTCAACCCTTGTGAGCTTCGAGTGTTACTCCAAGCCTACAACATCTTGGTATCAGAGCTGCAGGTTAAAGATACACTCTTTAATCACCTTAAAACACCCCTAAACACGCTTCCATTACAATCCCAAACCCCCACCTTAAAACCGAAAACAAAAAAAAAGCCCTAATCATGGAGATTGGTGAACAATCCGAACCTCCAAGCAATTGGCGAGCCACATTGAAATTTATGGAGGATGAAAAGAAGGAGAGTGATGCAAGGATGGCCTTATTGCAAGAGCAAGTTAGGCAATTATCCCTTAGATTGCAAAATCAACGAGGAGATAGAAGTGGTGATGAACATTCTGATCGAGAAAGTGATGACACTTTCTTAGCCTTTAGAAGGCCTCCACAACAACATCAACGCCATAACAATGATATCAAGGTTGATATCCCTGATTATGATGGCAAGTTGGATGCTGACGAATTCATAGAATGGATGAGAACGGTGGAAAGAGTATTTGATTACAAACAAATACCGGAAGATAAGAGAGTGAAGTTGGTAGCTCTTAAGTTGAGGAAGTATGCCTCTACTTGGTGGGCTAGTGTATGAGCCAAAAGGGAGAGAGCTGGAAAGAAAAGATACGTACATGGGAGAAGATGAAGAAGCTTCTCAAACAAAAGTTCTTGCCAACCTACTATGTGCAAGAGAACTTTGCTAAGCTTCATAACATTCAACAAGGTTCGAGAAGTGTTGAAGACTATGCAAGAGAGTTCGAGTCTTTCTTGATGAAGTGTGAACTACAAGAGGATGAACCTCAAACTCTTGTTAGGTTCTTGGGAGGATTAGACTCCAAGATTGCAAATGTGGTGGAACTTCACCATTATTCGACCCTTGAAGAACTTGTCATTTTGGCTCATAAGGTGGACAAGCAACAAAAGACCAAAGGTAAATGGGACTCCTCACGAGCCTTTACCAAAACCACACCCTATTCTAAACCAAACACATTCACTCCTAAACCTACCCCTTCTACTACTTCTAAACCACCCTTCAAGAAACCCGAAACCAATCCCATTCAAACTAAGGCTCCTAGGAGATGTTTTAGGTGCCAAGGATTAGGACACTTTGCATCCGAATGTCCTAATACAAAAGTGGTGACCTTGATGGAATATGAAGCCTTAGAAGAAGATTTCGAGGAGGAGGAACATGAAGAAGAACAAGAGGAGGAGGAAAGAGTATTCGGCCCTGATGAAGGGGAGTGCTTGGTTGTTCGAAGAGCCCTTAGTGGGATGGCTGTCCAAGAGGAGCAACTTCAAAGGGAATCCATCTTTCATACTCGTTGCACAATTAGAGAAAGGTATGTACTTTGATTATTGATGGTGGAAGTTGTACTAATGTAGCCTCTCAAACCCTCATAACTAAGCTCAACTTAAACACAACCCCTCACCCTAACCCTTATGTCATTCAATGGTTGAATCAAGGTAAAGGAATACATGTCTCAAATCGTGTATTGCTTAACTTTAGTATTGGAAAGACTTATGAAGAGGAGATTTGGTGTGATGTCATCACAATGGACGCATGTCATGTGTTACTTGGGAGACCTTGGATGTTTGATAGGAGAGTCTTACATGATGGTTACAAAAATACATATACTTTCATGAAAAATCACAAGAAAATTGTTCTTGCCCCCCTTGTCCCCAAACCAAAAGAACCCCAAACTCTTCAATCCAAAAAAAGATAGCCTTAACCACCTTGATGTCATGAATATGCGCCCATGAAGGAACTCATCCTTAGTGGTATTGATGAACCTCCACCTCCACAAAACAACCATCACCCTTTACTCACCCCTTTGCTTCGACAAGTATGTTCACGCATTTCCACAAGAAATACCACCTGGTTTACCTCCTAAACGTGACATACAACACAAAATAGACCTCATTCCCTGAGCTAGCCTACCTAATAAACCCGCTTATCGGACTAACCCTAGAGAAACCGAAGAGATAAGAAGGCGAGGTGGAGGAATTGAAGTCTAAAGGGTTGATTAGAGAATCCTTGAGTCCATGTGCTGCGTACCTACACTATTGGTACCAAAGAAGAATGGCGAGTGGCGCATGTGTGTTGATAGTAGAGCTATCAACAAGATCACCATCAAATATCGTTTTCCCATTCCTAGGTTAAACGATCTTCTTGATGATCTTCATGGTTCTAAAGTCTTCTCTAAGGTGATCTTAGGAGTGGCTATCATCAAATTAGAATCTATGAAGGAGATGAATGGAAAACCGCATTCAAGACAAAAGAAGGGTTATATGAATGGCTTGTCATGCCATTTGGCTTGTCTAATGCACCTAGCACATTCATGAGGCTCATGAACCAAACACTTCGACCATTTCTTGGAAGATTTGTTGTGGTTTACTTTGATGATATTCTTGTTTATAGCAAGAATGAGGAAGAACATGCTTCTCATTTGGAGCAAGTGTTCGAAGTTATGGAGAAAGAGATGCTCTATGGGAACCTCGAAAAATGTCACTTCTTTTCCAACCAAGTGATCTTTCTCGGTTTCTTGGTCTCTAATGAAGGTATCAAGGTTGATGACAAGAAGGTGCAAGCAATAAAAGATTGGCCTACCCCCACTTCTATTCTACAAATTCGAAGCTTTCATGGCTTGGCATCATTCTATAGGCGTTTTGTGAGGATTTCAAAGACCCTCATGGCACCCCTAACTGAACTCACGAAGCTCAAGCACTTCCAATGGAACTCTCAAGCTCAATTAGCCTTCGAGGAAGTGAAGAGAAGGTTGACTACAGCACCCATCTTAGCCCTACCTAGCTTTGATGAAGTATTTGAGGTAGAATGTGATGCATCCGGCGTGGGAATAGGTGCGGTCTTGTCTCAAAATGGTCGTCCATTGCCTATTTCTGAGTGAGAAACTAAATGAAGCCAAGCGTAAGTACTCAATCTATGACAAAGAGTTTTATGCTTTGGTTCGTTCATTGGATCATTGGTGCCATTACCTTATTGCTAAGGAATTCATCCTACACTCGATCATGAAGCTTTGAAGTATTTGCAAAGCCAACGTAAATTGCAAGCAAGGCACGCCAAATGGGTCGAGTTCCTACAAGCATTTCATTTTGTTATCAAGCACAAATCCGGCAAAATGAATAAAGGGGCAGATGCTTTGTCAAGAAAGTATGTCCTATTGAATTCATTAAGGAGTCAAGTCATTGGACTTGAAGTTTTGAAGGAGAATTACAAAGAAGATCCGGATTTTGGTGAGATGTTCATGAAGTGTCAAAATCATGCTCAAGGAGAATACCATCTCTTCGATGGCTTTCTAATAAAAAACAACCAACTATGTGTCCCTAGGCATAGTGTGCGTGAATCTCTCATCAAAGAATTCCATGAAGGAGGCTTCGGGCCGGTCACTTTGGCATTGAGAAGACAACCACCATGGTAAGTGACTACTTCTATTGGCCACGATTAAAGAGAGATGTGGAGTATTTGATCAAACGATGCAATGTGTGTCAAAAGGCTAAAGGTCATTCTTTGCCTCAAGGCCTTCATTTACTATTACCAACACCTCAAGCTCCATGGGAGGATGTGAGTCTTGATTTCATCACGGGATTGCCACGCTCACAACACCATAAAGATGCTATAATGGTTGTTGTTGATCGTTTCTCTAAAATGGCTCACTTCATTGCTAGCCACACCACTCATGATGCTGTTCAAACCGCCTTGTTATACTTCAAGGAAGTGGTTAAATTGCATGGTGTTCCGAGGTCCATGGTTAGTGATCGAGACTCCAAATTCTTGAGTCACTTTTGGCTCACGTTGTGGAAGAAAATGGGTACAAAGCCGAAGTTTAGCACCTCAAGCCATCCGCAAACCGACGGACAAACCGAAGTTGTGAATAGAACTCTTGGCACGTTGCTTAGAGCTCTAGCCACTAAGGGTCCAAGGCAATGGGAAGATCTTCTTCCTCATGCTGAATTTGCCTACAATCGAGTTCCTCACAAGGTAACCGGGTCTTAGTCCTTTCGAGATTGTCTATGGATTAAATCCTTGTACTCCACTTGATCTTTCACCACTTCCAATTCAAAACAAGTTTAGTATGGAAGCTAATGAGAGAGCAAGAGAAATCAAGAAATTACATGAACTTGTTCGAGCTAGGATCATGAAGGCTAATGAGAGGTTGAAGCTACGCTTGGACAAGAAAAAGAAAGATGTTCAATTTGCACCAGGAGATTTCGTATGGATACATCTAAGGAAGGAACGATTTCCTTCCAAGAGGCGTTCCAAATTGAGTCCAAGATCAGATGGACCATTCAAGGTACTTGAAAAAATCAATCCTAATGCATATAAGATCGAGCTTCCTGGAGATTATGGAGTTTCAGCTACCTTCAATGTCTCGGATCTTAGTCCATTTCATGAGGATTTTGGTGCCATTCCAAGTTTGAGGTCAAACTCTTTTCAACAAGGGGAGGATGATGGCGATGCATCTTCATCATTGAACATCAACAAGGATCATTCTCTCATTGCTATGGTAAATGAAACTATGTTAGAGTTCAAAACTATGTCCCATGTCAAGTCTAGTGAGTTCGAAGTTCTTGTGAGCTTAGTTCTTACTTAGTTTGATTCGTTCATCATTTCCTTTCTTTGTTTTAGTTGTTTTGAGTTGTATTTCAATTCCCTAAAACTTGTACTCCTAAGTATCATTGAGTTGTAATGAGAACTAGTTAAGTACAAGAGTCCTAGTTTGTTAGGAGTGTGTAAATGTTTGCGCATGAAGAGTCCTAGTACTAGTAGGATTGTTTGTTTAGAGTCCTAGTACTAGTAGGAGTTGCTTAGTGGTGTAATCATGTGCCAAGCATGCTTGAAGAGTGCCGTTGGAGTATCGAAGAATAGTGGAGGAAGTTCATCTTTGAACTTGCTTAAAGATAGGAACTACTTCCTATTGATAAGCCATGCTTCAACCACTTCCACCGGTTTGTTTTGGACGTGCAACGTGAAGCTAAGGAGAGGGAATTCAGTTCCACAATCCAAGGGAGGCGTGCTGCTCATGTGTGGTTGCCTCAACGCCCACTCTCCTTTGTCCTAAGAATCCAATACATCCATGATCAAGCCATGTTCGACATTATAGCTTAGTGGATGTAGTGCTTTATTTTTGTTAATTTATTTTAAGTCATTAAATCGAAAAATTAGGACATGAACTCTTGTATTTAAACGCTTGAAATCATCAATGAAAAGCAGATTGAAGTTTATACCCTAAAAAAAACCGAGTTAATTCTCAAACACTTGAATTGTTCTTGTTTCTTGGATTTGGGAAACATTGAGTGATTTCGCCTTTGCTTAATTAGTCCTAGCTAGGCTAATTTGTGATCTTAGGAACTTTAATTAACTAAGGTGGTGTGATTGTATCCTTAGAAGATTAAAGAAAGCTAAACTATCCCTAGAATACCTAGTCGAAGTTCTTTACTTCTCCTTAGTGTTAGTGTTGTTCGAATTCAACCCTTGTGAGCTTCGAGTGTTACTCCAAGCCTACAACATCTTGGTATCGTAGCCGCAGGTTAAAGATACACTCTTTAATCACCTTAAAACACCCCTAAACACGCTTCCATTACAATCCCAAACCCCCACCTTAAAACCGAAAACAAAAAAAAGCCCTAATCATGGAGATTGGTGAACAATCCGAACCTCCAAGCAATTGGGCGAGCCACATTGAAATTTATGGAGGATGAAAAGAAGGAGAGTGATGCAAGGATGGCCTTATTGCAAGAGCAAGTTAGGCAATTATCCCTTAGATTGCAAAATCAACGAGGAGATAGAAGTGGTGATGAACATTCTGATCGAGAAAGTGATGACACTTTCTTAGCCTTTAGAAGGCCTCCACAACAACATCAACGCCATAACAATGATATCAAGGTTGATATCCCCGATTATGATGGCAAGTTGGATGCCGACGAATTCATAGAATGGATGAGAACCTGTGGAAAGAGTATTTGATTACAAACAAATACCGGAAGATAAGAGAGTGAAGTTGGTAGCTCTTAAGTTGAGGAAGTATGCCTCTACTTGGTGGGCTAGTGTATGAGCCAAAAGGGAGAGAGCTGGAAAGAAAAGATACGTACATGGGAGAAGATGAAGAAGCTTCTCAAACAAAAGTTCTTGCCAACCTACTATGTGCAAGAGAACTTTGCTAAGCTTCATAACATTCAACAAGGTTCGAGAAGTGTTGAAGATTATGCAAGAGAGTTCGAGTCTTTCTTGATGAAGTGTGAACTACAAGAGGATGAACCTCAAACTCTTGTTAGGTTCTTGGGAGGATTAGACTCCAAGATTGCAAATGTGGTGGAACTTCACCATTATTCGACCCTTGAAGAACTTGTCATTTTGGCTCATAAGGTGGACAAGCAACAAAAGACCAAAGGTAAATGGGACTCCTCACGAGCCTTTACCAAAACCACACCCTATTCTAAACCAAACACATTCACTCCTAAACCTACCCCTTCTACTACTTCTAAACCACCCTTCAAGAAACCCGAAACCAATCCCATTCAAACTAAGGCTCCTAGGAGATGTTTTAGGTGCCAAGGATTAGGACACTTTGCATCCGAATGTCCTAATACAAAAGTGGTGACCTTGATGGAATATGAAGCCTTAGAAGAAGATTTCGAGGAGGAGGAACATGAAGAAGAACAAGAGGAGGAGGAAAGAGTATTCGGCCCTGATGAAGGGGAGTGCTTGGTTGTTCGAAGAGCCCTTAGTGGGATGGCTGTCCAAGAGGAGCAACTTCAAAGGGAATCCATCTTTCATACTCGTTGCACAATTAGAGAAAGGTATGTACTTTGATTATTGATGGTGGAAGTTGTACTAATGTAGCCTCTCAAACCCTCATAACTAAGCTCAACTTAAACACAACCCCTCACCCTAACCCTTATGTCATTCAATGGTTGAATCAAGGTAAAGGAATACATGTCTCAAATCGTGTATTGCTTAACTTTAGTATTGGAAAGACTTATGAAGAGGAGATTTGGTGTGATGTCATCCCAATGGACGCATGTCATGTGTTACTTGGGAGACCTTGGATGTTTGATAGGAGAGTCTTACATGATGGTTACAAAAATACATATACTTTCATGAAAAATCACAAGAAAATTGTTCTTGCCCCCTTGTCCCCAAACCAAAAGAACCCCAAACTCTTCAATCCAAAAAAAGATAGCCTTAACCACCTTGATGTCATGAATATGCGCCCATGAAGGAACTCATCCTTAGTGGTATTGATGAACCTCCACCTCCACAAAACAACCATCACCCTTTACTCACCCCTTTGCTTGACAAGTATGTTCACGCATTTCCACAAGAAATACCACCTGGTTTACCTCCTAAACGTGACATACAACACAAAATAGACCTCATTCCCGGAGCTAGCCTACCTAATAAACCTGCTTATCGGACTAACCCTAGAGAAACCGAAGAGATAAGAAGGCGAGGTGGAGGAATTGAAGTCTAAAGGGTTGATTAGAGAATCCTTGAGTCCATGTGCTGTACCTACACTATTGGTACCAAAGAAGAATGGCGAGTGGCGCATGTGTGTTGATAGTAGAGCTATCAACAAGATCACCATCAAATATCGTTTTCCCATTCCTAGGTTAAACGATCTTCTTGATGATCTTCATGGTTCTAAAGTCTTCTCTAAGGTTGATCTTAGGAGTGGCTATCATCAAATTAGAATCTATGAAGGAGATGAATGGAAAACTGCATTCAAGACAAAAGAAGGGTTATATGAATGGCTTGTCATGCCATTTGGCTTGTCTAATGCACCTAGCACATTCATGAGGCTCATGAACCAAACACTTCGACCATTTCTTGGAAGATTTGTTGTGGTTTACTTTGATGATATTCTTGTTTATAGCAAGAATGAGGAAGAACATGCTTCTCATTTGGAGCAAGTGTTCGAAGTTATGGAGAAAGAGATGCTCTATGGGAACCTCGAAAAATGTCACTTCTTTTCCAACCAAGTGATCTTTCTCGGTTTCTTGGTCTCTAATGAAGGTATCAAGGTTGATGACAAGAAGGTGCAAGCAATAAAAGATTGGCCTACCCCCACTTCTATTCAACAAATTCGAAGCTTTCATGGCTTGGCATCATTCTATAGGCGTTTTGTGAGGGATTTCAAGCACCCTCATGGCACCCCTAACCGAACTCACGAAGCTCAAGCACTTCCAATGGAACTCTCAAGCTCAATTAGCCTTCGAGGAAGTGAAGAGAAGGTTGACTACAAAGCACCCATCTTAGCCCTACCTAGCTTTGATGAAGTATTTGAGGTAGAATGTGATGCATCCGGCGTGGGAATAGGTGCGGTCTTGTCTCAAAATGGTCGTCCATTGGCCTATTTCGGTGAGAAACTAAATGAAGCCAAGCGTAAGTACTCAATCTATGACAAAGAGTTTTATGCTTTGGTTCGTTCATTGGATCATTGGTGCCATTACCTTATTGCTAAGGAATTCATCCTACACTCTGATCATGAAGCTTTGAAGTATTTGCAAAGCCAACAGAAATTGCAAGCAAGGCACGCCAAATGGGTCGAGTTCCTACAAGCATTTCATTTTGTTATCAAGCACAAATCCGGCAAAATGAATAAAGGGGCGAATGCTTTGTCAAGAAAGTATGTCCTATTGAATTCATTAAGGAGTCAAGTCATTGGACTTGAAGTTTTGAAGGAGAATTACAAAGAAGATCCGGATTTTGGTGAGATGTTCATGAAGTGTCAAAATCATGCTCAAGGAGAATACCATCTCTTCGATGGCTTTCTAATAAAAAACAACCAACTATGTGTCCCTAGGCATAGTGTGCGTGAATCTCTCATCAAAGAATTCCATGAAGGAGGCTTGGGTGGGTCACTTTGGCATTGAGAAGACAACCACCATGGTAAGTGACTACTTATTGGCCACGATTAAAGAGAGATGTGGAGTATTTGATCAAACGATGCAATGTGTGTCAAAAGGCTAAAGGTCATTCTTTGCCTCAAGGCCTTCATTTACTATTACCAACACCTCAAGCTCCATGGGAGGATGTGAGTCTTGATTTCATCACGGGATTGCCACGCTCACAACACCATAAAGATGCTATAATGGTTGTTGTTGATCGTTTCTCTAAAATGGCTCACTTCATTGCTAGCCACACCACTCATGATGCTTTGTTCAAACCGCCTTGTTATACTTCAAGGAAGTGGTTAAATTGCATGGTGTTCCGAGGTCCATGGTTAGTGATCGAGACTCCAAATTCTTGAGTCACTTTTGGCTCACGTTGTGGAAGAAAATGGGTACAAAGCTGAAGTTTAGCACCTCAAGCCATCCGCAAACCGACGGACAAACTGAAGTTGTGAATAGAACTCTTGGCACGTTGCTTAGAGCTCTAGCCACCAAGGGTCCAAGGCAATGGGAAGATCTTCTTCCTCATGCTGAATTTGCCTACAATCGAGTTCCTCACAAGGTAACTGGTCTTAGTCCTTTCGAGATTGTCTATGGATTAAATCCTTGTACTCCACTTGATCTTTCACCACTTCCAATTCAAAACAAGTTTAGTATGGAAGCTAATGAGAGAGCAAGAGAAATCAAGAAATTACATGAACTTGTTCGAGCTAGGATCATGAAGGCTAATGAGAGGTTGAAGCTACGCTTGGACAAGAAAAAGAAAGATGTTCAATTTGCACCCGGGAGATTTCGTATGGATACATCTAAGGAAGGAACGATTTCCTTCCAAGAGGCGTTCCAAATTGAGTCCAAGATCGATGGACCATTCAAGGTACTTGAAAAAATCAATCCTAATGCATATAAGATCGAGCTTCCCGGAGATTATGGAGTTTCAACTACCTTCAATGTCTCGGATCTTAGTCCATTTCATGAGGATTTTGGTGCCATTCCAAGTTTGAGGTCAAACTCTTTTCAACAAGGGGAGGATGATGGCGATGCATCTTCATCATTGAACATCAACAAGGATCATTCTCTCATTGCTATGGTAAATGAAACTATGTTAGAGTTCAAAACTATGTCCCATGTCAAGTCTAGTGAGTTCGAAGTTCTTGTGAGCTTAGTTCTTACTTAGTTTGATTCGTTCATCATTTCCTTTCTTTGTTTTAGTTGTTTTGAGTTGTATTTCAATTCCCTAAAACTTGTACTCCTAAGTATCATTGAGTTGTAATGAGAACTAGTTAAGTACAAGAGTCCTAGTTTGTTAGGAGTGTGTAAATGTTTGCGCATGAAGAGTCCTAGTACTAGTAGGATTGTTTGTTTAGAGTCCTAGTACTAGTAGGAGTTGCTTAGTGGTGTAATCATGTGCCAAGCATGCTTGAAGAGTGCCGTTGGAGTGCTGAAGAATAGTGGAGGAAGTTCATCTTTGAACTTGCTTAAAGATAGGAACTACTTCCTATTGATAAGCCATGCTTCAACCACTTCCACCGGTTTGTTTTGGACGTGCAACGTGAAGCTAAGGAGAGGGAATTCAGTTCCATAATCCAAGGGAGGCGTGCTGCTCATGTGTGGTTGCCTCAACGCCCACTCTCCTTTGTCCTAAGCATCCAATACATCCATGATCAAGCCATGTTCGACATTATAACTTAGTGGATGTAGTGCTTTATTTTTGTTAATTTATTTTAAGTCATTAAATCAGAAAATTAGGACATGAACTCTTGTATTTAAACGCTTGAAATCATCAATGAAAAGCAAATTGAAGTTTATACCCTAAAAAAAACCGAGTTAATTCTCAAACACTTGAATTGTTCTTGTTTCTTGGATTTGGAAACATTGAGTGATTTGTCTTTGCTTAATTAGTCCTAGCTAGGCTAATTTGTGATCTTAGGAACTTTAATTAACTAAGGTGGTGTGACTGTATCCTTAGAAGATTAAAGAAAGCTAAACTATCCCTAGAACACCTAGTCGAAGTTCTTTACTTCTCCTTAGTGTTTGTGTTGTTCGAATTCAACCCTTGTGAGCTTCGAGTGTTACTCCAAGCCTACAACAAATATACCTCACAATTTTTTTTTTGTGGGGATATATCAACCTAAATTGAAGTTTTGTTAAAAGGTACCAGAAACACTATTTTTGGCGAGAAAGTCAAATTTTCTGCCTTTAACTTGCTTAATTACTCTTTGTATAGTGCGTGATATTCAATTGCTTCTATTACATTCATTTCCCTCCAACTTCCTCACTGTCACTTTGTGGCTCATTTGCGAATTCCTACCAAATCAAAGGCCGAAAATTTGACTTTATCGCCATAAATAGTGTTTTTAATACCTTTTAACAAAACTTAAATTTAGGTTGGTATATCCCCACCAAAAAAAATAATTAGTGAAGTATATCCCCACAAAATGCCCCCTATTACCCTAGTATATCGCCGCAAAAATCACTTTGGAAAATATATGTTTAAAATATAGCCAAATTAGTTGCTTGATAAGCCAATTGCTTTTCCAACCATGCTATTTAATGAAATTTTAATAATTTTTGTTATCTTACAGTAGGCAAAGCAAATTTGCAGCAGTCCTGACGTTACCACCAAAATTATTTTGGTCATTTCCCAATTTACATGGCAATACATTATGCACGAAAATCCTATTATTCACTAAGACTCATCTGGTTTTGGTTCGAGAGTAACAGGTATTTTCTCTTGGTGATCACCTCGCAAAACCTCCACAACCACCTGAAAAATGAAGCAAATTGATACTGCTACCATAGTATACAGGAGTGTTCAAGTAAAGACAATGAGATCACAAGCATACCTTATCTCCTACTTTGCAGTTGTCAAGAATTCTGTACAAATCACTACCATTGGTAACCTTTTTCCCATTGACTGCCGTTATGATATCCCCCTAGTACAAGCCGTCCATAGGCATCACGTTTTGTGGATAAAAGACCCTGCAGTACAGTAAGCACGACGATAGCCAAATTTCAAGAATCAAATGCGACAAGCGTATCTGTCTAATGCCATAAGTTAACAATTCTGAGAGTATCAGAGAATATACCGCTTTACCAGCAGGACCACTTGGTGGAGCATCCAGCACAAGCACTCCACTAACTCCCAGCTGCTCCACGGATTGATCTGGGGCGAACTTAATCCCCAATATTGGTCTAGTAACTTTGCCAAATTTCACAATCTGATCTACAATGCCAGCAACCTGAAACTCAAATAATTCAGGCATGTCAAATTGTTCTGCCCAAGAAAAAAAAAAAAAAAAAAAAGGGAAAAACCGAAAAATAGGTAAAAATGAGATGATATAGGACAAAACATAAACTTCCTCTGTTTTTTAATACTTGCAATGTTTTCCATTTTAGGAAGTTTTTTATTACTTGCAATGTTGACATTTTTGGCAATATATTCTCTCTCTAGCACATGGGGGCTATATTTTCTATCTCCCTTTATCTCTCTTCTCTCCTTGGTCCTTACGCACATTTCAACATTGTGAATACTAGAAAACGGAGGAAGTATAAAATAGCAACACAAATAATGACATTTCAAGCAACGCATCTAGAAAACAGAGGAAGTATATAATAGCAACACAAATAATGACATTTCAAGCAACGCATCCCCCCCCCTTTTTCTTCTGATTTGGAGAAAAGCTATAGTTGATAACCTACAGTATCAACAGGGATCGAAAATCCAACACCAGAAGATGCACCAGAAGGTGAGTATATAGCAGTGTTTATCCCAATCAGGTTGCCAGAACTATCTAGAAGTGGGCCCCCACTGTTACCAGGATTTATTGCAGCATCAGTCTGTATAACATCTTGAATTGGGCGTCCAGTTGCAGCAGAGCTGATTTCCCTCCTGAGCCCACTACATGAAATCAAAAGTGGCCACAAAAATAGCCTTGTTTAGGTTCCAGATTGCAAATTCTCAAGGGAATCAAGATATTGAAGTTTTAGGTTTCAAGTGATTGTAGACACTTTTTTCTGTTTAACAAGATAGTACATAAGAAAGGTCATTGGTATTTTGGTCAAAGAAAACGCCATTAGTAATAGGTCCATATGCACTTTTACTTGGTCATATAGATAGAAGATGCCGCAATCACAACAAAAAGCTGCCACTGCCACAGTAAGTGCGAAGGCCTATGTGGCACTTTCATCTTGCAGCGTGAATTGGTAAAATGTACAAATTTCACTTTATCATTATAATGTAATTGCTTAAGAGCATAGATTGTAGTTTAGATATATTTCCTCCATTCCATATTAGTCGCGACACTTCCTTTTTCAGGAAGATATTGATTTGTTACAACATTAGTCAATTTGGTTTGGAGTCTTTCCATCTTTCTACTCATCACGTGGGTCATTCTTGTATTTATATCTTTCTCTCTCCTTTTCACATGCACTTCTTAAACTTGTGCCTCCTATGTAGCAACTTATTTGGAACAGAAGAAGTACTATTAAACACCCTTCCATTATTGTTTAAGGAAATTAAGGTTCAATAAAGTTGAAGTGACTAATGTGAGGTGAAAGTTTTCTTATAAGATGGTTCCAATACTTTCTATATGCATAAGAGCATTAATGAATAATGATGAACTACAGTGACAGATGCAATAACAAAACAGTTCATAAAGGATGACAGAGCAACAATTGAAACCACATGTACAGAGCAGCCCATGTTACAGAACAAACATCCACAGCAATTTGGACGTGGCAGAACAACCTTCATTTGTTTTCATACTTTTGTCACTGATGGAAGTGTAAGAGCAGCTACATCTCTTTTGACAAAAATGAACATAAGTTAATAATTTAACTGGATGTTACTCGAATCTCTGTACTTTCAGGAGAAATGCCAAACAAAGCAAATCATTTCTCACTTGACTAATTTCCCTAAATGCATGCCAAGGACGGAGAAATGTTCAAGGAAGCGTACTTTTACCTGATAACCCCTGTTGTCAGTGTATGGTCAAGCCCAAACTGCATAGGATCATCAGACATACAGAAATAAGCGAATAACATATGGATTTCAGAATGGAGCACATAATAGCACATTATTTGCGCATAATAAAACAAAGTTATGTCAGCTATGACAGTAACTCTCTAACGAGGCTTGCCAATATATAACTGTAATAGTATAATATACTTGAAATGCATATCACGGGGTATTTCAGAATCCTTCATGTCTGGGATGGGCATTTAAAAGATCTCAGGGATTCTTAAGGGGCATTTTGGGTTATAGTGAGCTGTGACAGTTTTAAGCTCGGATAGTCGGATTCCTCCTCTATTAGAGTCACATTATAGTTAAGCAGATGAACTGTACAACTTTAATTGAATGAAACCAGACACTAGTGGTCAGCATTAAAAAGCACTGTAGCAGAACTGTTAAAAAAATTTTAAAAAAGAAAACCAATGTGAAAAATGCTAATGAAAATTCTTGGTTTTCTTGTTTCAGGCATTTTGTTTCTTAACAACCACTATCTAAAATTGCTGCATGTAATCATCTTTTGCATTTAATTAGAATGGAGAATATCATGAAACATTGAAACTTGATCAACAAATGTCTGAAATTGCATGGCACATGATTCAAGAATAGTTGCAAAGCCTATCATGTATTATATATCAGCATTGACAAATATTTTCTTACTAAATTACCCAGAAGAAAAAAAAGAAGTATTTTGACTTAAAGCTCTGCCAGCAAAAAGAAACAGGAAATATCAACAGACAAGGGAAGGCATTTAGCACATTTTGGCTGATATTAGGTCTTAAAACTTACCGGGTTCCCTATAGCAAAGACTTTCTGACCCACAAGCAAGTCTGCAGAGACACCAATAGGTATTGGTCTCAATTTATTATTAGGTGGGTCAATTCGCAAAACAGCAACATCTTTGTCCTGGTCATACCCAACAACTTTGGCCTCGTAGGTAGTTTGATCTGCAAGAGTGACCCTGTACATCATTAACACCATTTTAATTCTACAAATAACATGGCCCCTGATGTACATGGTATTTAAAGTATTACTTAGAAGCTAGACCTTCAGAAACCAGAAGTCCAGCTGGCCACAGATCATAAGTTAGGGATGAGGATAGAGCAGTGCCTCCGCAAAGGAATTGTAAAAAGGAGTTTGTTGAATGTAACAAGAGTTTGTTGATAATGGTGCCACATGTATAAGTTTGTTAGACTTGATAAAGTTAAATTAGCTGACATTTGTACTTAAATATCTGTTGCTCAGATTACAGAATTATCAATAATGATACAAACACAACTTCACCTCTCGCTCCATCTCTCCTTCCTCTATTCTGTCTCTAATCTCTCTCTCTTTAGTTCTTGAACCTCTATTTCAGCCATAACAATAGCTCATCACAAAGCTACTGTTACATCGGTATCAGAGCCAGGTAATTTAGATTATTATTTTGATACTGTTGAGGCCTTGAAAGAATTGATGATACAAAGAACCCTCAATTATCTGATCAGTATTTTCTGGATAGTTTTATACTTTTATTGGAGGGTTGAAACCTTCCCTTAAACCATTTCAGCTAGTCTGTAAACCTGAATCTCTAGTAGATCATTTTAATCTAAAAGTTGTTTGAAAATATTATACTTGTTTGAGGACAATATTTAGTCTTTTCACATTGTTCTTCTTTGAGCTTCATTGTGACATCAGATTGGTTGCTTGTCGAGAGTAGTATAAACAGAGGCACTTCAACCATAAAATAATCTGTATCAATCGAGGATTCAATGGTGGCATATGAGCAGAAGAATGATCCCTTCGCATTACCTAGGTTATCATTCTTATCTCCCTCACTCCAAATTAAAGACTATATCTTGACATTAAAGAACTTAGGGAGGTGAGGCACCCTCCAAACAGGGGTGGCAGCTATTATACTGAGACTCGGGTTTTTGTGTTAAGGCATGCATACATGTCCAACTGGGAGAACTCATGATCTTAGCCCACAATAAAGTGTCGAGCGTCCATACCCTTGTCAAAGTGTCAAGGATAAGACATGGGTACTTGAGGTAAAATGGAAAGTCCACTGATAGAGGATGTATGAAGGAAAAATGTGTTCAATGGACAAGGGCTGGTTGAAAGGGGGAAAACACATAATTATTTTTCTATCACCATATGTTTCAAAATACTACAAATATAGAGCAACATAAGCATTTAAAGACTAAATTACCCAAAAATGAAACACTAGGATGCAGTGTGCTAGCTCTTTACAGTCAAAGAGATGCCATGCAAATTTTAATTTTCTTTGACCTGAAAAGTAAAATACTCCCTCCGTTTCTTTTTAATCTACACAGTTTCCTTTTTGGTCTGTTTTTTTTAATCTACACACTATTGCTTTTTCTATTTTTGGTAACATGTCCCATCTACTTTCTCCTTATTTCCACCCATGTCATCCACTTTTTAATATATTAACTCACTTTTTAGTTTCTCTCTCCACCTTTTTAGTTTCTCTCTCTCACTTTTCAGTTTCTCCTCTCCACCTTTTCAATTTCTCTCTCATACTTTTGTACTTCCTCTTTGGTTCTCCCCCAAAGTGAAGTGAGTAAACTAAAAAGAAATGGAGGGAGTAATAACACACTAGGATACCATATAAAAATTTCCAAATAAAAAGAAAACGAGAAAGAAGATGTGGTAAAGTTAAAACATATAAAAGGGTTTGACTGTAGTCTAGATTATGGCATAGAGAGCATTCTAATGATTCTGCACCTCGTTACAAATAGACCGTGGTAAACAGCTATATATACAGGGAGCATGAGTTAATTATGTTGTGACGATCAAACATATAGTATATCTAAAGTTTTCAATTACTCTTTACAAGATAATCAGCTTGCACAAGTATGTGATTAAAGATATACTCCCTCTCTTTAACTAAAAAACCCCAAACTGATCTTAGCAAGGAGTTTTCAAGGAAAAGACACAGATAAATAATCAAATGAATTTCGATTATATGAGCCCTTAATATCAGATTTGGAGGTAAAAAATCAATTCGAACTCTTAAAACGAGATGGGGAAGGTGGCAGCAAAACCATCAGAAAGTAGTTACAACCAATGCAAGAAAGAAGGATCCTAATAGGAGGGAAGAAAGACAGACATAAGGGGCGACATAGGAAGAGCAAAATAAACAACCAACCTGAGATCAGAAGCACCACGAATCACATGGTAATTGGTGACTATGTGACCCAGCGTATCCCAAATAAAGCCCGATCCAGACCCCTGCGGCACCTCAAGGACATCCAACGTAAAGACATCCTGCCTATTATCACAAAGCATCAAAAGTTTAAATCAATAAATAAATAAAAAGATTTCGAACAATGAAATTATTACCATCCAGAAAACTAATTAGATTATAAATCAATCAAATATGATTACCACTGAAATACTGATAGATTGAACTATAACTACATTTTAAGGCAACTTGAATTCATTGCTATCAACTGGTCAATGCTAGAATTTCATTAGATTGTGGATTGAATACCAAAGACCAGGTCAGCAACCCAAGCTAAGAAGTGCAAACACAATACTTGTTGACGAAAAGCCCCTAATAATCATTCGGATAATATGGCTGATCCAAGTAGTCTTCCGAAGACTCAAGACAGAAATTCAGAATTATATTTCAAAGTTGATACAGCTTAAAGGCATCCAGACCATTTCTTGAAACAAACACTCCATCCGTCAAAATTAATTGTCACCATGTTAAGATAATGTTAACTAACAATGTGACAACTATATCTGGCCGAGAAACCATTTGTCTAGGAGAATTTTGCTACACAAAGCTACGCTCCATTTAAGAAGATTTGTGCCCACAAGGTATGAATGTACTAATATGGGGTTGAATACAATACAGAACCAAATGAACAATCAACATCTTCACATAACCCTCCAAGTACTAAGTGGCCCTAGAATATAACAAAACTAGATTTGAGTTAGAGGCTAAAGGAAAAGGATTAATCCCTTTAAACCACACTGCAAGCCTTTGCCAACTCCTACAGCAAATTTGTTTCTCTAATCCACTTGTGCAAATCTAGTTTTTGTCACATTTATCAAGTTGATGTGTATGCCTATACGGTCAAATGAAGATGTTAATTTCCATATGATTTTCTTATAATTAACACCACACTAGGATCTTCATACCATGCGGCGGCAGTCTATTATATTCTTTGCGCTCTTCTCTACCCCACTCCCAGTCCTCCCTACCTGAAGACCCTTGGAAAGGGTACAATGGGTTTCCTTGTGTAAGACACAGCGATAACCCAGATTAACTTTTAGGAGTCTTATAAATTCTCACCTAGAAACAAGCACTAGCAACACCCCAGAATCCACTACCTCCAACACCCACTACTGTGTTTCTCTTATGACACAACACTAACATGCCTAGAAATAGAAGACAAAGCTCAAAACCCGTTCAAACTCAAATACAAAAACTTAATGTTAGATTTGTTGTTTTAGGGAGTCAAGCTAACATAATAATTTAAGACCCTTCAATTATGTTCCTTACGTGACTAAAACCTTTGTTTTCAATTTGGAAGCTTTACTTTTCCTTTCAGTTGAGTGAAGGGATAGGGGAACTAAGTTTTAGATGAACCCAATTCATATCAATTGATATCTAAAGCCATGTTGACGCTAGCTTACCGATTGAATATTTAATTATGTATCTTTTTGGAGAAATCAAAAACAATATCTTGTATTACTTCGAGTTGAATTTTTTCGCTCAAAACAATATCTTGAGCAAAGGAATAGCTTGTTTTTATCCCGTTGTTTCGAGGGTAGGTGAAGTTGTTCCCCGTGGACCATAGGCACGTTAAATCTTTCGATATCGAGTCATCCCTACCTATAAAAGCTTAATGGCTCACATAATACCAATTTCTTAACAAGCTGGTTTATTTTGCAATATGCTTTGTGATATGGTTCGGATGAAGGTTCTCTATTATTATGCATCCTTATTTGATAAAAATGTGATACACTATGCGAAAGAAGAACATCTATTCGGTCTTACATAAGGGCCAATGAGTTGGTTAACCTTTACCTTGTAAGGTTGAATCAAAACAATAAGAGCGCAATAATTTGGTTTCCTTTTGTACTTAGGATGATGAGTGTTTTCATAAGAAGAAAAAAAAAAAGGAAAAATAACAAAACTAATTTCTTCATGCTTGGCGAGTTAACATAAACCACCATATGAGATACGTGACTATGTATGGCTTTGTCTAAAGGCTAACAGATCATCCACAACACTACTAAAGGGAAATATGAACCAACAAAACAGCATCTATTCGAGATAGTACATTGTGAGAACCGAGAACTACGTCACTTTCTAAGCGCTACCTTGAATGCGAGTTTGTGCACCACAACACTACGTGCACGTGATAACTTAAAGACAAGTCCATTTTCAGAATGGAGATAATATGCATCAACTATCTTTATGGTTATCGTGGGATCCAATGTGGTTTTACCGTGCTCCTAAAGTAATGAGTTTACATATGAGTTTAATTTGATTATTCTAGGGATCATTTGGGGCTTCCAAATTGTATTAGTTAAAGGCACGACTTAGTATTTTGAGTCTTCAATTGTTAGTGCCAAATCCCCTTAAAAATAGATGGTTCCAAGTTGTTTAATTGGCCTTACATTAGGGCCAAGTCATTGTGCAAGAGAGTTAGATTCTTTACTTGGCCGACAATCTAGCAACCACACATTTTAATAGTTAATTTTCTTAGGCAAGTTGGTTTCCTAACTACCTAAAAATTCCTATGACCATATGCTTGGAACCAAGGAAAGTTATTTCTTTCTTACTCTTGGTTTACCTATGCAAGTAGGATTGTATTTTAGAAAGTGTGTTAGAAGCTCATATATATTTTCAAGTCTAATTAGGAATGTGATTTGCTTTCCTAAGTTATAGGGACTTTAAAAAACTGGGTTTTGTAGTCTTATTTAAAGTTGTTTGCAAATCAATGTAATTTGATGTTAAGTTAAATAATAATGTTGGAACTTTTTTCATATATTCTTTGTGAGAACTGAGAAGTGTAACTTCTAAAAGTTAGAACCCTTTTAGTTTGGTGAGACTCCACTCTGTATGTCAGCCTCAAGTTTCACTGCTCGAAATCAGAAAAAGGTCCTGGTTTTAAGCGTGTGAAACCTAGTTCAATGTAAAATAATTGTTTAGTGAGTAAGGTTGATATAATCAATCTAAATACCCTCCTTATTCGTTCCTTAGGTGAATGAAACCTTTGTTTTCTATTAAAAACCCTTAGTTTTACTTTCAATTTATGAAGGTTAAGAGAAAATAAGTTCTGAATGAACGATATCCATATCATTACTGCAATCTTAACCTTCTTCCATACACTAAGTGGATTTGATGGGATCGTGGTGCTCATAAATAATAATAAAAAAATGAGATATTGGAGTTGGCTTAATTATGAAAATTGAATGAGATTCTCTTTTTCAAGAAAAACCGATCCTTTGTAGATCAGTTTCCTTTTTTACTTGATTATTTGGATTTGTGCTTCTGTTATATATATTGTGGATGTTGAGTGTAAATGTTATATTATTCTATTTCCATCAAGAAACCAAGCATACAAATCTAACGTCTTGAAGATTATGGGTTAAAACTTGGCAAGAAATCCTTCGAAGTTCTACTCATGCTTCGTTGGTTATTTTTAGAGAAAATATGAAGAGCAAAGTCACTAACTTAAACTTCATAATTACATCTTTTGTCACTCAAGTATAGAGGACATAGCTCTAGAATTGTGAGCACAACCCATGAACACAATGTCTAGAAGAACCCCATTAGGTACAACCTTGTGTGATTTCCGCCTACACAGAGAGTTGAAACCAAATGCAAAGTGCTAGATTGTTTGGCATTGAATCCGAATGCATATAGCTAGAAGGTCATGTCGGATCCAAACGAAAACTACTCCACTTCCCTCAATGTCGCTTAAACACCAAGATATATGGCCAAAAATTGACCTCTCCAAAATCAACTACTAACATAGGAAGAACACTCACATCAAACTTTTAGGGCGAAATGATGCAATTGCTATTAGAAATTAAAATACAAAGATGAACAAACTATATTATAGGCGGTCATAAATCTTAAAACACCAACGCCCAACTGATTTTATTCCGAATCTGTTATAACTTTATAAGTCATATAAGGGGGTAAGAAATGTGAGAGTTTGGTATGTGTTATAACAGTTAATAAACAAAAAAAAAAAAAAAAAAAAAAAGAACATACTTGGTAGCGAGATTGGTGATGTAGACTACAGAGGGAGTGTTCTCTTGGAAAAGACGAACAGTAGCGAGCTCATCAGTCTGTAATTTCCTTGGCGTTGAGACGACAAATGCAGAGGCCGGGTCAACATCAGTAAGAAGAAGAGATAAAGACAAAGCCAATGAAGTGCAGACGACAAAGAGGGAATCAACAAATGGGGGATTGGGTTTGTTGGTATTTAAAGAGATTGATTCTTCTTTTGAACCCAACAAAGAAGATATGGAAGCAGTGATAATATTGGGAGTTCTCGTTCGATTGACTGAGTTTGGAAAGGGGGTTGTGGATTTGGGGGTAATATTGTGCTTTTTGGGGAAGGAGCTAGATAGAGTTGAGGAGAAAGAAGAAGAAGAGGAGAGAGAAAATACAAGGGAATAAGCAGTTGTAGCAGCCATTCCTAGCAAGGATGCCTTCTTCAGATTTACGTTTTTCCCAGTGCGGAGTGGAGGAGTGTTTTCACTTGAGTGTCTGTTTGCTGTAGACATGTGGTCATCATTGCTTTACTAGTAGGTTCCGGCAATGCCCAATGATTTCAACATTTTCAGTTTCACAACTTCCATATTAAATTTTTTTCGGGTCCCCACAAGGGAATCCCTTTGTAAGAGGAAACACAATATTAGACCAGCACCTGTAAAGGTCAGTCAGTTCAGCTACACAGGTTAACGCTTGAGAATAAGGGATATAAGGGCAACTTCCATATTAATAGGAGTTTATTGTTTACGGTCCATATTTACTAAATATTGTTCATATTTTTATACATATTTTGTATTTTTTTACCTCAAAAGTATTAAAATTTTAGAACTATTTTAGCAAAAGTCGAACCAATTTTTTGTCTCCACTATGGTAGAACCGACCATGAAAAATCAGTTAGTTCTACCATGGTAGAATCGCAATTTTCTTTCGCGTCTACGGTGAACAGTAAAAAAAATTCTTTTTTCCGGAGCAAGGGAGGCGGAAGGGAGAAAGAGAGGAAGAAAAGAGAAAAAGGAAGAAGAAGAAGGGACGTTGCACGCGCGGGGTGGGTGGGGTGGGAGGTTACCCATGGGAAGTCAGTGGGGGGGGGTTGTGGGGGGTCGGGGGACTAGGCTGCCCGTTGCGGGGGGGGGGCTAGGGGGTGGGGGTGGGAGGCGGCGGGAGGGATGAAGGGAGAAGAGAGGAGGGAGAGGTGAGGGGGGTAGGGGTGAAGGGGGGAAGTGTAATATCCTGAAACTTTAAACACTCCTAAATAATTATTTTGTCCAAATTATGAAATTCAAGATTTTATCCATATCAAATTATAATTACTAGTTTTGAAGCCCGTGCGTTGCACGGGTTGTTGTTTATTTTATTTTTTTGCAAATCTTTTGTTAGCATTGTTGATTTTTTTTTGCTGTGAAATGAGATTTTTCAACATCATTGTATTTATATACTTCCTCCGTTCTTTTTCTAGTGCAACAATTACTAGGTTGGGTTGTTTCATCTATTGGAACAATTCCACTTTAAGTAAAAAAAAAGTATAGTTGACAACATCGCCTTTACTTTATATTAATAAAATCATCATTAATTACTCAAATTGCCTCATAAAATTGCGTTTACTTTATTTAGGATTTACTTATCCCCTACTCCAGTTAACCCCTATATGCTAAACTACCCATTTTTTTTCTTAAGAACCATGCCCATACCCATTGTTGCAGTAGAAAAAGACAGAGAAATTATTTGTTATTATACTTTAATTTCTAGATTTGTTATTGTGATATATAAATTTATATTTTTAATGTTCAATCGAATATTGTAGCTAAGCCTATTATTAAATATTATCCCAATAATTGGTATGACTAACAATAGCTAACACAATTTTAACATATAAAATACCCGAACCATACTTTAAGAAAGTATAGGGTAATAATATAATAGATGTAAGACAGAAAGAATAGAGAAAAAAATCTGAGTGCCAGCTACAACTTCAACTTATAATATAGCACATAAACACTAACCCATATAGAACAGAAGATGGGAAAGCCAAAAAGAAGATCACAATGATAGTATCATGAATAAAATAAATTAAATATAAAACGAACCTCTATTAATAATCGAAAATACTAATTAAGAGAAAAAAATTTCTTCATCAATCATGACCATATCAAGACTTATCAAACTTCACCTTTTTTATAATGATCCGCGACCTTAAATAGTCTAGAAACTCGAACCTTGATTCCCCAATTAGTTTTAGTAGAATTAAGTTTATTGAGAAAAAAGAATAAGATTGACATATAGATATATGAAAAGAAAAACATAAATAATTATGAATACAACAAATATTCTAGGAATAAAATAATTAGTCAATTGCATAATACCTCTGCAATGTCGTTGACAAACTTTCATTTGATTTTTCATGTAATGTCATCATGGTATGCTATAGGTTCAAAACTATATGTATGCATTTTTTATCTTTATATAACTCAATTTTTTAAAGTTTGGTTTTGCAAGACATAACTGCTATTGTTATATATAATACGCTATTTTTATAGTTATTTTTATATGTATTTAAAATAAAGAATAAATAATACGTTATTATTGTTCATCTAAATAATATATATTTTCATAAGTTGTAAAACTATATTGTTTATGGAACTTATTTCAAAACATATTTTGAGCACTCTCCGATGGTAAAAAAATTATAATATTGCGAATTATGTAGCAAAAGTTATATTCAATTTACATAGTTGAATAATTTTGATTGTTTATTTAAAATCAGAGTGTAATATTATTCACTTATTAAAAACACCTTATATGTATTTAAATCTATGTTAAACAATATTTTTTTAAAAAAAATTAAAAATTAAAAAGAATGACATGTCATGCTTAGGTGGAGCTCTCTATAATATTCTAAGGTTGTTTTTCAAAAATCATACTCTAATTTTTTGATCATCCAAAACTCTAATATATACAATTTTATCGCTATAGATTTTAATTTTTGTTTTAGCAACAAAGTTTCCTTAATAAATTTTATTGCAATACTAAATTGCTTTGGTTCGATTGAGTAAGGGTTGGTGTTTGGATCCTCTAGAATTCTTTAGAGCTCTACAATGTAGAGCTTGAGCAATATCAACCATTGAATAAAAAATAAATGGCTCATATATTATCTTTCCAAAACCCCCTCTATTTATTCTCATCAAAAATCCACCCCCTTATCTCCCCCTTCCACTAATATAAGTCCTTGATTTTTAAAACGTATGGTTCATATACAACTCTACCTTTTATCCAAAACTCCTTTTATGTATTTAAATATATATGTAGAACTCTATTTTTTAAAATATTTAAAATAAAAATTAATGACATGACAATCCTGCGTGGTGTTCTCTATTTTATAAGTTGTAGAACTATATGGTAAATGGATCTTATTTTGGAGCATATTTCGAGCACTATCCAATGGAACAAAAATTATAATATTCTGAATTACGTAGCAAAAGTTATACACAATTTACATAATATAATAATTTAGTTTGTTCATTCAAAACCAAACTCTAATTTTAGCTTATCCAAGACTCCTTATATGTACTTAAGTATATGTAGGAACAAACATTATAGTATTTCGAATTACGTAGCAAAAGTTATACACAATTTACATACTATAATAATTTAGGTTGTTCATTCAAAACCAAACTCTAATTTTACCTTATCCAAGACTTCTTATATGTACTTAAATCTATGTATTTTTTTAAAAATAAAAATAAAAATTAATGACATGACAATCCTACGTGGCGCTCTATATTTCATAATTTGTAGAACTATATTTAAATCTATGTAGAACTCAATTTTTTTTAAAATAAAAATAAAAATTGAAATGGCAATCCTATGTGGCGCTCTATATTTCATAATTTGTAAAACTATATTGTAAATGGATCTTATTTCGTAGCATATTTCGAGCACTATCCAATGGTACAAAAATTATAATATTCCGAATTATGTAGCAAAAGTTATACACAATTTACATAATATAATAATTTAGGTTGCTCATTCAGAATCAAACTCTAATTTTCGCTTATCCAAAACTCTTGATATGTATTTAAATCTATGTAGAACTCTATTTTTGTAAAAGATGAAAATAAAACTAGATGACGTGGCAATCCTACGTGGCGCGCTCTATGACTCGAAATCTTAAAGAGCTCCCTATGCTCCCGAAAAGTTCCTCCTTTATTTATATACTAGTATTGGGACCCGGGTAAATGCACGGGCATTTTCATGAAGAAGAGGTAGAGTTTTTAAATATTTACTCCCCTATTTTTGGCCGTTATTTTTGTCTGACATAGAACAACTAAAAGTTATAATATTATTTTGTCATTATTTTTTACGTTGGTTTCTAATTTATATGTCATGAAGAAACTCACTATATCATTCAGAAACATACTATATCATGCAGGAACTACATCATTTTTGAACAATCCACTTTATTATTTAGACACTCACTATATTATGCAGAAACTCACTATATGATTCAGACATTCACTCTATCATGCAGAAACTATATTCTTTTATATGTTAAAGCACAGGGCACGATATACTACATATTATAACAACCCTAATTCTAATTGAATCCATAATTCCAATTGCAGTAGGTTACTTTAATACTTTAACCCTAATTCTAATTGAATCGCTAATTCCAATTGCATTAGGTTACTTTAATACGTTAGTATAGTCAATACTTCCTTTTATATGTTACTTTAATATAAAATTTTAAATATAGTATAAGTGGATCTTATTTTAAAGTACTTTTTAAACACTTTTCAATGGTACAAAAATTATAATTTTACGAACTATATATTAAAAGTTATAATCAATTTACTATATTTAAGTTTTTCATTGTGAACCCATCTCTATATTTGTATTTTAATCAATTTAGAACTCTATTTATATTTTAAAAAAGTATGACATGGCACTTAATGAGGTCGACAAATGGCGTCCAATGAGGCCGCCAAATGTCGCGACCTCGTGAGCTGACTTTTGTAATCTGCTTTATATATTAGTTATATGATATTGATTATTTTAGTATTTCATTTATTACTTAGTATATTGTATTTAAAAACTTGAGGAATTGTATGGTTATCAACTTGAGAACTTGTGTATATTATGACCTCTTAATAAAACTAAGGAGGGTAATGAAGCCCGAAAGGGTGTTGAACAGGTTGCCCTATATGATGGTATATCTTTCTATAGGTTGATTATTATATACGATACAAAACTGTTATCTTCCTTCTATTTGTTGATCCAAGTAGAAGGGGTGTGCACACTAGGGACTCTATGATATTGGCCTTGGTTATATTGGGGTGACGACCTCTTGTTGAAGTAGGCGGATAATAAGGATTAGTCCCGGCCTACGGGCGTTCACATTTCCCTCTCTTAATTAAAATTATTGTTGATAATTGTGTGATTAAGTGTTATATGATTATGTGACTTATGTTTGGAGTTATTAAACAAAAATTTTAGAAACCAAATATTTAACATTAATATTATTTGTTCACCTTTTCTTCTAAACTCAAAACTTATTTTTAAAATTAATATTTTGATGGGATGGAGTCGAATTACTCAGTTTTTATGATTTTTGGGAGTTATCCCTCTTGTTGTCTTCTTTTCTGTTACTCAGTTTTTATGATTTTGATGGGATGGACCTCATGAATAGGACCTTCAAGCAGTACTTGGATAAGTGCGTGGTCATATTCATCGATGACATTCTGGTATTTTCAAGAGATAAGGAGGAGCATGAGGCCCATTAAAGGAAAATTTTGGAAATACTTCGGCAAGAGAAGTTGTATGCCAAATTTTCAAAGTGTGAATTTTGGTTAGAGAAAGTCGCATATAGGAGATTCGTTATAGATTTCTCTAAGATTGCTCAACCTCTCACCAATCTGATGAAGAAAACCACTAAATTTCATTGGGACGACCAATGTGAGTTAGCATTCCAAGAATTGAAGAAACGACTTACAACAGGACCAGTGTTGACCTTACCCTCTGGAACAGAAGGCTTCGAGGTGTACAGTGACGCCTCAAAGCATGGGTTAGGGTGTGTGCTGATGCAACATGGAAAAGTCGTAGCATACGCATCAAGGCAACTGAAACCTTATGAACAAAATTACCCTACTCATGATTTGGAGCTAGGAGCAATTGTGTTTGCACTCAAAATATGGAGACATTATTTGTATGGAGTCAAGTGCACAATGTACACAGACCATAAGAGTTTAAAATATCTCTACACTCAGAAGGAGTTGAACATGAGACAAAGGCGTTGGCTTGAACTCATCAATGACTATGATCTCGACATTGTATACCACGAAGGCAAAGCGAAACAAAGTCGCAAATGCTTTAAGCGGGAAGAGTAGTCATACATTGAATGTATTGATCTTAGCCGACGAGTTATGCAAGGACTTTCAAAAGTTGAACTTAGAAGTTGTTGAACATGGTTATGTAGAAGCTAGATTAAATGCGATCCTTTGTTGGGCCTAATCTCTTCGAAGAAATTCAAGCAAAGCGAGCACCGATGATTGGTTGATTAGGTTGAGGAAAATGAAAGAGGAGGGTCAAGCACCTGAATTTGAGGTTGATGCTAAACGAATAGCAAAGTACAAGGGAGATGGTGTGTACCTAATGATGAAACCCTAAAGGACAATATCTTAAAATAGGCTCATAATTCCCACTACTCTATACACCATGGCGGAGACAAACTTTATAAAGACCTTAAACAACACTTTTGGTGGCCCAGAATGAAGCGAGAAGTGGTGGAATTCGTAGCCAAATGCTTAACTTGCCAAAAGGTGAAGATCCAGCACATGAAACCTGGTGGAAAACTACAACCTTTATCGGTTCCAGGATGGAAATGGGAATAAATCTCTATGGACTTTGTTATGGGATTGCCAAACACTAAGTCAGGAAAGAATGCCATTTGGGTTATAGTCGATCGTTTGACAAAAACAGCGAGATTCGTGTTAATGAAGGACACATGGTCAATGCAACAACTAGCATATGCTTATTTCAAGAAGGTAGTAAGATTGCATGGTGTACCCAAGGATATTGTTTCTGATAGGGATTCTCGATTCTTGTCCAAATTCTGGCAAAAGCTTCAAGAAGTTGTGGGAACCATACTCAAGTTTAGTATAACATTTCATCCAGCTACTAATGGACAAACTGAAAGAACTATTTAGACACTCGAAGACATGTTACGGGCGTGTGTGATGGACTTTGGAGGATCATAGGATGAACACTTGATGTATATAGAATTCTCATATAATAATAGTTATAACTTAAGTATAAAGATGGCACCTTATGAAGCTTTGTATGGACAAAATGCGAAGCCCTATATCTTTGGAGTGATGTGAATGAATCATTGAATTTAGGGCCCGACATGATTGAAGAGACTACCAAAAAGGTGAAACACATTCAAGAACACATGAAGGCACCTCAAGATCGACAAAAATCTTATGCAGATACAAAAAGGCAAGACTTAGAGTTCGAAATAGGAGAAAAAGTCTTACCCAAGGTCTCCCCAGCTAAAGGTGTAATGCGGTTTGGGAGAAAAGTTAAGCCCTCGATATATTGGTCCTTATGAAGTTTTGGAGCGAATCGGAGAGGTGGCCTATAGGTTAGCATTACCTATGGAATTAGCCAATGTCCATAATGTTTTCCATGTGTCTCAACTTCGCATATATGTTCATGATCCAAACCATATCCTTGACCGGAAGGCGTCGAATTAGATCAAAACCTTACCTTTGAGAACCGACCCATTGCGATCTAAGATACCAAAACGCGAAATACTCGACGCAAAGTTGTGAGGTTAGTTAAGGTATTATGGTTGAATCGGAAAACCGAGGAAGCAACTTGGGAAGGCTGATGATGACATGAAAACCGATATCCGAAACTTTTTCCTCGGGTATGATAGAGTTTCGAGGACGAAACTTCTTAAATGAGGGGAAGAATGTGATACTAACTTTTCGTTCTTCTAACTTAGAGAGTCTTAGCGATTTAAGTTCGAGGACGAACTTTGCTTTTTTAGGAGGAGTGAATGTAATATCCCGAAATTTTAAAAACTCCTAAATAATTATTTTGTCCAAATTATGAAATTCATGATTTTATCTATATCAAATTATAATTATTATTTTAATATTTCATTTATTACTTAGTATCTCTGTATATATATGAATTTTTTTATTTTTGGAAATCTAAATTTCGAAAATAATAATAATAAATTTTTTTTTTTTTTTGAAGCAAACATCTTGTGGAGGGATTGTTTCCAAAATTTTCGTCGGTTTTATCAAGCAAATCTGTCAAATTGAATGCTCAATCAATTACTCCCCAAAATCTTCTCAATCAAATTTAAACTTTCCCTCTTTGTTTCAATCGGATCCTCCTTCCTTCTTGAATTGTTCTTATCTCCCTTTACTAGGACTATAAATACCGAACTTCTTCACCCCTTTCAAGCACAATTTTTGTTTCAAAATTCAGTAGACGGAGATTTTGTAGAAGGAGCTTTCTAGGGTGACTTTATTATTCGTATCTGCGCTACTCGAGGTAATTTCGATGTTCATCGTACTCTATTCCCCGTTGTAAAACGGTTATCTATGTGATTGTATGATTATGTGGTTATGTATGTAACAAATAATTTATAGACTAATGTTATTAATTTATGAGTTATTAATTACTATTATAAGAGTATGATTCTCATAATACTATGAAGCTGGAGTATGTTATTATAATATTGGTAATAGTATAAATCTTTTATAATCATGTGATTACTTTGGAACAAAGATTACTAAAGTATTAGTATGTGAATATTCTTGTAGAGAACCTATATGACTATATTATGTTCTATGTTAAAGAACTTGTGGAATTGTATGGTTATCAACTTGAGAACTTGTGTATATTATGACCTTTTAATAAAACTAAGGAGGATACGGAAGCCTAGAAAGGGTGTTGAACAGGTTGCCCTATATGATGGTATATCTTTCTATAGGTTGATTATTATATACGATACAAAACTGTTATCTTCCTTCTATTTGTTGTGATCCAAGTAGAAGGGGTGTGCACACTAGGGACTCTATGATATTGGCCATGGTTATATTGGGGTGACGACCTCTTGTTCAAGTAGGCGGATGATAAGGATTAGTCCCGGCCTACGGTCGTTCACATTTCCTCTCTTAATTAAAATTATTGTTGATAATTGTGTGATTAAGTGTTATATGATTATGTGACTTATGTTTGGAGTTATTAATACAAATTAGAGCGTCGATCAACTCCCGGCCGGCCGGTGGGCCGGCCCGATTTTTTGCGGGTTTGGGCAATTTTTTTTGGCCCGACCCGATTTTTTGGGCGGGCATTGGACAAGCCAAAAAAGACTTTTTAGCCTAAATTTTAGCCCGGTCCGTTTTGGTCCGAGGAAAAGCCCTTCGGCCCGGCCCGAAATAACGGGCTTTGGGCACAAATTTTTGACGGCCGGTTGGGCCGGAGCTCGCTCGATGGGCAAATTATTTTTGGCGCGGCCCGGCCCGACCCATGATCACCTCTAATACAAATGTTTTAGAACCTAAATATTTAACATTAATATTATTTGTTCACCTTTTCTTCTAAACTCAAAACTTGTTTTAAAAATTAATATTTTGACGGGATGGAGTCGAATTACTCAGTTTTTCTAATTTTTTGGAGTTATCTCTCTTGTTGTCTTCTTTTACATTACTTTGTAGGTTGGACTTGGTGATGGGATCTCGTGCAAGGAGACTTAGATTTTTCACCTAGATCACTCTTGTAGTTGTCTATCTTGGGATTATTTATTTCGATATTGTCTAAAATAAGATATTGGTTGTAATAGTATTCTTACTTCAAATTTCTCTTTTCTAAGATAGTTGGGTTAATTTATTTAATTTTGTTAGCCTTTCGTTTACTCTTAGAAGGTAAATGGGCGGTAATATCCTCCAAGTTTGAATAAATGATTTTTGAAAACTATATTTATTTGACTATATATTTATTTGAATTTGGACGGTGTTACGGGGAAGTAGGGAAGTGGGGGAGAGGAGGGAGGCGAAAGGTGGGGTGGAATTGTACGGGGGTTTGGGGGCTGCAAGATTGGGGTGGGGTGGGGGTTGCTGGTGGGGGAGGGGGGCTGCAAGGGTGGGTGAAGGTCCGCTTGTGGGGGCTGCGGTAAGGGTATGTGGGGTTGCATGGGCTGGTGGGGGGTGGTTGCAACTTGTAATAGTCCATACTTGTAAGCGACTTTAATTTAGAGTTAATTATATTTTATGATCCTTAACTTTGTGATCATGTTTGTGTGACTTTGGAAATATGAGTTTGCTTTTTGGAAATTTTAGTATTGACAAGTAATAAGTTAATATCTTCAAGTTCAATGACAAGTATAAATTGGATTTATTAAACCACTTAAAGTATTATTTTGTTCTAATTATGGATTTCATTTAAAAAAAATTAAGAGAAAGAAAGAGCTCCAAGAACTATCTAGAGTTCTCATGAAACGAACTAGGCAATCTATTAAAACGCTCCTTATTGAATCAACGTTCCAGTTCACCTATCTCTCTCTCCTCTACTTGTTGTTCGACCACCGCGGTTGGTGTTCTACCGCCACCCTTGCCCTCTTGCTAACCTTAGTTTCAGTCGTCGGCAGAGTCTCTCTCTCTCGCCTCTTGCTGCAGTTGCGTTTACGTCTGCTAGAGCCCCTAAGAAGCTTGCCGCTACTAACACTACTACGTTCGTTATTTGTTGTTGCGGTTGTTCTACCACCACGGTGTTGTTGGTTGTTCTATATGATGGTTTTATGTCAAAATCGAGTTATTAATCCTCCTTATATTGTTATCGGTACTTCATTTTTTGTGGTGACTGCTACCGGTGGCGGAGCCGAGGATTCTCAAAAGTGGGGGGACAAAGTACGAACATCGAGGCATTCGGATAAAAATTTTAGAAAAAAAACACTACAACACGAATTGTTTAATACTTAACGTTTTACATCCGAAATTCCAAAATATTTATAGTCTTACCATCAAAGAGAAAAAAAAAAAAAATACTAATAGAGGATCAAGATTGGTCTACTAGTTGTCATACCCTCATGACCTCCTCAGCACTAAATTCTATTTCCCTTATAAAAAAGTCCGGTACTAATAACAAAAAAATTATCAATAAAAAAAAAAGGGCACCACAACAACTATTTCTAGTTTTAGTTGCACGAATCATCATGTTTACCAAGTTACTCAAAGTTAATAATATCAATTTGCAATGCTCTTATAATTTAGTCTTATGTACTTCAATATTCATCAATATCGCTCATCTTCAAATTGCAAAAAACTAAAAAAAAATTCAGTTAAAGAAAGTTATCTATGAGATTAGTCAAATTGTATTGTCAATAATTGCCACGTGCGTAATGAGGTGTTTAGATTTTTTACATGTATAAGCTTGTTGGAGTTAGGACAGGAGCTAGGAGTTATAATTCTTTAATTCTAATTTGGTGAATTAAGAATACCTTCATTTTTGTAACAGAGCTAAAAGGCAAAAGCTCTCTTTCTCTCCACATGAAATGAAAATCATCTCCTTCTCTCATCACTTTCATGGTATCGTTTAATTCTTTTAGATTCCACGCGAGTTGTCCGGGGCATCCGAATTTTCCGGGAAAAATTAAAGTTGGGAATCGTAGTTTGTATTCATCGAGTTGAATTTACGGAAAATTTTGTCTGGATTCGTTCTTTAACTCAATCTAAGTTTGATGAAGTTTGTTTGAAGTTTTCTTCTTTGAATTTGTGGTCGATTATCTCAATATTCGATGCCGAATTAGCGAGTTTGTTGCGGCTGTTCTTAGCAAATTTGGTTCAAGAAACACTGGAAATTGTTTGCAATCGATTGTTTTTGAGGTCAATTTATCGATCTTCTTTCATCAATTTTAGTAGCAACTAGCACGAATCATCATCTTTACCAAATTACTCAAAATTATTTTTTCAAAGTGGGGGGACATCTGTCCCCATGTCCCCCCTGCTGGCTCCGCCTCTGCCTGCTACTCCTCTTCTTCTACACCATTATATCATTCTTGATTCATATGATACAATTGAATTAACATAAGTGTTGCAAATGAGCTTTCTTTCTTCCTTGCTTTTATGAATTTAATTTTAAAAACCATTGTAGAGTTTTTATTTTGTTAAACTAGTACCTATGAAATGATTGCTCGGTTGCGAACTAACTATAGTTTTATATTTCGATTTTAAGATGTAATATTGATTCATTACTAATTTAGTTTGCAAAACTAGTTTTCCTCTTTGATTTTTATGAGCTAGAATCCTAACTTTTAGTGAGAGATAGATAGATTTATTTTTTTAAGTTATCTGAAACTTTATGAGAATGGTTTAATCAATGTTGGAATTGAGAAATCTTATGGAAATTAGGTGATGGATACTTACAACTAAGGTTTCAGGTTTTTGGAGAATTGGAGTTATGTTAAGATAGGATAATTGATTAGTTGCTTTATTAAGATTGAGTAAGAATTTTACTAATATGTGATACTATTTTGAGGTGAAATTTGAGGATTCAATTATGGGAGCTCAAGCAAAATGCGGACATCAAGATTATGCGGATTCTCAAAGTTCCAATAATTAGTGGGGAAGGTACACATTGTCTCTCCACCTTTGAACTAAAATTTTGTTTGCACATGATTTTGTAAAAAATATACTTAACAATTAGAGTTTTATGTCGATTGAGTTGATTGTGTTATTGGAATAGTAAAGGTAAAATTTTGAAAGTGCTTTTGGGTATTTAAATGTTTAATTAAAAATACGAACTTATGATATAGAATTCATATTTCACTTTTGCTAAGTTTTAATCTCCGGATGTGTGTGAAATCTTTATTAATAATGATTATACGTTTTAGTATCATTGGTCACGAAATATTGTGAGCAAATTATATTTACATAAGGTTATCGTTCCCATGACGTACTAAGTTCATTATGTCATTGGAGCCCGATAATATAAAGTTGTCTATCGGCTCATGCTCTAATATGGAAATAATTATAGGCATTCGGTTAGAAGTATTGAAGTAAGGGTTCTCAATATATTTATCAATGTAATTCGAGTATGATTTTCGAATTAGATGATTTGATATGTTTTGCAATAAAGTGAACTAAGTGATTCTATGCTTACGGAACCTAACTATGTTTTCACTATAATTTATTTACATATATAGTTTTAAGTATATAAAGGTACCAAGAGTTTTCATTTCTATACACTAGAGGAAAAAGCCCAAGGGTCAAGTTGGCCAAGGGCCCAAGGCTGCGTTTTTGATCTGCGGCCCTTACCACTGCGTTAAGGGTTGCGGTCAGGAAAACCGCGGCCCTTCGTGGGTTAAGGGTTGCGGTTAAGGGCCAAAACCGCAGCCCTTGGTGAGTTAAAGGGCTGCGGTTTGGCCTTCAACCGCAGCCCTTAACCCAGCGACCTCCGACCCAAAAAAAAACAAATTTTTATTTTTTTAATTTTTTAGTCCTAAATGTTCCCACACATTTTTATATATATAAAAGAATCATTTTCCATTGCAAATTATGTTTTTTTACACAAATATAGATTACATTACATGTGTAGAGAACATATAGCTAAAATAGATTACAAGTGCCCTTCTCCTTGATCTCCAAGCCTCAAGTGCGGCATTTATACAAGCGAGTGCTAGTGATCGTTGAAATTGATTGTTTTCTATATTTAAAAGGGATAAAATAGGCAGTGTGGTGACAACTAATAAGTTTTCCATCGTGGTAATGCAAAGAAAAAACCGACCTCATTGTATGTTGTCCTTCCTTTGCTTTCTCCACCTTCTCGCAGACTAGTAATTTAGACAAGAAATTAGTAACATAAGCAACCAATAGGAAGAACCAGTGCATCCTTGTAACACCCCTAGGTGTTCAGCGGCCCACTAGTAGATATTGTCCTCTATGGGCCCTAACCCGCAAGGATTTGCTTTAGTCTTGGATCGAAATCCTACCCAAAAGGCCTCTACTAGGTTGAGATGTCCACCTCTATATAAAGAAGGTTTCGTTCTCCTCAACTTCCGATGTGGGATAGCCAATATCTTAGGCACCTCTCCCCCTCCTTTAAAGAGCCTGCGTCCCCGAGCACTACAAGACACCTGGAATGGGCCCGGCTCGATACCATTTGTAACACCTCAGGTGTTCGGGAGCCCACTAGTAGATATTGTCCTACATGGGCCCCAGCCCGTAAGGATTTGCTTTGGTGCGGATCGAAATCCTACCCAAAAGGCATCTACTAGGTTGAGATGTCCACTTCTATATAAAGAAGGTTTCGTTCTCCTCGACTTCCGTGTGGGATAGCCAAGATCTTAGGCACCTTCTCCCCTCCTTTAAAGAGCATGCGTCCCGATAGGCACTACGGGACACCGGAATGGGCCCTGGCTCGATACCATCTTTATATAGAGTGGACATCTTAGATCTTAGGCTCTATATAAATTTGGAGAACAAAGTGATCGTAAAAATTTGTTAGATTTTAGATAGATTGGGGTTTATCTTTTTCTTTAAATACATCTTTTAGTTTCCTAGTCCTACTTCGACTCTACGTATCCAACTAGTATAAATAGGGGTCTCCACCCATCATATTCTTCACACTAAATTTGAGAAATACATCTCTACTCAAAGTTTAAACTCTCTCCCTCTTAGCCTACCCTTTCTCTTTCTCCATTAGTAGTCTTTTAATTTTAAGGTGCGTGTATATGTAGATCTTTAAATAGTATTTTGCAAACTTAGCATCATGTTGCTAGGTTATTGTTTTTAGATTTAAAAGCATGCTTTTTATGAGTTTATTATGAAGTTCATGTTAACTCCGTACTAGATTCATGTATTCCTAAGAGAGTATTATATGTCGTAAGTTGTCCGTGTAAGTTGGCCATATAAGACCTTGTTCATTGTTATATATCATGATTCATGTTAGTGTTGTATAATTTTACTTACTATGATAATTTCAAGCCTATGTCCGGCGTCAAGTGTTCAGCGCTAATATCTTAGATGGAGTTTGCATGATTTTTTTAGTTGGCATCAATATTAATTTTATAATTAGTACCTTACTTTACCAAATATTATTAGTATGGTTTTATCTCTATACTTAGAAGTTTCAAGATTATTTTATGAGCAAAATTTTATGCCATTATATGGCTAAGTTTATAAGTATTACTATTCTGTTTAAAGGAGGATTATTTCCTAAGGATTTTTTATTAGATTTATGATCTTTTATGATCACAATTATAAAGAGCCAACGACTTGTTATTTATTATTAAAACGGTAGCTATTATTATTTACCCAGAACTAACGGATTGTTATCTATTAACAAGAAACAGTAGCTATTATATTATTACCCATGTACTTTTTGTACAAGTCATGTGGACAAGGTAGTAACCCCTCGTAATAGACTCGTAGGAATACTAAAACTTGGGGGTGTGCACACTTTCTTGGGAAAGAAACCTAGGCAAGAAAAAGGAGTTTTTATTAAAGTTAAATACTTTATGTTATATAATTATCAAGTATTCAAGGAAGGATTTTCGAAATTAAATATTTCAAATGTTTAATTAAATAAAGTGATTTTATATTCCGCATATACATGTACTCGCATTTTTACTAACACGCGTTTTGTTTGTTTCGTTTTATGGCTTTGTCGCCTGATGATCCTATTTTGGCGAGCAAAATTTCAGGTTGATATGATGCATACTTCATATGGGGGAGCTAGTGAGAATCATAATTAGTCAAAGAGTTGTTATTTTATTTTTTATATTTCCATTGTCATAGTTGTACAATAAATTTTATATCAATAAAGATAAGTTATTTAGTTTTTTTCCCGCCGCATTAGTTTAAAGTTCAATTAGTAGTTAGTATTATAGCCTTTAACATTATCACGTGGCAAGTAATACTCCCAAGTTTCTCAAGGAGTTTTATATTAAAATATCTTTTAGAAAGAGAGAAATTTGGGGGTGTTACAAAGTGGTATCGGAGCCGGGGCCCATTCCCGTGTGGCAGAAGTGCCTACGGTGACGCAGGCTCTTTAAAGGAGGGGAGAAGGTGCCTAAGATCTGCATCCCACACATCGAAAGTCGAGGAGAACGAAACCTCATTATATAGGGGAGAGGGACATCTCAACCTAGTAGAGGCCTTTTGGGTAGGATTTCGATCACGCACCAAAGCAAATCATGCGGGCTAGGGCCCATAGAGGACAATATCTACTAGTGGGCTCCTCGAACACCTAGGATCTTAAGAAAATCTATTGGTGGTGAATATGAAGCATGAGGTCGCTGAATTCGTGTCAAAAATGTCTAACTTGTCGAAAGTGAAGATAGATTGTAAGACACCAATGGGGGAAAGTTCAATCGTTGAGGTAGTACAACAATAGTTATCATGCGAGTATTAAGATGACACCTTTTGAATAGTTATATGGAAGAAAGTGTAGAAGTCCCTTTGGCTGAATGATTTGAGTAAAAACATGTGATTGGGGACGAGTTCATTAAGGAGATCACATAATGTGAAGTCGATTCAGCTAGAATTGCCGCTCAAGATGTGCAAAGAGTTAAGGCCGAGCCGGGCGAGAAGATGAGTTCGAAGTGGGTGATAGTAGCTGAAAGTATCACCAACTAAGGGTGTGATGAGATTTGGGAAAAGGGCAAAATTAAGGTGCCAAATATGTAGGCCCATAGGAGATTCTACAAAGAATCGGAAAGGTAGTTTATACGTCAAGTTTGGCAGAACTGAGTTCGAGAAGATGCACGATGTGTTTCATATTTCCCAACTCAAGCGTTATATCCCCGGGATGAAGTCTATATCCTGGAGCCCGAGAGGATCCAGATTAGTAGCCCTGCCATACGAGGAAAGTCCTGAAAATTTTTGATAGAAAAGGTGTAGTACACTAGTCAGGATGTCAATATCGTGAAAGTGCATTTCTGTCAAACCATGAGTCCAAGAAGATGACAGGAACTAGGCCGAAAATGAAGAAGAAGTACCCGGGATTTATTCTTTGAGGTGATATTCGAGGGCGAACTCGTTTTCTTTTAAAGGGGTAGAATGCGATAGAATTTCGCGCTTTTACCTATTTTTATGGTATTTTTATGCATTTTTGTTCTTATTTTGGCGATTTGCACATGTTGGTGCAAAATAAATAGATTCTCCGCATAAGAAAAGGTGTTCAAGAGTAACACAAGTGATTTTTAAGTTGACAAAGAGTGCACATGAGTGGCACAAGTATTTCCTCCATTGGGAGTTTGGGGGAGCCTAGTTAAAAACTTTTGAAAATGTGTGAGTTGGGTGTCAAAATGACGAAACTTTTTTAGAAGGTAGATTGTAATCCTCCAAGTAAAATTATGGGATTTTATAAATATATTTTAATATATAGTTCTTTATTTTAAAATATATTTTAGTATTTTAATGATTTATTTCTTCAAATGTTGAATTATTTAGAAAGACAATTGAATTATTTTAATGATTTATGCAAGTCAAATATTTTATTAAAGTTATGTTTGAAAAGTATTTGAAATGTTTGAAATACTTTTTGGATTTGGAAAAGGACTCTAAATGGGTTCGAGGAACCCAAACACTCCAACTTGGAAAATGATTTATAATTCAAGTCCAATTACCTTTCCCTAAGCCCACAAGGGGAAATCTATATAAAACCCCATAAACCCCTAATTTTCCCCACAAGTTATTTCTCTCTCTTCCCCTTTCCTCCCAATTTTCTACCTCATCATTATTTTCTCTCTCTTTTCTTTGCTTCCTTCTCCTTTTCCTTCGCTTTTTTCTTCTTCCTGGGCGACCGCTCTCGGCCACCACACGCCAACTGGCGAATGCCACCGCCACCGGTGCCGCGTCGCCGTTTCTTCCTCCACCTGGCTGTGGCGTTTCCTCCTTCGCTTTGGTTTGATTTCTTTTCTTCCTCCTAAGTTTTATTCAAAGTTTATATTCTTAAGTTTTGTTTTAATTTGTTTATGTTTAAAAGTTATAGTTTGACCATTTAATATTGAATCTAAGTTAGATAATTTATGTATGAAGAAATAAAACGATTTTCATATTAGGTTTGAATTGGATTTTTATTATCAAAGCATGAATTTTTAGGGTTTGGTAAAGGTCGAAAAATCATAGGAGTATATTATAGTTTACTTAAATTGATTATTCTTAAGTGATTTTAAATATGTTTAAGCATGTTTAAAAAGAGTTTTAATATGTTATATGTTGCTGGAAATTTAAAAGAGTGGCGATGTTGGAGTTTCTATGATTTTAAAGCACGTAGTTTGGGAGTTTTTGACAACTAGTATAGTGAGTACTATACTAGGGGCTTTAATACTTAACTTTTATTGATGGGGAAGGTTTTTAAACACTTTAAGAATGGTTTAAAGTATTTTATTATTGCTGTAAATTCATAAGGGATTGATCTTGGATTTATATCGTTGTTTTAGGGCGAGAATATTCTTAGGCGACTTTTTAAGCTTGTTAAAGTAGCCTCAATTTTGTCTACAACAAGGTAATGTACATACCTATCTGTTGGGATTTGGATTAGTACCATGATTTTAAGGATGAGAATTATATGTATCAGCGGCTAGGAACTATGTCGAGTTCATATATGATTTCTATTATGTTGGATATGCATGTTTTATGTCGCTAGTGAAACATGTCGATTACGAGATTTATATTATGTTTGTATGGAAGATCGATGCAAGCATATGGTCGGGAACTTTATTTTAATAATTCACACCGGGGAATACTATATATATATTGGTTTGGATCATGATTAATCATTTGTTCTCGAGTATTTCCTCACTCGCTTTATAAGGACCGATGACCTTATTTAGTAAGTTGGATATTTTATACCTATGA